>CM070782.1:60007083-61207083 GCA_036346955.1 Dipus sagitta
GGAGCTATTTTTTGTCATTTTATAGGAAAAATCTAACATGCCATTTTTGCTGAGAGAAATATGTCTCTTTAAAATCTAAAAGACATCTCTGGCTTAAAGAAAAACTGGGTATGTGTATGTTCTGCTTACAGTTGTTTTCATCTCTTTAATATTTCCTCTCATAATCTGTCTTATGGAATAAAGTAAAAGTGTAAGCAAAATATGAAAGAAGGGAACCTGACAATTGAAAGAGTGCATGCTTGATCACAAATTATTTCTATAAGAGATTGCTAGGTAGATAACAGGATTGCTGCACATGTTTAATACTCATATCAAATCTCTAGAACCCACATAAACCCAGACACGGTAGTGCATGTCTGTAATCTCCCTGCCCCAACTGTGTCATGGGAGGCACAGACTGGAGCTTCCACAAAGCTCGCTGGTCAGCTAGCCTGAGATCCATAGGAGCAAACTAAGAGACACCACCTCAAACAAGTTGTTAGATGACAAGTGACACCGGAGGTTATTCTCTGTCCTCCATAATTGCATGCTATCATTTACATGCTTGCAAGCTCACACACGAACAAGCATGTGCACGCTCGCACACACACACACACACACACACACACACACACACGTGTGCATGCATACTGAGAGATTAGAAACAATTGTTGTGTGCCCGAGTGCTTGATTAATATGTCAAAAGCCCTGGGTTTAATCCCATGAGAGTAAGAGAGAGATGGGGGGAAGGGGAGTTCTTAGACCAATTTAATGTAAAAACTGGTGATATATTTGGGTTTTGTAAAATATTTTTGATCTCAGAAGTATTTCCTCACATTATACATAATGAAAAGCACTGATTTTGGAACATTAAAGGAAAGATATCCTATTAAAAAATAATTATGACGTAACTAGAAGTTTTTAAATATGTTTTGGCTTCCTGTAACCATGCTTTAAAAAAAATAGTGAAAACATCTGAATGAAATTTTTCTTTGTAACATTCTAAACACAGGCATTATATGATAGTATGCATACGCGGGTGCCTGGTTATGACATATGTGCTCATACATTCATTACTCCATGTAGGGGCACAAAGCATAATCAAGAAAAAGGTAAACCAATGGATAATGACAAGTTTAGTTCATATTTCTCGATGTTCATTTTTTCTAAGATCGATGACTTATTTTTTCTCCAAGGTATGAACTCCCTCTAGCTCAGGCTGACCTGGAATTCACTATGTAGTCTCAGGGTGATCTCAAACTCACGGCAATGCTCTTACTTCTGCCTCCCGAGTGCTGGGATGAAAGGTGTGCGCCACCATGCCTGTCCAATGACTTTGTTTTTAAGGTCAATAGAATTGCAACTGTCAGATCGTATTCTACATGGCAATTAAATTTTTCTTCACAAAATGGGGAGTGAAAAAAATAAGGGAGTTGAATATAAAAATGTCCTTCACAAAACCTATGGGTCATCTATGCAATAAGAAATATGTCAAATTATCTGAAGAAAAAAAAATAGTTCTTGATTACTCTGTGCATATACTGTGTATATGTATATGAAGTTATATACATACACATAGATATATATTGCATAAATTGTTACATAATATTTCTTCTGTGGCATAATTTACTCACATACTAGTTCTAGAAGAACCTATCTGAGGATGTGAAGTAACTTGGACCACTTTACAAAACCATGTTACAGGTTTAGAGCTGATAGATCAATTGAAGTGTACCTGCAGATATTATAATTCTGATTCAAAAGAGAACACCAATGAAATTCAAGATTTGTGTATAAAGATGCAAGCCTGTTCTGCCATACTTTCACTACTGTGATGCAACTCCCCCTCAGTTTCATCTGCCTTTTCCAACCATATATAGGGTTCTACTAAAATCAGTTTTTTTATTAGTTATGTACACAGTTTATACTGTAATGTTGGTACCTTAGTTAGTCTCCTCCCTACCCTCCCCCCTCTGCAGGGACCCTCCTCCTGGGGGAATATGAGTCATGCATTGTGGGGTTAGGCATCAGTTATGGGTAAGAGGTAATGTCTCTGTGCATGATAACCTAACACGTGGCTCTAACATTCTTTCCGACCCCTCTCCCACAAAATTCCCTGAGCCATGTTGGGTTCATTTTAGGTCTGCTTCGGTGATGAGGTCTTAGGAGCCTCTGTGTCTCTGGATATCTGGTGTGGTAAGAGTTGAGTATTCTCTGTGTTTATCTCCTTCACCCTTGTGCTGATACCAGGTTCACCAAGAAAATAGCACTCTTGCTTATTTCCCCAATTACTCTTAGTTTCAGCTGGGGCCTTTTTGAGACGTGATGGGCTGGTTCTCTCCTTAGAATCTGTGTCCGTCTGAAAAAGAGAAGCAAATTCTCCAATGGAGAGTAAAGTTAGCACCAGATAATTGGGATAACCATTGTTTCTTTAGAGAGAATTTAATAGGTGTAGGCCCTCTTGTAGCCCACAATTGGTGGGAGCTTGATAATGGAGACAGGGCTCATTTTTGGATATGGTTCTGACTTGTTTCCCAGCTCTGGATATGGGTTCTCTTCCACTGAGCAGATCAGTTAGCCAAATCAAGAGCAATTAGTTTTCCACCATGTATACATGCCACTATTGCACTTGTGTGACCATCACATCAGGTTGTTTGCTGATAAGTAGGTTAGACCATGAGTTGCTTGGACAGATGTTGGTCATTTTCCCCCAGTCTCATAGCACCTTCTGGCACTAGACACGCTGACTATCTGGAGACTGACTCTCTTCCAGGTTGCAGCAGGGTCACTCCATGTTCTGTACCATCAGCATATGGTGTCTTTAGCAGTAGGGTCTTACCACTAACCTTTGGTGGGTCATCAAAAAAAGTAAGTCTTTTTAACCCACCTGCATCAGTTCCAAATGAGTTATTGTAAACTCACTTTCAAGTCCTTCTTGTTCACAGGCTACTCATCTGGAGTAGTGAAAGTATGTAAATTATTCACTTCTATCCAGTTGCTATTACTTAGACTGATTTTTTCAGATGAGGGATGTCTATATGTGATTATTAATAAGTAGTAAGTTATTATACTTTATGAATCACTTATTTACAATGTATTTTCCCAGACATGTTTTGAAAGGTTTGCTGAACTTATGAATAACTTCACATCACCCTTTAAAGACATGATCCTTTGGGATTTCATTTTACAGAGATTAGCTAGTAAAAATTAAACTAAACAATATGCCAATTTTGTGTATTTTAGAAGAATAGCACAAAATGTATATTCTTACAACCCCTTTATATTATCGTTAATTTTGAATTTACTTAAGCAATTATTTACCAAAAGTTATTAGCTTTATTTAAAAATATTTCAATCACAATATCTTGCTACTTCTATGGCACTTGGAGGCACAATTTAAAAGCTACCATAACTTAAAAAAAGTGAGTGAAAGTTAATCTAACTGTGTTTTTACTTTTAACTTAACAATTAAAAGAGTAACATGTGCATTTTAAACCTTATAAAGAAGGTGAGGAGTGGCATGATTGACCATCTACTGATTACATTTTTTGTCTTTTCCAGATTGGATGGAATGGAATCATATGGGCAGGTATGCTAATAGTTAGTGGATGGAGCTCTCGTCCCTGTCTTCTCTTAAAAGAGAACCCTGATAATATTTATTTAAAATGAATGAGCTTTCATGTGTTTACGTAGAAAAACACCAGGGAAAATTTTCCTCTTGAAAATTTTGTTTCAAAACATGAAGATACATATGCACACATTCAATTTTTTTTTCATTTCATTTAATTTAAAATGGTAAGAAATGTTTTGTTTTCAAATATTTTGTATGGGAATGACTTTATTTAGGGTACCATAATTGGATGGATGCCATTTACAAAACAGATAATAATATTTACTCTAGCCAATATTAGTTCTTTCTAAATTTAGTTGTTGACAAAATTCTTTTGTTGATTATGATTTGGTAAGGCTACTATCAGAATATTCTATAATTTTATTAACTTTCAGATACTTTCTAAAATTATGTGCAAGACACTCAGGCAAGTGATGTAAGATAACTGGAAAATTTTCATGTATACCACTTTGATAGTCCTTGCAGTTCTCTGTAGTTACAGCTATATTCATAGAAACACAAATAAAAGGAAAGGGCACATTTCATGAGTGAGATAAAAGTTGTATAGATAATGTGTGCACTGTTCTGTATGCTTTACAGCTCGTTATAAGTGCAGATGTCCATGACATTTTTTCCTCACCATTTAATGTCCTCCTAAGAAAAATAAAAAGATATTACTAGCATAATTTCTTTGTTCATTTTTATATTGTGTGATGCTAGCTTAAAATGCAAGTATTAAGAGCATGTATTTATGACAGAAATGGAACAGCTGAATTTGGACAATTTGTTTTTGATAGTCTACATTTACTTCAGTGAGCAAAAGCAATGAAATGTTCTGCAAAGCTCACTGGCTTTTTCTCACATTGCATGAAAGGTACCACAACCTACCAACATTTTTTTTTAAACATAAGCTTATTGTGGAGCAATGAAAAGAGGTAAGGAAAGAAACTATGAGTAGGTATATTTATTTCCCTTCTATAGTATCATTTTCACACTAAGTGATCATCTAATAAAAGAAAAAAAAAGAGTGAGAAATGAAGTAAAATGTTCCTTGATTATCCATATGCTTAGAATGAGGTCTCTCTGAGAATCAAGTTGCAATGTAATTGTCATAAAAATAATATACTTTCTTTTATATTTTATTACTTATGTATTTATTTATTTATTTCCTTGGGATGAGTGAGATAGAGAAAGAGGCAGATAGAGTGAGAGACAATGGGCATGTCAGGTACTCCAGCCACTGCAAACAAATTCCATTCACATTTGCCACCTTCCACCCCTGGTTTTACATGGGCACTGGGGAATTGAACTCTAGTTCTTATGCTTTGCAAGTAAGCACCTTAACTGGTGATCCATCTCTCCAGCCCCAAAATAATATATTTTCTCCCTGAGGTTTCAAGGAATGTGAAACCACTAGAAATCTGTGATCATGAAGAGTAACAGATGTTATGATTTAAAAATGTGACAAATAACATATTATTTACATCTCCTCAACCATACTAGATTGTCTAGATTATCCTATCATAATAGTTTACCATTTAATTTTAAAGTTCAAAATAAAATTATTACAAATTTAAAGACTTGAAAGTTAAGTGGCAAATCTGAGCATTAAATGAAGAATGTTAAGCATTCTGATCAGGGCAAGTGAGGTTACTGTTCGATTTACACACCCATGATGCATTTCACATATACACTGAAAAAGATTCTTAGGCAATTGGAAGTGAAAAGTTCATGGATAGTAGATCTTAGGGTAAAGAAAGTTTTGTTCTACCTTGTTAGAGAAAGAAAAAAAAAAACATCATAGGTGCAGGCAAATTTGAGTTTGCTTGAGAAAATTATTTCCACTTCTGCAACCATTTACATGCAGCCTTATCAAAGGAATACAGGTGCTAGAACTTAAGCACTTTATATATATATATATATATATATATGACTTCAAAGAACAGAAGTGAGGCAGAATTGAGCTGCACATTTTACAAAAGCATCCCAATTAGTCAATTTTAGTATCATCCACATGACTTCTCTATCACAGAGATTTCAAGGATTACATGTGGTATTCTTTGATATTCTTTTAAAAAAGGATGTGGCTAAAATTACTTAGTAATGTTCTTTGTATATTTTTGAATTACTTTTTTACATTTATTTACTTATTCTTGTTTTATTGAGGTAGGGTTTCACTCAAGCTCAGCCTGACCTGGAATTCACTATGTAGTCTCAGGGGGCCTTGAATCCATGGTGATTCTCCTATCTCTGGGTGGTGGTTTGATTCAGGTGACCCTCATAAACTTAGGTATTCGGAATGCTAGTCTTCCCAGCTGATGGCAATTGGAAATTAATGCCTCCTGGAGGTGGGGTATTGTTTGGGGTGGGCTTATAGGTGATATAGCCAGTTTCCCCATGCCAGTGTTTGGCATATTCTCCTGTTGGTATTGTCCAACTTACTTTGGCCAGGGGGTGATGTCCACCCTCTGCTCATGCCATCATTTCCCCTTCCATCATGGAGCTTCCCACTCAAGCTTGTAAGCCAAAATAAACCTCTTTTTCCCAATAAGCTGCTCTGGTTTGGTGATATCTATCAGCAATGCAAACCTGACTGCAACATTCTGCCTCCCAAGTACTGGGATTAAAGGTATGTGCCACCATACCTGGCCTATGAATCAGTTTTGAAATAACACCAAATAGATATTTTTGCATGTGTAGTATGTGCGGTGTGAGGTGTGTCTGTGTGTGTGTGGTAAATGTGCATGCATGCCTTTAGAGGTGCCAAGGCCAAAGGAGAAGGTCAAGTGTTCTTCCTGAATCTTTCAATAATTTACTTCCTTCAGATGGAGTTTCTCATAGAGCAGCGAGCTGCATTTTTCATGAATCCCAGAAGTTCTTTGATCTCTGCTCATAACAGGACTGGGATTACAGACATGTGTGGCCACACTCAGATGTTTATATGGGGAGAAACGAACATACATCTATTCCCCCCTGCTAGGGCCCAGATGAAAGGCCAACTCATGAAACACGGAAACCAGTTTTGGGAAACCAATGACTTTATTGGTTTTACTTACAGAGCAGTACCAGGAGTTTACAGAAACACTGTCAACTCAAAGGCAGGGGCTTTGCCAAGAAAGCACAGCTCAGCATAGGTGATGACTCAAGGAAGCAGCCTCTCTGGAGCTCACTGTAAGCATTGATGGCAGCTCAGCTGGGTGGAAAGACTCACTCCAAGAGGTTATTGTCCCTTTGTTATCAGTTTAGGACAGAGTCTTGCAAAATTTTCCCAGGCTTATCGATTTCCTGAGACACCTGGATTTCCTTCCTCCCCCCAGAAGGGAGAGCTTCACTTATTACATAACATTGCCCAGAGTCTGCCCCTCAACAGTTGTTAATCACTCCTATAACTTTAGGGTGTAGTCATGTGATCTTTTAATTTTCAGCTTTGCCTGACCTCTTGACATCTGGACTCCATTCTCTCCCTTGAAAAGAAAATATTTCAAATCTGATGAATCTGCTATGTAACATGTAAGTCTGAAGGAATCAAATTCAGGTCTGCTGAGGCTTGCTGTATGTGCTCTTACTTGATACACTCCCCCTGTGAGAGAGAATGAGAATGAGTACATCAAGTTATAGACCTAGTTCTCCTGCAAAAGTGCAAAGGAATTCTAGATACATGTGCCACTTTATGCACCAGGATTTATGTGGATACTAAGTCCTAGGGAATTGAAACCAGGCCACCAGGTTTTGCAAGCAAGTGGCTTTAAGCACTGTGCCATTTCCCCAAACCCTAAAATCAACTTTTTGATACTTAAGATATCTGATTGTTGCAAAAGAAATAGATTAGAAAACTAAGTAAATGAAACAACTTAAATTTCAATATATTTTAAAAATTGATTATATTTCATCAAAGAGGTTACTGAGAAGCCATGAGGTTGAAACAAAATAAAGTTAGCTAGATTTTTTATACAGGTAGAAAAATTAATGAAAATGCTCTTTCTACTATACATATATCAATCAACACAATTTTGTTACACAAAATACATTTTTTATTTTCTTATCTTCTAATAAGTCAGTGTCATAAAGCTAGAATATGTACTGAAATATAAACTGTGGGAATAAAGTGGCAACACACATGTATACAGTCAAATAAGACTGAAATCTTTCTCATTTGGTCTGAAAATAATATTAGGTTTTTTGTTATTGATAAAAAGAATTTTACCATAACAATGAACCTCATACCGCAAATACTTAATGTGAAATTTATAAAATGGGGCAAGGTATATGCATGAAGTAAATATGTGGGATTTTTTCCTCAATTTATGGATGATATAAACTACTAGATAGATATGAAGTCTATTTCAAAAAGTCAGTTACCTTACTCGGAGTCAATTAAGTCAAAGATAATTAAAAGTTCCTTCTACCTTG
This sequence comes from Dipus sagitta, assembly GCA_036346955.1. Taxonomy (NCBI): domain Eukaryota; kingdom Metazoa; phylum Chordata; class Mammalia; order Rodentia; family Dipodidae; genus Dipus; species Dipus sagitta. The sequence goes on from CM070782.1 coordinate 60,015,083, forward strand.
TTTCAGAGGAGTGATCTCTAATGACATTTTCATGTCCTTCAGGATATCTAGGTTCACAGTTCACTGTTGAACCCTCCTCTTAGGTTCTCTGAATCTCTTCTCTATCCCCCTATAGCATCATAATCCTTGTATTTTCTTTATGATAAATGTGTTGGTTGTCATATCACAACATATAAAGTTGACCTTCCTTTTATTCTTTCTCTTCAACTGTATTATATTGTGCTTTTATACCAAAGGAGGTAAAATTGGGAATTTACTGTTGTAACATGATTCACTATCACATAGATTCTGTCTTCATTTAAATATAATTTACCAAAAGGCATTGTTTACATGACTCATACTGCCTTATTCATTTTTCAAATGAACTTCTATTGGAAAAGAATTATGTAATTATAATCAAACATTTTGAGCTTTTTGTTTATTTATAGAATTTTTGGTGGTTTGAAATCAGTGTGGGAGCTGGAGCTAGAGAGATATCTCAGTAGGTGAAGTGCTTGCTAAGCAAGTATGAGTATCTGACATCACATCGTCAGCACTCACATAAAATGCCGGTACCTCTGACCTCAGAACTGGGGCAGAGAAGACAGGAAAATCCCTAGGGACTTACTGGTGAATAGTCTAGTTGAATTGGTAAGCTCTGCATTCAGTGACAGAACTTTTCTCATAAAAATAATGTGGAGAGAGAATGAGGAACACACCTAATTGTATGTATGGCCTTGTCATATGTGCCACATACATTTATTCCTGCCCACATACACACTACACACTTATAAACATGCAAACACAGACAAGCACATATGCATGCAAAAAAAGATAGGATAAAGTCTCAATCTATTTGTGAAATTACATTGGCTATGAATATAATTGTGATAGACATTACAGGTTAAAAGTCAATTTTGCTATTCTTATAGTGGTCTATCTCATATTTTTCATGTATTTTCACTCCAAATACCTTTGTGTTCTTTTGAGTAATGCCACTATCATTCTTCTTAGACATGAAAAGTGAACTGACAATGCGACATTTTTAGAAAAACCTAATCCTTCTGATAGTTCTGTCACATTTTGGCTATTTGAAACTCTGCTTTATGAGTGCTCATTGTTAACCCTGCTATCTGTGCAACTCTGCTTTTGTATCAGATGATTCCCTCGGATCTGAGCCAGACTTGTTGAGAACAGGTACTAAGGAGGATGAGGAAAGCACAGCCCGAATACAAGTCAAATGTGGAGTTGCCTTGCAGAAGAGACTGATGCTGGAAACACTGCTTTCTCACCCAGCTCTGTTATCTTTGCCCATCATCATGGACAAACAACCTACTCATTATGGGCCTCTGTTTCTTAACTATAAAATAAGGGGGTTGGACTACTTTACCTGTGAAGATGCCCTTTTTGCCCTACAATCTCACTGTTCTGTGGGTTTCGATTGAAGGACTACACAGAGAGAGGAACACCTTTGGAATAATTCTCACAGCCTAAAGGCCAAGGATGACACAGGGGCTGATGTTTTAAGGAGGCGATAGAAGGTATTTGATCCCATTGGTTTGGAGTTCACCAGCTGAGATGAAGGGGCTGAGCAGAGAAGCCTTGCATCATGACTGTCCTTTGTCTCTTTGTGGATGACCCTTTCACATTAATATCAACATCAGAAACTGGATTCAAGAAAAGAAAGAGAAAGTCACACACATTCTTTCAATAATCCTTTGTCAGTGAACATTTGAGCCCATCAGGAAGCCAAATCAGACATCACTTAAAATAGTTTTTGGGTCAAGATTACAAAAAAAAGGAAGACAGGAAAAAACAGTGGAATCAGCAGGAGTGTGTCCCCTAAAGTCCCTTAAACCAAGTTGGAACACAACCTACAGCAAGTTAGCTAGAGCACTTCTCAGTGGGGTTACACCCACTGAAGGCATTGGCCACAAATTGATCTCAGAAAGTGCTTCCCTGCAAAACTGAAAATCACTTGGGAAAAGGTGGTTGCTTGCTAAGGAAACTTTAAATGAAGCATGCACACAACAAAAATACTAGGAATTTCTAAATCTATAAAGAAATAGGCAAAACAGAATGTTAAATATGGGAAGAACAGTTTGAATGAAGACCTTCTCCCTTAGTCTAAGGCCAAGGACTCTGAGAATTGTAAAGCTACTTTTTCATTAATACTCAGGTTTTACTATTGTATGATAAATTCAAAGGAAAATAATAAACAGTATTCTTATTTAAGGATTAGTATTTTCTAGATGGGCAAAGAGGTAATTTTTGGGGATCACAAAGATGATTGTCTATCCAAATGTTAAAATAAAACATAGGCATTTATATGCAGCAAGTTTCATTCAATGAGAAGAAAAATGAAGTTTTAGCACCTCACTAATTGTTGACTCTTCTCTGGTAAATTTTTCAACTTAATTAACATATTCATTAGACTACAATATCTATTAAATTCCTTCAGATGCTTTCTTGTTTACTTCTGTCCATCTCAAATATTTAGGCTGCTTACTTTCAAAATGTCTATTAAAACTAAGAGATACACTAAGAAAGCAAAATTATTTCTGCTCAGTATTTTCTGTTAGTTAATTTAAGTTTTGAGGACTTAAATACATCTATAGAACAATGCTATTAACTTAAATAATTTAAAATATTAATTTGTAAAATGTTGTATACCATGCCAGTAGACTAACACATGTGCTAATTATTTCAGTTTACATAACTTGAGAAGAAAATGTAAAAATTTAATTCATCAATGCTTATTTTTGTAAATGAATGTTCAGAACTAGATTTCTGAAACTAAAAATAAAAATTCTAGCACTTTACATAAGTACATATAATAATTTTTCCATTTGTTACATTTTAGAATTAAAAGGAATTTATCACAGTAAACCATAAAAATATTTCTGATTTTATGTTTAGTATAATGCATAACATATAAAATTAAGAATGAAAATATCAAAAATATTTTACAACAATCAATACTCTGTATTAAATCTGAATGAATTTTGGTGAAATGTCCTTCCATTGGATATTTCTTAAAATTCAATTATTGAATGTTTGCTTGGCATATATTTCTAAAGTCATAAAATATTGTTTTAAATTTAATACACTGGAAAACAATGACATTGAAATGATTGATTGCTAAAATAATATATTTTTAAGTTTATAGTTTATGTGGCTATATCATATACACCACCAATCCACATACCACTTTTACACATGGGAAAACATACCTTAGTCTCAGTGCTTTACTTCTTAGAAATCCCACTGAGTTCAATTAGCCAATATCTTTCCATTAGCTAGTAGGCAGCTTCCACTATGTTAACAATGATATTCTCTTGGTTTTATCAGGTCCTTTTGCTTCAAAAATTTGTGTTTGAGTAAAATATACCCTAATACAACAAGAATACTTACATTAATTTCTCTGGAAATTCACAGTGCGTATGAAAGTGGATGAACAGTCATTGAACATAATTTACTAAGTGTGAATTTTAATAGTGAGCATTCCTTTTAAACAAAGACAGCCTTCCTGAATGCTTGCCCCATCTCAGTATGATGAAAACTTTGTTCTGAGTATTTTTCACAGGCCCATATAATTAACACTAGCTTTGTCTTCCTGATCCCTGTCCAGAGCTCTACTATCATCTCAAGAGGCAAGGTCACTGATATCCATTGCTCCACAAGCCCAATTCTGTGGAAGCTACACACTGAATTAGGATAGCAGGAGAACGCCCATTAATTATCCTATGCTCCTACTGTGAAAGCAACGTGCTTATAATATTGGATGTGCTCACCCCGCCCCAACTTGCTCATAGCATGAATATTTCACAAAAGGAGGGGCAGATGAAGTAGATCACAATCACAGATCTAGAAAATTTAGTTTCCAGTTAAGACTTTCTTCCTTATTTGTAGACAGACACATTGTAATGTTTAAAAGGCTTCCCATCATGTGAATACACACAAAGACATGCACGTACACTTAAACGAAGAGAGAGGAAGAGGAAGGGAAGGAAGAAGGGAGAGAGGGAAAGAAGAGAGAAAGAGAAGAGGTTAATATGAGGTTTTCTGAGCACTTTTGGTGTCTAGTCTTATGAGGACACTAACATTATCAGATCAAGTCCCATGTTTAGTATTTCATTTAACCATTAGTACTTCATAGTACTACCTCCAAGTAGGTCACAATGAGGATTAGGGTTTCCACATATTAATGTGGGAAGACACAATTCATTTTTTAACAAGCATTGATTTCTCACCAGAAACAAGGATTCAGCAGAATATAGCATTTTGAAATTCTGAAAATAACCATTTTAATGAAGATCCACAATTATCTTTCAAAATGAAAGTGAGATGCATTGTCACATGACACTGTGGGAATCGTTTTTACACAATAACTTGTTTAAGTTAATGCTAACATTTTCAGTGGAGGCAAGTAATAGCACCAGCAAAATAACAACAAAAATTTTTCTGCAAAAAAAAATCCAGTAGAGGAATTTAGGTAGATGATTATAAAATTCAACTTAAGTTTATGTGTTTCTTCCCTTACCGGAGTTTAAAATCAGTAACAAAATCTATGCTTATATGTATGTATACATGTATGTAACTATGCATATTTCACACTTAGAATAGCAGATGGCAACTTAAATCTACAGGACGAAAATATAAAATTCAATGATGGAAAGGTAATTGGGAGATTAATGAAATAAATTATATATTTATACACTCTTCACTCTTCTCTAAACCTGTTTAAAGGTTACAAGGTTACAAAAACTGATAATGATGACATAGATTCCCTGGTTTCCTGACAATATTTGACAAAGTATATAACAATATGCAGGAAAGAAGAAACTGCTGATATGTGGAAATAAACTTCTCATATTTCTATGGAATGAAATAAATATAAATATGAAGTCGAAAAGTACATAGCAACTACAAAGAAAATAAGTTTGATATATAATTAAAATAATTCAAGTGATTAATATATGAGGATAAAAATATTCACTAACAAACACAGGGAATGATAGACAGAAGATCAAGAGAGATATGAGAGAAACAAATGGTTACTTCAAAAGAGCAGCAAAGCTTAGTGGTTAAGGTACTTGTTTGTGTAGCCTAAGGACCCAGGTTAGATTCCCCAGAAACCATGTAAGCCAGATGCACATGGTGGCATATGTGTCTGTTTTGTTTGCAGTGTCTAAAGGCCCTGACATGCCCATTCTATCTCTCTTTATCTGCCTCTCTCTCTCTCTCTCTTTCAAGTAAATAAATAAAAATAAAAAATAAAAATATTTTTAAAGTAGCAGCAAAAAATAGGAAAAGGAAATCTTATAATTCTAAGTATCTCACAGCTTCAGGAAGACTAAAGATGTTTATGATTCCTTTTAGCAAGTTACAGAAGATAATACTGAAGAACAATAGGAATTAATAAGATATTAGAAAAGCAACATAGAAAATCAAATATTAGGATGCTGCAGAATACAAACAGAATTACCAGATCTTGGTGGATTGCCTCAAAAAAAAAAAAAAGAGAGAGAGAGAGAGAGAGAGAGCATTTAAGTGATCAACTCATTGAAAAAGGAATGGGAATTATTACAGTATTTTTAGGGAGATAAAGTTGGTAGGGGATTGCTATGAACTTGTTACCCATGTGGCAGACAGACGAGATGAACCTAACAAGATCATAGAAATCAACACTCTACTAAAAGTGGCTCTAGATGGCCCTACAATTGGTCAAAGTTTGAATTAATACCTCCCTGAAATAAGTTGTAACCCCCAAATAAATTGAGGTCCAGAGGTTTCACTGAGGAGCACTACCACATATTTACAGGATAATTAGCACTAACTGCAATGTGTCTTCAAAATAACTGAAGAATGATGAACACTTCCGAGTTCGCTCTATGATGGTAAAATTTAAACCAAAACTACAAATTCCAAGAAAACTATAGATAAATACATTTAATTGTACATTTAATTGCATACAATTTTCAGAAATGCCTTGCAAATCAATTCCAAAATCATAAAATCATCTTATGCAGACTGGCAAATTAAGATATATCTGGGGAATAAGCCAATGTTAACCAAAAGAAAACCAGTGTACCACAGAAGATAAACATAATGAAGAACTGAAGGTCACTTGATTCATTCCATCGATGCAGAAAAAGCAGTTGATAAAATCCAACAATTCATTGTAAGGATATTCAAACTAAAAGAAAACAAAATCAATTCTTTCAGGACTTTTTAGCATGTGATAATGGAAATTCTAGCAAGGATAATATGCCAAGGGGGAAAAATTAGTCCTCAAAACAAGAAATAATGGTATAAAAAATCACTATTTTCAGGTAATACTTTTATATAAAGAATCTTAAGAAATTCAGTTAAAATAGTGAAATTATGACAAAATTCTTCACTGTTTCCAGATATACAGGATTTGAAAGATCAGAGCTGGAGATATGGCTTAGTGGTTATGATGCTTGCCTGTGAAGCCTAAGAACCCAGGTTCCATTCTCTAGTACCAACATAAAGTTAAATGCACAAGGTTGCACATGCATCTGGAGTTTGTTGCAGTATCTAGAGGCCCTGGTGTGTCTCTGTATTTGCATCTTCCTCTCTCATCATCATTAAAAGGAAGGGATTGTGCTCAGATGATGCTCACTGTATAAAGCACTTGCAGAACAAGAGGAACAAGCCGAGTATGGGCCTGCAGCATGCACATAACTATCAAGCCTGTAATCACAGAGCGTGGAAAGGAGTGACAAGGGATAAGCTGGCTAGGTCATCTTGACTAGCAGAGTTGGCAAGTTCAGGGTTCATGTAAGAATACATGCCTTAATCTGTATAATGGAAAGTGATCACAGAAGCACATGAAATCAATCACTGTCTTCAACATGCATGCATTGCACACACATGAATCCTCACCTGCACACGGATGCACCCATATATGTGGACGTGTATACATATATGAAAAAAGAAAGATTTAATTAAATGGAAATATTTATTTGCTCCATGAATTAGACAGCAATATTTTATGGAAATAACCAAATGATCTATAGGCTCAAAATCACAGTTATAATTTTTCCAGAGGCTTTTGTAGAAATTTTCAAATTGATTCTAAAATTCATAAGTAAATATCAGAATATGTAGTAATTCATACATCATTGAAAAAGAAGAATTAAGTCAGAGAAAATGTTTCAAGTTATCAGACATTAAGGAATTTTATGTCCAAGTTCACATATCAGTAGTCATAGCAACAATGTTCATAATTGCTGAAAATTAGAGGTATTTCAAATGTCCATTAACTGTTGAATGAATTAGATAAATGTGCTCTTACAAGAAAATATTATTTAGCAGTAAAGGAAACTGAGATACTCATGTTATGACATTAATGACTTCTGGGAACATTATGCTTGATGAAAGAATCCACTCACAAAAACAACATAATTCAATTCTATTTTTCATAAAATGTTAGAAATAAGTAAGTCTATGGAGACAAATGTGGATTATAGTTCATAACAATGGGGTGTATCTATTAATGGGTACAATATTTGCTTTGAGAGTAATGACATGTTCTACAACCAAATTATAGTAATGATAGTATATCTCTGAATATATTAAAAACTTTCAAATTGTACATTTTAAATGGTCGAAATGTCATACATATAATGATATTTCAATTAAGATATCTATATATGGGGGGCTGGAGAGATGGCTTAGTGGTTAAGGTGTTCACCTACAAAGCCAAAGGACCTTGATTTGATTCCCCAGGACCCATGTAAGCCAGATGCACAAGGGGGCACATATGTCTGGAGTTCATTTGCAGTGGCTGGAGGCCCTGGTGTACCCAGTCTCTCCCTCTCTCTCTCTCTCTCTGTCTTTCTCTCTCTCTCTTGAAAATAAATAAATCAAATATTTTTAATAGATATCTATATATGTATATATAATCCACATTTTAGTATAATGTGTTTATAAATTGTACAATATAAATCATTCTGTCATAGAAGTATATGCTAGTTGATTAAAAGTACTTGTGATTAGTAAAGAACGTAAGTATCACCAAAAGAGTATGTGCTTCAGACAACACTCTAATAATCTCTTTAACTCATTTTCTCAACATGCCTAGTTTTTATTTGTATTTTAGTAAAACTCTAGCAATCCCTTTAACTATAATGTATACATACATCTTATGGCCAATTCCTTATGTAATTTGTTCCATTTGCTCCTTGATAGGTGCATACTCAATATTGCTCCAAAAAGTAAGCTTCATTTTTAAAAGAAAAAGCAAATTTTGAGATTACAAAGACAATACCTCACATCTGTTATATTTTTAACAATGTGAATATCATAGTTCTGTAAGCAACAGGAGCTCAGAAAAATCACAAGGTAGGCTATAAATCTCTAGAACATATCATGTAGCTATTTCTTTTATTAATATCCTTTCAGAGTGAAACTGCCTGTCTTCTCAGTTTAAACAATAGAGCCATGCACTGCTCTGAGGTTTTTAAAGATTATCTTTACTCACTTTTTTCTCAGTGCTTCCTTTCATTTTCTCTTCCCACCCAACTATAAAGATTCTGCTCACTTCTGTCATTTGGATAGTGTCTAAGATTAATATATTTCACGTCATCTAAAAATTTTTCTGTTTCTGCCACCTTTTCTAGGTTTGTAACTTCAGAGTAGGGAGTATTGATTTTTATTTGTGTTGTGTTAATGTTTATGGTTTTCTGTTTTATCTGCTTGATTTGTTTGTTTGTTTTAGTTTTTTGGTTTCACTGTAGCTAGGTTGGCTTGGACTTCACTCTGTAGACTCAGGTTGGCTTCAGACTCACAGCAATCCTCCAAACTCTGCCTCCTTAGTGTTGAGATTAAAGGCAAGTTCCACAACACCAGCCTGTTTCTCTCTCTCTCTCCCTCTCTCTCATATATGTGTGTGTATATATATATATATATATATATATATATATATATATATATATATGACTGAGTTTTATGTCTTTCCTTATAGAAACCACAGCCAAGAAAAGTTATTATGAAGCTAAAACTCAGATATTCTGAGAAGTGTGATAAAACATTCCCCAAATGGCCACTCAACCGTCTTTCCATTTCTGCCTGCAGATGTCGCTCTTCTCATCAAATCAAGTGTATGTCCTACATCTATCAATTCTGGGCTGTCGTCAGGATTTATGTTTTCAGTATAGTGCAATGAAAATTGTACTGAGCTAGTTCCAGTCTTTGCCCACCAGGCCTACCAGCCTGTTGGAGTCCTTAGGAAACCAGTAAAAGATCTAGATTTTCTGCTGCATGAAACATACAAGAGAAAAGAATCATAGATCAGCCTATAGTTTGAATCCTAGCATCTATGGAAACTTCTCTGTGAACAGTCATGTTAGACATTGTCATCCAGTACAACTGTCAGCCAGAAGCCAAAGGAAAATTACTCCTTCCAATTACAAAAGACTAAAATGAGACTGACCCAAACTTCAAATTTTTAGAAAAATAAATTATTGATACTTTGGACACTAAATTGTAAGTGTTTTGTTAAACTGCAATAAGGATCATAGATACAAATAAATCACAGAAGAAAAATTACCATTTAATTAGCTTATGACATTAAAATTTTGAAACTTAGATAAGGATCTTCATATTGATCAAATGATCAATTTTAAATATTACCTATGAGCCGGGCGTGGTGGCGCACGCCTTTAATCCCAGCACTCGGGAGGCAGAGGTAGGAGGATCGCTGTGAGTTCGAGGCCACCCTGAGACTCCACAGTGAATTCCAGGTCAGCCTGGGCTAGAGTGAGACCCTTCCTCGAAAAACCAAATAAATAAATAAATAAATAAATAAATATTACCTATGTATGATATATTAGCTTTAGAAATTCCCTGAAACTAATATGTAATGTAGGCAGGAAAATACTGTGGATATTTTCCTCTAAAAGTTGGAATTGTTAGAGTCAATATAGAATTTTACTCATGGATGTAAATTATGTGCTGTTCAGCTTTATGCTCTCATAGGACATCTATATATAGTCATACCTGGAGTGGTGGTTTGATTCAGGTGTCCCCCACAAACTTAGGTGTTCTGAGCTGATGGAGATTTGGGAATTATTGCTTCTTGGAGGCAGTGTATTGTTGGAGATGGACTTATGGGTCTTATAGCCAGTTTCCCCTTGCAAGTGTTTGTCACATTCCCCTGTTGCTATTGTCCACTTTATATTGGCCAGGGGGTGACATCTACCCTCTGCTCATGACATTGTTTTCGCCTGCCACCATGGAGCTTCCCCTGAGTCTGGAAGCCAAAATAAACCTTTTTTTCCTACATGCCATTCTTGGTCAGGTGATTTCTGCCAGCAATGTGAACTTGACCATAACACCTGGTAAGACAAGAGGAGAACCCACAGACTCCTAGTGATCTATGCTAGCATGCAGCATTGCATGCCCTCTGCCACACTGTGCTGGTTAGAGTAAAAACAGGAGCTTGACAATTTTATGAGAATAATAATTTTTAAAAAGTGCATATGCATACTATTCATTGACCCCCACTAAGTGTCTACAGCCTGCCTGCCTAATACAATGACTTAAAAGTAAATTATATCCTCAAACTACATGTCATCAAGCTTCATAAAATATTATAGAATATAGTTATGGAAACAAGTTAAAGAGCTATTATATAGAATTTACTTTACATTTTAGTAATAGAATTCTATGTTTAGCAATGTTAGGTATTATGTATTGTGATAGTTGGAATGTAAGGTTCCATGGACTTGGACATTTCTTATTAAATCCTATATGAGACCCTAGCAGGCTGATCCCTGCTACAGGGGGTCATGTCCATGGGGACAGATCTGAGCGTCCAACCCATACTAGGTGGGTGGAGAGCAGTTCTGGAGCTCTGGAAGCTAGTATTTACTGGTGTTAATGTTTGCTTGCTGCAATTGTTTTTCTTTTCTTGGATCTATGAAAGTAAGACATTTCTCCCACCATTGTTGTTATTCCTCTAGCCCTATAAACCTGAAAGAAATCCCTCTCCTCCCGTAAGTTGTTTCTGTTTGTGTGTCTGTTCCAACAATGTTGGGCTGTAATTTGGTACCATGAAACGGGGAGGTTGTGACATATATATATGTGTATGTGGATTTTGTTCTTTTGGAACTAGTGTGTTGGAGGAACATGGAAGATCTTGGTACTTAGAACTGGAGAAGCATAACTGTGTGGTAAGTAAAATTTTATGAAATGGTCTGAAAATATTAAATGCAGAAAAAATTGTGGACTGTGAAGGTTTGACTTTTGCACTTTCAAAAGGAAGAAGAGAAAGCAGAGAATATTTGTTGAAATTGGAATACCAGCATAATGGCTGGTTGCATTTCTCTGGCCATACCCAGATAATATGAGAGAGTTTCAACTTAAAAGTAATGACCTAATATGCTTGGCAGAAGGTATAGAATAAACAGATAAGAAAGATATATGGCTTCTCATGAGAAAAATTCAAGCCAGTTTAAAGTTTATAAGCACAGAGACTGATTTTGGCAGTTGTTACGAAGATTGACATCATTAAGGGTAGAACAAATTCTTTGCATTGGGACAATAGATAAGAGGTCTGAGAATGAATTCCATCTAGGAAAGGATGAATGAATAGAAATGCAAACTCTTTTGTAAGGAAATAACTTAAAGAATTTTAATGTGTATCCTGCTTTTCAAGGTCAAGTTATCTCCAGTGGATTAACAAATTTGGCATGCTTCACATCTAGTAATTGTTTTGGAAGCATGAAAAATGCATGGAATCCGATCATGATGTGCACATGGAACAGGAGCCACTACTTAGGTGCAATATGTGAAGAAGAATGAGGTTGGTCTGTAGAGTCCAGTGAAGCCATTGTCTAATATTCCAGAAACTTCTGTTGAGATGCAGAATGGGAAACAGTTGTGATAAACCTTGTTTTGAAGGCCTATAAAGGCCATTTTATGGAGCTGTGAGGAGATTTGAAGATGTTTTAGACATACAAGGACTGTGTAAAGGACAAAATTGAGCATGTTTGCTCAAGATGCAAGTTTTCCCAAGGCTACTTAGCCCAGCTAGAAGGATGAAATAGAAAATCCAGAGAGAGTAATCGCTGGTTATGGATGTCGAACTTGAGTTGGAGATGTTAGATGTTCAACTAATGATTAATGATTTTGTGTTGGTCCAGTCTTTCCTTGTTATATCTTATTGCAATGGAAATATTTACTCTGTTTTATGTGTTGGATGTACGTAACTGGTTTGTAATTTACAGGACTTACTGTGAAGAGATAATCTTAAATTTTAGATGAAACTTGGGATGTTGGGGGAATCTTAAAGTTCATAAACATTATGGAGACCATTGAAGTTAGACTGAATATGAGATGGCCATGAGACTAAGGGAACCAGGGGCAAAATGTGGTAGTATGAATGTATGGCCCCATATATTCAGGTATTTTGATTAAGCTCCCTATTTGAGTCCCTAGCAGGCAGATCCTACTTTAGGAGTTGGGGGGAAGGTGTCAATGGGGGAGGACTTAAGCTCTACCTTACTAGTTATGTTTTGGAGCTCTGGAGGTTTGTGCTTGCTGGTGTGGGTGTTATTTGCTGCAATTGTTTCTATCTGTCTCAGTCTATAAAAGTAAAAAGTTTCTTTCACCATTTATAGTGTTCCCCTGGGCTCTGTAAGCCTGAAATAAACCACTTTCTTCCCATAAACTATGTGTCTGGTTGGCTTTTTGTCCCAGAAATATGGAACTGACTGCATCATGTATCCTTTTAGAATTGATTTAAACAAAGATTATTATTTCTTTATAGCTAATTATAAAATAAGTAATAATCTTTAATGAATAAATTATGATGCACATCGTTTTGGGGACATGAAAACACAATCATAGAGCTTTCATATGAGATGAAAGTAATCAATCATGTTTAAGTGTGATTCCACCCTTAATATATTTCGTTCTTTCTTTTTTGCGTTTTTAGTTAAAAGATAAGCTGAAGTCACGTCAAGCAACAAGAAAGTGCATTCCATTTGGTCTGCCTTTTAGGATGTAGAATTTTATGGTACCATTGCTATTTGGACCAAATGGCTGAACCTTCACCAGGCCCTTAGAGGGAACACCTGACCCACAAGACACTAGAGAGGGTATGATGAAGAAGACTGACCTTAATCTTCTACAGCTTCTCTCTCTCCTTCTCTCTCTCTCTCTCTCTCTCCCTTCTCTCTATCTCTTTTATATTAGTTATCTTTTTATTCCTTTTGTTAGTGGGCACTGACCTGTAACTCCCAGTACCAGCATGTGGCTATCATCCACAATGAGCTTTTAATCAGAGAGACCTAGAAGGTTTCCTAAAAGAAAGACAGATTTCTGTCAGAGAACTTGATGACCCACCAAAGGTTAGTGGTAAGACCCTACTGCTGAAGACACCTTATGCGGTTGACACATAAAGTGGAATGGCATGGCTGGAAGCTGGAAGAGAGTCAGTCCCCAGACAGTCAGCGCGTCTAGTGCCAGAAGGTACTACATGGGTGACTGGGGGAAAATGACCAATATCTGTCCAAGCAACTCATGGTCTAACCTACTTAGTGGCAAATAACCTGTCAGGATGCTCACACAACTGCAATATTGGCGTACAGCCATGGTGGGAAACCAACTGCTCTTGATTCGGCTAACCGATCCCCTCAGTGGTACGGGACCCATAGCTGGAGCTGTGAAACAAGTCAGAACCATATCCAAACATAAGCCCACTCTCCACTGTTAAGAAACCACCAATTGTGGGCTACAAGAGGGCCTAAACCTATTAAATTCTCTATAAAAAAGTAAGGGTTATCTCTTTTGTTCCGGTGCTAACTTACTCTCCGTTGGAGAATGTGCTTCACTTTTTCAGAGAGATGTAGATCCTAAGGAGAGAGCCACCCCATCATACCTCAAAAGGGCCCCAGTGAACCGGGTACCAGCACAAGGGTGAAGGAGATCAACACAGAGAAAAATCAACTCCTAACAAATCAGAGAGCCAGAGACCCAGAAGCCCCCAACACCTCATCACTGAAGCAGATCAAAAATGAACCTAAAATGGCTCAGGGAAATTTTGCAGAAGAGGGGGTGGAGAGAATGTCAGAGCCACATGTTGAGTCATGATATGCAGATATTTATCCTACCCATAACTGTAGGCTAACTCCAGAATGCATGACCCACATACTTCAACAAGGAGGGGCCAAGGGGAGGGGGTAGGTAATGGATGAGCATAATAATGGTACCAATTTGACTGTATTCACTGAGCACAAAACTAATTAATAAAAAAAGAAAAAAAAGAAATGCATTCCAAATTATGGATTAAAATGTTTTCAATGATGAATTTAACATGTCTCAGTTTTAGCATAATACATGTGAATGTGTCTATGAAATTAGCAATCATACTAATAATGACAAATGTATTCTGATGCCTTACTAGGAGGGGCAGTTGAATGACATCCAACTGTGGATATTCAAATGGTCTATCAAGGGGCAAAATTGTGCCACTGAACTTTCTATTACCTTCTCAGAATTGTTGGTTAAATAAACCAAACATTAATTACATGCCAGCTGTCAAACTTAGAAGTGTCTTTCTAACATTTTTTAATACTTTATGTCACATTGTCTATCGTATCATATCATGAGTACAAGATATAAAGCTTTTGACAATGTAATTTCATGGATCCAGAGAGGACAAGCTATCCCTCCAGGGCTTTCCTTGAGGAGATGCTTACCATCACATTTACTTTTACTCCATTATCAATTTATTTTTGGAAACCTGTTACATTATGTTCTACGCAAAGGAAATTTGACTATAATGAACACCAAGTTTATTACAATATCTTATTTTAATAGTTTCTGTTGTGAGTAACTTAGATGATGGCCTGCTAAAGCATATCTATGGCATTTAATTAGTCCTTGTTATATCCAACATTGAATTAGCACTCCATGGAAACATTGTTTCTTCATTCATGTTTTGACAAAATGGTACATCATTTCCCTATGATTCTGACCTGGTTCTTAGTACCAGGTATGAGTTCTCCCCCACTGGGTTGGTCTCATCCAATTAAAGAGCCATTGATTACCCACATCATCTGTATAATGCTATTGCACCAGTATGAACATCTTGTCCATTTGGCTTTATTCATAGCTATCAAGATCCCCTGTTGGTTGTTTCTGTTGGTGGCTGTTGTACCCTGAACCCCACATAGCATTTTCCAGCACTATTAGGACTAGCCATTAGGGAGCTGGTTTCCTTCTAAGTTCTAGCATGGTCTCTCTGTATCCTGTATCTGCAGATATGATGTATTTAGCAATATTCTTTCCATTTAGTCTTGGTAAAAAGCCAAATACACTGGCAATAATTTGTCTTCTTTTGGGGACTTCACAGGTCTCCCCAAACTATGTGGGGTGTTATTCAGCTCTGGTATAGGGAATTACAGGCCAGTGTATGGAAAAAAAATTCTTAAAGTCCTTAAGTGTAATAAGTAAGAAACAGGTATATTCACATGGATATAGTAAATTTGGTAGCACAAAATAAAGAGAAGGAGTCCCATACTTGGTAACTTTACTCCTATGTACAAAGCACTAAGTTTGGGTTACATCATAAGAATCTATACACTGGGAGATTAGGTTGCACTCAGATTCCAACTAAGGATAAGACCCACCAGATGTTGATGCTGTTAATAATCTGATTAACAGTAACCCAAAGTTTACTGTATTTTTACAGATATAACATGAGGGTTGTCTGAGTTGGAACTAATTCAGTGTAACTTTGTTACCTGTTACAGGTCCAAATCATAAGGAGTAGTAGTTCTTTGGATTCATTCTTGAATATTTGGCAAGCTCTGTTTTATTTGTGGTGTACTATATGTACACAGAAAGAGAGAGGGAAGGAGAGAGATGCATTATGAACCATGACAAAGGCATAGGTTCATATAAGGTTTAGAACAATTACCTCAGATACATGTAGAAAGCACAGGGGACTTTCTATACTGTCTTACCTTAATAAAAGTGAAAGTTCCTTAATATCAGAAAATATATATTAGTTTATAAACGTGAAAATGGGAGCACCTTGTATTTTCTCAGGATTTTAGACTTATACACTGAGATACATTCTACTGGATTCATCTCTAAGTTGTCTTGAGCATATCTATATGGCTCTTGGCTCAGATATGGCTAAAGTGGAAACTATCTCCCTGAGGATCAGTTGCCAACATGAATTTTTTTTATCATAAAGAATATTGCTTGACAAAACTATTAAGACATATATAAGAAACATTCTCAGTATAAAGGATATGTATTATGAGGAACAAGAACATAACTATAATATATATATTTAAATATTTTATTTTTATTTATCTACTTGATGAAGAGAGAGGGTGTAGTAGACAGCTTCAGGTTCGCTGAGATGAACTTTCAGACCAGGCACAGTTATGGAGGAAGGGATTTATTGGAGCTTACAGATCCAGGGGAAGTTCCATAATGGCAGAAGAAACTGGCCTGCTTTCACAGGACCAAGCAGAGAGAGAGAGAGAAGTACAAGCCTAAAGGTCAAAAGCCACAGCACACTTCAGGAACTCCAGCTAGGCACACTTTGCATATCTTTAGATTGAAATCTGAAACCCACCACCACACCTTAAGATCCACACAATGGCATTGCCTCCAGCCAGATGGCTAGAGAGGCAAACTACAAACAAATAAACAACTGAATATATTGGGGGCCATCTATTCTATTCAAACTACCACAGAGGGGGAGGGGGAAAGAGGCAGAGAGAAAGAATGCATGTGCCTGGGCCTCCAGCCACTGCAAAGACTCATGTGCCACCTGATGCATCTGGCTTATGTGGCTACTGGGGAATCAAACTTGGGCCGTTACACTTCACAGGCAAGTGCCTTAACCACTACTAAGCCAGGCCCCTAAAACATAATGTTAAGAGTTTCTATACTCACCAACTGATGGCAAAGGCTTTATTTAGTGTCCTTCTCCTTACCTTACATTTGTCCCATGTATGATATAATGCAGCATTGTCTTTGTGTGCTCTCTCTTTCCGGATCTCATCAGAGAGCATGAAATGGAGAGTAAGGTTAGTATTATAAGTAAATAAACATAGAAAATTATTTGATAGCAACATACTCCCATTCTTGATACTGACATGAGAAGGATAAATTATGTGAACAAACACAAAACCAGTATTGTTTTCATACAACAGAGGAAGACATCACTTCAATAGTATCTAAATTGACTGGTGAGAGTGAAACTGTAGACAATGAAGACAATATAATACATGATGGTGACATAAATTTCAAAACTTTTAATGACATAATATTTAGTCTAACACAAAATAGATACAAGACTCACATCGGCCAATATGGATGAAGATATTTCAAGATGTAGTCAGACAAAGATATGTAGCAGAGTTCAGAGAAATTTGCTATACTAATAAATGGTAAAAAGGGCAGAATAGTAAAGATTTTCTACAAAGAATGAATGTTCCTGGAGCTATAGCTTAAAAACAATGCATAGAGCCTTCATGGTGTATATACGTACATATATCCTGAGAAGTTTTGCTTTATGTTCAATCACATTCCTCTTCACCAAATTGCACAATGATATGGCTACAACTTTAAGATCATGAGTTTTTCTTCATAGAAATGATACAAGTGCACACATGTATTTTTGGTACCTACAGATAAAAATATTTTAGATAAGAGATTTAAAAATTTTTTTCTCAACATGCTCAACCGTTTTTGTATTGCATTTCTTCTAAAACATATATATTAATAAATAAATAAAACTACATTTCAACTAGTTTTAATTCTCATCCATAGGGGTGCTTAAATAGTATAAAATCAGCTAGGGCCTTATGAGAAGTACTGGCTTAGATATCATCATTGGCCAAAGTCATTAAAAGTGGATAGCTGCTTAGTGGTGTGTGTGAAATGAGTTGATGGTCACAGTCCAGCTCCTACTTAATAGATGTCTACCTCGTAAAAACCACCGTCATAATCAGCATGTATTGGCACTCACATCACCTGCATGAAGAAAGAAGCCAAGGTGTAAGTTTGCCTTCTCCTCTTTGTCTGTCAAGATTGGAAGAGCATCACTTTCATGATGGCTACACACTTTCACTTTAACAATATAAATTTCTAAAGTAATTCCAGTTCCTAAGAAGTATTGCTAGGGACCATTGTAATTTCATGAACAGACAGTAACTTCATTTCAGAAACAATATAGTTAGAAGAAAAATATGAAAGCTTTGAAAAAGGTTCTTTATAATGAGAACATTTGAAGAAATATCATTTTGAATCAGCATTTGCTTTCCTTAACATAATTATTCATTTTACATTTGTTTTTATTTATTTGTTCTTCATCTCTATGCAAAATAAAATATTTGAGGCAGGGTTTCACTGTAATTCAGGCTGACTTTGAGCTAATGGCAAACTTCCTACCTCAGCCTGTAGAATACCGGGGTTAAAGGTAAAAACCACCAGGCCTTGTTAAACTAGATACAATTTTTAAGAATACAAATCAATCAGTGCCATGCATATTGAAAATTTAAAATTATAACTGAAATAAAATTCCATTCATTGCTTTCAATTTCATGATATTTCTATTCCACTATAAGAAAACTTACATTTTGAGAGAGAAGGAATTTCCACATGAGAAAAATTACTTAGGGTAATAAAACTACTTAAAACCCATAATGAGTATCCACATTTATACTTTCAACTGAATATTGAGATGACCTACACAATTATATTTTAGTAGTATTCTACTTTGTGTATGTTATATTAAATTAATAGATCATTCCTCATGTGTTTGTTCAATTTGTGACAATGGAAAAGAGAATCTTTACTTCAAACACAAGCATGTATCTGGAAATTTAGAAATCTGGAAAAAAATTTACATTCATGTTCTGAACTTGATATGCACAAATATGCAAGTTAAAATCTTTATCAATGGACATATAAATCACTTGAGGATCAGAGGGTGAGTGTTATGACTTAGATTTATTTAAGAACATCTTGCACTGAACATCCTGCCTGACTTTGAAAAGCATATGATTGTTATTATTATGACTTACTTTGCCTTCATTGCGAAAAAGCAGAAACATACAAATCTTACCAATGTCAATGTTTGTTTTCCACATGGAATCCAATAAGGTAAAAAAATCTCACTTGACTATAAATTTATACCTAGGCACAAAGATAAAAGTATATATATATATATATATATATATATATATATATGTGTGTGTGTGTGAGTGTGTGTGTGTGGAGATTATTTTATTAATAAGTTCCCTTGCTCTAAAAATAAAAGCATAAAACATTTATGCAATTCCTTTTTATGTGATTGGTACAAATAATCTTCAGTTCCTGGAGTTACTTTCCTTATCTTGTACAAAGGTTCACAAAGATATTATATATAATTGTGAAAATAAACTTAGAAAGCCATTGAGTGTATTATATGCTTCATTGCTAATGCAGAATGCACTTTATAAGATGATATCATTACTCTGAATTTTACAGCTCTAAACAGGACTCAGTTTAATATCACTTGAAAAGAACACAGCTTTCTCTGTCTTTCACAGGAGCTCTGCACCCACAAGGCTTTTGCATGCGGGCATGTGCATAGAAAGGTGGAGAGGAGTATACTGCACACAGAGACAAATTTAAACCTTCATGATACCATATATATGTGTTGGGT
Source organism: Dipus sagitta (assembly GCA_036346955.1). Classification (NCBI taxonomy): domain Eukaryota; kingdom Metazoa; phylum Chordata; class Mammalia; order Rodentia; family Dipodidae; genus Dipus; species Dipus sagitta. The sequence continues at coordinate 60,034,773 of CM070782.1, forward strand.
TGCAAAACTTTAGCAAAGAGAAGTTCACAGATTTTTGAAATATGAAATTATGCAAAATACTTTCTTCAGTTCAGACCCCTAATTTTGTACAATTGCTTTCTATATTTATCATGTGAATGCCATTTTATCCATTGCTGATATCTGAAATTTCCCAAAAAGGGAAGATATTTCAAGGCAGTTTAAGGACAGCTGAGCAAAGTGGTATGTTTTTAAATACTTCAATTTACCTTTTCAAAGCTTGTTTTGCTGTCTACCCAAGCACCCCCTCAATGCTGCACCATTCATTGCTATCACTGCACTATATCCTATGACTTCTCCAACACTATCACTACCTGTCAAACCTGGCATGAAATAGGTTGCAAGGTTTTTATGTTGATTTTAAGGAATTAGAAGCATCAAGCATGTTATTTATTCTGGATTTATCTCCAGTGATGTACAGTGTTGCCAGTACCACTGGGCTGTGTCCTAAATAATCTTTTCAGGATTGGCTGAAGTTTTATCTCATTGTCTGGATTAGGGCTGCCTCTTTTCTGCACTGAATTTTACTTTTATTTAGAAAGTCTGCTGGCTGCTACAAACATCTAATAAAACATGTTGTTTCTCATAATTAAAATTACCAATATTGTCTCCAAAATTAATATAAAACATTTAGCATCTTACTATTTTGTAAGCTTTTTACAAGTTAAAGTGTCATCATTATACTACTTCCAAAAAAAGAAAAAAAATTGTATTTGCTATATATTTGTTTTCATTGTTAGTAAAACACAGGAGAGCTAGATAAAAATTATTCTAGTATAATTATACAAATAATATTTTGCAGTGATAATATGAGAGATACAGTTGTCAAGTGTTGGATATTAGAAAGCAAAGTGAATGTCTAGAATGCAGAATGACCCAAGACAACCTGAGGCTGTCTGAATGTGTATGAGCACAAAAGTCCATATGTATATGGTCACAGACATACATGTCCATGTGCTTGAAGTCCAAGAGTTAGTATTGGCATCTTCCTCAATTGTGCTCCATCTTTTTTTTTTTTTTTTTTTTGAGGCAGAGTACCTCATTGGCCAGCAGCTAGCCAAATAAGGTAGACCAGCTGGCCAGTGATCCCCAGACACCCAATCTTTTCTTTTGTCTCTACGTTCTCAGAACCACCATAACTTATGAGTTTTGTTTTTGATTTTGTTTTCAACATGGGTTCTGGTTTAGTTCTGGTTCTGGGTAAGTGCTTTCAATGCAAGCATTGCATTGAAGCTGCAAGCAATGCAAGCATTGAAAGCACTAATCTTGCTGACCTCAGCTCTAAAGCCCAGGTTCTTGAAGCTTTGTCTCATAAGCCTCTGCTCTGCTACCAAAATCTGTGGCTCCAGTGCCCCTTATTCTAGGCAGTGCGGGCCGTTCCTGCCAGAGAAGGGCATGGATTCTCCATACACACACACTCACAAACAAAACCCACACAGATAAGCATTGTAGATGAATTTCAAACGTATGCATGGCCTCCAAATTAAGAATATGGAAAGTAGTGTTTTTAAAATAATATGTATATTTCTTACTTCAAGTAAAATATTTCTTACCATAGGTAAAGTGGTGAACCTTTGATTAATATTAATAATTTCTTTGGGTTTAGGTTTCTGTATATTGAGGTACCTGCAGTCTCAGAAGCTAGACCAGCTAAATACCAAATTTTGCCCATCCATATGCCTGGGAAAAATTAGTTTTTTTTTTTTTTTTTTTTTTTTTTTTTTTGGTTTTTCGAGGTAGGGTCTCACTCTAGCCCAGGCTGACCTGGAATTCACTATGGAGTCTCAGGGTGGCCTCGAACTCACGGCGATCCTCCTACCTCTGCCTCCCGAGTGCTGGGATTAAAGGCGTGCGCCACCACGCCCGGCTAAATTAGTTATTTTTTCTCACATTTTCCTCATTGTAAATAGAATGGTAGAAAGTAATTCAGTATTGTGTGTGTGTGTGTGTGTGTGTGTGTTTCTAGGGCATAATTTGCATATATCACGTTTACAACAATACCTGGAAAACTGTTCAGTATATCTCTTATGTTACCCATGAAATTTTAATAACCTAGAAAGATGCATTAATATGATGTCTCCAAATTCTTATTGTTTAATTTTAGTGACTTCTCTAGAATAATAAGATCATATTTCTTACATAGAAATATTGATCATATCTGATTATATGGCAGTTTCTGTATTGTCCATAATTTTATATTACACTTTTTATTTAAATATAAAAGGACATAGTACTTTCATATCTCCAGAGGAAAAACATCAGTATCAGTTTTCTGATGGTAAACACATTAGAAAAGTTCAATTTACAATTTAATCATCTATACAGTGTCATTTACACTTACAACCCTTTCCCATGTAATATTTCTGAAGACCATGCTTCTCATGCCATTTTTTCTTCCTCAATAATGTGTTTCTGGTTCCCTTCTTTATGTGACTGATATAACATTTACTTTTATATGTGTATTTTTCATTTCATGTGTATTTTCTACAAGGTTTTTCTCATTGAACTACTTTGTTCTTCTCTTCAAGTAAATTTTATAATGTTTTATGTGAATATACACAAATAATATCAACAACTGTTTTCTAACTATATTTTGTGCAGCTAAAACTAAGATAATAGCCAGCAGAGGTGGCACAATCCTTTAATCCCAGCATTCAGGAGGCAGAGGTAGGAGGATCATTGTGAGTTCAAGGCCATCCTAAGACTACATAGTGAATTCCAGATCAACCTGGGCTAGAGTGAGACCCTACCTGAAAAAATAAATAAATAAAACATAAATAAAATAATAGTTTAGATATTACTGTGCTCAAAATTGTTACACTAGTTGCAATTTGTATTTTAACATTAAGCCCTTCAATATCTCTTTCCTTTTCCTTATTCCTCCACTAGCTAAGTGTCACAGATAAAATGCCATATCTGTTAAACAAAAGAGCATTTATTTTCAACATCAGTTTCTACCCTGACTCTTACACTTCTTAATGACACTGAGTAAAATGTAAGTGGAGTTGAAAAAATAACATTGTATCTATTTTCTGTTTGATAAAATGAAATGTTTTTTCTTTCTTTCATTGTCAATATTTTATTTGTGCTTTATTCATCATTATCCCAAATAGCTATTATATTCAGTGTTCATGCTACTGTTTTGAATGGGCAACTGTTTTTCAAGTCCTATAATTTGAACCTCATTTTTCACATTTAAGCATGAACTCTTTCATTGCTGACATGCACACCCTTCGTTTTAGTTGCCATTGTATGTCAATTGCATCTATCTCCATTCGCACCATCGATCATGCAGCCAAGAAGTGGTTGGATGACAGCTGCCATCTCACACTTCCTTGTGACAGACATGCTCTTAAATGTTAATGCAAGAGGATTTTGTTTGTGGACTCATAATCAATCACATTATTATTTAAAGCAGGATATACTAGAGATGTAATAGAGATAATCACATATGCCTTGAGTATGTTTGGTCATGAATTTCATAAATTTAATATTGTAGACTAGTACTAAATAAACAAAACATCACTTAAAATGCTTATAAGATCCAATAGTAAATTAGTTATTCCAATCAATATATCACTTTTTAAATTTTAGTTTTTCATACTAAGAAGTATTTTAATTCCTAACTCAAATTTTAGTGACATTTTTTAGCATTTTGGAATACAAAGTATGAAGAAACAATAGTGTATTACTTGGTATTCTTGGTGCCAGAATCATTTAACATTCATATCTTTTATATATAAATGTGTTTGTCACACTTTTGATGGTGGTATCTTCTATACAGAAAAGTGATAATGTAGCATACCAAATATGAGTGAATACAAAGACATTTATATGTAGAAACAAAATAATAATTAAATACTGTGTTTGATATGACTTTTTAATTTGGCCTCAACAGAGAATAGGTTATTATATCATAAAATAAAGCTCATAATTCCCTTAATTTTTCTCATTTCTTAAAGTTTTATCATTCTATCATTTGACAAGATGTTTTACTAATACATTTATTTAATTCAAAAGATGTTTGTTGCTGGGCTAGAAGTCAGCTGTAAAATAACATTCGTTTTCCTTGTATGTGTAATAATTTCAGGAGAAGTGAAACTATTTCTCTGGATAGAGTTCCTTCACCAACACCAGGAAATCTTGGAGAAAGAAGAGATAATTTGGCACCAACAGATAGCTCATTACATACCACTTCTCAGAAGAGAAATATACATAGAGAATCAAGTAAAGAGAGACAGAACTGGACTTCCGGCCAAGATGGCGACCGCCTAGCTGTGCTGCAAATCCTGGGGAAAGAAAGGCAAGATATTAAGGGTATATAGTGGCTTTTAGGGGAGAGAAATCTGGGAGGGCACAGAGGAGGGGGAACAGGGAATTGCTGGTCCCCTTTCGGGCGGGTAGGCACCCCTCGCCCCAAATAACCGCCGTGTTCAAAGCTCCACCCCTGCCGCTGCTGCTGCTCCGGAGCCCGCACGGCGCGCGCCGATCGTTCCCTCCGCGCGGAAGCTTAGACTGCTCCGCACCCTCGTCCACTCGCCCACCTACTGAGTGTGCCCAGTCCCACAAGCTCAGACTGTATCTCTCGCTTGCGTCAGCTCAGGTGCCACCCCCTACCTGCCTGCCGCACCGGCGGGCCGCCATTGTCCCGTGGCAGGGGAGCGTAGACTGCTTCCGGTTCCCAGCGTTCCCAGCCAAAGTCTGGGCGGCTTCAGTGCTTGGTGCCTCAGTGCCACTCCTAGCTCGAACGCAGGCAAATGTGGCACATTACCGCTTGAGAACTCAAACAATTTTGGCGCCCCTGCCAGGTAGTAGATAGGCGGCTTTGGCAAGTGAGATTATTCCCTGCGTGCGGAAGCTTAGACTGCTCCGCACTCTCCTCCACTTGCCCTCTGTCTGCCGCGCGGCTGTCCACAATTGTCCTGTGGCGGGGGAGCGCAGACTGCTGCCGGTTCCCAGCGTGCCCAGCCAAAGTCTGGGCGGCTTCAGTGCTTGGTGCCTCAGTGCCACTCCTAGCTCGAACGCAGGGAGCTGTGGCACAATACCGCTTGAGAACTCAACCAACCTTGGCGCCCCGGCCAGGTAGTAGATAGGCGGCTTTGGCAAGTGAGTTTATTCCCTGCGTGTGGAAGCTTAAACTGCTCCGCACTCTCATCCACTCGCCCTCTGTCTGCCGCGCGGCTGTTCACAATTGTCCTGTGGTGGGGGAGCGCAGACTGCTTCCAGTTCCCAGCGTGCCCAGCCAGAGTTCGGGTGGCATCAGTGCTTGGTGCCTCAGTGCCACTCCTAGTTCAAACGCAGTCAGCCTTGGCACATTACCGCTTGAGAACTCAGGCAACTTCGGCGCCCCTGCCAGGCAGTAGATAGGCGGCTTTGGCAAGTGACAGCCAAAGCCCAGACTTCTTGGCAACGCCCCCAGGCTGCATAAGATTCCCATTGTTCTTGAGCCCAGGCTGATATGCCCACTTATCTGCCCATACACTGTCATGGGCAGAACACAGCGCAAAAGAAATAACATGAATAATCAAATGCAAGAAAATCCAATTAGATCACCCACTCCCACAATGGATACTTCTAACCAAAACATAGAAGAACAAATAGGACCAGAACACCACATTGAAGCTATGAGCAATGCAACTCTAACCAACCTATTGGTAGAACTTGCAGGAAAGCAACAAAGGGCCGACACTCCTGTGGATGCTGCCATCACTAAACTAGAACTAATAGATAAGAAATTGGAAGGATTAGATAAGAAAATGGAAGGATTTCAAAGAGAGTTAAGAGATTTGAGGGAGAGTGAAAAAAAAGAAGACCTTAAAAATCAGCTGGCCATGCTAAATGAAGACATAAAGAAATGCAAGGATGAACTCCAAGAATCATCAAGAAAATCAGAAAATGATGTGAAAAGGGAGCTTGACAGAGGGATGGAAATTATACATAGAAAAATAATAGAAAATGCAAACTTAATTGAACAAGCCCGAAACTCACTAGAAGCTCTCAAGAATAGAGTCAGCCAAGAGGAGGATAGAAACTCTGATCTGGAAGACAAGATGGAAGAAACAGTTAGAGAGTTCAAAAATTTCAGTAAGTTTAAAAGCTCCTGTGAAAGAACATGAGGGAATTGTGGGATACAGTTAAACGTCCCAATATCAGGATCATTGGAATACCAGAAGGAGAAGAAATCCAGACCAAAGGCATGGAGAACTTATTTAACAAAATAATTGAAGAAAACTTCCCCAATCTCTTAAAAGAAAGGCCCATCAAGATACAAGAAGCCAATAGAACTCCAAACAGACTGGACCAAAGGAGAAACTCTCCAAGACATATTATTATTAAGACTCTAAACATTGACACCAAAGAGAAAATCCTAAAAGCAGCTAGGGAAAAACAGCACACCACCTTCAGAGGTAACCCCATCAGAATTACTTCAGACTTCTCAATGGAAACCCTGAAAGCTAGAAGAGCCTGGAATGAAACACTGCAAAGTCTAAGAACCTATGGCTTCCAACCCAAACTACTCTACCCAGCAAAAGTATCCCTCATAATAGATGGTGAACGAAAAACTTTCCATGACAAAACTCAGCTTTACAATTATATGAACACAAAACCAAACCTACAGAGAGTATTTCAGGAAATTCTACACAGAGAAGAAAAAAATAATCAAACACAATTGCCTACAAGAAGCAGATCACAACAACCAAACTCAGAGTAGGCACAAAAAACTTCAATGTCCATGAAAACTCCAACCCACATTTACCATCACAATATGGCAGGGATCAAATCAAATCTCACAGTCATTACCCTAAATATTAATGGCCTTAATTCACCCATCAAGAGACACAAGCTAACAGGATGGATCAAAAAATTAGACCCCTCAATCTGTTGCCTTCAAGAAACCCACCTCACCATTAAGGCAGACATCTCCTCAGGGTGAAAGGGTGGAAAACAGTATTCCAAGCAAATGGGAATAAGAAACAAGCAGGTGTAGCTATATTAATATCGGATAAAATAGACTTCAAACCAAAAATAATCAAAAAAGACAAAGAAGGCCACTTCCTACTTATCAAGGGAACGATCCATCAAGAGGATATTACAATCATAAATCTGTATGCACCAAACACAGGGGCACCACAGTTAATAAAACAAAACCTACTTGACAATAAAACAGAAATAACCACAAACACCATCACAGCTGGGGACTTCAATACACCATTATCAGTAATAGACAGATCATCCAAACAGAAACTCAACAGGGAAGTAAGAGAGCTCAACAAAACCATAGATCACTTAGACCTAACGGACATCTACAGAACATTCCATCCCAAATCCACAGATTACACATTCTTCTCAGCAGTCCATGGAACATTCTCTAAAATAGACCATATATTGGGGCACAAAGACTGCCTCCACATATTTAGGAAGATTGACATAATTCCCTGCATGATATCAGATCACAATGCTATATTGCTAGAAATCAACAATAAAAGACCCACCAAGAATCCCAAAGGCACCTGGAAACTGAACAGCACACTTTTAAACAATAAATGGATAGTGGATGAAATAAAAAATGAAATTGCAAAATTTCTGGAATTGAACGACAATGAGAACACATCGTATCAAAACTTATGGGACACAATGAAGGCGGTCCTCAGGGGAAAATTCATAGCACTCAATGCCTTCGTAAAAAAGACAGAAAGGTCCCAAATCAATAACCTAACCATCCACCTAAAGGCACTGGAAAAACAAGAAAAATCCAACCCAAAGAGCTCCAGAAGGAAAGAAATAATTAAAATCAGAGCAGAAATCAATGAATTGGAAACCAAGGAAACAATTAAGACAATTGACAAAACAAAGAGCTGGTTCTTTGAAAAAATAAACAAGATTGACAAACCCCTGGCCAATCTGATAAAGCAAAAAAAGGTGAAGCTTCAAATTAACAAAATTCAAAATGAAAAAGGAGAGATCACAACAGACAAAAGTGAAATTGGGAGAATCATCAGGACTTATTTCAAAAACTTCTACTCCACAAAACTGGATAATGTGGAGGAGATGGATAAATTCTTGGACACATACCATCTACCAAAGCTAAACACAGAGCAGATTAATCACCTCAATCAACCCATCACACTCATGGAGATTGAAAAAGTAATAAAAAACCTCCCAAAAAAGAAGAGCCCAGGACCAGATGGCTTCTCAGCTGAATTCTATCAAACCTTCATGGAAGAACTCAAACCAATCTTCCTCAAACTGTGCCACACAATTGATGAACAGGGAAAGCTACCCAACTCCTTTTATGAAGCTAGCATCACCCTAATTCCAAAACCAGGCAGAGATGCCACAAGAAAAGAAAACTACCGGCCTATTTCCCTGATGAATTTAGATGCAAAGATCCTAAACAAAATCCTTGCAAACCGAATCCAACAACACATCAAAAGCATTATCCACCTTGACCAATTGGGATTCATTCCAGGAACACAGGGGTGGTTCAACATACGGAAATCTGTCAATGTAATACACCACATAAACAAGGTTAAACATAAAAACCACATGATCATTTCGATAGATGCAGAAAAGGCCTTTGACAAGATTCAACACCACTTCATGTTCAAAACATTGGAGAGAGTTGGCATGGTTTGTTCATATCTTAACCTAATAAAGGCAATATACGAAGCTCCGAAGGCCCAAATAATACTTAATGGAGAGAGACTGGAGGAATTCCCATTAAGATCAGGAACAAGACAGGGTTGTCCACTCTCACCTCTGCTTTTCAATATAGTTCTGGAAGTCCTAGCTCAAGCAATAAGACAGGAGAAGGAAATAAAAGGGATACAATTTGGAAAGGAGGAAGTTAAGTTAGCTTTATTCGCTGATGACATGATTATATATGTAAGAGACCCGAGAGACTCCATCCCAAAACTCCTGAAGGTGATTAACTCCTATAGCAAAGTAGCAGGATACAAAATCAATGCACAAAAATCAGTAGCCTTCCTTTATGCAAAGGACAAAGATACAGAAAAAGAAATAAGGGACATAGTCCCATTTTCAATTGCGACAAAAAAAATAAAATACCTTGGAATAACGTTAACCAAGGAAGTGAAAGATCTATACAATGAAAACATAAAAACACTCAAAAAAGAAATTGAGGCGGACTTGAGAAAATGGAAAGACCTCCCATGTTCCTGGATAGGCAGAATTAACATTGTGAAGATGACAATCCTACCAAAGGTAATTTACAGATTTAATGCAATACCAATTAAAATCCCCACAGTGTTCTTCACAGAGATAGAAAAAATGATCTCCAATTTCATATGGAAAGGCAGAAGGCCTCGCATTTCCAAACATATCCTCAGCAAAAGAAATACCTCTGGAGGCATCACCATACCTGATCTAAAGCTATATTACAAAGCCATAGTAATAAAAACAGCATGGTACTGGCATAAAAACAGGACTATAGATCAATGGAATAGACTTGAGGACCCGGACTTTGGGTCAAGCAACTATAGCTACTTGATATTTGATAAAGGCCCAAACAATATACGCTGGAAAAAAGACAGCATCTTCAACAAATGGTGCTGGACAAACTGGATAACCATATGCAGGAAACTAAAACTTGACCCACACATTTCACCATGCACTACACTCAAGTCCAAATGGATCAAAGATCTCAATATAAGACCAGAAACTCGAATACTACTGGAAGAAAATTTAGGAAGTACATTCCATGATATAGGAATGGAAAAAGACTTCCTGAACAAAACCCCAGTAGCTCATGAACTTAAACCATCACTCAACCAATGGGACCACATGAAGCTGAGGAGTTTCTTTACAGACAAGCATACAATTAGCAAAGCCAATAGAGTACCCACAGAATGGGAGAAAATATTTGTGGGTTATCCAACTGATAAAGGACTAATCTCTAGAATCTACAAAGAACTCAAAAATCTAAACAGTAAGAAGTCAAACACCCCATTCACAAGATGGGGCAAAGAGCTGAACAGGCAGTTCACAGAGGAAGAAATAGAAATGGCAAACATACACTTAAGAAAATGTTCATCATCCCTAATCATCAGAGAAATGCAAATTAAAACAACTATGAGATTCCACCTTACCCCAATAAGGATAGCAAGCATCAAAAAATCAAATAAAAATAAATGCTGGTGAGGATGTGGAGAAGTAGGAACACTCATCCACTGTTGGTGGGAATGTAGGATGGTACAACCACTTTGGAAAGCAATATGGAGACTTCTGAAAAAGCTGAGTATAGAGATACCAACAGACCCAGTTATTCCCTTACTGGGCATCTACCCTAAAACCTTCAAACCACAGACTAAAGAGATTTGCTCAACCATGTTTATAGCGTCTCAATTTGTAATAGCTAAGAGCTGGAATCAACCCAGATGTCCATCACTAGAAGAATGGATAACTAAGATGTGGTATATCTACACAATGGAATTCTATACAGCAGTAAGAAAAAATGACACAATGAAATTTGAGGAAAAATGGTTGAACCTGGAACAGATCATTCTCAGTGAACTTACCCAATCACAGAAAAAAAATCGCCACATAGTCTCACTCATCTACAGCACCTAACCTGAATCTACCGAAGATACTTTACATACCCAGCAAGCATCTCCTAGATTAGACACTAGGATGGAAGGGGAGGGAGGGGAGGGCATCAAAGGGGTGGGAAACACAAATCTAGACCCAAACGGCAATGGTACCATAATCTTCTACTTACTAAAAGATAGACCAAATGGCTGATCCTTCACCAGGCCCTTACAGGGAACACCTGAACCACAAGACACTGGAGAGGGTAAGATTAAGACTAACCTTAGTCTCCTACATCTTCCCTCCCTCACTTCCCCTCTCCCTGTCTCTCTCTCTCTTATCTCTAACTCTTGTATATTAGTTATCTTTTTCCTCATTTTCTTAGTGGGCACAGACCTGTAACTCCCAGAACCAGCATGGGGCTATCATCCACAATGAGCTTTTGATCAGAGAGACCTACAAGGTTTCCTAAAAGACAGACAGATTTCTGTCAGAGTACTTGATGACCCACCAAAGGTTAGTGGTAAGACCCTACTGCTGAAGATACCTTATGTGATTGACATGCAAATTAGAATGGCATGGCTGGAAGTTGGATGAGAGTCAGTCCCCAGACAGTCAGCGCGTCTAGTGCCAGAAGGTGCTACATGGGCGACTGGGGGAAATTGACCAATATCTATCGAAGCAACGCATGGTCTAACCTACTTAGCAGCAAATAACTTATTGTGATGCCCACACAAGTGCAGTGGTGGCACACAGCCATGGTGGGGAACCAACTGCTCTCAATTTGGCTAACTGATCCCCTCACTGGTATGGGACCCATAGCTGGAGCTGGGAAACAAGTCAGAACCATATCCAAACATAAGCCCACTCTCCAGTATCAACCTACTATCAATTGTGGGCTACAAGAGGGCCTACACCTATTAAATTCTCTATAAAAAAAAAAAAGTAAGGGTTATCTCATTTGTCCTGGTGCTAACTTACTCTCTGTTGGAGAATCTGCTTCTCTTTTTCAGATAGATGTAGACCCTAAGGAGAGAGCCACCCCATCATACCTCAAAAGGGCTCTGGCTGAAACTAAGAAAACTTCGAGAAACAAGCAAGGGGGCTGTTTTTCCTGATGAACCGGACACCAGCACAAGGGGGAAGGAGATCAGCATAGAGAAAAATCAACCCCTACCAAATCAGAGAGCCAGAGCCTCAGAGGCCCTCAACACCTCATCACTGAAGCAGACCAAAAATGAACCCAACATGGCTCAGGGAAATTTTGTGGAAGAGGGGGCGGAAAGAATGTCAGAGTCACATGTTGGGTCATGATATGCAGAGACATTTAGCTTACCCATAACTGTGGGCTAACTCCACAATGCATGACCCGTATACCTCAACAAGGAGGGGCCAAGGGGAGGGGGTAGGTCACGGATGAGCCTAATAATGGTACCAAACTGACTGTATTTGCTGAATACAGAACTGACTAATAAAAAAAAAAAAAAAAAAAAAAAAAAAGAGAGACAGAACTGTATTCAGTTCCCCGACCGTTGTCTCTCTGCCTGAGGTTGGAAATTTTGATGACGTGATATGGTGCAAATGAACATGTGTTTTCCATTGTCAGGACACCCTTAATGATGAAGGAAAAGAAAAAAAAATACAAGCTACTTCCAATAAAACAAAAATATGTTGCTGATATTACATTTAGTAAAACTTTGTGTTTAAAGATCTTCTCATTCTTTTGAGAAATTAAAAATTTTGATTTTATAAGAGAATTATTTCTTGAAATTGTGTAAGATTTTAAAACTCTGAAAAATAAATTTGTAACTTTATTTCAAATCTATAATACTTGGGCTGGAGAGATGGCTTAGCAGTTAAGGCGCCTGCCTGTGAAGCCTAAGGACCCTGGTTCCATTCTCCAGGTCCCGCATAAGCCAGATGCACAATGGTGGCACATGCATCTGGAGTTCATTCACAGTGGCTAGATTCCCTGGTGTGCCCATTCTCTCTCCCTCTCTCTGTCTGTAATAAATAAACAAATAAAAATAAATTTTAAAAAAAATCTACAATACTTTTCTCAGCCTGAAAATGATATTTTCATTCTGCTCTGCGATTTATATTTAATTTAAGGTACTATAAACATCTACCAAATAATAATTTGATTATTGACACCACCTTTTATGTCTTGCATTGAACTACCTTAACGCTCCTTTCCCCACATTTTGTCCCCAAACAAACCAGTCCCTCACAAGGGAGTTTCCTTACTAGCTTAAATTGTCCTCATGTTTCATGGGCATTTTAAATGTTCCCTACTCTCCAAAGTCTTTCCTGAATTCCTCAGAAGAGAACAAAGATCTTAGATTTTTTTCTTCTATAGTTACACCTTATTTATTGTTATTTTTTAAATTCTGTCTTGCTTTGTACCATTTTACTCCCTGATAATGTGTTCCAATTATGTATTCTGTAAAACCAATTCATACATTGAACTGTTCCCTTGGATACAATGCAAAAATCTTTCTGAATAATTTTCTAATTTGTGTAAATATAATAAATCAATGCATGCAATGTGCCTATTAGAAAACCTTTCTTATTTATATACTTGTTAATTTTATGTTTAACACGATACCATCTGCTTTAATCTCATCTTATCAGAAAATGAAGTGGTCTTGTTTAAAACTGTGTATTAGATGCAATAAGTAAAATATGTATTCATAAACATGTGCAAACATGTTGACACCAATTCTGCAACTCCTGACCAACAAAAAGATCAGTAAGATATTGTTGCCATTATTCATGTTGTGTCCATTAATTGTTCAAGAGAATTCAGAATGGTGTCCATTTAGAATATTAAGTGCAACAAAATTGATAAAATCCTGTAAATTTGAACCATGTTTTATAACTTTTCTTAACAAAATACAAATGAGTTGGTTTCTGTGCATGTCTCTGTGACTAACCACTAACAAGGCATAACAATTTTTTATCAGGAAAGTATCTCATCATAGTGGGACAGAAAATGTTGATTTTTTTCCTCTGAAATGAGATATGTTAATTTGTAATCTATAACATGAAAAGAAAAATTCAGGTGGGATCAAATATTTTATCTATGAACAATTTCTTACACAGACTAGGGAATATTGTCCTGGAAAACCATTTCTGCTCTGTTCTTGAGTGTAGTGTGGCACTTAACACATTACAGACAAGTTTAGAGCCTCTCTCTGCCTAAGCCCTACTTTAGATTTTCAACTGTGACTGAATGGTCTGCATTTCTGTAGCTGTAGCACCAAATTCAGTATGGAACTCTAGCAAGCACTCAGTATGGGAGGAAATCACTGATGAATTCACATCTAAATCAACACAAGAACTGCTTTATGCCAATGAGACTCTTATTCTTCAAACTGGAAATTCTACTCAAACAATAATTTGAAAAACAAAATAAATAAACAAAAAGCCACAGGCAAATAATATATAGTCTGAGATTTCCACTGGGAAATTTATTCAAGAAAAAAATAGGGCACTGACTCATTTCCACTTACTCATACTGCAATGAACTATCTTCTGTCCTTCCCAGACTTAGAATATCATGAAATGTGAGTGATATTGTTAGACATAAGTCAGAAACATATGTATCTAGAGCACTGGTTTGGTTAAGTCCAGAAAGGACATTTGAAATTTCTGATGACACGTTTATATTCATATATGATACCTGGATTAGAGTAATATGAAGTTGAATCCTGGGGTGCTGTTAGATGTCCTATTTTAGAAAAGAAAGCCTACACCTTCAAGGACCTGGCCATCTGAATGGTTACCATGCAGTAATGCAATCAAGAAACTCTAACTTAGAAGGGAAAACAAAGCTGTATGAGAAACATCTATCTCGTATGATTCAGAGACAGTACAATGAGAACATTATCATCTCTACTTCAGGTGGTGATGGGAAGCTGACAGGCTAACACTTATTTGGGGATTTAAGTGCCGGGCTCCCCATGCAGGTAGTGCTGAGGAAGGACCAGGCCCGCTGGTTCCTCCCAAGGGGTTGAGGAGGAGAAAAACCACACTGAGTCGGGAGTCTTGTGGAAGCAGGAACTCACTTTATTGTTACAGGCAGTTGCCTATATAGTGTTGAGAATGAGGGTGGGGATTCTAGGATGGGGGGAGAGGTAAGGGCCAATAGCATACCGCAACTTTTGAAATGATTGGTTCTAGGCATGCGTGCGTGAGAATTCCAACTCCTATGCGGAAGTAACAGGTCAGAGGCCATTTGGCACCCTGCTGAATCATAGTTGGCCGGAGGCAGTTTGCCAAACTTTAGCTAGGCTCAGGAAGTTCCACTAGGGCTCACCTGCAGACCTCTCAAGGCCCAACATTTAAGTATCTGAGAATATAAGATGAAATGCAGACGAATGAAATCTGGTATGAGGGATGCATACTTGATAAATTGTTACCAAAGCTAAAGAAAGTTTGTAATGAGGATAATTCCCTTCCCTAGATCTTTTTTTTTTCATTTTATGAATTTATAAACACCAAAATTCTTCTTGAAAATAGAAGGAATAATATCTGGTAAGCATAAGAACTTACAAAGGATTCTGTGAGAATCTCCAGTCCATTCCTTCTTAGTAACATTAATTTAATACTCTGACTCATATTTTCTAAAACATCTCTTTGGCTTATAGTAATCACCATTCTATGTGAATCCTATGAATAAAACTTTTTTCTTAGTTCAAATTAACCATTCTACAATGTGTAAATACTTTAAGGCAATGTTACGTAGTAAGTATCAGTATACAATTTTAATACTAAAAGAAAATATAGTGCCAGACATGGTGGTGCCCACAGTAACTGCACTGCTTAAGGCAGAAGAATCATGAACTGGAAGCCAACCTTGACTTCATAAGGGGACCTTGTTTCAATAAAATTCTTCATTTAATTGACTAAAGTAAAACAACAATGGATTCAGGAGCTTTGTGCTCATGTTTTTCCTTAGTTTGGATAGTTTGGTAGGCATTTGGATTTGGATATACTCTATACTCATTAAAATAGCAATAATAGGTCTGGGGAAATGGCTTGGCAGTCAAGGTATTTGCCTGTGAAACCTAAGGACTCTGGTTCAATTCCCCAGGACCCACGCAAGCCAGATTCACAAGGGGGCGCATGCGTCTGGAATGGCTGGAGCCCCTGGCGTGCCCATTCTCTCTTCCTGTCTGCCTTTTCCTCTCTCTCAAATAAATAAATAAATAAAATATTTTTTTAAAAAAGAACAATAATATATAATTTTTTTAAAGAAGATATACATTTCCTTGTTAGAAAGCAGAACAATGCCTTTGAAGTTTCATGAGGTAATTTTGAATTCCAGGATTAAACAATACTGTAGTACTTTCATGCCTGGAGAGATTTTTCCCATTTACACTATTAACATTGATATTTCTACAAACGTAGTCTGTGGCTTGTCTGTGATTGTTTCATATCCTCAAATTGTCAGTGCCTTCCTGTAAACTGTCAACTTTTACAAACTAACATATTATTTCAGGAGGTTAGATTTTTTTTATGTTTTCTTCTTCATCAATTACTTCCCAGCTCTACTTTTGGGAGAAAAAAGAAATGACTGGATCCTACTACAATTATGCAGTGCGTTGCTAAAGTATGAATTAACCAGTGTCAACTAACGTCAATATGAGCAGGCTAAGTGTCTCTATTTTGTAGTGCTTAAGACATCAATGGAACTGTACTCTGATTTCCTTATTATAAAAAAAAATGAATGAATAATGATTTCTGGATCCTGAAGTTAACATGGCAATAGTCACTTTTTTCATGTAAATATACTGAAATAAGACATCCTCTTTCTTCCTATAAGAAGATAAGCATTCAATTATGTTCTCCACTAAGAGAGGTATCTCCATCCTAAGTGAATACACCAAATTAGAAATGATCCACATTTGAATGATAATAGAATTATGGAACTACACTTTGTCTCAGGACTTTCCTTATTTTTATTTTTCACATTGCTTTTCATCCAACTGTGCACACACAGACACCACACAAAATTTTACAAAAGAGGGCTGGAGAGATGGCTGAGCAGTTAAGGCACTAGCCTGCGAAGCCTAAGGAACCATGGTCTACTTTCAGATCCCATGTTAGCCAGATGCACAAAGGTGAGTGAAGTGCAAAGCTGCATATGCCCACTGGGCGCATCTGAGTTCAATTGGAGTGGCTTAAGCCCTGGACTGCCAGTTCTCTATCTCTCCTCTCTTTGTCTCTCTTGTCTCCTCTCTCTCCCTCTCTCTCTCTCTCTCAAACAAAAAGAAAAAAAGAAAAAAAGAAAAGGAAAAAGGAAAAAGGAAAAAACAAGAAATGAAATGAAAAAGCAACTTTCCAGAAGAGTGACATACATAAATATTTAAGTGTTCCCTCATGGACAGGTAAAGGCTGCAAAAAAACAAACAACAACAACAACAACAACAAAACCCTTGTACCAGTGTCTATGACTCAGTTAATCACTTTTTTGCATATTATTTTTATACTTTTTATTTTTCTTTACATAGCCTATACATATGCATGAGCTACACATCAAACCTTTATCCCAGTATGTCTAACATCAAAATGAACAGCTTCATGATGGACACATCCCACTGCACTAACAAATGTGGTCCCCAATAGCCAGTTGTGGATATCAGTCATTTGGAAGTAGATTGTCTGATTACAAAATTAAATTAAAATAACATTACTTTTTGATCTTTTAATTAATATTCAATGCTAATATGCACACTATGCCACACAGGTAGTATCAGCAAGGAACAAATTCATTTCACATGACTCCCCATGCACAATTAGGTAACTTACGTAGGAAGCTAAAATTATCTTTAAAAATAAATTACTGGAGCAGGAAAGATGGCTTAGCAGTTAAGCTGGATGCCTGTGACGCCAAAGGGCCCATGTTTCATTTCCCAGAACCCACATAAGCCAGATGCATCTGGATTTTATTATCAATGGCTGGAGACCCTGTCATGACCAATCTCAGTCTCTCTCTCTCTCTTTATTTATTTATTTATTTGAGAGTGACAGAGAGAAAGAGGCAGATAGAGACAAAGAGAATGGGCGCACCACGGCCTCCAGCCACTGCATATGAACTCCAGACATGTGCGCCCCCTTGTGCATCTGGCTAACCTGGGTCCTGGAGAATTGAGCCTCGAACCAGGGTCCTTCGGCTTCACAGGCAAGCGCTTAACCGCTAAGCCATCTCTCCAGCCCCTCAGTCTCTCTTATAAAATAAATAAATATTTTAAAAATGAAACCAATTTTCTTTAAAACGGATGCCTTTATAGCCACTGTGACTTCAAAATAGGTTCATAAAAATTGTTTGTGTTGTATTTATGGTCTTTATATTCTCCACAATGTTGTATTAGTTGATATCAATCTGTTTTCTCTCAGCTGTCTAATTACCCATAATATTGTTGAAATTCAAATTTCATTCTCATTATATAACTGGGTGTCATCTGCAGTACAATAAACTTTTTCCCATAAGTCCAATTTCCTAAGTTAGACCATTATTACCCTTAAACACGTCTTGTCTTTCTGTTTTAAAATGTATTTCTTTCTTTATTTCTTTCTTTATTTATTTATGAGAGAGGGAAAGACATAGAGACAGAGACAGAGAGAAACAGAGAGAGAAAGAATGGGCATGCCAGGGCCTCCACGCCATGCAAAAATACTCCAGACCACTGGGCCACCTTGTGCATTTGGCTTATATGGGTACTGGTGAATAAAACTTGGGTCCTTAGGCTTCAGAGGCAAGTGCCTTAATGCCTAGGCCATCTCTCCAGCCCAACCTCTTGTTTTTCTTAACTCTCCTAAAGGATATTGCCACATTACTAACTTGTGTTTTTCTAAATCTCAAAACAATTGTTTTTTCCTTTCTTCCTTCCTCCTTTCTACCTTATTATTACTATTATTATTATTAATTATTTGCTTCTCACTCTCCCTAAGTGCTTGCCAATACACATTTCTATTCTTTTGGTGTGTGTGTGGGGGGGGGGGAGGATGGTTTCGAGGTAGGGTTTCACTCTAGCCCAGGCTGACCTGGAATTCACTAGGTAGTCTCAGGTTGGCCTCGAACTCATGGTGATCCTTTTACCTCTGCCTCCCAAGGGCTGAGATTAAAGGCATGCGCCACTATGCCCAGCTCACATTTCTATATTTGATGTAACAAAAAATTATTAAGAATATCTTCATTCAACACACAAGCACAGATAGATGATGGACAGATAGCTGAAATAGATAGATAGATAGATAGATAGATAGATAGAGATAGATAGATAATAGATAGATATAGACTTATGGTCATATTAAAAAATTAAGCCACTAAGGTATCTTGAATAATAATAGTTATACCTATGGATATACATTTTCATAGTTTATATAAGAGCATTTTTTACAATTAAATATCTTTAGTTATTGTCAAAAAACTTAAAATAATTAAAAGTAATTCTAAGTTGAAAAATTCTTGTAGTAATTTATTCTCCCCTGAAAACTGGGGTGAAGAATTTTCATAATTAACTTTCAAGAGATGTGTAACAATTTTCACCTCTAACTATAACCACCTAAATCTCAAAAACATAGCATCCAAGTCAATAGAGTGTGATCATTAGTATATTATTCTATACTGATAACTAAAAGATATGCCATTTTCAGACTTCCTGGAACTGACTTTTTTAATACCAGATAGATAGTATCAGGTGTCTATATTAAATTACATCTTAAGTCAATATCTCTAGGACACAGGCTAATGTTAGGTTTGAATGGTGAAAAATAACTAAGCACTGCGGCAAAATTGGATAAAATGGGGTTTTGGATTTATATATGTGCTATCATGCTAAATATTGAAGCATAGACATTTTATATTCAATATATATGCTAAATGAATTTGATTTGATAAATGCCATGATATGGATCTGTAATATCAGCACTTAGGAAGTTGAAGCATAAGAATGAGCAGTTTGAGGACAGCTGGAGTCATATAGCAGAATCCTGTCTCAAACACCACACAAACAAACAAACTAAAAAAAAAAAAAAAAAAGAACAGAAAAAACAAACTCATTAGAAAGAATACAACATGAATTCAAATAAAACATACCAGTATTTATGATCATTGTTAATATAAGCTATTTTGACACATATTTCAATTTTAATGTATCTGATTGCTAGGCTGTATTTTTCAAAGTTAGACAAAGTTAATAAGTTATGTGAATGAATATTACAGATTAATATTATGTTTTGGTATACACTGTATCTAATTAGCTTTAAATTTTTCTAGACAGATCTATTTTGGATTTGGCTGAGAACAGTTTCATTGAAAATCAGTGCATTGGTATTTGGGAGTTATGTCTTTAGTGATAATATTCAATTATGTATTTGGCAGTCAGAAAATAAACAAGTGAGTTCTAATTTGAAAACATTATTTCTTACCTTGTTTAAATATAGAATTTATATTCATTTGGCAAGAATATTCTTATGCAAAATATCAATAAAATAAGCATATTGGAAACAGACTGAAAGCTCACATTCAAATTCAAGATTCACAGTGTGCTGATTTATTTAGGAAATAATCGACCAGCTGCCTGAGGACTGTACTGAGGAGGGAGTGAACAGTGGCATGCCTATGATTGCATAAGAGATGACTAATTTTAACCTTTGTTGCAGCATAATGTGTCTGACATTTAAAAATATAAAGAGTCCCATTTTGAAAAAGCAACCTCATTGATAGTGAATTGCCAATTCTTTTCTCCTCCTCTCTCTCTTATTTTTTTTTCTCCCTCCCTGGCATCCATGAGGCCCAGATGCTAAGCACTGGAAGATATTTCTTCCAATAGCAGCATCTGGCATGCTGGCAGACTCCATAAGCAATTTTGCTTTATGGCTTTAAAGCAGCTTCTGGGTCTATTACATGGTTAATCTGATGGGCTGTCTGGGCTGCCTTGTCCTCCTGGATGCCATATGCCAACAGCTAGAGAGATGCAGTGAACTGTCTGCCCATTAGGGCTTCTATAAAGAGCACACCTGAAAAACTCATCTGCAAAGAGCCCTGCTTCTGTTCAGTCATTACAGTTCCAGTGATGAGTGACTTAGCTACAACACTTGCCAAAACTGTTCAGTGCCCTCTGAACACCAGGGAAGACTAGGAAACTGGAAATAAAATATCTGGGAAAGTATTATGTTATTTGATACTGAAACAATCATGTTTTCCTCCCATGCAAGAGAAGGAACTGGAAATGAGAAGTAGAATTGTGAGAGTGAGAGGTTCAAACCTGATTGCCACTGCTCTGGCCAATGGCTCCTGAGAGACTGCACTCCTTGATGTCTGGAATTATATCTAACTCGTGCTTACATTTCCAGAGTTTACCAGACTACTCACGTGTGGTAGTTTGAATAGATGACCCCCAATATATTCACTATTTTATTAGTTTGTAGTTTTCATTGGCTGGAGGTAGTGTCACTGGGCCGAACTTAAGGTGTGGTGGTGGTGGGTTTGAGATTTCAATCTAAAGATATGTAAAGTGTGCCTATCTAGAGTTCCTCAAGCATTCTGTGCTGTGTAACTATTGGCTTGTGCTTCTTTGATTCTGTGAAGGCAGGCCAGCTTCTTCTAACATTACGGAACTTGCCCTGGATCTGTAAGCTTCAATAAACCCCTCCCTCCATAACTGGGCCTGGTCTGGAAGTTCACCTCAGTGAACCTAAAGCTGTCTGCTACATCATGCTTGGTAGAAATAGACTTTTTGGTTAAAAAGAAATGAAAACAAAATAATAAATACATTGGAATTGTCTGGTGCATATTTACGTCCTTAAATGTTAGCATTTGCTCCATCCAACAGTACTTCTTCAGGGAATATTTGCCTTACCACTCAGGCTTGAATCCCCATCAGAACACTCCATGGCCTTGTCCCCCTTTAAGAGCTTATGGGATATAGTGGACACTCCAATGTGTGCCAGGGTGAGTTTCCTGTAACATAGTTCAGTTTGAGCTTCTCAAAATATAAATTGTATCAAATAATTTTATTTCATTTTTCCACTTAATGCAACATATTCACAAAATTTAGTACAGGTCGTGGATTATGGAAGTGAGAAGACTCATTAAATCAATGTATATTCATAATAAACACAAATTAGACAAGCTTTTGTCACATACTGTCATTTTATATAAAGTCCCAAGTCCAAAGCATGAAGCCAAAGCTATTACTAGGGATAATATCCTCTCTTTTGCCACTTAAGTTGGTGTGCCTTATAGGATATTATTTTCTATTAAAATTTACTCTTTGTTTAGACCAAAAATATACACAATTGTGTTTCATGGATGATCTTATATTTCCTGATGCACAAATAATCATTTTAAAATGAATAGTATATAATAGTGGCATATATAAAGCTGATATAAAAATTTTAGTAAATTTTTGAGTAAAAGTTATAATTTTATTTTAATAAAACAACATCTAATGACAAGGGTATATTCCAATCTATTAGAATGTTATTATATAAATTAAATTGAAAGTTTACTTTTCTTTGAGTATGTAAGTAATTTGTTCTTCATATGTAACTTGCACTAGAATTAAGGTAAATGACATATTCCATTAATATATATTATTTGTATGTTTACAAATTGATTATTCTAATTAGAATTACATTGAAGGTAATTCTCTGATGACATGGGGAAAAATGACTTAGATTGAAAAAAAATCATTTTCATAATAGAGTCCCATATATGCAGAGAAAAATATAGTAGCTCAATCTAACCTCATACAGGAGTAGCCAGGAGAAAACACTTGAGGTTGACAAATTAGTTGCAAGGAAGGTTATTGCTCCAGGTTTTGTACTTTAACCTTGTTTAAAGAGAATAACCCCTTCTCCCTGAACTCTGACCAAGTATTCATGTTAAACTATTTATACATTTCTTCCCACAAGCAGACTAAACAAAAGTCCAGAAACAATTATGGTCATTATTCAAGTAAATAGAGTAAGAGTTTGTCAAACAAAACAAATTGAGTATTAGCCATATTATCTAATAGTGACACTGAAATATTTACTTTTAAAATGGGAAGCACCTTCGTTTTTGTGTTTTTCTCTGTTTCTCACAATTATTCACTGGAGAAGTGATAGAAAGAATTTTGTGGCTGGTAAGGCTGAGTGATTTTGTTTTGTGTGTAGTGGATTGTAGCTACAAAACAGCTAGTATCATAAAAATAACAAAATAATATTTGCAACATGTTAAATATATATGTACATGTTATAGTCTGACATCACAAAGAAAACTGGGTACCAATTCTGACATAGCTATCTGTGTTCTCTGGTTCTTTGGGATCTGCATCTCCAGTATGGTGAAGTAATATTGTATACTTGTTTTTGATACCTTACTCAGTTTCTTAGTTTAGAAAGAATTTTGAGTAGTATATCACAGTTTTTATATCCAAAAGGCTACTACATGTTAGAGACAGAATATTTATTTTCCATTTCAAGTTTTTTCATCAATATTTTTATTAAATAGATTAGATTATGAGTAAACAATTTACTAAAATACTAAGCACACAGAATTTATTATATAGAAAAACAAAATATGCCAGTCTATTTTGCTCAGCATCTTTAACAAATAGCACTTGACAGACTGGATAACCCACTCATCTCACCATACATAAAAACCGACTCCAAATGGTCCTCAATATAAGACCAAAACCCTTCGGGAAGAAAAACTAGGAGGAACTCTCCATGATATAGGAGTGGGGAAGGACTTCCTGAACAATACCCCAGAAGCCCAGGAAATTAAATAATCATTTAACCAATTTCCATAATACCTACTCTTGCATAAATACTCTGTGCTGATTTTTTTATTGAATGTGTACATTGTTTAGTTAAATTTTAGAATCTTCCTGTATTTTGTCCACTCAGCCTACTTGAATACTCTCATAGCAGGCAAGCCCAACATCAAGGGTCAGTTTTGTAGATGCTCTGAGACTCTTGGACCACACCTAGCACCTTATGCTCCTACCCCGAAGATATATAACATCAGATCGATTGATAAATCTAATAATACTGCTGCTAATTAGAATCCAAGCATTAATCCAAGATGCCAAAATATATACACAAAATATAACACAAAAAACACCAAAAATCAAGACAATATAAATGCACCAAAAATATTAATGCATTCAGAAATGACCTCCAGTGACAATGATTTAGAGGAAATGCCTGAGAAGTATTTCAAAAGAATGATTATAAATACTTTCAAGGAAATCAAAGAGGGAATCAAAGGAATGAAAGAAGACACAGGAAGCCAATTTAATGAAATAAAGAGGTAATAAAAGACATAAAGAAGGAAATAGAAATAATAAAGAAAAAACAGAGTTACTAGCAGTGAAGAGCACAGTCAATGAAATAAAAAATTCTGTAGAAAATCTCACCAGTAGAGTGAATGATGGAGAGGACAGTATATCTAAACTAGAAGACCAGGTGGCCAATCTAATACAGCCCAACAAGAAGAAAAACAAACTAATAGGAAAGTATGAATGGAAATTTCAAGATATTTGGGACACTATGAAAAGATCAAACATAAGAATTCAGGGTATAGTAGAAGGAGAAGAATTTCATTCCAAAGGCATTGTATGAGTTTTCAACAAAATCATAGAATAAAACTTCACTCAAATTGTGACAGAGATGCCACGGAACATACAGGAAGCCTTTAAAGCACCAAACAGTCATAACCTGGAAAGAACCTCTCCTCACCATATTATAACTAAACTACCAAACAAACATATAAACCAAAAGAAAATATATTGAAAGCAGTTAGAGAGAAAAATTAAGTCACATACCAAGGGAAGCCATCAGGATCACAGCCGATTACTCAACACAAACTTTGAAAGCCAGAAGGGCTTGGAAGGTTGCATTCCAAGTTCTGAAAGATAATAACTGTCAACCAAAGTTACTTTATCCTGCACAGCTATTCAAATAGACAGAGAAATAAGGACATTCAACAACAAAAGCAGGCTAAATGAATATTTGAAGACAAAACCAGCTCTACAGAAAATACTTGACTGCCTCCATGATGAAGTGAAAGAAAAACATACATATAAGGAACCTAGAAAAAACAAACCATACTCACATAGTAGATAATCCAAGAGAGCAAAGAAGAACTACAAAACAAGAAAAATGGTAAAAATAAATATATAATTTCAATAATAACTCTTAATATCAATGGCCTCAATGTCCCAACTAAAAGACATAGTTTTGTAGGCTGGGCTAAAAAGCAAGATCCTTCAATTTGTTGCCTCCAAGACACTCACCTTTCTACAAAGGATTGACACTGTCTTAGGGTGAAAGGGTGGGAAATGGTGTTTCAAGCAACTGTGCCTAGGAAAGAAGCAGGGGTCACTATTCTAATACCTGACAAGGTAGACTTCCCTCCAACATTAGTTAGGAAAGATAAGGAAGGTCATTTTATATTGATTAAAGGAACACTACAACAAGAGGACATTACAATCCTAAACATATATGTAGCTAACATGGGGTCTCCCAACTTCATCAAACAAACACTATTAGAAATAAGGTCATGGGCTGGAAAAATGGCTTAGCAGTTAAGTGCTTGCCTGTGAAGCCTAAGGACCATGGTTCGAGGCTCAATTCCCCAGGACCCACATTAGCCAGATGCACAAGGGGGTGCACGCGTATGGAGTTCGTTTGCAGTGGCTGGAAGCCCTGGTGCACCCATTCTCTCTCTATCTGCCTCTTTCTCTCCCTCTCTCTCTGTCACTGTCATAAATAAATAAAAATGAACAAAAAAAATTAAAGAAAGAAATAAGGTCACAAATAACACAAAACACAGTTGCAGTTGGTGATTTCAAAACCCCACTCTTATCAATTGATAGCTCATCCCAGCAAAAAATAAACAGAGAGGCCCCCAGAGTAAATGAGGACATACAACAAATGGACCTAACAGATATATACAGGACATTTCATCCAGAAGCTGCAGAATACACATTTTTTTCAGCAGCACATGGAACATTCCCTAAAATAGACTGTAAATTAGGACACAAAGCAAATCTTAACAAATACAGCAAAATTGAAGTAATTCTTTGCATTCTATCTGATCACAATGGAATCAAATTATAAATCAATAGCAATAAAAGCTATAGAGCATACACAAAATCATGGAAACTAAACAATACACTACTAAATGATGAATGGGTCATTGAAGAAATCAAGAAGGAAATAAAAAAGTTCATAGAGTCAAATGATTATGAGAACACAACATACCATACCTTTGGGACACAATGCAGGCAGTCCAAAGAGGGAAATTTATACCTTTAAGGGCTTATATTAAGAAATCAGAAAGGTTTTAAGTAAACAACCTAATGCTTTACCTTAAAGCCTTGGGAAAAGAAGAACAAGGCAAACCAAAAGTCAGTAGATGGAAAGAAAGAATAAAGATTAGGGCAGAAACTAATGAAATAGAAAAAACAACAACAACAACAACAACAGAAAAAAAAAAAAAAATCCAATGATTTAATGAAACAAAGAATTGGTTCTTTGAAAAGATAAACAAGATTGACAAACGCTTAGAAAATCTGACCAAAAGAAAGAAAGAAGAGACACAAATTAATAAAATTAGTGATGAAAAAGGTAGCATCACAATAGATACCAGAAAAATTCAAAAAAATCATAAGGACATACTATAAGAGCATATACTTCACTAAGTTTGAAAATCTGAAAGAAATGGATGATTTCCTTGAACTTATATGACCAACCTAAACTAAATCAAGATGAGATTAATCACTTACA
This sequence comes from Dipus sagitta, assembly GCA_036346955.1. Lineage (NCBI taxonomy): Eukaryota > Metazoa > Chordata > Mammalia > Rodentia > Dipodidae > Dipus > Dipus sagitta. The sequence continues at coordinate 60,061,131 of CM070782.1, forward strand.
TTGACCTAAAACATATATGGAGATCCAAGCAGTTATTAAAAATCTCCCAACTAAAAAATGTCCAGGCCTAGATGGATTCACTGGTGAATTCTACCAGACCTGCAGGGAGGAACTAACACCAATGCTTCTTAAGCTTTTCCACAAAATAGAAAAATAAGGAATCCTACCAAACTCCTTCTATGAAGCCAGCATCACCCTGATACCAAAACCAGGCAAAGATAGAACATAAAAAGAAAATCACAAACCAATCTCCCTCATGAACATAAATGCAAAAATTCTCAACAAAATATTAGCAAAGAGAATACAAGAATATATCAGAAAGGTCATTCACCTCACCAAGTAGGCTTTTTCCCAGAGATGCAGGGATGGCTCAATATAATTAAATTTATAAATGTTATATATTATGTTATTATATTATATATTATGTTAAATATTATATAAATGGACTGAAGGACAAAAATCACATGATCATCTCATTTGATGCAGAGAAAGCCTTTGACAATATCCAACATCCCTTCATGATAAAAGTCCTGCAGAGATTGGGAATAGAAGGAACATATCTCAACATAATAAAGTCTATTTATGACAAGGCTACAATCAATATATTACTAATGGGGAAATACTTGAAGCTTTTCCACTAAAATCAAGAACAAGACAAGGGTGTCCACTGTCCCCAATTTTATTTAATATAGTACTAGAAGTCTCAGCCATAGAAATAAGGCAAGAGATACACATAAAATGGATACAAATTGGAAAGGAAAGATCAAGTTATCATTATTTGCAGATGACATGATTCTATACATAAAGGACCCTAAAGACTCTACTAGCAAACTGTTAGAGCTGATAAACACTTATAGCCATGTAGCAGGATACAAAATAAATACACAGAAATCAGTAGCCTTCCTATGTGCTAACAACAAACACACAGAGGATGAAATCAGAGAAGAACTACCATTCAGAATTGCATCAAAAAAAAAAAAAACAATAAAGTACCTTGGAATAAACCTAACTCAGGATGTGAAGGATCTCTACAATAAAAACTTTAAAACAATCAAGTGAGAAATTGCAGAAGACAATAGGGAATAGAAAGACATCCCTTGGATCCAAAGAATCATTATTTTGAAAATGCAATCTTACCAAAAGCAATCTTCACATTTAATGCAATCTCCATCAAAATTCCAATGGCATTCCTCATGGAAATAGAAAAAACAATCCAACAATTCATTTGAAAGCACAAAAAGTCTCAAATATCTAAATCAATATTGAGCAACAAAAATAAGGATGGTGGTATCACCATACCTGATTGTAACCTACATTACCGAGCCAAAATAAAATGAACAGCATGATACTGGCATAAAAGCAGATATGTAGATCAATGGAACAGAATAGAGGAACCAGATGTAAGTCCAGGTAGCTATAGCCACCTGATATTCGATAAAAATTTCAAAAATACTCATTGGAGAAAAGAGAGCCTCTTCTGCAAATGCTGCTGGAAAAACTGGATATGTATCTTTAGAAGGATGAAAATAGATCCTTCTCTCTCTCCATACACAATAATTAAGTCCAAATGGATAAAAGAGCTTAATATCAGACCTGAAATTCTGAAACTTCTAGAGGAAAAAGTAGGGGAAACACTTGAGTATATTGATCTTGGCAAAGACTTTCTGAATATAACTTCAATTGCTCAGGCAATAAGACTACAGGTTAACCACTGGGACCTCATGAAATTACAAAGATTTTGTATGACAAAGGACACTGTGAATAAAGCAAAGAGACATCCTACAGAATGGGAAAAAATCTTTGCCAGATATACATCTGACAGAGGATTAATATCTAGGATATTCAAAGAACTAAAAAAAATAAATAATAAGAAATCAAACAACCCAAATTAAAAAAGGGCTATGGAACTAAATAGTGACTTCTCAAAGGAAATACAGGTAGCATATAAATATCTTTAAAAAAAGTTCTCCATCCTTAGTAATCAGGATACTGAAGGTTAAAACTACGTTCAGGGGCTGGAGAGATGGTGAAGCATAAGGACCCCTGTTTGAGGCTTGATTCCCCAGGACCCACGTTAGCCAGATGCACAAAGGGGCACAATGTCTGGAGTTCGTTTGCAGTGGCTGGAAGCCCTGCTGCACCCTTTCTCTCTCTCTGTCTCTCTCTCTGTCTCTCTCTCTGTCTCTCTCTCTCTCTCCCTCCCTCTCTCCTTTTCTCTTTCTGTCACTCTCAAATAAATAAATAAAATAAACAAACAAAAACTACATTCGGACTCCATCTCACTCCTGTCAGATTGGCTACCATCATGAAAACAAATGACCATAAATGCTGGTGAGGATGCCAAAAAAGAGAAACCTTTCTATATTGTTGGTGGGAATGCAATCTGGTCCAGCCATTGTGCAAATCAATGTGGAGGTTCCTACGACAGCTAAAAATAGATCTACCATATGACCCAGTTATAGCAATCCTAGGCATATTTCCTAAGGACTCATCTCACTACCTTAGACATACTTGCTCAATCATGTTTATTGGTACTCTATTCACAATAGCCTAGATGCCCCTCAACTGATGAATGGATAAAGAAGATATGGCATATTTACACAATTGAGTTCTACTCATTGGTAAAGAAAAATGAAGTTATGAAATTTTCAGGAAAAATGGATGGATCTGGAAAGGATTGTACTAAGTGAGGTAACCCAGGACCAGCAAGCCAAATGTTGCATGTTCTCTCTCATATGTGGTTCCTAGCTATAGACGATTGGACTTCTGTATGAGTAGGGAGAAAACTCAAAAGCAGAGGGCCAGTAAGCTAGAAAGGAGATATTAAAGGAATATAAAGGAAGGGAGGAGAATACTTAATAGGATGATATTGTATATATGTAAGTAGAAGAATAGATTAATCGGGGTGAAAAGGCCTGAGTGAGGTCAGGGGAACAGATTGAGTAATAGAAAGGTGGAGGGAGGGCTAATCAAAATCTACGAGGATATAAACAAATCATATGGGACATATTTTTTGGGCAATGGAACACTCAGGATGTGGTGGTTTAAATAGAATAGATGGCCCCCAATATATTCAGTTGTTTATTTGTTTGCAGTTTGCATTCTGCAGCCACCTGGCTGGAGGCAATGCCACTGGGTGGATCTTTAGGTGTGGTGGTGGGTTTCAGGTTTCAATCTAAAGATATGCAAAGTGTGCCTAGCTGGAGTTCCTGAAGTGTGCTGTGGCTTTTGGCTTTAGGCTTGTACTTCTCTCTCTGCCTGCTTGGGCCTGTGAAGGCAGGCCAGTTTCTTCTGCCATTAGGGAACTTCCCCTAGATCTTTAAGCTTCAATAAATCCCTTCCTCCCTAACTGTGTCTGGTCTGAAAGTTCATCTCAGTGAACCTGAAGCTGTCTGCTACACAGGAACTGTAGATTGTTACTAGAAAATTTTCAGTGCCAGGTATGGGATACCTTCTAGGGAGGTCCCTGATGCCCCCAAAACATCACAAGCCATTCCCAAGGCCCTTGGTTTTCCACCAGGAATAGATGGGAAGACCCTATTTCTGAAGACTCCACATACTTGGGATGCAAGGACACTGAGAAATGCTGCTGGAACTGAGCTGATAATATCCTCCATGGAGAACAGCTGAAAGAAAGATGGAAAAAGCCATGCTGCATGCAGTTTGATGGAAGAGAGAGAAATCACCAGTGAAAATACTCATCAGTGGACACTGCAAGACTCATATTTTGCCAGACAGGTCAAATGAGCCAATGGGTACATTAGTGGCATGTCTATAATGTGGAAACTCTAATTGGACTGGAGGCCTACTCCAAGTGGGGTGGGGGGGATACATTCCTGATACTGAAAACCTACAACAGGGATAGTCCGCTGCTGTCTGGCTAAATGTATATACTATGCTCATCAAACTGCCCAGTAAGCACTTCTCTTAATGTTCATACCCACATATTAATGCTACTTTCACTGTTGGTAGAGAATCTTCTCATTTCAGATGTCAGTGACCTTGGGATGACTCAGAAGACATCATGGTTCTGGGAAGGAGTGACAGAGGAGTGATCAGCACTGTAATATCTCTATCACATCTTCCAAGCCTCTGGGTCCATTGCAGAAGAGGTGGTGGAAAGAATATAAGAGCCAGAGGAAGGGTAGGGATCCTTACAATGTGCTCCTCCAGACACAAAATGGCCTGGATAGCCATGAACTCACAGTGTCTGACACTTCCTACACAAGACCATCATAATAGCAGGTAAAATATCATGACATCAAAATAAAAGAGAGACTGATTGTGAGGGAGAGGGTATATAATGGAGAATGGAATTTCAAAGGGGAAAGTGGAGGGAGGAAGGGTATTACCCTGGGATATTGTTACAATCATGGAAGTTGTTAATAAAAAATTATTTAATTAAAATAAAAAAGAAAATGTTCAATATCTCTAAGCATCAGGGAATGAAAATTTAAACAACTATGAGATTCAACCTAGTCCAAAAAAAATGGAAATCATAAAAAAATTAAATGACAACAAATTCTGGAAAGGATGTGGGGAGAAAGAAATATTCATTCACTCTTGGTAGGAATGCAAAATTGTGCAACCACTATGGAAATCAATCTGGAGATTACTGCAAAAGATAAATATAGAACTACCTACAGATGCAATTATTCCCTGAGTCATTTTTTTAAAATTTTGTTTATTTTTATTTATTTATTTGAGAGCGACAGACAGAGAGAGAAAGAGGCAGAGAGAGAGAGAATGGGCATGCCAGGGCCTCCAGCCACTGCAAATGACCTCCAGATGCATGCACCACCTTGTGCATCTGGATAATTGTGTCCTGGGGAATGGGGCATTGAACAGGGGTCCTTAGGCTTCACAGGCAAGTGCTTAACTGCTAAGCTATCTCTCCAGCCCCTGAGTTATTTTTAATGAAGGGCCCTGGAAAGGGTGGGATGAAGCATAACCTTGAAAATTTTGGGTTCTGACATGTAACTCCCTGTACCAGAAGTAGGTGCTACCCACAAATGAACTATGGATCGAAGAGACCTATGAGGTCCCCAAAATAAGACAGGCTTCGGAAAAAGCACTTGCTTACCGACATGAAGTCAAAGTTAAGATCTTACTGCTGAAGACACCATGATCTTCCAAAACAGAACACAGAAATACCTGGCTGGAATCCAGAAGACAGCCTGTCCCCAGACTGTTAGCCTGTCTAGTGCTGGAAAGCACTTCATGAGCTACTGGAAGAAAGTGGCCAACAATAGTATGAGTTATGGTCTCAGTTGTTCAGAAACAACCAGCTTGACACAAAATACACACCAATGCAATGGTGGTACATAGCCTTGGTGGGTAATCAATGAGTTTCTGATTGGCTAAGAGATCTTCTCAGTGCAAAGGAACCCACATCAGGACCTGGGAACCCAGTCTCAATGCTATGGAGGCAAAGATTATGCTCTCCAGCATCAAGTTTCCACTGGTCTTTGGCTAAAAGAGGAGCTACATCCATCAAAAAATCTTCCTAAATTAGTAATACTTATCCAATTTAACCCAATTTGATTTCACTTTTCATTTAAGAGTCTGTTTTTCTTTTTCAGAAGTAGCGAGACCTAAGTAGATAAACCTCCTCTAGCATTTCTGCCAAGGCCCAGGTGATACCACAGAGGAGTTGTAATGATGGACAATGGTACTGCTTCCACGGCGAATCAGACACTCATTGCCAGGGTGAAGGAGACAGGGGATAACAATACTCAACACATCCCCAAGCAGAAATCCAGATGCTCCTAAGAGCTCATCACTGAAGTAGACTTAAAACACATCCACTAAGGCTCAGGGAATTTTGCAAAAGAGGAGGTGATAAGATTGTAAGAGCCACAGGTTGAGATGACATGCCACAGGCATTGCCTCCCCCAGCCCCCAGTAACTGACTGCTGCTCCTGCAATGCATAAACCACAACTCCATGACAACTACCAGCAATCTCACCGAGGAAGGTCCCAGGTGGAATGGGGGCAGTAAGAAGGAAAAAGAGGGTACTGACACAGGATGTATCCATACAAAACATAATCTTACAAAAAACAGTAGAGTCTGAGGAGAATGTTCAGTGAGTAACTGCTTCAACACAAAAGTAAGGACCTGAGTTTGGATCCTAAGTGCCCATGTAAAATATCAGGAATGGAGGTAGTTGCCTGCAATCCCAGTGCTGGGGAAAAACAAAGACAGAATCCTTCAGATTTGTGGGATAGCTAGTATAGCTGAATCAGTGTGCCCTAGGTTCAGTGAAAGACTTTGCCTCAAAGAATAAGGTAGAGAGCAAATGAGGAAGCCTGCACAAGTCAATTTGTTGGTCTATACACACACACACACACTCACACACACACGCCCAAACACATATGAATGCAGAGACATGCTCACATGCACAGCACACACACATAAACTGCATGCATGCAAAATAATCTAAAGAAAACAATAAAATATATAGAAATTTTGAAAAAAAATTAACAGAGTAAATAGTAAATAATATTCATAAGATATTCATTTCTTGGGACTTCTCTTACCTCCCCCCTCTCAGGCATTATTTTTATTTATTGCTGCAATGTTATTTTTGTGGTTGTTGTTGTTAAAATCAATTAAACTTTGAGATGATTCCCAATGAATTAAAACTGAAGAAGGCTTTTGGAATTAAAAAAAAAATCTAAATTTAGATCATTCATAAAACTACCCACAGGGTAAAAATCAGTCCAACAAACAAACACAAAGCAAACAGTACAGTAACTATCTATGCTTCTCAGTTATGTTAAAAGATACATTGAACAAAGAAAAGCTATGAAGAGTACATCTATGTTCAGTGAGTTTGATAGCCAGTGGCAAGTATTAGTTAGTTCAAAGGAGACTTAAGTTGTAGGAGTTTCCTTTTTTTTTTTTTTTTTGTAGTTTTAAAATATGTGAATATCCTTTGATGCCAATTTTATGGAAAATTACTAAAATGTATAGAAAAAGCATGTGTGTGTGGATAAAAGCATGTGCACAGGTAGAGTACACATCTTGTGTCACAACTCTCATGCTGTGCTGTGCCTGTGATTGGTAGCCCAAGGGCATCATTTAGGGTGGAATCATATTGTTTGGGAATAGTTAAATCATGCTGTTCCACTACAAAGCAGTCAGTAACACGCCGATCAATTGGACAGGCAAGAAGAAAATGGGAAGGGGGAATAAAAATGCTATTATTTCGGCTATTAAAGGTATTAAAAGGTAGACATTGAGAAGGACTTGAATGGAAATGACATTGACTTTTACAAAATGTCTTCTACACATTCCTGGCCTTACAACTGAGTACAATGCTAGTTTAAAGTATATATTTTTGAAAACATCTAATCTTTGTAATTATATATAGATTTTATATATCTAAAAATTTAAATTAAATTCAATATTAGTTGAAATAGTTTGAGCACTAAGTGGGTGGATAACCCAGAAGCCATATGATATTAAATGAAAATCCAAGTGCCAGGCATGGACTACATACCTATAAGTACATGGGTCAGGTAGGTCTCCAAGACTCCCAAAATACAAGCATTTGTCATGTCTCATGGCATAGAGAAATAAGTAGGAACCTGGAGGGAAACTTCCTTCCATCTATCTAGCACCCATTGTGTTGGAGAATAGTAATTAAAAGTCTTACTAAGCTATATACTCTGTGTACTAACCCATGGACAGAGTAGACAAGAAGTACCCTCTTGTGCAATAGCAGCAAGGAAGTACTATGGACAACTATCTGTTCTCTGATAGAATTTGAGTCCCAATCCACTGGAGAGAATTCACCTCTGGTACCGTAAACTCGGTTAAATGCCCATCAGTGCATAAGGCATAGACCCTACTGGGGAAATCTCCAATTTTCTTTTACTAAATTAATGTAATGTGCCATCAATCTTCTGTGTAAATAATTGTCTTTATGCCCATAGATTAGTTATCATCAGCTTTTGTCCTAGAAACTCTTTTGTGCAGTGGCCAGCAATATCTGTTGGTCTCATTAATTGTTAAAGTTCTGAGAATGAGGGATGGTGAAATATTCAGTCCTAAATTAGATTTCATTCTTTTATTTATTTATTTTTAATTTGAGAGAAAGAGGCAGATAGAGAGATAATGGGTATGCAAAGGCCTGTAGGCACTGCAAACAACTCCAGAAGATGCACGACCTAGTGCATCTGGCCTACGTGGATACTGGGAAATTGACTTGAGTCCTTAAGGTTTGAGGGCAAGCACCTTAACCACTAAGCAATTCCTATAGCCCCTAAATGAGATTTCTATAGTATCCCCCTAAAGCTCAGGAGACATTACAGAATATGGGGTGAAAAGAATGTTAAAGGCTGAGGAAAGAGAAAAGTGTGATGGAAAACTGCTTTTCAAGCATGACATGACCCTTGCCTTCTTGCCTCACATCAGTTGTGATTAACAGCACAAGAGCAGCACAAGGTTAGGCAGTTCAACATCCTGTCATGAGGGGTAGGTATGAAGACTCCTCCTTATAGGCATTTGAAGCTCACAGGGAAAAGAGAGATACTTTCTTCAGAAAGGGGCCATGGTCCTGTACATAATCTCTCAGGACCTTGTAAGTAACCCAAATGAACTCTTCAAGATTGAAAATCTATCCAAATTAGAGTAAACTTGATAGGGTAAACTATTGATAATTATCTCATAAAATCCCTTGTTGCACAGGATGTATAAAGTCTTTTCCTTCATTGTAGAAATATCTTGAAATTTTAAGATCGGCATAGGTTGCCCATGTTGAATACCATGAGTAAATATTAATGTCCACCTTCTGGGCTTTTCTAGAAACAGAAATGCTGATAAATGTTAACTCTGTGGCCCTTTTAAGTTAATTTTTTCATAACCCTTCAGTGATATAGTGCCATCTTGGTTCTATATTTCCCAGGGATTCTTAGTACAGGAAGGAGTCAAACTCAGTCTGACACATTACAACTGCAGTCAGGGGCATATAGAACTCCCCTTGGCGCCTAGGGAAATCCTTTCAAATAGACTGGACAGTGGTTGGAGATTATAACCCATATAGATGTCATTAAGCCATTGTAAATAAAGAAGCTCAGTACAATGCTACTGGTTTCTATCTCTCAGCTTGTTTAATTTCAACAAAGGGAGGACACAAACATCACCACAGTGACCAAGCTACAGGACTCATCATAACAATAAATGCTCTGACAAGATACTGATCTCTACTGTTTCATAAGCTCTTCGGCCACTGCCTAAGATCCCTTTCCATGCAGACAACTGTGTGATTCTCATCTGACAGATTCCTGAAATACAAACCAAAGCCTAACACACTTCTACATATACAATGTCCTTAAAAAGATACCTCCTATATTATTTCAAGTTTCAATCAAGACTGATGGTAATCCTCGCACATATACTACTTCTCAGAATACATAATATCTGTCTATTGAAAATTATACAAGACAAGTAAGAAGGGCACTTTATTGCCGATGACCTTGATTTCCCTTTAATGTAAGGCCTCTTGCTTAACACTTAAATCTTCTCATTATCTTCCTCCATAATTCAACAGGCAGATTATTGCCTCTTTGTATTTAATAATCATTTTATAAGAAGTCCTTTAACAACATATATAATTTTTACTCTACTATCATCTCCCATGACCTACAAGCCACATTGAAGATGTGCAGGATAAATATTTGAAAGAGAACAGAAAAGCAGATTGGCCCAAGGATCAGGTGTTCTGTCTGTGTTCTGTATCCATTTAAGACAAAAAAATTCTTCCATGTAAAAAATATCCTTAATATTATGTCTATGGGCAGCTAGTTAATGAGTCCCAGCTTTTTTTATTTTTTTTTAATTTTATTTATTTATTTATTTGAGAGTGACAGACGGAGAGAAAGAGGCAGATGGAGAGAGAAAGAATGGGTGCGCCAGGGCCTCCAGCCACTGCAAACGAACTCCAGATGCGTGCGCCCCCTTGTGCATCTTGCTAACGTGGGTCCTGGAGAATCGAGCCTCGAATCGGGGTCCTTAGGCTTCACAGGCAAGTGCTTAACCGCTAAGCCATCTCTCCAGCCCAAGTCCCAGCTTTTTTTCTGTCTGATCCCCTTCTCAAAGTTCCTATTCCAAGTTTAGTGTTTGAGACAACATAAACTGAAGAAGGAAGACTGGAACAACAGCAAAGTGCTCCACTTAGCGGATGAAAACTACACCTGGGGATAAGCATAGACTCATGATTCCATAATGGTAAAACTGAGAAGCATGTCAGAATAAAACATGTTAGAGAGAAAAAAAATCAAAGAAAAATATCCTGGTTAGAAGAGCTCCACATTTTTCATTTTTGCTCTGGCTGTTTATTACTGGTTGAGGTACTTTTACTGACATGTGATCCAGAGTCTCAACCCCTCCAATTAAGCCACTTGTGTAAAACCATAGGAAATCCTGTAGCTTCAGTCACAGTGACTTTAGGGATTTAAGTATTGCAGCACAACCTACCTCTCTCACGTCACCAAAAGCCTCTATCACTGAACTAAACCACCAATTTTAAGAGTAGCCCGTCATTATTGGTTAAATTAATAGAAAGCCTATGCTTAATGTTTGGGTTCCAATTTTCAGCACAGATATTCTAACTAATAAGCAGGCTGTCTGTCAGTCTACTAGCAGTGTGCAGGCAAACAAGACACTATGATATGAAATTTATTTTCAACTCTCAACATTCACTGGTACACAACATTGAGCAACTGCTATTTTTTAGGTTTGCCCACTCTTCCTTTGGAGTTTGTTGTCATGAAGATCTAGAACTCTGGGTCATTTTATTTCAGCAGCATGGATGTCAGCATCATTTTTGTTAACTGTGTACATCAAAAGGCATGCTACCAGCCTACTTCTCACTTCTGGACATGACAAACCTATTCATACCAGATGACATATTCCAGAATCTGAGACAGTCTCTCCATCAATACCCATAGGCAGCCTTTAAAAAAAAAAAAAGTTGTGTGACACTTTTATTGTATGCTTTATTTGATGTCAAAGATTCTGTTATTTTCTCAACATTACTTCTTGCTTAGCCATTCCAAGCATGCTATTAAAAATAGAATCCTTTAGCCAAACCAACAATATTTGAACTGCTCAGTTGAATGTGGCTTAACATGACAGTCCAAGTCACTCTGAGTTAGAAATTCGTGACCACACAACTCAGTGGGCACCCTGTGATGACCATAGTATATGCTCTTCTGTCTTCTGGCTCTTTATTATTTTTTTTTAACTACAGCCAAAAATTTTTTTTTTCAAAATATTGCATAGCCTTAGCTTTCTACTTTCTCACAGCCATTCATGCACCACTGCAATAAACCAAGGCACCATCTGGCTGTAACGTGAAACATAAAGTTGCCTCAGCTTCTCCTGTCAGTCCATTTTCCCTGTGCTGAAGTCACACTAGTCTCCCTGCTTTACTTCATTTCTCCAGGTTGAAGACCAGTCTCTTGGCACATGCTGTTCTCTCTTTCTGTGATGGTTTTCACCATATAACCATTGTCAACAGCCTTACTTTCTCAGAGCTTAAACTGCTCAGTACCCAAACAGCACTCTTGACACCATTCTGTACTTGATTTTTTCCTATACATTTCTCTCTAGTACTTATAACTATCAATCATATTTTAGATTTCTTGGGTTTCATTTTGACTTCCATTTCTAGAATAGAAAGCTAGGAGTGTGCCTCATCACTCGTGTATGATTAAAAATAGGCACACCACTTTTCACTTTGAGCAAAGTGTGGTGGCACATATCTTTAAACCAGCACTCAACCAGCTGTGGCAGGCAGGTTGATCACTATGAGTTCCAGGCCATGTTCAGGTATATACTGAGCTTTAGGCCAGCTACATAGAAACCATGTCTCTGTCACATGTCACACACACACATACACTCTCTCTTTCACTCTCTTACACATGTTTATGTGTATGTGTGTGTGTGTGTGTGTGTACATACATTCATACATATAGTAGTTAATGTAATCTTTTCAAATATTTGGTGTTTGAACCACTTTTTAAAGAAAAATTTTGCCCAGAAATGTCCTACTAGGAATTTTTGGAACAGAAAGTGGAACCCATGTAGTTTGGATCCAGATCTAACAATTTTAATGACTATAGCATTCACAGGAAAAATTTTAATCCTCATGAAATCTTGTAGCTATCCAAATTTCATTGAAGCATAATTATGTGGTCAAGAAAACAGCCAAAATAGCTTTAGTATATATTATCTTAATCTACTCACTGTGTTTAAATTCTTGGAAGAAGTTTACTGAGTTAATATACATTTCCAAATTGCTTTCAGGACAGGGATTGATTTCAGACATATCTGTGATTAATTATATAGTCTGATACATCTACAGAGATAATTTTTGAAAAAAAAATGTTACAAAGAATATAATCATATGCAGAAACATTTTCCATTTATTTTCTACTCTGCTAAATATTTTGAAATAAATTTAGAGCTCAAAATGCTTTAACTCAGTTTCCTATTTTATTAAGTAAATATGTTCTATACATTAAGACCTGTAGAGTATAGTAAATATTTTTATACTTCAGAGCAACTACATCAAAATCAAAGTAACTTGGAACAGATCATTCTCGGTGAACTCACACACTCACAGAATGACAAATGCCACATGGCCTCACTCATCTGTGGTTCCTAACTTGGACCAGCTAGAGATGCTGACATACCTGATAGACAACTCAAGGCCCAAGAAATAGGGATGGAAGGGTTTAGGAGGGAGAGGAAAAGAGTGAGTGGGGCAGGGGGGAACAAACACAAAACTAAACCCAAAATGAATTAGTACAATAGAAAGGGTTATCCTTGAAGATATACTAAAAGATTCAAACCTCAACAGAAGTATGAAGGGAGCACCTGCAAAGAAGGGCCCTGCAGAGGGTAGGATGAAGCCTAACTTTATTTATTTAGTTATTTATTTGTTTAATCTATGGCCTGTAAATCCCAGTACCAGAAATTGGTTGCTACCCACAATGAGTTGTTGAACAGAGAGATCTGTCAAGTCCACTAAACAAGACAGGCTTCTGTCAAAGCATTTGATACCCACCTGAGACAAAAGGTAAGACCTTATTGTTGAAGACACCATATGCTGCCAACACAGAGCATGGAGAGATCTGGCTAGTTTATGGAACAGAGTCTGTCCCCAGACAGTTAGCCTCTCTAGTGCTGGAAATAGCTACATGAGCTACTGGGGAAAAGTAGCCAACAATGATCTGAGCAACCAGGGATCTAAGCTACTCAGGAGGAAACACCCTGACGGGATGAACACGCCAGTGCAGTAGTGGCATACAGCCTGGTGGGTAACCAATAGCTTTCTGATTGGCTAAGACATGCACTAAGTGTAAAGGAACTCTTATCTGGAATTGGGAACCAGGTCATAATCCTATGGAAACAAAGATTATTCTCTCCAGTGTCAAGTTCTCACTATTCTTTGGCTAAAAGCAGGACTACATACATCAAACTCTACTTAAATTAATAATGATTATCCCATTTAAACTATGCTGACTTCACTCTAGTTTGGAGAATCTGCTCTTTTTCAAAATGTACAGAGACCAGAAGAGATAAACTACCCCTTTTACTTCAGCCAAGCCACAGATGAAAACACAGAGAAATTGGGGAGACATGCAAAAGTGCTGCTTCTATGCTGTTCCTGATAATCAGCACCAGGGTGATGGAGACACACCCTGAGGATACTCAATACCTACCAAAGCAGAGATCCAGGGGCTCCTAAGAGCTCATCACTGAAGCAGGCTTAAAACTCATCCACAACAGGTCAGGGAAATTTGCAGAAGAGGGGCAGAGAGATTGTTAGAGCCATGGGTTGAGACTGCTGCTCCCACAATGCAGAACCCACAATTCCATGAGGAATTCCTGCAACCCCACTGAGGATGGTTCCTGGCAGAATGGGGACAGGGACGAGGGAAAAGAGAGTACCAACACATGCAGTATCCATACAAAATATGTTATTAATAATAATAAATAAATAATGTAAGTTCTCATTGCAAAAATGTACTTTTCCCTATTTGATCATACATTGTTTTCTGGCATTCCCTACAAGAAGAATATAACTACATAAAATCTAAACTTCCATGTCAACGATGGTATAAACTTCATAATGCTCTTCTTATATTTAAAAATATGTTCAAAAATAATTACAAACTTCTTATCTAGATTCATGTAGCAATTCAAAAATATCCCTGATATACCGTGAAATCTCAAGAAACAAAAAGAATGTAAAATTAAGCAGACACAGATTTGTCAGTATATCTTGATCAATGTCTCCCACTCACTCAAAGGATGGAGAAAAAGTGTTAATTTTTTTTTCTGAGGTAGGGTTTCACTGTAGCCCAGGCTGACCTGGAATTCACTATGTAGTATCAGGGTGGCCTTGAACTCATGGAAATTCTCCTACCTCCTCCTACAGAGTGCTGAGATTAAAGGTGTACACCACTATGCCCTGGAAAAAAAAAAAAAAAAGCTAATTTCTTTTATACTTACACATCCCACATAATTCAGACTAACTATAAATGTTTGATGTAAATGAGGAATTCTAAAGCACAATGGGACAGAATGCCTGGACACATCTAACATATAGAAGGCAGGAGGATCACATGTTTGAGGCTAATATGCTCTTCATAAAATTTTCTCAAAACCAGAGAAGGAAGGAAGGAAGGAAGGGAAAGGAAAGGTAGAGGACATAATTCTAGATATAAACTACCTCCCTGTGACCACAATCATGGCAAAGGCTTAGTATATTGAATTGTTTACTCTGTTAGAATAATATGTTTTTATTTTATATAATCCTTTAATAACTAGTCTTGAAGCAATAAAATAATCAGCTATAGTTTGTATTCTATAAAATGTACGTATGTATGTATATATTATTATTAGGTTTTTATTCCTTTCTGAAATTATGTGCTTTAATTGTATAAAATAATGGGTTTCACTGTGATATTTTCATATATGTAAATAATATCATTCTTTATTCATAGCCTCCATTGTCTCCTCTTATCCCCCACCCCTACTTTTTCTCCCTGGTCTCTTCATATTTGTTAGTTTTAATTATTTTATTATTTTCCTTTAAGAGAAAACCCCACATATTATTTTCAAAATTTTAACTTTTGAATTGTGAAATTTAATTGAGAAAAGAACAGTTGAGGGTCTAATGAGATAGCTCAGCTGTTAAATGTACTTTCCTGAAATGCCTGTAGGCCTGTGTTCAATTCTCTAGCCATTTATAGACAGGCATTCATTTTCAGTGGCAAGAGACAGGGGCACACCCATGCTCCCATATACACAAATAAATAAATAAATATCAGAAAAAATAATAACCATTTTCAAAAATTCTCTCAATTTCAAGTGACTAAGGTTATACTCAGTCTCCTTTTACTTAAGAAAAATAGGAAATATTTTGTTCAAATGTAGCAAAATATAAGTCTTAGGGCAGATGTTGTCGACACATCTTGATTTATGATTTGAAAGATCTAATTTTGATAGCTGTTCACACTTTGCAAATATGCTTTTCACTTGTCATAATGAAAACAGCAAAAGTACAACTTATAGTGTCATTATTATCTTACAAATCCAGTTACTAAATCCAAACTATTTGTATAGTATGTCTTGCATATGTTATGCAGCAAGGAGCAGGAGGTAAGCCAGTCCAGGAAGATGAACCTTAAAAGGTCACAAGAACTCTCCCCAGGGTTATGGAAGAAGTGAACAACTGCTGTGGGGGAGGGGGCCTCTAATACCAATAAGACCTCCCGGAAGTCACCTGCAGTGAGTTCCCAAGATGCACTTTCCATGTGTTGTCACCTGTGCTGGGGTGAGCTTATTCCTGATGTAGTTGCCTTTAAGTCATCAACGCTCCTGTAACTAACCCTGCACCCTGCTCTGGAAGTAACCCCAATAAACTCATTGGTTCACCCAAACTGGTTTTGGTGAAACTGTGCTTTTGGACTATTTCCTGTGTTCTAGCTGAGGTGAATAGAAATAGGTCTATGCCTTCCAGGGGAAAAAAAAAAACAGTTTCATACAACGGATTATAAAAACCAACAGGTTCTATTCACATTTACAAGATGGCCACCACCAATGCTCAGGGAAATACAAGTCTGGTGAAAAACTCAGAATAAATGAAATTGATTTCATTCCACTACTCAAAGCAAAAACTCTGAAAATGATTTTCCTCAGGAGATTTAGTCCATTCATGTTACTACACCAAAATATTACAGTCTGAATAATTTATGAAATATAGACACTAATTTTCTCACCGTTCTAAATGTTTCAAAAGACAAGCTCAAGCTTCAAGCAAATTGGCTGCCACATGATTTTTTTTTTTTTTTTTGCAAGGCACGGTTCTTAGGAGGATAAAGGCAGAATGCAGAAGGGATGGATGTCTCTTCACAAGGCAAGAAATGGATGAGAAAAGCCCATTCCTTGAAACCTTTTCATGAGGGTCATAATCCCATTCATAGAGAATTACCATCTGACCCCTTACCACTAACTAGCCTCACCACTTTCAAAGTTTGCCTATGAGTTTCAGCATATCATTTTTGTGGTCCACATTCAGAAGCCTAGCAGAGGACTAACTAAGGGTCACTTACTACTCCACTGACCTACAGTAAGAACCTATTGCACATACTAAACTTGGCATAAGAGTAGGATGAAATCATACCTCCAAAAATACTCAAGTGTGTTGCTTTCTTGGGAATAGACAGGGCAATTAGTGAATTTTATGGCTGGACACTGTTGGCTGCCTAAAATCCATACTGAGATGTGAACAACAAACAAATCTAATGAAACAGTGGAAAAAGAAGGAGTAATTACCTTTGATTATTTTCAGCTCACTTGCAAACTACCTTCCAAGTGGCACTGCGTAATTAATTAAAAGTCACATATTCCTGCCACATCAAACATAGGTATCCTTCCATTTCTTTTGGTGAAGTTTCTTGTGTCAACTTACCTTGATCAACAGAGGAGCTGAGAGGGTTGACAAAGGTACTTTCTTCAAAAACAGTCATTAAAGAATAAACTATGGATTTTTGGTTGTCCTTTTTCTTTGTTGTTATATTTCCTATTTTCCTATTTCTCATGTTTTTGAGCAAAGTTACTGAGTTTATTAAGTATTTACACAGAAAGTCATACAGAAAACTGACAGTACATACCTACAAGACATGGGTGTGGACCTTGTTGAAGGAGAAGGTCATGCCTAGATGTCCCTATAATGATTATTAAAATAATCCTGTAGCTTTCTAAATTACATTTCTCAAAGGATGTAATTTACAACAAAGTTTAAAGGTAAAGCAAACAATAAAATTCAAGTAAGGATTAAAAATTAAGTAAAACTATACTAGCTGGGGCTAGAGAGATTGGTTCATTAGTTAGGCACTTACTTGCAAAGCCTGATGGCCTAGGTTGAGCTCTCCAGTACCCACATACAGCCAGATACACACAATGGCTCGTGTATAGTTTGCTTACTGCAGCAGGATGGCCTGGTGTACCCAGTCTCTCTCTCTCTCTCTCTCTCTCTCTCTCTCTCTCTCACTCCTCCTCTATCAAATAGCTAAGAAAAATATTCAAAATATATACGAGCTAATTCACTTATGTTTCTTCTCTTAAAAATTTTTGAAAATTAAATTGTCAGGTGGTGTATTGCTTAGATTTAGGATGAGAGAAGAGTGTTAATATCCCAAAACTGAAGGTAAGCAACCACCTGGCCACAAGTAAGCATGGCATATAAGTGATCTTTAACACCTTGCTGGGATTGGTTTAACTATTCTTGTTATTATGAGCCTTACAGTATTAACATCTCAGAGACAGCTTTGCATTGCTAGTACAAGCATCCAATCAAACAAAGTTTAATGGACACATTCATTTCTGTGCAATATATCTTATAAATGCTGTTGAAGGGGGGAACTATAATAAATTTATAATAAGTGCATATATCTTATTACAGACTTCTAATTTGATTGCGTTTTGATCAAACAATAAATTATATGACTAATTTTAATTAATTAATTAATTAATTAATGACCTAGAGGGAGAGGACATGCCAAACAAACTCCAGATGTGTGAGCTACCATTTGCATCTGGCTCACATGGATTGTGGGGAATTGAACCTGGGTCCTTAGGCTCTGCAGGTAAGAGCCTTTACTACGAAGTCTTCTCTCCAGCCCCAGAGGCTAACTTTTAAAATATTTATTTTGACAATCTTTAAGTCATTTGGTTACTTTCTTAAATAGTCTCTGCACTTGAAAATATGCATTTCATATTCATTGTCACTAATTTTCTATAGTAGCTAATCTGGACAACTTCAGAATATAATTTAAGTCTTCTATATCTTTACACATTTTTACTTGTTCTATGAATTACTTTTAAAAAGGATGTGGAGGCTGAAGAAATGGCTTAGTTATTAAGGTTCTTGCATGTGCAGACCTTAACAACCTGACTTTGATTACCCATTGCCCACCTAAAACCAGACACACAAAGTGACACATATGTTTGCAGTTCATTTGCTGTGGCTAGAGGCCATAGTGTATCCATTCTCTTTCTCTCTCTCTCTCTCTCTCTCTCTCTCTCTCTCTCTGTCTCTCTCTCTCACACACACACACGCACACACAAATATATGTTAAAAAGTAAAAATAAAACAGGATGTGAAAAATCAACTATTATTTTGTAGTTCCTAATTTCTTCCAGGATCAAGTGAGTTTTTGAATAATTCATATTGTAGTTCTGTTGTTATATGCATACCTAGTTCAAATCGTTTCCTCCTAAGTACTTTATTTAGTACTGGTTACAACAATGAACTTCTGGATATCACTCCTATTGTTTCTAGTTATGTGACATTGTCATTATTTTAATGGGTATAATTCATTTGCTATATTTGCATTTTAGGAACTTTTTCTTTCTACATGTAAAGAAAATGTGTTGTAATATCAACTAGCCTATCTCAGTTTTGACAAAAAAAATCTGTCTTTAAATCATAATTTACTTGTATATATCAGTTTCCTTTGTGTGTGTGTGTGTGTGTGTATGTATGTGTCCTAAGGATTACCAAACCTCTTGCCTCTTGTCACTCCTGAAATAACAGATACCTTACATCGGACTTTATTTCTTCATATCTATTTATTTAATTTAATTTTTATTTTTTTAACATTTGTATCTAGTATGGTATGTTGGTTTGTATCTGTGTGATATACGCTGGTATGTTTTTGTACATGCAGATGTCTTCCTTTAATCCCATAGGCCAGAAGAAGTGTTTGGGTGTCCTTCTACTGGTTTTCATTTCTCTTGACTACAAGTCACATATTTCCATTTTTTATGGCAAAAATTGCTCTGTAATGAATGAGCTAATCTCTAGCTTCCTACTAAGAGCAGAATGTTACCTCATCAACTTGGTCACTTCTGATCCTTTTAGTATTTACTATCTCCTCCAACTTTTCAGAGTCTCTGTGAAACAACATCCCAGAAACAATAAAAAACTCAAGGGATATTTTGGAATAAAAATATAATACTAAAACATACCACTCTGTACAATGAATTACCATCATCACTTTATTTTAAAATAAAATTATAATAAAATATCAAGTACTTAGTAAGTGACAGACACTATTGTGTAAAGATTCAAAAAAACAAAACACAAAAAAACATGGTTCTACCTTTCAGGGGATTCAAACTAATTGGAATATTGGAAAACAATCAGATTTGGATCTCTTTCATCAAATAGCTAATTTTCATTCAATTCCATTTTATAGAAAAGTAGGACAAGAGGACCATCCCATTAATCTGGAATTCAAACAGTCAATAGTTTTGATAGTATGTAAATTTTTTTCAGATTGAATATTCTTGGTGTTTTAGATTTACAGCATAAACCAGCATGTTCTAGGCTCATACTATATTGATTCAAGTGCACGTACACACACATATAGACAGAGAGATTGGGCCAGAGTGGACCTTGAGCTTTGCTAAGGTCTCTCTTCTCTGTCAGGAAAGTCTTCCTAGAGGATGTAAAATCTCATGAGCCCCTCTGTAATGGATTAGAGTCACATATTACCTTTTGTCTAATTCCTACAAGGAGGCATTAGACAAATGCAAAATATTGTTTGGCTACTACTGCCATATTTTTTAAGCATGAATTAGTCATGACTGGTATCATTGACTCTGCTATATTTAGGAAATCATTATTCTAACAATTTTGTAAACTGTTTATAATTAAATTTCTCACCTATTCTGTATAAAAATTCAAAGCTGTGAAGAACAATATCTTACCATAATGCATATTTATGGTTAAAATAATGACATTATTGAAGTTCTTTATATGTATTAGTTTTACCTTTATTACTTATTAGTAATTTGCACAGTATTATGACATTGTACTCTCTACTTAGATAACATCAGATAATGTACAAATCATAAGAGCAAAAATTATCAGTAAATATGATTTCAAACATATGTTGCAGACATTGTACTACTTTTCTCTTACTTTTTTGTAAATTTCACATAATTAGGTCATCCATAAAATATTCATTTTCTCTTTATTATTTTAGGTTTTCATTTCTATGTCTTCAACACATACAATAATAGATGACATTTTGCAAGTTTATATCCATATCTCTTTTTCATAGTTCTCATACAAAATAAACAATTCTATGCAACAATAAGATGTGAAACTATCAAAAGAATGTAATATTCATATACAGGTATAGATATATAGATATATAATTTAGAGCCATGAACATTTCTCTATATAATTTATTATCTTTCAGTAAGTAGTTTTCTGCATATGCTATGTTCATAAATTGCTCCTTCTTTCATTTTATCCTTCTGGGTCTTAGAATCTAAAATATCAAAATGTATGCACTGTTTTTTTCATGTTTTTGTTATTTAATAACCTAATAGCAACCTAATTCTGTTAATTTTTTTTCCTTCTTGGATATTCAGAGTGAATTTTAAACTCCATCATAAACAGGGAACTAAAATTTGCCCTTGGTAAAAATTACATTCAATACAAGTGGACTGCAAATTGGATCCCCCAAAAAACTGTAGGGGGTAATTGCAATTTCCCTACAAGTAAACAATTTTTTCTCTCTCACACTCTTCTTTCCAGGGATTTACTATCAGTGGGTTTCACAGCATTGAGCTAGAGATTCATAATGAAAGGGAGGAAATAAAGAACCATTTAACTTATACTAATCAAGGGGATATAACCATAGTTTTGTGTACCACTGCTATTTCTCAGCAGGCTACATATGTATAGACTCATGTTGATTCCAGATCCCACAAGCTACTGAAACTTTAAGACCTTAGTGTCCTTGGCCTGCTTAGGACTTACAAGAAACTTGAGTATGGTTTGGGAATTAGGGATAGTGGCAGTTCATGTTGCAAGTTTTAAATTGTCAATTAAACAGCACTATTGAATCCTGAATAAAACTGCCAAGGGCATGTGCCTCAGAAAAAAAGGATGGATTAACACAGACAGTCCCCACTGACACTTAAGATACATATCTGTGATTTAGGACACTAGGGAATCTGTATCTAAACAATGTGATTGCATTTAATGTGCTGGAAGCATTTTTTTTTTTCCTTAGCAAACTGAAAAATCCATGATCAAACAAAGAAAACCTCTGAATATGTACTTAACTTTCCAAACCATTGCTAGCAGCAGTTACATCCACTATCCATGTGTATGAAGCTGAGAAGATACAAAAATACAGATCTCTTGCATATCACCCTGAATTCCAAATTATACAGTGGATGCTTTCTGCACTTCTACAACCTTGTTAGATAATTTACTTGATTTGATTACAATAAATATTAACACAATGTAAAGTAGAAACTTCCAGCCTCATAAAAATTTGGAGAACTACATGCTGCTATTCATTATCCACATAATGTTTCCTATTAAAAAGACAATTTTATAAGTACAAAAATATTTTAAAACCAGAGAAATCAAATAAAATGAAGGTTTGCCTGAGTGGTATGACTGCCACTAACCATGATATAAGTAAAACATATTCATGCTTAATCTGTAAAGACAACGTAAGCCCAGTAAAATGTAAACAGAGATGTTGGAGTATGGAAAGCAGTGTTAATCTCCCTCCAATTAAAACAAACAAACAAAAAAAAAAAAAAAACCACAAAAACAAAAAACAGTGGATCAGTTACTAAAAGTTGTTCCACAGTCTTTGACCCACCCTTCTCCAATGATGGTTGTACTAGGCTAGTCTTCATTGAGAGAGTACCACCTTTCTAGTCTCCTCTTTTCTTTCTGCTTGCTTGTTTTTTAATTTTTTTGTTTATTTTTAATTATTTATTTGAGAGCAACAGACAGAGAGAGAAAGAGGCAAATAGAGAGTGTGTGTGTGTGTGAGATAGAGAGAGAATGGGTGCACCAGGGCCTCCAGCCACTGCAAACGAACTCCTGATGCATTTGTCCCCTTGTGCATCTGGATTTCATGGGTCCTGGGGAACTGAGCCTCGAACTGGTGTTCATAGGCTTCACAGGCAAGTGTTTAATCGCTAAGCCATTTCTCTAGCCCATCTGCCTTGTTTTTATATTTTTTTTATTATTATCATTTTATTTTTTTCAATTTTTATTTATTTATTTATTTGAGAGCGACAGAGAGAGAGAGAGAGAGAGAGAGAGAGGGAGGGAGGGGGAGAGAGAGAAAGAGAGAGAATGGGTGTGCCAGGACCTCCCACCACTGGAAACAAACTCCAGATGCATGTGCCCCCTTGTGCATATGGTTTACATGGGTCCTGGGGAATCGAGCCTCTAACTGGGGTCCTTAGGCTTCACAGACAAGCGCTCAACTGCTAAGCCATCTCTCCAGCCCTATCGTTTTATTTTTAAAATACCACATTTTATTCAGACTTCACGAAGGCGTGTGGGAAGGGGAAGGATGGGAGGTAAGGGAAGATAGAGTGAGAAGTATACCATGTGGAGCACAAAAGCCCGTGTGGGCCATGTGTAGCTCAGGAGGCCATGTGAACACATATGAGTCAGGGCAAAAAAAGAGTGGAAAGAAAAGAGAAAAGAAAGTTCAGGGAGTTCCTGCCGTGTGGGAAGGTGGAGGGGATAAAGAACCTATGCAGAGAGTAAGGGCTAGGGGGCCCTCCCAGCTGGGCCTGGGCTAGGGCCTAGGCCAAGCCCCTCCTAGCTGGGTCTGGGCCTGAGCCTGGGCGGAACCAGCCCAAGCCCAGCCTAGGAAAAAACTCACCCGCATCTGTAAATTCCCAAGTGATCAGGGAAACCTAGACTTCCACTCCTTGCAAAGGTATTTATAACTGTAGGGTGGTGGGCTGCCTTTTGGCCAAGTTGAAACACAGGGCCAGCTGGCTGGTTAGGGCTAGGGGCTGTCTCAGGAACAGATTAGTTCTGGTACCAAGTTCAGGGGTACTGAACTGGATCCACCACAGTGCTGAAATCCTATGAAAGACCTCCCTCCCAGGAGGGGTCCTGATTGTTTGTGGAAAACTGGTCTCTAGTGAACTAGGCAAAAGTTAAGAAGTCAGATGATCTTGGATTTCTAGTAAGTGCAAACTTTCCTGCCCATTTTATCTTCAGGGGTCTAGTCACCCTTACTCTACCCCCACCTTACTTTCCCCTCTCATGAGAAGATACTCTAACTGCTATTAGATGGCAAGAAGCAAAGATGTGAGATTATTAACCATGTCCCACTGAACTGGCCAGGAAGTTGTGGCAGTTAGAGAGCCTCTCCCACAGAAGGGAATTACTCTATAGCACCCTGAAAGTGTATTGATGGAGTGCACGAAGATAGTCTTGGAAGAGAATGTTGGGGAGAAAGAATGAAAGTAAGGAGCTAATGAGAAGAGAGCCCACAGCTCTTTTGGACTTCTAGGCCTTGGGGAGCATTTGAGGGAACCCAGGTAGACCAAGTTGGATTGTCTCAAAACCATCTGAGCATGAACTGGCTGAGATTTTCTTCTGGAACTGTTCATCAAATGGTACAGTAGTGTCTGACATGACCTGAATCTGTTTTCGTATGGCTTGTAAAACAGATGAGATATTAGCAGATTTATGAGAAACATATATACAAAATTAAACCTTGATAATAACCTTCTAGAGTGTACCTTTTTAAATTCATCCTCATGCTAGCCGAGGCCAAATGTTGGTACTATAGAGCCATTGGGTGGCATTAAAACTGTACAAATATATTTTTGGTCTCAGGACTTATTTGAGAATATCTTGGCACAAGTTAGAGGAGATTCACTATTGTTTCCAGTATAAGGAAATATTTTGAATTACATATCCCACATCTGAAAATAACTCTTTTTACAAATATGTTTTTTTTTTTTTTTCTTATTCTAGAATGAGAACTATTAGTGACCGGAACAACATATCTTAGGACTTTCTTTGTTTCCCCTCTTGGAAAGCTCTTGTATTACTTAATAGGTCATTCATATATTTGAGGAATTCCTTTGTCTTTGGTTATACATTTCTCTATGATTGTTTAAGACCAAACAGATAGCCAAAATTTAATCAAGGATTAATTTTGGAGGTCAGTAATGGCTCTCCAAAGGAGATTTTTAGGGACCCAGAAGTAGTCCTATAGCTTACTGGTGTTGTTTGTCTGTTAGGATGAGTCAGTGCCGTGCTGGCCAAGTAGTTTTCCTTTGGGAAGCTAGGAGGACAGATTATATTTTCTCACTTGTGACTCTCCTGTTTCAGACAGTACAGTGATTTTTCTGTTTGTTTGTTTCTGGCTTTCTATATCCTCCCTGATCAGGAAGTCAGGTGACTTACCAGGGAGGCAGTGTAAAAGTGTCACATCCTCTCCAATGGCCTTGTGATCGGGGAGCACAGGCCAAAATATTGCCCTTTTTGCTCCAGTGATTCCAATTGGCTTTGGCTTCTACATAGCCATATGTAAACATATAATTAATACACCTAAAAAGAAATTTACACTAACCTGGATGTATGTACATATAGAGCACATTCGATTACAGAAATAGATTTAAAGAATGGCTCAAGAGCTTAAACTCATTTTGTCCAACCTTTCAAAATTTGGTTGTCTTGTAACATAGGCTATAACTGAGGCATAGAAAGTAAGCACATTAGCCAGGCGTGGTGGCACACGCCTTTAATCCCAGCACTTGGGAAGCAGAGGTAGGAGGATTGCCATGAGTTCAAGGCCACCCTGAGATGACAGAGTTAATTCCAGGTCAGCCTGGACCAGAGTGAGACCCTATCTCAAAAAACCAAAAAAGAAAAAAGAAAGTAAGCACATCTTACCCTATAAATAGTTAATAGTTATAAATATAGGCAGAACCTGTTATCAGTCTTGAAAATAATACATGTCTAAACCAATTAATTTAACCTAGAAATTGCCAGTAAAGGAAAAGTAAGACAGTATAAAGTCTGAGTACCTATGTTTGAAAACATCTATGATTAGTCCAGATAAGTGTGTGGGTACCGATTACCCAGGGAACATTGGAAATAGATACACAAAGCTTGAAATTATTTCTGTTAGATGAGGACCATTGTGTGAGCATGAGACTGTACCCTAAGTAGGGAATATGTCTTAAGAGTCACTTTTGTTATAGGCATTGGACTTGAGATGCCAGAAACGAGACAGTTACTTTACAAATAATAGAGCAAAATCTGGTCAGCTAAACTCTAACACAACACTTGACAAATCTGTTTTGAAAGAGAAAACACCATTTGATAACTAATGTTTTTACTTTAATCTTGATAGAAATTTATTTCATGTATCATAAAAAATTTTATTACATAAAATAATTTTATGTCTCACTCATGACTTAAAATTGACAAAGCTTAGACAAGCTATCCCTACATCTTTCACCTAACAGGAAGATGAAAGCTATTGTTACTGAAATTAAGTCACTTAAACCTAAGTGATTAAACCTAGTGAGTACCTCATCTTTGGGAATTAAACACAATATATGTGAAACTTTATCTTAAGGTGCAGTTTCTCCAATAATTAAAACTTTGATGATTTGAGGAACCTCATTTACTTTATTTACTGTCTTAAAGCCAGTTTTTATAACCCTTAAAACACAACAAATTAGCCTCAGTGAACTGTTAATGAGTGAGGCCTTAACCATAAGACTCAGTTTCTCTACTGGTTAAAACCTTGACATCAAGTAAGCATATTTTAGATTTTATCCAATTAAACATTTCAATAAAGGGACCCTTCCCTGAGCAACCTTCATCCCCATTATAAAGCCCTGACAACTTCTATCTTTCTTCTCCCTTTTTGGTCCTTTTTATATTTTGTTGGCTTGCTGACTATAATAAAACAGAGCTTGTTACCTGGAACAACTGTTTTAAAGTTCTTATCTGCTTTGGTCACCAATTATTGTAATTTCTTACAAATATCAGGTTTTGACTGAGTTAAGAATTTACCTTTAAGAAAAATTTCCTCCTCCCTGGTATTTGGAGTTATATTAGTATGTTTTCTAATTGCCTCCTTAAGTCTCTGGAGAAAAGTAATGGACAATTTCTGTTCTCCCTGTATCATTTAAATGAGCCTAGTTTTTAAGGAGATGGGCTAGCAGAGACTCTTGAGCTATCTTGGAAGCTGACTGCTCCTCTGAAACAAAGTTAAGGAAAGTATAAAGAAGAGTCTAGAGTCATGTTATGCCCAATCCTGGCTCACACGTTGTCATAGAAAGGGCCATCTTTCTGACCATCTTTGGAAGAAGAAAATAGGGCTCTTTTCTCTCCTTCCTATAGGAGTCCTCACCAAAATTTTCCTCTTTTCTTCCCAAACAAACACATAGCACAGGGACATAGTGCAGTCTATGTGCCTTCCAGAGCAAGGAAAGTCCAGGACAGGATATCCATACTGATACTCCTGGCCAGCTCCCAAGTTCAAGCTTGAGTACCTCCAGCATTCCCCCAGCCCTGCACGTGCCTAACATCATGGCATATAAGCAGCGTCATTGGCAAGATAGGTCCAAGTGTGAAGACTTCTGCATCTGCTCCTGTCTTGACAGCCTATATGCCCTTCTAGGAGAAGGGGCTCCCTGGGACCTCTTTCCCTTCTCTACTCTGTGGAAGCTTGGTGTATGGGTCCCCACATTTGTGAATGCTTATGTTTCAGAATGGTCTAGGAACTAAAGGTGTTATTTTAAAAGCAATTTTTGGGTTTATTACCTTAAATATAGGGATCCTACCCTTTGTTGTTATGAAAGAGAGAGACAGAGAGAGAGAGAGAGACAGAGAGAGAGAGGTGAGAGAGAGTGTGCCAGGGTTTCTATCCACTACAAACAAACTTCAGACACATGTGCAACCTTGGGCATCTGGTTTATGTGGATGCTGGGAAATCAAACCTAGGTCTTTAGGCTTCCCAGGCAAGTATCTTAACTGCTAAGTCATCATTTACTTGATGCCTTTTTATTATATCTGTTTATATCCTGATATACATTTTAGGTAAGTCTGATGTTTGCCTTTTGTAAGGAGTTTATAACCTGATCAAGTACCTTGACTTAGTTTACTTATATGACCTTTTGTGTAGTGAGAAATCTCATTTGATAGTGGTGACTTTAGGTGTTCCAAAGAGAGGAATTATAAAAAGAAACAAAGTTATATGTTGTTTGTCATTGCCTTTCCTTGTCAAAGACAATTGGCCATTTTGTCTGTGGGTAGTGTCTGGGGGACACATGGCTTAATCTTGTATGGGGTCTGAGATAAAGGGGGTTCTTTCCCGTTCTCTAGAGTCCAACTTACCATGACTTTAAATAACATATAACAATAAGAAAGAGCAAAAGGAAATGACAGAGCAGAGAGCTGAGCATCCTCACATTCCTTGTTTTAGTCTGAAGTTGTTTGGTTTTAGCTAGGAAATTTATTTTGCCCATTTGTAATACATAATGTGATATGGTCTTGTCTATGTCTAACCTGGTTAGACCTCCAAAGGATATGAATTGCATCTGTGCTTATAAGTTTGTGATCCACCTAGCATAGGACATCACATGTGTCTAATGTAAGCTGAATTTAGATTGAGTCTATGTCCCTATATAAAACTTTTAGAGCATCCTTATGAGTCTGTTAACAGTTGAAAAATCTTTAATTTTAGGCATGGTGTTTAGGTTTAGCCTGAAAATTAACTGTTTGTTTCTTATAAAAAGAAATTAATTTTAGGCAAAATTTTGTCTTTTTAGATCTCCTATACCCTTTTTACATAAACACATGTTCATCCACATACCTTAACATTTTGATCTAAGTTCCACTCAAAAAATCATTTTTAACAAGCATGCTATGTCCATAATGAAAAATTCCTTCCCAGTTCCTTCAATCATCTCATCTTGCCCCCTAATTAACAAAAACAAAAAATCTTGAAATAAATCAAATGCCAACAAAAACTTTAGGAGAGACCTATTGGACTATTTGGATTAATAAATAAACTAAAAGGTGCAACATCTTATTTGTTTATGGCCTAAACAAAAGAGATAATATCAGGCACAGTTCAAATTAAAACTAAGTACTTATTTTTATCAAGCAATTTCAAGTCACATGGTTTAAAAATAGGGGAGTCAGGCTATCACTTTGGAACCTAGAGTTGGTGATACTCCTGTCTCAGCTTCCCAAGTAGCTAGGATAATAGGCTTGTGCCATCAGGCCTAGCTCATTCAACTGTTTATAATATCTGCATGAATAAATAATTTACAGTTATACAAAGATATATTTGTCATAGAGCAATTTGGCAGAATATCATGGCAGGTAGTGAGCACTATCAGGCATGTCTTTCCCCTTGTGTATGTATGTTCTGAGAGACATCATGGTTACTTCCCACACCCAGATGACATATTCAAAGGCCTCAGCTCCAAAGGGAAAGGAAGCATGTGGTCAACACCCAGGCCTGTTGAAAACCCCTTTCCAGCCAAGCGCATAGGCCAAGGGCTTAGCTGGAGCATTTTCAGTTTCTCCTTCATTTAGAGACCCACAGTCTCTGGCTGGCAGTGAGGTCTAGACCCATGCTGCCGGATGGTGATAGCACAGATCTATCCTCCCACTCACCCCACAGGCAGCCGTGTGTCTTGTGACACAGTGGCTTCTAATGAAAAAAAAGAAGAAGAAGAAGAAAAAAAAAAAAAAGAAGAAGAAGAAGAAGAAGAAGAAGAAAAAGACATTCAGGTCAGGGATCTTTGGTTATGCAGCCTACATGTGGCCATGAGGCCTCTCCCTCTCAGCTTAGCAAAACCAGCTCTCAAGCTCTGGAGGAGTTTAGCCTTGGGATCAGAGATCCTGCCTCAACCCAGTGCATCTCCCTACAAAAGTTGTCACCTTTACAAAACAGTCCTGCCTGGCACTACAGTAGTTTAGCCTCAGGCAATAGCACATTTCAACAGGGCTCCTATCCCAGTAGGGTGGAGCAGGCCAGGCCAAGAAGCCATGGCAAGTAGCTGAGCCTGCCTATCCAATGCCATTAGTACTTTCTACCAATATAACCCTTGTTATTATTTTTAATTCTAATTACCATGGAAATAATTCCTTCTTATTAACCCTATGACATCCAACATTTATAATTTCTTTTCATCAACTTTATATAAAACACATATTAAGACCTGAATTTAAAGGAAAAAAAATGCATAGAGGGAAAAGGGAAAAAGAGGAATCCATTTATTTGTTTCTATCTCCTCTTTATGTTTTTGGCCTTTGTGTTTTATGGCACCAAAACCTTCCTTAATATAGAATAGTCTAGGAAAAAAATATGAATATTAAGAACTGTTGTCATGTTTTGGGAGTGTCACCTTAAATCAGGAACATAGTGAACCTTGATGCCAGTTGCCTGGTGACGGCCTAGTTGTTTGCCAATACCATGGAAGCTGCAAGTTGGAAATTGGCTCACTGGCTTCACCCTCTCATTGGAGTGGAATAATCCTGTATAAATCCATTTAAATTAGTTATAGAGATTATTAAATTAGAATACAGAAGGAGAATCTATCATTCCATCCAGGCAGACCATATGGCAGACTCCATCTTTAATGGAGGAAAGGCCATGTGGTCTGTGCCATGTTTGGGTCTGGAAAAGACACATGGAGGACACCATCTTTAATTAACCATGTGTTCATTAGTACTTGCTAAAACATGCCTCTTAGTATTTCAGAGAAAAGGAAGATACATTCTACATTTAAATTTGAGAGAAGAAAAGGAGTCAGGAGTAAACCTGTAATTATTTGTATAGTCATAGAGCATAGCAGAGTTAGTTGAGAGAGAGAAAGAAAGAGAGCAAAGGGAAACCATAAGTCTTATTTCTATTCAGTTTTTATCTTCCTCAGTGTGGGGGTGCAAGAAATGAGTAAAATTTTGGGGAGAGTTTGTTTACTCTTTACTTCCAGACACTGCTAAATATAAAGGATCTGGAGTACCCATGGAACCAATGGGAGCAGCAGCTGGAGCGTACCCAGTGGCTCATAGGAGTAAAGTGGGAAAACCAAATAAAAATGTGGCTATTTGTATAAAAAATCATTCTCAAGATGTACTGGTGAAACTTCCATTATGTAATGCGGAAACTGGGGTTCTGGGGTGCTTTCTGGAACCCCAAGCCCTAGGTTCATATCTTCAAACTAACCAAAAAATTGGCAATTCCAGATTCAAGAGAATTATTTTTAAAATGCCACATTTTATTCATATTTTACAAAGGAGTGCAGAAAGGGAAAGGCTGGGAGGTAAGGGGAGATAAAGTGAGGAGAAGAGAAGTATACCACTGTAAGGGTCCAGAATCACTGAAGAAAGACTCTGGACTCAGATAGTATGTAAAAACAAAGAGTGTTTATTTTTCAGAATCAGCCAGCATGTGGGGGTCAAGCATAAATACAAAATCATGACCCTGAGAGGAGCACGCAGGCCTCTTTTAAGCACAACTAAGTGGGAATTCCAGGAGGCTTAGGTAATCTTTTAACATGATTGTCTAGGCAAGCAGCAGTTACAGTTGTACATCTCTGATTGGTTGGGGCAAAAGGGACATGATTGGGCATGTCTGAACATGTCTCCAAGAACTGACTCAGCCTCCAGAGCACAAAATGGCAGCCATCTTCCCGTGCCACATGTCAGGGTCACTGTTGGTTAACAGCCCGCCCTTTGTGGTTTTTTCCCAGAAGTCTTACCTACCTCTCCAGTAAACTGAAACTTAGGCCTAGTTAGGGTGGCCCCTTACTGAAGCCTGTCATGGTATCACTATGGTCCCTTCATTCCCCCCTTGAGTAGGGCCTCATCTTGAATCCTTGAGATGTATCCAAAGTCCCCAAAGGTTGGTACTATTGTTTCAGAACCATTAATTGTATTGTGGCTAGGTGATCTTTAACAAATTTTACCAAAGCATTAATGATACAAGGTCCACAGGTGAGGGCAAGCAGTAAAAGAATAAAGGGACCAGTTAGGGCAGAAAGTAAAGTTGTTAACCAAGAGGACCAATTGAACAAAGATTCATAATAGTTTTGATTTTGCTGTCTAATTTTAGCCCTTTCTTCTAACCTCTTGCAGACCATGGCTAGGCTGTTTCTTACAATGCCTGAGTCATTGGTATAAAAACATCCTTGTTCTCCCAGGACCTGGCAAAGCCCTCCTTGCTGTAGAAAGAGCAGGACTAATCCCCTTCTATTTTGCAGTACTACTTCAGCTAGTGAGTCCAGTGACTGCTCTAGGTGATGGACAGTCTTCTCTAATTCAGCGAGATCTGAGTCTATAAGGTTACTTAGAGCTGGATAAGTGTGATCCACCATAATTAAGGCCGTTATACCAGTGCCAATTCCTATAGCTATGCCAGTCCCAACCAACACTGTGAGAAGGATTGCTGAGGCCCCAGAATCTTGTTTTTCTCTGTGATGGTCTGGGACTGTCTCCATGTAGGAGCTGAAGGGAAGGTAATAAACCTGAGGGAACAGTGTTACTATAATGCACATGCTGGAATTCTGAAGTAACAGTGGATGGATGCAAGGGGTTAATCCAGTGGTACATGCAAACCAGGTTCTGTTAGGGGGCACAAGGTAGAATGTACTAGTATGTGCAGTGATATTATTGTTACAGAGATACTTAAAGTGAGGAAAGTTACCCAATTTAACCCCTGTTCCTATCACACATAGTCCTTTTCCAGTTACAGCTTGTAAGGTAAGAACCAGGAACCTTCTCCAAGAGCACCTTGGTGGGCTTTCTGAAGAAGTTGACAGATTTCCTTCTGCTGTCAATAGTCCCCTCTCTTTATAAATGGCCCCATGAACATGTACCATTGCAAAGGCATAATGGCTATCAGTATAGATATTAAGTCTCTTTCCTTGGCCTACTTGTAAGGCTGTTGGGCTCTGAAAGGCCCAGGTGTGAGGCCTAGTGGAACTTCCTGAGCCTAGCTAAAGTTTGGTGATCTGCCTCTGGCCAGACGTGACTCAGCAAAACGGCTAATGGCTTCTTGCCTGCTACTTCCGCATGGGATTTAGGATTATCATCTCAATAGTCACAGTTTACTATTGGCCCTTACCTTTCCCCACCGTCCTAAAATCCCTGCCTTTGTCCCCAACATTATATAGGCAACTGTTCATAGCAATAAATCGAGTTCCTGCTTCGACAAGACTCCCGACTCAGTGTGGTTTTTCTCTGGTGGCCAGGAGAGGTCTGAGTCGTCGGACACTCATCTCCTCCTCAACCCCTCGGGAGGAACCAGCGGGCCTCGTCCTTCCCTTGGCACTACCTGCCCCCACTGGCAGAGCCCGGCATCTGGTGCCCAACGTGGGGCTCTCGGAGCCTGGCATCTGGCGCCCAATGTGGGGCTCTCGGAGTCCGGCAGACTAGTGCCCCCTGAGAGACATTCGTTGAGGAGGTCAATTGGTGATCATATGCGGGTGAGCATACCCGCATAAGTTATGAGGTAGTCTTTATATTTAATGCGCTAAACTTTGCTTCTATAACCTGTACTTGTTGATCAACATCTTTGTTCCTTTTCTCTTTCCTTTCACTCTCGATTTGCCGGCAAGCTGCATCTGCGACTTTTTATTTCTGAAGGCTTATGCTTCTCTCTCTCTCTTTCTCTCTCTTCTCTCTCTCTCTCTCTCTCTCTCTCTCTCTGCTTGGGCCTGTGAAGGCAGGCCAACTTTTTCTGCCATTATGGAACTTCCCCTGGATCTGTAAGCTTCAATAAATATCCCTTCCTCCATAACTTTACCTGGTCTGGAAGCTTATCTCTGCAAACCTAAAGCTGTCTGATACAGACCAAGGAGTGAACTGAGATGAACCTGACCATGTGGATGTTGATCTTTTGGAACCTTTGTTTTGGAGGAATAGGCATGGACTTGGTGCTTACAACTGAAGGTATCTTCTGGAGTGGTAAGCCAAATTTGATGGACTATTCTAATAAGAGTCTTAAAATGCTAAGTGCAGATAAGATTAAACTTCGAGGCTTGGCTTATGAGCTTTCTAAGAGGAAAAAAAGACTACAGGGGACTTTGTTGGAACTGGGCTACTGGCATAAGGGCTGGCTGCATCCTGCTGCCCAGGCCCAGAGAGTTTAGTCAAGGTTAAATTTGTAATGGACTGATGTACTTGGCTAGAGATATTGGACTGAGAGATTTAAGATTTTTTGTTTTTTTGTTTTGGTTTCTCAAGGTAGGGTTTCATTCTAGCCCAGGCTGACCTGGAATTCCCTATAGAGTCTCAGGGTGGCCTAAAACTCATGGTAATCCTCCTACCTCCGCCTCCCGAGTGCTGGGATTAAAGGCGTGCACCACCACGCCCGGCTGAGATTTAAGATTTTAAGCTGGAAAACCTCAAACAAGTTAAAATTACAGGCACAAAGACTGGCTTTAGATTAGAAATGTTTAACATGTTTGATTTTACAGGTCTCAATACCTTAAATTGATCAAGACTGTGGGGACCTTTAAAATTGAACTTAGTACAATGTATAATATGTGATGGTTATAAATCTATTGGGAGCCAGGGGCAAAATGTGGTAAAAAAAAAAAAAATAGATGACCCCCCTCCTGGCAGCTTGTGCCTGGCCCTCCCCTACTGGGAGTTGGCAGGCAATCCACCTCCTGGGAGACTGCCACGTGGCTCCCTTGGACTGATCCAGGTGGGGACAGGGGAAAAATCCGCCCCTTGTGGTGACTGGGCTCACTGATATTTTTCTTTCAGCCGATACCTTTTTGCGTGCCTGCTGGGCATTGGCACATACCAGGAAAAATCTAAACATGCCATTAGTCATATACTTCAATATCTTGCCACTCTCGGGCTGCCTGATCAAATTAAAACAGATAATGGCCCCTGCTTCATAAACAAGGCTTTTGTAGATTTTCTCCAGACTTGGTTAGGGCTATCAATTCAGCTTTCTGAGGAGACGTACCTGGAGGGAGGGTTTCTGACCATACAGTTGTCTCTTCAGTTGTCACTGCAGCTCCTGCATACCAGACACCATCTTTAATGAAGCTGCTACCATCTGTAGACCAGGTCAGCTCTGCCTCTTTAAGGGGAACATCCTTCAGATCTGGTCAGGTCCCTTGTAAACTGCTCTAGATCTCTAAGCAGTCATGTATGGGTCTGTCCAGATCTAGATCAAGTAGCAGCATTGCGGGATTGAGGGCCTGACTGGTGGCAAATTGAACCTGTGGGGGGAGGGGGTTGAAAAGAAGAGCCTGATAATGAGTCAGTCTGGCATTGGTTAGCCACCTGTCAGAGGGCTGCTTTAGCACTTCAATAGAGTGAGGAGTAGTCACTCTCAGGGTTTATCCAAAAGTTAGTTTATCTGAGTCTTTGACCAATAAGGTGGTGGCTGCTATTATTTGGAGGCATGGGGGCCATCCCACTGCCACTGGGTCTAATTTACTTGATAGGCAAGTGCGGCGAGCCCCCTGACCCGCAGGGAAGAACGACCACAAGACGAGGATCCTTCTTGATCACACTTTTATTGGAGAGCTCTTGGTTAACAGGAGGGTTGATGGCGAGGGGCGCAAGGCGGAATATGCAGCTACTTTTATAGCGGGGAGTGCAACGAGGTGCCCACTGATTGGTTGCTACCAGCTTGCCACCACCAGGCGCCACGGGATAGGCTCGGGACAGGTTGCGTCAAGCGCATGCGCATACCTTGAACACGGTTGGCGCCAAGGCACTGCCTAATATGGAGTTGTTTACCTCAACACAGACAGGAAGCCAGCGCCATCTTGTAATGGCGACTGCTTGCAGCTCCCTGCAGGCAAGCAATTGGCCTCTTCCAAGGGCCAAATGTTTGAGTCAATACCCCTTTAGCTATGCCTTTGTTTTCATCAACATAAAGATGGAAAGGTTTGTGGATATCTGGCAAAGCTAATGCCGGGACTTCAAGGAGGGCCCCTTTCAATCAGAGGAAGGCCTCCTCAATTTCTGGGGTCCATTCTAGGGAGTTTTCTTGTCCCCTCATGGCCTCGCAGAGAGGCTTGGAAAGTTCTGTGAATCTGGCTATCCAAAGTCTACAAAATCCCGCCAACCCCAAGAACTCTCATACCTGTCACTGGGTTTTGGGGTGGGGGATGTTGAGGATTGTCTCTTTACAGGATTGAGACAACAGGCATTGGACCTCCTTGAGTATGTACCCAATGTAAGTTACTTCCCTCTGGCAGACCTGGGTCTTTCTGGCTGAAACTCAGTATCCCATGTGGTCTAATTCTCTCAGCAAGGCCTCTGTGTCTGAGCAGCAGGTTACTTCATCTGAGGCTGCTATAAGAAGATCATCTACGTACTGTAAGAAGGTTATTTGGGGATGGGCCTGATGGTACTTGTGGCAGTTTGATTCAGGTGTCCCGCATAAACTTAGGTGTTCTGAATGATAGGATCCCAGCTGATGGAGATTTAGGACTTAAGGCCTCCTGGAGGGAGTGTATTGTTGGGGGCTGGCTTGTGGGTGTTATAGCCAGTTTCCCCATGCCAGGGTATGGCACACTGTCCTGTTGCTATTGCCCACCTTATGTTGGCCAGAGGGTGATGTCCACCCTCTGCTCATGGCATCATTTTCCCTGTGGAGCTTCCCCTTGAGGCTGTAAGCCAAAATAAACCTCTTTTTCCCAGAAGCTACTCTCAGTTGGGTGATTTCTATCACCGGTGTGAACTGGACTGCAATAGTACTCACCCAAATCCTCATGGAGTGCTTCATCAAAAATGGTGCATGAGTTCTTGAACCCTTGCGGCAATCTGGTCCATGTTATCTGCCCATTGAATCCACATTCTGGATCATTCCATGCAAATGCACACAGAGGCTGGCTGGGCCAACAGCAGACTGAAGAATGCAGCCGGAAGGTCCAGCACCATGTACACATTGCATTCAGGTGGCAAAGTGCTTAGCAGAGTGTACAGGTTTGGCACTGTGGGGTGGATGTCTTCAACCTGTTTATTAATTTCCCTCAAATCCTGCACGGGTCAGTAGGCATTGGAGTGGGGCTTCTTTACTGGCAGAAGAGGGGTATTCCAGGTGGGCTAACAAGGGACTAATATTCCTTGTTCCCAAAATAGTTTGTGTGAGGTGTTGCACCTAGTTTGGCCTCTTGGGTCATAGGGTATTGGCGGACTTGGATTGCTATTAGCCCTCAGTTGGACCATGTTTGGGGCCCGATGCTTGGCCAGCCCAGTCTGATTTCTTTTGGCCCATACACCTGGAGTCCTTTCCCATAATTCCCTCATATATGGGATTTCAGGGGTATCTTGAGAGGGTGAGGTATAGAGTTTATATTCTTCCTCCAGGGACACAGTCAACACATGGTCAGGACCATTCTGATTGAGAACCTGTTCTCCCTTGGGGCTGAAATGGATTTGTGCACCCATTTTAGTCAAGAGGTCTTGCCCCAGGAGTGGGTATGGGTACCCAGGGATGACCATGAATGAATGGGTTACCTGACTCATTCCTAAGTCCACTTCTCTTCGGGTAGTCCATGAATATTGACTTGTCCCAATGGCTCCTTGGACCCATGTCCTTTTAGTGGACAGGGGTCCCATAGGTTGTTTCAGGATAGAATGCTGAGTCCCAGTATCAACCAGGAAGTCCACTGGTTTCCCTTCCACCTTCAAAGTACCCAGGGCTCATGGAGGGGACATGAGCCCTGATGCCCTCAGTCACTGAGTTCTCCTATTTCCAGGATTTCAGGATATTCGTCCTTTTGTATTTTTAGACATTCATTTTTCCAATGCCCCATCTCTTTGCAAAAAACACATTGGTCCTTTTGGAGATGGTGTTGGTATTGTCCTTCCCCTCTTAATTGTGGGGCTGTTTTGCTCCTGTCTCTCCCTTGTGTTAGATTTTCTCATGGCAGCCAGTAGTATTTTGGCTAATCTCTAGTCCGTTTATCTTCTGGAGTGTGTCTATTATTATAAACTTTTTCTGCTATTGCTACAAGTTCTGACATCTGCTTACGTGCAAAACCGACCAATCGTTGGAGTTTTCTGTGGATGTCTGGCACTGCCTGGCTGGCAAAAGCCATGTTCACGGCAGATTGGTTTTCTCTTGCTTATGGGTCCCAGAGCCTATAGGTCCAGTTTGCTTCTTGTAGTCTGTCTACAAAGGCCCCTGGGCTCTCCTCCTTACCTTGTATAACCTGTCCTACCTTAGATAAATTTTTGAGCTTCCTTGAAGCCTCTCAGTGACCCCCCCCCCCCCAACAGGATCTGATGGTAGACTCTCAGTCTCTCCTTACCTGCAGGGCTGTTGGGATCCCAATCTGGGTGCGTTAAGGGAAAGACTGCATCCATGTCAGCTTGCACAGTTGTGGACTGACCATTAGGTTCAGGGACCAGCTTGCAGGCAGTGGCTAGAATGTGCTACCTTTCCTCTGTAGTAAAAATAAACTGTAAGAGCTGCTGACAATCATCCCAAGTGGGCTTATGGGTTATCATTATGTAATCTAACAAGTCTAAGAGGGCTGAGAGCTTGTCAGAAAATTTTGGATTCTGCATCTTCCAATTATATAAGTGACTGGTAGAAAAAAGTATATGAGTCACGAACTGTTGTCTTTAATGTTCGGGGGGGGGGGTGTGGGTGGGGAGCGTTGCCCATAGAGGTAGCACAATTGTTGTGGAGTCTGCGTGTCTCACAGTCTGGCCCCATATATGCAGAGGACTTGTCATGTTTCCTCCTTCTTCCTCTGAGCCCGAATCAGCAGCTACCACTTGCGCTATGGGTTCTGGTGTAGGGTCAGGTACATAGAGAGGTGGATAGAGGTCCTCTTTATGGACAGAAGGGGGAAGGACCACTGGCTTGTGGTCCTTTGGTGGTCTTGACTCCTTGACTGACAAGATTGCTGGGGCTGGTGGTAAACAGGGGCTCAACCAAGGAGGGGGGCTTTCCACCAGATATTGGCAGACCATAATGTATGAGACCTGGTAGGGATGCCCATGATTCCCATATACAATATCTTTAACTTTGTAAATGGTGGGGAGGTGGAAGGTGCCTCCCTCTAGCCATCCCACATTGAAAGTCGGCCATTCATTCCTGCAAAAGATGGTTAGATTTCCCTACTGTACTGTTAAACCCAGATTGTCCACTAGGCATTAGAAATCCGTGAGGTGTGACTGGACTAGGTCCTGTGGGGTAGAACTTGCTGTATGTCCCATGGTGTCTCACAAGAAAGAAAAAAAAAAGACAAAGAAGACACAAACACACAGACACAGAATCGAATTTCCTGAGCAGTGAAAGAGAAAGCAAAATGATGCTGATGGCAGCCTATATTGTGACCGGGTGCCACCAGATGGGTGGGAACCATCAGTATTTATCAAAACCAGAGTCAGACTGGAGCTCTCAGGCTCCAACAGATGGGGGTCTGGAGCATCCTCAGAAACCCGTGGCCCAGAGGTGTTAATTGGTGCATCAGCCCAACCTTTGTGGGCCTCCAGATTGTGTCCAGACACCAGAACCAGATTTACCTGAAAAACAAAGAACAAGCCGGGCGTGGTGGTGCACACCTTTAATCCCAGCACTCGGGAGGCAGAGGTAGGAGGATTGCAGTATGTTTGAGGCCACCCTGAGACTACATAGTGAATTCCAGGTCAAACTGAGCTAGAACGAGACCCTACCTCAGAAAATAAAACAAAACAAAACAAAACAAAAAAGAACAGAGTAGAACAAAGACGCACAGTAAAAAGGGCCACCCCAACTCACCGATCGGTGGAGAACCCATTGTACCCCTAGAAATGCTCCAGTATTGAAGCTGAGGGGGGACCCCAATAATCCCAGATGTGCCCCCGAATGTAAGGTTCCAAAAATCACTGAAGAAAGACCCTGGACTCAGATAGTATGTAAAAACAAAGAACATTTATTCTGCAGAATCAGCCAGCATGCAGGGGTCAACCATTCATACAAAATGGCGACCCAGAGAGGAGCATGCACACCCCTTTTAAGCACAACTAGGTGGGAATTTCAGGAGGGTTAGGTAATCTTTTAACATGATTGGCTAGGCAAGCAGCAGTTACAGTTGTACATCTCTGATTGGTTGGGGCAAAAGGGACACAATTGGGCATGTCTGGACATGTCTGGGCATGTCTCTAAGAACTGACTCAGCCCCCAGAGCACAAAATGGTGTCTATCTTTCCCAGTCTCAGCCCAGGGCACAAAATGGCAGCTATCTTCCCAAAGCACATGTCAGGGTCACTGTTGATTAACAGCCCACCCTTTGTTTTTGTTTTTTCCCAGAAGTTTTGCCTACCTCTCTGGGAAACTAAAACTTAGGCCTAGTTAGGGTGGCACCATACTGAAGCCTGTCATGACATAAGTTTGGTCCCTTCACCACATGGAGCTGAAAAGCCCATGTGGGCCATGTGTAGCCCAGGGGTTCATTTGACCAGATACAGATCATTAAAAACAAAAAAAAAGTGTGGAAAGATAAGAGAAAAGGAATATGTGTTTAAGGGAGCTCCTTCCATGGGGGAAGCTGGAGGAGATAAAGAACCCATGCAGATAATAAGGGCTAGGGTGGTCCTTCTAGCTGGGCCTGGGCCGCGCCAGCCCATGCCCAGCAGAAGGAAAAAAGTTACCCAAGGTGCAAGTTCCCAAGTGATCAGAGAGAGCTGTTTTCATTTAAATTTTGGTTCCAGACATAGAATTTGGGTTCTCCATGTCCTATGGAGACACATTATCACAGAGTTACACATCAACAATTCAGATAACTTATTATGTCATTTGTTCACACAAATACCTCAAATACCACTCACTTTGTCAAAAAAACAAAATCAAGAAACTTGTAGAAGTCGCCTTTTTTTTTTTGTGAAATCTACTGTAACATGTATTCATGAGATGCAATGTATACCTGTGTTTGTTTCTGTTCGCTCTAGAGATTTTTGGAACTTTTCTGTGTTTTCTGAACACAAGAGACATCCTTTTTTTCCTCATTATATGTCACTCTTTACCTGAAATACTCTATTAGCTACTTTAAGACTATTTGCAAAAATATTAAGTGTAAACAGTTTTTAATTTTTTAAATTTTATTTATTTAATAATTGTGTATATGTGGTATATGCATTTTAGTATGTGTTTAAACTCATGAATGTAGAATCTGGAGTTCAACATAATTAAAACATTAAAATGAAGGAAACATTTGTGGACACCTGAAGGAGTCAGGTAGTTATGGTGATTGGGCCCTTAAAAAGGCAATCTGCATTTGTTAGAGATCAAAGGATGATCTGACTCCTTATCTCTTGCTTAAAGGAGATCCATTTTTCTACAAACAACCTGTGCCCCTCTCCTAATCCGCACATTGTGGCTGGCCAAATTTAGCCCCCAGAACTTGGCATCATGGCTCATCTCTTCCTGAGATATAGAAAATGGAAAATAGAAACAGAAGAAAAGAGAAAAAAGAAGCCAAAGTTTGTTTCATAGAGAAATAGCCATAGCATTTATCATATTTCAGTGTGGATGATGAAAATCAAAATAATGACAGTGCAAAAAGTTAATAGATTATGTCACTAGAGTGTCCTCATATATTATTCATTAAAAGTTTATGTTATGAAGAACTGTGGTAATAAGCTGAAATATTCTATTGAAAACTACATTGTTTTGAGAAAATGAAGGTTGTCACATAATAAATAGAAATGTTGAATTGCCTTCCAAGTTTTATAAAACTTTATGTACAATATAAAATATTCCCACCAGGGGCATTCAGAGTGCTGGTAGATTTTCATGAAAGCAAAAATAATGCCAAACCTTTAAAGTTTCTTTTCTTTTTTTTTTTTTGTTTCAGAAAATAAAAGAAACTAGTTTTCAGTTCATTGTATGAGACCAGAAAAATGGATTTTCAAATCTGATATAAATAAAAAGAAAATTAGCTACTGGTCAATTCTTTTCATAACTATATCCTTAATTGAATATGACCAAAACTAATCAGTGGTATACATTAAACTATATTGCTTGAGTGAACCATGAAATTATTTCAACAAAGTAGAAGGAACATTTTACTAAAATGTACACCATTCCATAATAAGCATCAAAATTTACATGCTAGCAAGACAAGGATAAACGAGTTTTATTTAACTATCTGGAAATAAACAGATGTGATTGATGTAAATCAATCCATTAAAATTGTTTTTACAGTAGCTGAAACTTTCACATTATTTTCAAATTATTATTTAGTAAATTTCAAATCAAGTTATTTTGGGCTGCACCATATTAGTTGTTATAAAATACAACTAGATAATTATGCTTTATAATAACTCTGATTAAGAAACACACAAGATTATTTTGCAACTATTTCTGGAGAACAATGGTACACGTTGCAATTACTTACATACATCGCTAAGACAAAGAGATTCAGCTAGTCTTCATAGGATACATAAACCAATACCACAAATAAAACTTTTTAATGTCTCAATTCAAAATATCATTTAAAAAATAACAGCAAAGTGCCAAGGTGGATGAATATCTTCCTCTTGTAGGAACTCAAAATGTGTGAAATGCAAGTTTTTACCAAAATGCTAAGTCCTAAAAGACAAAGATTATGTCTTACTACATAAAAATGCATTGTACTGACCTATCCCCAGCCTCTAGCTTAATGTAAAACCACATAACATCATAACATTGTTTGCTGTGTGTGTTTTAATGTTGGCTGGATATGGCTTCTTTCTTTTAAAAATCCAACTAGAAAATCCATTTCATCGTGGAAACCTCACTTGCATCTTCTACTGTTTACCAAACTGCATCTTGGAACTTGCTTATCTAGTGTTCCTTGGATTTACTTTTATCTAGTAGACACCTGATCTCTAAGCACAAACTAATGATGCCTTTCATTGCATTGGAACTAAGTTATTGCAAACTTTAAGCAAAATCTTGGGAGAAGGCATTTTGACATTACCATTATTTCTGAAATGAGAACAACAATGTAAATGTTTGTGGAGTAATACAGCAGATGAAATATGACAAAAGAAAGGGGCCTCAGGGAATTTGTAATCAAGCAGCACTGACATTTCCAGTATTAAGAAAACAAAAGCATGGCTTCTCTAGTCTCTTTGATGTTTACCTATGAGATGTAATTAATGTTTTCATTCAAACACTTTTCACATGATTTAGCACAGCCTGATGCACAGTTTTAAATCCATCTGTACATGACACAATTATTGTAACCTGATTTGGCCAATCCAAATCAAAATAGAACTGTGGCAGTGCTTACAGAGTATGTCTTCTTATTCCTGAGACATTGGTTTCTCCATTTCCCCCATTAGTAATTTGATTATAAGCTGAGGCAATTTTATGCACTGCAGAAAATTGAAATTTAGAAACTGACAGGTAAATAGGTTCATGTGTATAAAGCAGGGCAGAAATTCTGAGAGGATGGACTATCTTGGATAGGCAGTGAAAAACAGAATTTATCCCCAATTTCCACATTTTATATTCATTTATTTTCACAATACCAAATACTCTGTGGGTGTTGCCTTTGGAATTGAACCATGCTCCATGGTGTCCTATCCTGGCCATGCTATCACAGCCTAGGCACCAAACAGTGGCTTTCCCACCGCACCTTCAAACTGCATGACAAGTAAAGCATCCCCTGTCAAGATTCCACCCCAGCTCACCCATACTGACCAAACAACAACAACAAAAATATTCTGAATTACACCTTTCCAGGGTGCTTGCACTGACAGGAGGCAGTCAAGCCTGACAGCCCTTTCCCTGTTGTCTGTTATCTTGAAATCAATTGCACAGCCTGATGCACAGAATAATGGCTCTGGGCGATTCTGCAGGACTTGGCCCATCTGGTCACTGAGGAAGACAGCATTACCGGCTTCCTATCGATCTGGGAGGAGCATGCTGATCCACAGAGGTGACCTCCATCTCTCCACCTGGCCCTGATATTGAAGAAATCAGTTTCACAAGTGTGCACACTCAGGAAAGGAAACTACTTTTGTACCAATGCATAGTCATCCTTGTTTTTAATTTTAAGCCTATACACCTCAAAATTCAATAGTGAGATGTAAGCAAGAGCAAGCCAAATTCTGTATATCAGGAACCCTACTTCATGTAAGCACTTCTTCAGTGAAAGTCTTGCAGAGATCAAATATTGCAACAGAGATAAGAGTGGAGTTGCTGCCTTGAAGTTCCATATGTGTAACCTTCAAAAAAATTCTTATACTACTGGCATATTTTTATATTAGCAAAACCGACTGCTAAAGCAAATATTAGCATTTACCTAGTTGGTTCTTGCAGGTAAATAATTGATTTATATTTAATTGTTTGATGTTTATTATACAGCCTATCTCTTTTACATTTTAAAAGAATCATACCACTGTTAAATTATATTAAGTGGACTTTAAATCTATAAAGACTGCTAAGTACTTCTGACTTTTTATTGGAAAGAGGAAAGAGGAAAGCAACAAAGCAAGAAGAAACTGTGAGGGTGACTAATCAAGAAAGCAAAGAAGTGAAAAAAAAAAAAAGTAAGCAAATGCACAAGCAAGAAAGAAAGAAAATAAAGAAGGGTACAGAATTTACTAAAATTCATGGATCTTCACCTTTCACAGTTTTGATATTTAATCATCCCTTTATTAATTTGCTTTCACAGACTATGTTAGAATTTATCTGATTCCACAGAAAATTGAGAGGAGCACACCGAATGTTTACATATATACTTCCTATCTCTATACATGCATTCCCTCTACCATGATCAGTATGGACCATATATGCATGGTTTTTACAGATGTCTACATCCACCATCAACTAATGAACCTACCGAGATACCCCTCAGGCATCCAGTGCTATAGCTTCCATTAATCCTTATGCTTGGTACTTCATTCTCTATGGTATTGGCCGTTTGTGCTGATGCTTGGTGTTGTA
This sequence comes from Dipus sagitta, assembly GCA_036346955.1. Classification (NCBI taxonomy): domain Eukaryota; kingdom Metazoa; phylum Chordata; class Mammalia; order Rodentia; family Dipodidae; genus Dipus; species Dipus sagitta. Next base: position 60,105,405 of record CM070782.1, read on the forward strand.
CAATCTACACAATTAGCCAAATGAATAAAGAGGAGCATCCACAATAGAATTAGCATTTAGAGAAGTTGCTTGTCCTGAATTTCCTCCACTTTTTTCTTAGCCAGTTTTAATCACCACCTTTTCCTGTCTCCTTATATTTTTGTTTTTGCCAAAATAGCAAGTACTTGGAATCACACAGTATGTAGACACTTTTTGTTAGCTATTTTCACTTAGTGATGTATATTCTATGTCTTTTTAACTGGATAGCTTATTCTGAACACTGAGTGATATCCCATTGTATGTCACAGACAATTCACACATTATTATTATTGTGGTAGTTTGAATTAGGTGTCCTCAATAAACTCATGTGCTTTGAATACTTGAGCCCAGTTGATGGTAATTTAGAAATTGGAGCCTTGTTGTCTGAGTGTGTTAGTGAGGACAGGCTTCTGGTTTTGTAGACAGTTTCTCATTGCTGGCATTTGGCATATTCTCCTGCTGCTGGTGTCCATCTAATGTTGGCCAGGAGGCGATGTCCAGCCTTTGCTCATGCAACATTTTCACTTCCTATCATAGAGTTTCCCTTGAGTATGTAAGCCAAAATAAACCATCTCCTCCTACAAGCTGTTTTGGTTAGATGCGTTTTGCAAACACCAAGAAGATAATTGCAACAGATATCTGAATTGCTTCTGAGTTTTTCCAATTGCAAACTATTATAAAAATTCTTGTTACTGGGGATGGAAAAATTAATTGCTCAGTGGTTGAAGGTACTTGCTTGCAAAGCCTGACAGTCCAGGTGTGATTCCTCAATATATATGTAAAGCCAAATATACAAAGCAGTGTTTATATCTGGAGTTTATTTGAAGTGGCAGAAGACTCTGCTATGCCCATAATGACTTTCTCCGTCTGCCTCTATCATTCTGCATCTCTCTCTCTCTTTCTCTTCCTCTTTTTCTTTCATATATATATATATATGTATATATATATATATATACATATATATATATATGATATTTTTTAAATCCTTGTGATAGTTTTCCTGTGGATGCAAATTTTTAATGGTTGGGTACGTAGGAAGGAGCATAGTTGCTGGATATTATGATAAGAGTACATTTAGTTTCATGAGAACCACTTAAAGTGGCTTCTCAAGCTTCCACAACATTTCACATTCAACCAGCAATTAGTGAGGGTTTTTATTAATCCACACCTTTGCCATCCAAAGGATGATTAAAATCTAGAACTCTGATAACACAGTTGCATTTTTATAATTTGAGAGTTTTAAATAAAATATACAAAAATTCAGCTGGTATCTATGAAATGCATAGTTCTGTTCCATAAATAGCCTGGCAGGAGTAAGTAGTATAAATATTTGCCATTCAATCCCTGCCTCATGTTGTCCTTCTACAATAAATTCAGTCAGCTTCCTACACCACACTTTTGGAATATATATGACACTATTCTATTTCCTTGTTCAAAGTCTTTCCATACCATGTCTCTCAGAATGATAATCAAACCCTCACCCTTTTCAAGGCCTTCACAATCTGGTCCTGCCACTTTATCTAAGGTTGTCACTTAGCCAGCTCCACTTCAGCTCACCTCACTTAGGGAATAATCCAGTTATCTCACTTTTTAATCAATTGTCAAGTCACCCAATATAATCTATAGGGTCACAGAATACTTAATTTATAAAAATCTCTATAATCTCAGAGATTGCAAGACGTATGAAGATAAAACTTCTTTCTTCTTCTCTACCAATGTATTTATAATGCCTACTACAGTATATGTACAGTTAACATGGTATTAGTTACCCAGTGATATTAAATAACTTTTATGAGGACAAGACATAAATATGACTGCTTTGGTTATTAGTATACCCACACTATCTTGGATAGGTCACGATTATAAATCATTTACTGAATGCCAGTTAACATGAGAAAACAAATCTATTTGTCCAATGGCAATGAGGAGAAAGAATTAAGGACAGTTGAAGAAGTTTCAACAACACATTCATTTTCCCTTGGAAAGAAATTATAATAGTATCATTAAGAAGTATGCACAGGTTAGCAGCATTGTTACCGATAAAATAGTGCAACTTCAGCTGGATAGATGGCCTAGCAATTAAGGCACTTGCCTGCAAAGCCTAAGAACCCAGGTTCAATTATCCAATACCCACATAAGACAGATGCACAGTGACACATGCATCTGGAGTTCATTTGCATTGGCAAGCAGCCCTAGTGCATCTCTTCTATGTCTTTCTCTCTCTCAAATAAAACAAATAAATATATAAAATATAAAAATGTAACTTAAGGAAAATATTTTAACCATCTCATTTTATGGTTTAACTCATAGCTTGGCTATGTATTGCCAATGTGAGCTTGGGTATAGTCACTTTCTTCCTCCTGGGTTCATTAATAATCATGTTTACTATCTTTCAATAAGAGAATACTGCTGAAAAGTCATTTCTTGGAACACCTGTGCATTGTAAGGAGGAGAAAAATTATCTATAAGACATCAACTAAAGTAATAATGATACAGTGTTATGGTTGAATGATGTTAGTTGTATACTTCAGTGTTTAGAAGTGTACCTGAAGTCTTGCTTGTACCATCCATTTACAGCTAAAAATATAATGATAAACATAGTATTTTATTTTAAGAAATGAAGAATGCCAAAGGAGGGTCACACACAAGAAACAACAGAAATAAATGCATGACAATCATACTGCTTACTGGGAGTCTTCTGACCTCCTACCCATTGGAATTCTTATTGTATATTATATAGCTTATTAAAAGAGGATAAAAAACAGTTTGTTTTTCCTATTTAGGAAGGACAAAATGCTTTATTCTTCCTATAAGACATAAAATTAAGAATAAATTTCAAATCTAGTGACATTAACTAAAACAGATTTGAAACTAATAAAATACTTCTCAAAAGTGACCTCTTTGTGAGGCTAATACATTTAAGACCCCAAACTTTACAAGAAGAAATCTTCTGAGGGACAAAAATATAGAATCACAGGTTCCAGATGATTTCTGAATAGCTTTTGATAGTATTATATATTCTTATACTGTTAGTATTAGTTCTCTCTGTCTCTCTCTTGATTGAAAAAGGCAATTATCTATAAAAATGAGCTTGACAAAATATAGCAAAATATATTATATAATTATGATTAATAAAGAAATTAACCAATACTGTATACCACATAGCATCAACTTACATTGATTTTCACATTAGAATAAAGACCAGATGTTTCATGTTCAATAGTCCAAAGCAAAATGCTTTAATTGCAAGAAATAAAATCATAAGTTATCATAAGTGTAAAAAGAAAGTATCTGCCAATGTGATTTTTCAATTACAAAAGAAATTATTAATAATGACTTTTGCCATTAGAGATCACAATAGTGCTAGGGGTCTATCAGGAGACTTTAAATGACTAACATGATTTTTTACTTCTATTAGGAAATTACAAAAGTTCAGAATTGATTGCTTTTATAATTTCATTTATATTTTATTATGTGATCTGGCCCATTTCCATCAGTTATTAGCATGGAATATCTATTTTATAAACTCTGATTTGTTCCCTCTGCCACAGTTTATGGTCTAGTAATTAGTGGCCAAGGTGAAATGAAGAATGGACTTTCAGGGAGTTTTGGGACTAGAATTGAGAAACAAAGAACTAAAGGTCATAAAACCACATTCTTGTCAATAATCATCCTTGGAATAATATGGCCAGAAAATCATGTAAAGAAAACCCCAGAGACGGCAAGCATTTCCATTTTCAGGACTTCTGTTACATTCATGTTATTCCTTGCAAGTGGAGGTGTGAAGTTACTGTAAGCCTCTCCATGGCTACTTACCACTCCTTCACTAGTAACAGAACTAGTATTTACAATTCTAAGTCAATGAAAGGGTCACTTTCTTTGTTTATTTGAAGCTGGAAGAGGACATCTAATCAAAGTTTTAACCAATAATAATAATAATAAGCTGAAGTACAACATGAGAAACAATATGTTAGCAAGGAAGCTCTCCATCAATCCTCAGGCCATTTTATGGTCATAATTTTGACACAAAGAGTGGAAATTCATGCTGTCATGTAGAGACAGAAGGCGAAAGTCAGTATTCAGTTTGGTAATACAATGCCAGATTCTCTAATAACCTTAGACCCACTTCAACAACTCTAAGCTGCCTGCATTTTAAAAAAAAGATTAAAGGGAGGGTTCTGCTTATTAGACAAATGTTATTTTATATTTTTATTGCCATAAACACTCAATCTCACCAATAATATTGGGTCATGTTACTTGCAAAAATAGGAATCTTAAGCCGGGTATGGTGGCTCATGCCTTTAATCCCAGCACTTGGTAGGCAGAGGTAGGAGGATCTCTATGAGTTCAAGGCCAACCTGACCCTACATAGTGAATTCCAATTCAGCCTGGGCTAGAGCGAGACCCTACCTTGAACCCCTCCAAAAGTAGGATTCTAATTAATATAACCTCTTATGAATACTCACAAATTCTATTTCCACTTGTCATAGATATGGATATAAAAATTACTAAGACTGATACCATCTGTTAGTCAATAATTGATATCTCACTCAAGCCAAAATTCATTACATCATTCCAGGTTGACCCATCCAAACACTGAAGGGTTCTGATTATAGAGCTGTGTTGTACTCTGTTAGGTAGGTGCTGAGCTCTGGGGTATTACATGGAGCACCTTAATCCTTTGCTGGTATTTCCACTAACACCAGCTAAAGCTTTCTATGGCTAGAACATTGTGTTCCAAGAAAATGACAGATGGGCAATGGAAAGCTCACATAATGTGAGTGGTTTTATTTTAAACAAAAGGTTTTCAGAATAAATAAAAACATAACTAGAAGGTAGTAATTTTAAATGAAACAAAAAATAAAACAGTAGTTTTGTTTCATTGTGCATGTTTAAGTTATATAAACCAAGTGCTTTTTTTAAGTAAAATTATTTGCTAGAGGCCCATTGAAGGATTCCTGAACAGATAGTGATTTTTCTATCAGTATGCCATTTCATCTGATTAGATGCTGTGCTTGTGGTTGTTTTTCACTTAAAAATTGATTTTACCACCCTCCCTCTCTGTCTTTTTAATAATGCAGTTGTAAGAACAATGCTGGCCAAGTGGAGCACTTTTATAACTCAGAAACCTGTAGACCAAAGATCAAATTGTTCATAGAAGATAATATTTTGTATGCATTGTGTTTTCCTAGAATCGCTAAGACACAGGTAATTAGTATTCCAAATAAGATGCGTATTATTGGGGCCAGATATCATCTTTTAAAGCTTACTAAGAGCCAGAGCATTTAAATATTTGCCTTAATACAATGACAATAAATAACCAACCTCATGCTATATATAAACATTGGCAAAACAGAAAAAAATAAATGGACATGGAGGAGGAGATGAGAAATAAAGTAAGGGGGAATTATTATCTCAAACTATGAGATGAGTCCTTTATTCACATATATGGAAAAGGTGGTTTATTTAAACTAAATGGAAATTCAGGAGGGCTTCATGAAAATCATTCTAGAAATAATATGTCAAGTATTTATCTTCGTGTCTAGCTGAGGTTGTTATTCATTGGGAAAACTGAAATTTATGGAAAAACAACTAAAGAAAGTGTTAAAGAGAGGAGAAAGAATTCTCATCTTGATGGACCTTATATTTCCACATTCACACAACACTTGATTTTCCTGTTGGTGAAGAATTCACCTCAGTGGATTGTGAGGGACTGGCTAACAGTCCAAAAGCTGCCTGCCACCAAATATTTTTATCTATTCTCTAACCCCCTGCAAAGCTTCTCATGCTGTGCACAATTCTTCCTCTTATTAAAAATGTGTTTAGTTCTCTGGCATCAATACAATGTGGCAGACATGAAACTGAATGCTTTGTGGGGGTAAGGAATAAGCTTACACAAAGCTTCTGTCTTGCTCTCTTGGAATTATTCTCTGGTTATCAGACTTCATGTAAGGAACCCAATTGTTCTACATTGTCAAAGCTGTAGAAAATGCTAAGCTGGATACTTTAAGAGCACATATAACAAGGGTACGCCTATGGAGATTGTCTTTTCAACTCAGTTTGTGGTGTCAGACAACTAAACAAAGAATCCATCATTAAAATCCCAGCCCCTGTTGCCGCTAAATGTAGCAGAAACAAGATACACAGCAAAAGCAACAACCAAGGACCATATATGTGGCATTTGTTAAGTCATACAGCAATCTCCAGTCAGTTTTTCCAGACTTTGTAAGGGCAAAATAGCATGGGTTAGACATAAGCCATCTCTGAGTATTATGCTCAGATTCACAGAATTATGAGCATAAAAATACTATTTTAAAATTACAAATTTGATACTTATTTCCTATTTTTGAAATGTAATTAATGACAAGATAATAATATCACATGACAGAGACCCACTGAAAAGAGAATGACTACAATAATATTCTTTTTTTAAACCTTTTAACACTTCACACTGACAGAATTAGCAAAATAATTATGAATTCTATTTTATTATAAAAATAATAAGCATTTAATTTATACTTATAAAATTCTACATACTTGAAAATAAAAAAAACATCAAACCATTATATGTTCAAAGTGAAAAAAAATGCTGAGCTTAAAAATAAGTAATAAATAATGTTCATGCCTGAAATTTAGGTTGAGAGTCAACATTTAAAGTTGTAGCATTGGTAAATATTAATATTTATTTTTAAAATATACCATCACAATAAAATACCTTTACATTAAAGTATATATTGCTAAAAATAATTATACATATGTAATAGAACAGAAGTGACCATGACTTCATTATAATGCGGTAACCCAGAGGCAGCAAGTGGTTGACTAACTGTTCACCTGCTTAGAACTAAATGGGTTTTGAATGGCCCTTAGTTTTCAATGTAATAAGAGTAACAATATACTAAAGCCAAAGCAAACTTCTATGTGCAGAGAACAGTACAGAAAAATTATTTCAAGTATTGATTTCATAAAAAATGTGATTGTGCTACAGCAATCTTAGATTTATATTTGAGAAAAGCTGACAATAGCTTTTTATATTTATTTTACTTATTTGAGAGAAAGCAAGAAAAGAGAGAGGGGAGAAAGAGAAAGGGTGCTCCAGGGCCTCCTGCCAATGCAAACAAACTCCAGATACATGCTCCACTTTGTGAATCTGCTTTACATGGGTACTGGGGAATCCAATCCCAGTTGTGAGGTTTTGCAAGCAAGTGCCTTTAACCAATGACCCATCTCCACACACCTATGCATAGTCTTAAAGACTAAATTAGATGTGGTTTTTATTGAGGTAGAGACATTTCTACAAAAAATGAAGAATATATATTTTAATATGAAAAACTGAGAAACTTCCATTTACCAAATTAAATTATATGAAAGGTATGTATGAAATATATATTTTCTTCTCCTTAAATAGTCATATGTTGTCTTACTAGTAAAAGAAAAGAATTTTTTTAGGAAGAAAGAATTCCAACTACATTAATCAAGTGCTAATTTTATTTTAATTATTCTGGTTGAAGGTTAATATGGCCCAACTTAATTTATAATATATTTTCAAAAGTTAAGCACTGGCTAAGCACTCAAGATTGTCTTCTTCAACATTAAGTTTTTGACAGTTTAGAAACAAGTTGATATTGAATAAAGCATATTCAAATAATTATTCAACATTAAATGAGGAAATCTAGCCTATCGTCTATTTAATGTCTATTTTTTTACAGAGAATGAGAGAGACAAAGAGAAAGAGAGAGAGAGTTGGTGTGCAATTGAACTCCAGATGCTTGTGCCACCTGGCAGGCATGTGCAACTATGAGCTTGCCTCACCTTTGTGCATCTGGCTAACATGGGATCTGGAGAGTTGAACACGGGTCCTTAGGCTTCTCAGGCAAGTTCCTTAACAGCTAAGCTATCTCTCCAGCCCCCATAGCTTATGTAAAGGCATAGGATCATAGAAGCAGTTTTCTCAAAGAAGCTTCTTCTCATTGTGAATCAGATTGCATAGGCTTCCCTCCCTGCCTTTCCTTCTCCTAATTCTATTCTTGACAGTCTAAAAAAGAACTTTTCTCTTGTATTCCTCACTTTAGAGGTAAGATATATTTTGAAATTTTGAAACATTATCAGTTTCAATGTATTCACTACTACGTTTTGTATATTGTGTATGTGAAATGTTTCCAAGGAAAACTGTTGGCTTCACCCAAACTGCAAAGAAGGTTTATTGATGACAGTGCTGAATAGTGGAATTCTCTTCATAGATATTGAGATATCAAATCTCTTGCTCCATTTTAAAGACAAGATAGCAAGGAGAAACACAGAACGTTTGAAGGTAGCACTCAAATATATAAAAATAAATTGTTCTTAAGGGAACAATGATTAGATAAGAAGAAAGAAGCATATATGCATATGAAATCTATTTTGTGTACTGAAAATGGATTAGTGGCTAAGGCGCTTGCCTGTGAAGCCTAAGGATCCAAATTTGATTCCCCAGTAGCCACATAAGCCAGATTCACAAGGTTGCACATGTATCTGCAATTCATTTGCAGTGGCTGGAGGTTCTGGTGTGTCCATTCTCTATTTATCTATCTTCCTGTCTTTCTGTAATAAGTAAATAATAAAATAAAATAAAATAATCTCCTTGTAAACTAACTAACTCACATTCATCCAAGGTTAGCATTCATCCAAAGATAGCAGATATCAAGAAAAGATATTAGTCATGTCAATAGCATTACAAAACTGACAAGGTATGAAGAGAGACTGGGTCAGCACCAATGGAAAGAAGGCTATTCAATTAGCTTTTGTTTCAAGAAAAGTCACTACTTACTTGGTGGCTTTAAACAACACTTTAAAAATATTTATTTATTTATTTGAGATGAGAGAGAGAGAGAGAGAGAGGGAGAGAATGGGGACACCAGGGCCTATAGCCACTGTGAATGAAGCATTTGGCTTTATGTGGGTAATGGGAAATCAAACCTAGGTCCTTAGGCTTCACAGGCAATTGCCTTATCCATTGATCCATCTCTGCAGCCTAATACTTTTATTATATATCTAAATGATGTGAATCGAGATTTTTATTACTATAACTATTCTTTCTCATGTGGCATCAAACAGAAATGTGTGTAGGTGATTGTTTCAGCTGGCTTGGAGGAGGTCATCTTGTGGCATTTAGCTGGAATGGCAGGCTTTTGGCATCTAAGAAAATCATCTTTCTTCAATTGTCAGTTGTACTTGGTGGGGAGTTCTGGGAACTCAGAGATTCTTGGAATATTGACTGGAGTACCTATCATTGCCTTTCTTGTATAGTATCATCAATACATTTATCACAGCAACTTGCAATTGTCTTTCTGATAATTTTGGTTTAGAAATTGTTTCCTTCACATGTTTGACAAAATCTTGAGACTTTGGGCTATACAGTCTCTTTTTTTTCTCTCCTTTCTTACTGTATGATGTCACTTGAAGCTCATAAAATAATTCAAAGTCTTGCTCAGCCATTCCTTCACTTTTGTTTCTTTTTCCTTTATGCATTTTTTTTACCATGTAATAATTTTGAGACCACAGTTCTACAATGTGTCTATTGACATTCTTAAACTCACTTTTGCTATTATTAATAACAATATCTAAGTGAAAATACATACTTTTCATCTGCTTGAATGAACTAGATCAAAACATAAAATAGCAGTGTACTAGCTAGTGTAGTAATTTTTAAAATACATGTTAGAAATAGATACATACCCATGGTAGTACAATCTTCCCTGCTTAACTAAAGACAACTGGAGCCCACAGTGAATAAATTACTTGTTTTCCAAGATTCTATCAAGACACAATCTTCCTTGTAACTAAATATTCATTATTTTCCTGTGATTTACATTTATCTTAAAATATGTGGTAAAATGTTCTGTTTCATTTTTTTCAGTGAGATACATTCTGCAATCAACATCCACAATAAGAAACATATACTAAAAGTTAAAAAAAAAAAACGCATTGCTTGCAGAATAGTATCCAATCATCAGGTGAGTTCACTTGTTTGTTTTTGTGTTCCTGGTTGCTATAATTTAAAAATAAATCATAAGTTAGCATGTAATTAGAAAATCCATGTGAGGTACTTTTGTTATTTTTATTTGTTTTCTTTGCTTTTTTTCCCCTTTGGGGAAAAGGTTTTAAAAGCAACTGTGTATTGGAGAAGATTTGTTAACTAAAGTACTGAGATATTGAGCATGTTTAATAGTTATCAATAATTGATAGAAAATAACTTCTAGTGTTATTTAAACAATATAAAATATGACATAGTTAAGTAGAAATAATGGCAAATTTGACTGTGATCATTCAAAGCAAATCACAATCACACACCATACATGTATGTGTGTGCACATGTGGGGGCCCCATGCACACATCTCCAGCAGGGTGTGCTCAGCTTTGGTGGCAGGAATGGAAAGGTGGATGTCCTGCTACATCACTCTTCTATTCATTCTTATTTGAGCCAGCGTCTCTTGCTGCTCCAAGACCTTGCCATTTTGGAGGCTTGGGGAAATCTCTGGTGATTTTAGCATCTCTGCTCGCCTCCTGATGGGGTTACAGATACAAATGTGGCCAATCCCAGCTGTCTATGTGGATGCTGGGATTTGAACTCAAGCAGTCTTATCAGGCCTTCATGCTTTTATAGGAAGTGCTCTTAACCACTGAGCCATCTCTCCATCCCATATTTGTCTTAAATTTTTCCTCTGCTTTTCTAGCCAAAGTAAGTCATCCACTTAACAATTAAAATGTGTGCATGTGTGTGTTTATAAGCTTTCTTGTCCGGTAGTCTGAAAGCTAGAAGGATAGGGCTTCCACGTGCTATTTGCTCTTGTAAGTATATGTAGAAGCTGAATAATATGTCAAACAAGGATAAATACATAAATTATTCAAATGACTAAGCTTGACAGATGATATGTGAGGAAATTACCAAAGTTTTAAACATTCTTCCTTTGAAAGGACAGGATCTCTGCCTTGTCTGTCTCAATTTCTATCTGTAAGACTTACCCCAGTGACAAACAGGGAAGCAAGAAATACATTCAGAGTACTTAAGGATGTGAAAAAAATATCTACCTTGTCTTTCAAATTTGAGTTAGGAAAAAAAAATAGTCACTAGCTATTAACCTCATCTGTTATGAGGTGTTATGAAAATTAGGCATAATATGGTATAAGTCAAATATTTCAATATTTTGCTTTTATTTGCTCTATGAGTAATTTCCGGAGTAATATAGTTGTATTATTTGCAAATTCACACATTTTCTAAAAAAAATCCATAAAATAAAATAGAAAAAATTGACCCTTAAACCATCTTCATCTCTACGAGACTTTCTTATTTCTAAGTCCAGTTGTTTTCTGAGCTCTGTCTTCTGACTATATTTTAATCAGTTGATTTTAAAACTCCAATCTATTACTGAAAGTTTTACTTAATAGGGATGGACAAATAAAAAATGTATTATATGTCTTTGCTTTATAGATAAATTGAAGCACTAAGATTCATGTTTTGAAAAAATGAAATCACATTTAGATAGCTATCCCAATTTAGGACTTAGAAGTATACAGTGCCACATGGAGTGGAAATTGATAAATTGTAGAAATAATGATGTGTCTTCTGCCCTAGGTTTTTGAAAGGATTGTAATGGAAATGTTTCACTGTCCTGACCTTTCATTACAAAAATCTGGGTGCATTTCCTCTTCTGTATCAGAGAATGGGACATAAATCACTTTCATTGGCATTTTGCATGGTCTGCCATGCAGGCAGCCAACTTTTACAGATGTCCTTCCTGGCTTCAAAAGGCAGAAGCCTGCAGGTAGTAGAAAATGCCAGCTTTCTCCTCACGCCTGAGGAGGTTCTGTTCACTGCAGATGAAAACTGTGTGCCCTGATAAATGCTACTGTGCCGAGTCAGCGTGGTGGACAGTTTAACACCATGACCTTCCGCAGGTAGGCCACATCCCCCGTAGATTGTCTTTGACACAACCTATAACATAGAGTGTCAACACCAGTCTCACGCTTGGGATCTGTATTCATTTTGCTCTGAAACAACTGCTTCTTGGTGTGGAGGTCAGGTGCCTCTGATTCTCCATGATCATTTCTTGTACTTTATTCTTCTCCTATAATAGGCCAGAAAACTTCCCTTGCAAAAGCTTTACAGGATTATACTTCTTCTGCCACTTAATGTCTTAAATGGATTAAGGCTGTAGATCTAGTTACTAGAATCAATTTATGAAAAAAATGGAGGAAAAAGCATTATTACATTTTCTATCTGAATTCTGTGATACTGTTTCTGGTAGCATCACTGTGACTATTACTCATTTAAAAAGGTTGAATATGATCCAGTCCAGTGATCAGCAACTCTCCCCATTTCAGCTTTACTTCCAATATTCTTCTCCATTCATTTATCAAGTGATTTTTTAATTAAAAACTGGTATAATAAGGAGAGATGAAAGAAAGGAAGAAAAAGGAAAGAAAGGAAGAAAGTAGAGAAAGAAGACAAGATCCATTACTATGATGGGATATTAGGAAAGTGATTATTATACTGTCACCCTTCACAGGGAGGAGTCCATAGTCTTTGCTTAAATTCAGTCAAGCTGTTACAAAATAGAATTTAATTTTGTTCTTAGATTTTATAATGTACCTTATATAATATATGTGTCTATAGAGAGAATATTATTTGTAGAAAATATTCATAAAATACTGTTTTTGATCACTCAAGCTTTTCTAGTCTATGGTAAAGATGCCAAAGTTACAAATGTGAACAAATTCCAGATCAATGCTAAACCATTCAACTTCTTAATTCACAGACCTATTGATTTCATTTATATTAATTTCAAAGGTATTAATCCAATGCTTTCACATTAATGTTGGCAATAATCTCTTATGTCCAAGGAAGTCATTACTTATATCCTAATTATAAACCATATAAATATAATCATAAATGGTATAGATAAACTTTTTAAATACAGTACCCTAAACTGAAAGTAATTCTCAAGAAAAAATTAAGCATTAGAAAGTGTATAAGAGTGCTAGATCAAATAATAAAGAAATGTAAATACAGTTCTCAAAAGGTTGAGGCAGGCTAATGTGAGGTGCCCTGGGTATATAGAAAGATCTTGTATTAAAAAAAAATAATTACCATCCCCCCACAAATTCCCCATTGTATCACAGTGTACTTGCTGTTAATCTCTCTCATCAAAGTGTAAATACTATGAACCATTTTCTGATCAGAATTATAAAACATATTAATATAATCATTGATGGTATAGGTAAAGACAAAGTAGTTACCATGCAGAAATTTGAGTTGGATGGAAATGAGTCAGATGAAGGAAGGAATCGTGGAAGATAAAAGGAGTGTCATTAATGAAGAGTGTCTACAATAATCATGTTTGCAGATAGACAAAAACTATGCAATATAACATTTTTGTTGTTGTTGTTGTTTTTCTTTTTCTTTTTTTTTCGAGGTAGGGTCTCACTCTAGCCCAGGCTGACCTGAAAGTCACTAAGTAGTCTCAGGGTGGCCTCGAAATCACAGTGGTCCTCCTACCTCTGCCTCCCAAGTACTGGGATTAAAGGCATGCGCCACCACCCCTGGATCAATCTAACATTTTTTAAGAGTTTTACTAATGATATATTTACTATTGTTTTTTTAATATGTTGTTTTTCTAAGAAAACGAGCTTTATTTTATTTATTTATTGGGGAGAGAAAGAGAGAGGAAGAGGCAGATACAGAGAGAGAATGGGCATGCCAGGGCCTCCAGCCACTGCAAACAAATTCCAAATGCATGTGCCCCCTTGTGCATCTGGATACTATGGGTCCTGGGAAATTGAACTGGATCCTTATCCAAGAGGCACATTCCCTAAAGTTCTAGTTTAGAGTAAAATGATTATTAAATAAGTAGTAAAATTAAGTTATTATGAATACCATTGATGTCTTCATGATATTCATAAAAAGGATTTTGGGGACTTTACCAAATTATTTATTGAGTTCAAACAGTTTTTGGTTAGAAAAGACTGATAAAACTAGTCATATTGAATGCATGATTGTTTACACTTACCAGTGATTCTTTTTATTTTAAATGTTTTCACATGAAGTATTTCCAAATAAACTCTAGCAATACAGTCAATATAATGTCTATATTAAAAAAATCATTATTCTTCATTATTTTCTTGAATAATTTATATACTGCATTCATTTCTACAAAACATGATGAATTTAACTACTGGCATTTTGTTTCATTATATAGAATAATATTACCAAAGTAAGATTTAGGGCTGGAGAGATGGCTTGTTGGTTAAGGCAGTTGCCTACAAAGCCTAAGGACCCAGGTTCAATTGCCCAGTACCTGCATAAGCACAAGGTGGCACATGTGCCTGGAGTTCATTTGCAGTGGCTAGAGGCCCTGGAATGCCCATTCTCTCTCTCTCTCTCTCTCTCTCTCTGCCTCTTTCTATCTTACTTTCTCTCTCTCTAAAAATAAATAAATAAAATATATTAAAAATGAGATTTATCCAATTTATTTAATGTAGATAAATGTTAACATTGTCCTTGCTTACTTAGAAAGCCTGCCAGCTTGGGTTTGGTTCTAAGTATACGTGTAAAATACTCCCTGGCCCAGCTACTCAGCACACTACCAAGTAATCTGATGAGTTCTTCCCCCATGCAGTCCTTGGGAACAATCTTGGCCTGTGCAAGCTTGGATTAAGGATCAAGGCCCATGTGGTGATGAACTTCCTCCTAGCCTTCCCACTTGCTTGGCCTTCATTAGGGACACCAGAGCTGGTAACATTCCCTAACCCAGACCTACATGGAGACTACACACCAAGAAGCCTGCTCAGATTCCACTGTGTCCAGACTAATACTGCAGATAGACTTCCAGCCTATGCTCACTTAGAACAAGGTTGATCAAGTCACTCAACATAGGTTCCATAAGAGCCAGTATAGCTGTGTTCTCAGCAAGACAAAAGGACTATCTCCAGATGGACAAATCCCAAGGTAAAACAAATAACACTAGAAACCAAGGCAAGATATCTCCACCAAGAATGTCTGTTCACATGGTGGAAACTTCCAATGAAAACTACTTAAAGGAAAGTCAAGGCAAAGATTACAATAAGCATATTCAACAAACTTACTGAGGCCAAGAACAAATAGCTGAATGAAATGGAAGGGAAACAACAAAAAAGAACTTGAGAAATGGTGAATTAAATGAAAGAAATCACAACAATACATTAAGAAACTCAAACCAAGAAATAAAAATGGAATTTAATTAAGAGATGGAGATGCTGAAGGAAAATCAAAAAAGGTCACTTAAAAGACTTCTCCCAAAGTTTCACCAACAGAATCAATCAGAGATTGAGGACAATAGAGTAAAGATAAGTTCAAAAACATACAAACAGAATATGAGAAAAATGTGGGGCACCATGAAAAGATCAAAGATTTGAATCATATTCATAAGAGAAGGAGAAGAACTGCAGGCCATGAGCATAAAAAGTAATTTCGATGAAATTAAAGAAAAATTTCTGAAACTTACAGAGTCCATCAAGGTGCAGGAGACACACAGAACACCAAATAAGACGACAGAAGACATTCAGCATGTCATATTATAAAAACACAGAAAATAGAGTACTCCAAGCTGAACAAGAAAACGTGATTCTCACTTATAATGTTAAGCACATCAGAATTACATCTGACTTTCGAATGGAAACTCTAAAGCCAAACAGGTATTTCAAATTTTTAATGACCATGGCTGCCAACCAAAACACTTTATCTTCATTACAGGTAAAAGTACAAAATAAGTCCATGATCAAAGCTGACTTTAAAACTTTATAATCACTAGGCCAGTACTACTGAGATACTGGGTGGAACATTTCACACTGAAGGAAAAAAAAAAAAACAAAAAGGCTATACGAATTAAATAACTATAATCAAAATTAGACCATATATATATATAAGCAAATGGAAGATCAAGAAAACACCAAATTTCATGCAGTTTTCAACTTGACAAGGAGAAAACTACACCTCTCATTTATAACTCTGAATATAAATGGACTCAGCTTTCCAATCAAAATACACAGGTAAACAGGCTGAATTAGAAAACTGGATCCATCTATTGGCCATATTCAAGAAAATCCACATTACCATTAAACATAAATCCCACTTTAAGATTACTTAAGATTAAAGGATGGAAAAATATATTCCAAGCAAATCAAAATAGGAAAAAAGCAAGTATGGATATATAAACATCTGATAAAACAGTCTGGGGAGATTGCTAAGTGGTTAAGGTACTTGCATGTGAAGCTTAAGGATCCATATTCTACTGTCCAGATCCCACATTAGCCAGATACACAAAGGTGAGGCAAGAGCAAGGTTGCACATGTCCACTATGTGGTACAAGTGGAGTTCGATTGCAGTGGCTGAGGCCCTGGAGTACCACTTCTTACTCTCCCCACCCCTCTCTCTAAAAATAAAAAATAAGAAGATAAAAAGAGATCACAACTCAGTTTTTTTTTTTTTTTAATCTCGAAAGTGGATAAAAATCAAGAGACAAAGGGTGTAGTGGCACATACCTTGAATATCAGTGCTTGGGAGGGAGAGGTAGGAGGATCTCTGTGAGTTTGAGGCCAACCAGAGACTACATAGTGAATTCCAGGTCAGCCTGGACTAGAGTGAAACCCTACCTCAAAAAAAAAAAAAAAAAATCAAGAGATTAAAAAAAATTGCAATCATTAAACATATATACAAAACACAATGTTGCACCAAATTTTATAAAGTAAAATCTTCAAAACATTTTTAGTCAGTAATATGTCCCAACATAATAATAGTGCTTGACTTTAATACCCATTATCCTTAGTAAACATCATTTAAACAGAAAATAAGTAGAGAATCCAAAGGTAAAATGGACTTAATAGTCATCTATAGAACATTCTGTGCAACCTCTGTAGAATACAGATTGTTCTTAGCAGCTCATGGGACCATCTATAAAATAGATCATATATGAGGACATAAAGCATGTTTCCACAAGTGCAGGAAAATTGCTGTACCACCCTGTATTAAAACTGACTACAGTGTAATAAAGGCAGAAATAAGGAAAAGAAAAAATAGAAAATACACCAAGGGTATATGCACAGAAGTCAAGAAAAAAATCAAAGCATATCTATAAATAAATAACAATGAACACAATCTACCAAAATTTATGGGATAATGAAGGCATAATTGGACTTTGGCAAAATACAAAATCCATTTATAATTAAAACCTGGAGAGACTAGGTATAAAAGGAACACATCTCAACAAAGTAAAGGATATATACAACAGACTTGAAACCCATAACATACTTAAAACCCATAAATAGGAGAAATTTTACATCACCACTAGGTTCTAGAATAAGAATGGGGTGTCCACTCTTCCCACTCACCTTTAGTACAGTATTTGAAGCCTTAGCTCAAGCAACAAGACAATAAATAAAGAGAATATAAATTGCAAAGGAAGAAGTCAAACCACCCTTACCTGCAGATGATGTAATTTTGTACTTAAGTGATTTGACAGATTCCACTCAATCTTTCCCGTGCTGATAAACTCTTTCAACAAAGTGGCAGAATATAATGTCCATACACTATACATAGCTTTCATATATTCCAATAACAAACATGGAGAAATATTTCAGGGAAGCAGTCCCATTCACATAGTCATAAAAATAAATAGACATCCTGTAATATCCTAACTAACTAAGTAAAAGACCTCTACTATTAAAATATTAAAATGCAAGAAAAAATGGAGAAAGACATGAGAAGATGGAAGTTCTCTCATACTCATAGGCTGAGAGAAATAATATCATGAACATGTCCACACAAATATAACATAGAGTGAATGTAATGTGAATCTAAATCCTAGCACCATTCTTCACAGAAATAAAACAATTAGTCTCACAATTCATAAGGAAGCACAGAACGACTCAATGAGCAAAAATGGCCTTAGCAAAAGAAGTACTACTGTTGTTATCAATATAACTGATTTCAAGATATACTATAAAGCCTTAGGAATAAAATAGTATAAAACTAGCACAAAACCAGTTACATAGATTAATAGAAGTTCCTGGCAGAAGTTCTAGTTAACTACAGCCACCTAGTCTTGGACAACTAGGTCATAAGTGCATGCTGAAGAAAAGATAGCATTTCAACAAATAATTTTGATCATCTGTATAATGTCATGTGAGTAATGAATCTAGACCCTCTTCTCTCATCTTGCACAAATATCAACTTTAAATGGATTAACTACCTAAATATAAGACCTGAAAAGTAGGGAGAACACTCCAGTATATATAGACATGTGTGTGTGTGTGTGTGTGTGTGTGTGTGTGTGTGTATATATTCAGAAAGTTTTCTGAATAAGACCCCAGTAGTCCAGAGAATTATATGAGCACTTGACCTCTAGTATCTCATGAAACTAAAAGCCATTATACAGCTAAATAAACCATCATTGAGATCAAGAGACAGCCTTTATGATCAGAGAAAATTCTGCCATTTATACATTTGACAGAGGTTTAATATCTAGAATACAGAAAGGAGATACTGCTCAGTGGTTAAGCCACTTATCTGCAAAATCTAACAACCTAGGTTCAACCCAGTACCGATGCAAAGACAGATGCACAATGTGGCACATGTATCTGGTGTTCCTTTCCAGGGGCTGGAGGCCCTGGTGCACCCTTTCTATCTCTCTCTCTCCCTCTTTCTCTCTGTCAAATAAATACATAAAATATATTTTAAAATGAATAAATAGAGAATTTAATAGGTTTAGGCCCTCTTGTAGCCCATGATTGATGGTAGCTTGATATTGGAGAGTGGGCTTATATTTAGATATGGTTCTGACTTGTTTCCCAGCTCCAGCTATGGGTCCCGTACCACTGAGGAGATCATTTAGCCAAACTAAGAGAAGTTGGTTACCCACCATGGCTGTGTGCCACTATTGCACTTGTATGGGCATCACAACTGGTTATTTGCTGCTAAGTAGGTTAGACCATGAGTTGCTTGGACAGATATTGGTCATTTTCCCCCAGTCGCCCATGTAGCACCTTCTGGTACTAGACACGCTGACTGTCTGGGCACTGACTCTCTTCCAATTACCAGCCATGCCATTCTAATTTGTGTGTCAATCACATAAGATGTCTTCAGCAGTAGGGTATTACCACTAGCCTTTGGTGGGTCATCAAGTACTCTGACAGAAATCTGTCTGTCTTTTAGGAAACCTTGTAGGCCTCTCTGATCAAAAGCTCATTGTGGATGATAGCCCCATGCTGGTACTTGGAGTTACAGGTCAGTGCCCACTAAGAAAATGAGGTATAAAAAAAGTAAGGGTTATCTCTTTTGTCCTGGTGCTAACTTACTCTCCGTTGGAGAATCTGCTTCTTTTTCAGATAGATGTATATCCTAAGGAGAGAGCCACCCCATCATACCACCAAAGGGCCCCAGCTGAAACTAAGAAAAATTGGCAAAACAAGCAAGGGTGCTGTTTTCCTGATGAACCGGATACCAGCACAAGGGGGAAGGACATCAACACAGAGAAAAATCAACTCCTACCAAATCAGAGAGCCAGAGCCTCAGAGGTCCCCAACACCTCATCACTGAAGCAGACCAAAAATGAACCCAAACCCAACATGGCTCAGGGAAATTTTGCGGAAGAGGGGGCGGAAAGAATGTCAGAGCCATATGTTGGGTCATGATATGCAGAGACATTTATCTTACACATAACTGTGGGCTAACTCCACAATGCATGACCCATATACCTCAACAAGGAGGGGCCAAGGGGAAGGGGTAGGTCATGGATGAGCCTAATAATGGTACCAAACTGACTGTATTTGCTGAATACAAAACTAATAAAGAAAAATAAATAAATAAATAAATAGATAAATAATTGAAAAATAAATAAAACCTAAGCAATAAAAAATAAATAAATAAAGTCACTCAAAAGATAGGACAGTGAACTAAACAGAGAGTTCCAAAGGAAGAAACACAAATGGCAAATATATATCTAAAAAGACACTCAACATATTTAGCTTTCAGGGAAATGCAAATTGAAGCTGCTTTGAGATTGCATCTCACGAATGTCCCCAGATGGTTAGCCTATTGAGTGCTTGAAAGCGCTACATGTGCTACTGGGGGAAAGTAGCCAACAATGTTGTGAGCAAGTAGGGCTCACAGCTGCTCAAGAGCAATAAGCCTGACAAGAGGTACACACTTGTGCAGCCGTGGCACACAGCCTTGGTGGGTAACCAAAGGCTTTCTGATTGGTTAAGAGATCCATTCAGTGGAAAGGTACTCATGGCTGGAGCTGGGAACCAGGTCAGAATCTCATGCAGACCAAGACTATGGTTTGCAATCATAAGCTCACAGTAGTCTTTGGCCAAAAGAGGGGCTACATCACCAAAACCTCTAAATTCACAATGCTTATCGAATTTAAGTATGCTGACTTCATTCACTGTTGGAGAATCTGTTCTTTTTCAGAAGATAGTGAGACTGAAGGAGATAAACTACCCCTCACACTTTAGCCAAGACACAGCTGAATCCACAGAGGATCTGGTGAGATAAACAACAGTGTCTCTTCCATGGGGAGCCTGATAATCTGCACAAGGGTGACGGAGACAGATGCTAAGGATACTCAACAACATCCCAAAGCAGAAATTCGGAAGCTCCTGAGATCTTAATACTGAAGTAGACTTAAAATACACCCAGCATGGCTCAGGGAATTTTGTGGAAGAGTGGAAAGAATGACTGTGAGAGCCACAAGTTGGGAGGGCATAAACAGAGGCATCTCCCCTCCCCAATGGCTACCTTATGCTCTAACAATGCATAAGCCACAACCTCATGCCAGCAGCCACATTGAGGAGGGCCCTCAGTAGATTGGGGCATGGAGGAGGGAAATGATGGTACCAACACTTGATGCATTCATATAAAGCATATTCTCTTTATCTTTTCTTTTTTCTTTACTTTTCTTCCCCTCTCTCTCCTCTCTCATTGCAAACAAATGCTTTTAACCACTGACCAATTTCCTCAGTCCAGGGAGCAACTTTTTAATTAAAAATATTGCAACTGATTGGGCATGGACACATTTGAATATTACTTTATTATTATTACTATTAATAATACAATGTTTCATATGGATACATCATGTGTTGGTATCCTCTTTTTCCCTCATCCCTGCCCCCATTCCATTAGGAATGCACCTCAGTAGGGTTCCAGGTATCCCCCATGGATTTGTGGTTTATGTGTTATGGGAGCAGTAGTCAGTTATTTGGTGGGGGGGGGGGTTGTGGATGGAATGCCTCTGGACATGATGTCTCAACTTGTGGCTCTTGCAATCTTTCTGTCCCCTCTTCCACAAAATCCCCTGAGCCATGGTGGATGACTTTTATGTATACTTCAGTGATGATCTCTTAGAAGCCTCTTGATCTCTACTTTGGTAGGTGTTGAGTATCCGCAGGGTCTGTCTCCTATACCCCAGTGCTGATTACAGGGAAGAGCATTGAAGCAGCACTGTTGTTCGTCTCCCCAATTCCTCTGTGCATTCAGCTGTGGCTTGGCTGAAGTGTAAGGTATAGTTTATCTCCTCTAGTCTCACTACCTTATGAAAAAGAACAGATTCTCTAATGGAGAATGGATACAGCATAGTATAAATGGTATAAGCATTAATAATTTAGGGAGAATTTGATGTATGTAACCCTTCTTTTAGCCAAAGACTAGTGAGAGCTTGACACTAGAGAACATAATCTTTGTCTCCATAGGATTCTGATCTGGTTCCTGATTCCATATATGGGTTCCTTTACACTGAGTGGATCTTTTAGCCAATCAGAAAGCTATTGGTTACCCATTGAGGCTGTGTGCCACTGTTGCACTCATTTTTACATCCTGTCAAGGTATTTGCTTCTGGGTAGCTTAGACCTCTAGTGGCTAAGACTGTTGTTGGCTATTTTGCCCCAGTAGCTCATGTAATGCTTTCCAGCACTAGACAGGCTGTCTGGGACAGGCTGTCTGGGCTGTCTGAAATTCAGCCAGGTGTGTCTATGCTCTGTGTCAGCAGTATATGGTGTCTTCAAGAATAGGGTCTTAAGATTTTTACCTCAGGTAGGTAATCAAGTGCTTTGACAGAAAGTGGTATTGATTTGGGGACCTTGTAGGTCTCAGATCAACACCTCATTGTTGGTAGCAACTAATCTCTAGTACTGGGAGTTATAGGTCAGAGAAAGAAAAAAAAAATATTTTAAGCTTAGGCTTCATCCCACCCTCACCAGAGCCCTATTTTTCAGGTGACCCCCACTCCTATTGAAGGTTTATCTTTTAGGCTGTCTCCAAGGATAAAGGTTTCTATGGTATCAGCTCACTTTGGATTTAGTTTAGTGGTTGTTTACCCACTTCCCTTCTACTACCCCCAAATCCTCCCATCCCTATTGTCTGGGCCTTGAGTTCAATTATGACAGCAACTTGAGCAAGTCCAGGTTTAGAACTGCAGATAAGTGACACCATGTGATGTTTGTCCTGCTGTGATTGTGTAAGTTTGCTGAGTATGATCTGTTCGAAGTATTTCCATTATTCTACAAATTTCATTCTATTGTTTTTTTTTTTTTCTTACTACTGAGTAGAATTCCATTGTGCAAGTGTACCACAATTTTGTTACCCATTCATCCAATGATGGCCATCTGTGTTGACTCCAGTTCTTAGCTATAATTAATTGAGCAGCTACTAACATGGTTGAGCAAATGTCTCTGTATTAATGCATGGAGCATTTAGGATGAATGTAGGAATAACTGGGTCTATTGGTAGCTCGATGTTCATCCTTTTCAGGTATCTCCAAATTGATTTCCATAGTGGTTGTACAAGTTTACATTCCCAACAAAAGCAGATGATAGTTCCTCTCTCCCCACATCTTCACCAAGATTTGTAGTTGTTAGAATTATATTAATGATTTCCATCCTTACTGGTGTAATGTGGAATCTCATGGCTGTTTTAATTTGCATTTCCGTGGTGGTTAGGGAAGTTGAACATTTTTTTAAGTGTATGTTAGCCATTTGTAATTCTTTCACTGAGAACTCCCTATTCAGTTCTCTGCTCCAACTTTGGTGTGGGTCATTTGATTTTTTATTGTTCAGTTTTTGGAGTTCTTTGTAGATTTTTGATATTAGGCAGGATTTTGTCAGTGGTATAGCTGGCTCAGATTTTCTCCCATTTAGGGGGTAATCTATTATTGGCTGTGCTTATTGTGGTTTGTCTGTGCAAAACATTTGTAGCTTCATGGGGTCCCATTGGTTGGATGATTATTTAATTTCCTGTGCTACTGGGGTTTTGTTCAAGGAGTCTTTCCCCACTTGTATATCGTGGAGAGTTCCTCCAATTTTTTTTCTTCCAGTCAGAGTAGATTTTCAGATCTTATGTTGAGGTCTTTAACACATTTGTAATTTAGTTTTTGTATATGGAGAGATGAGATGGTCTAGTTTCATTTTTCTATATATGGTCATCCAATCTGTCCAACATCATTTGTTGGAGATTCTGTCTTTTCTCCAGCCTACATTATCATCACAGTTGTCAAGTATCAAATAGCTGTGGTTACTTGACCTAAGGTCTGGGTCTTCAATTTTGTCCCATTTGTCTATGATTCTTTCTTTTATCAGTACCATGCTGTTTTTGTTACTATGGCTTTGTAATAGCTTTATTTATTTATTTATTTTTTTTGAGGTAGGGTCTCACTCTAGCTCAGGCTGACCTGGAATTCACTATGTAGTCTCAGGGTGGCCTCGAACTCACGGTGATCCTCCTAGCTCTGCCTCCCGAGTGCTGGGATTAAAGGCGTGCGCCACCACGCCCGGCTGTAATAGCTTTAGATTGGGTATGGTGATACATCCAGAGGTGTTTTTTTTTTTCTTTTGTTTTATTTTGTTTTGTTTTGAAGATATGTTTACATATCTGAGGCCTGCTGCCATTCCATATGAATTTTGAGATTTTTTTTTTAATCTCTGTGAAGAATGATGCTGGTATTTGTACTTGTATTTCATTAAATATGTATGCTGCTTGTGATAGTCATAATATTAATTTTACCTACTCAGGACCATTGGAGATCTTTCCATTTTCTCAAGTCCTCCTCAATTTCCTTCTTGGGATGTTTATGTTTTCATTATACAGGTATTTCAAATCTTTGGTTAGTGTTATTCCAAAGTACTTCCTTTTTTGTTGTTGTTGTTGCTATTGAAAATGGGACAACCTCACTGATTTCTTTCTCTGTATATTTGTCCTTTACATATAAAAAGACTACTTACTTTTGAGCATTGATTTGTACCCCACCACTTTACAGAAGAAATTAATCACTTTTAAAAGTTTTGAGATGGAGACTATCAGGTCCCTATGTATAGGATCATGTCATCTGCAAACAGGGCTAATTTGACTTCTTCCTTTCCAATCAGAATTTCTTTTATTTCTTTCTCCCCATTTTGTTGCTTGGGCTAGTACTTCCAGCACTATATTGAAGAGCAGTGGTGAGAGTGTGCACTCCTGTGTTGTTCCCGAATTCAGTGGAAATCCCTTCAGTCTTTCCCCATAAAGTATTATTTGGACTTAGGGTGCTTTATACATAGCCATTAGTGTATTTAGATATAAACCCCCCAAGCCTATTTTTTCCAGCATTTTTATCATGAAGTAGTGTTGTATTTTGTCAAAGTCCTTCTCTGCATCAATTGAGATGATTGTGTGGTTCTTATGGTTAAGTTTATGTGATGTACTATATTGACCAATTTCCATATGTTGAACCATCCATGGATCCCCGGGAAGAAGCCTAGGTTCTTATGGTGATACTGCTTTTGATGTTTTTTTTATTTTTTTTTATTTTTTTTAATATTTTTTGTTTATTTATGTATTTGAGAGCAACAGAGAGAAGGAGGCAGAGAGAGAGAGGGAGGGAGAGAATGGGCGCGCCAGAGCCTTCAGCCTCTGCAAACGAACTCCAGATGCGTGCGCCCCCTTGTGCATCTGGCTAACGTGGGTCCTGGGGAACTGAGCCTCGAACCTGGGTCCTTAGGCTTCACAGGCAAGCGCTTAACCGCTAAGCCGTCTCTCCAGCCCTTATTTTTCTTTATTAAAGAGAGGAGAATGGGCACACCAGGGCCTCTAGCCACTGGAAAGAACTCCAGATGTATGCATCTGGCTTACGTGGGACCTGGAGAATTGAACCTGGATCCTTAGGCTGAAAATGCCTTAACCGCTAAGCCATCTGTCCAGCCTACTTTTGATGTTTTGTTGAATTCGATTTGCAAGGATTTTGTTCAGATTTTTGTATATAAATTCATCAGGGATATAGGCCTCTAGCTTTCTTTACTTGTTGCATCTCTGTCTGGTTTTGGTATGGGGGTGATGCTAGATTAATAAAAGGAGTTGGGGAGGATTCCCTGGTCTTTGATTATGTGAAATAGTTTGAGAAAAATTGCTTTCAGTTCTTCAATGAAGGTTTGAGAGAATTCAGCAGAGAAGCCATCTGGTCCTGGACTTTTCTTTTTGGGATGGTTTTTGATTACCTTTTGCTGTCCATGGATATGATAGGTTTGTTTAGAAGATTAACATGCTTTGAGTTTAATTCTGATAGGTGGTGTGTGGCTAGAAACTCATCAATTTATTCCAGATTATTCAATTTTGTGGAGTAGAGGTTTTTGGGAGTATGATCTTATGATTCTTCTACTTTCATTGATGGCTGTTGGGACTTCTCCTTTTTCTTTTCTGATTTTGATAATTTGAGACATCTCTCTCCTTCTTTCTCTTTTCTTTCTTTCTTTCTTTTTTTTTTTTTTTTTTTTGCTTGGTCAAATTTTCCAGGAGTTTATCAATCCTGTTTATTGTTTCAAAGTACCAGCTCTTCATTTCATGGATTTTTTAAAAATTGAAATTGTTTTCTTAGTTTCTCATTCATTAATTTCTGCTCTGGTCTTCATTATTTCTTTCCATCTGGAGTTCTTAAGGGGTTGGATTCTTGTTGATTTTCCAGGACTTTTATGTGGACAGGTATGTTATTAATTTAGTATTTCTGTGTCTTTGTTATGAAGGCATTTTGTGCTATGAATTTTCCCCTTAGGACTGTCTTCATTGTGTTCCATAAGTTTTGGTAGGTTGTGTTTTCATTGTTATTCAAGTCTAGGAATTTTAGAACTCCTTTTTTCAGTTCTTCCACAACCCATTCATTATTTTAAAGTGTGATGTTTAGTCTGCAGTAGCTGGTAGAGTTCTTTATCAGTCTCTTGTTGTTAATAGTTTTGAAGCATTGTGATCTGATAAGATGCAGGAAGTTACTTCAATTTTCCTGAATTTATGGAGGCATGCTTTGTGATCTAATATGTGGTCTGTTTTGGAGAAGGTTCCATGGACTGCTGAGAAGAATTTGTACTCTGTAAAGTTAAGGTGGAAATTTCTGTAGATGTCCATTAGTTCTAGTTGATCTATGGTGTTGTTGAGATCTATTATTTCCCTGTTGATTTTCTGCTTGGATGATCTGTTTATTGGTGATAGTGGAGTATTGAAGTCTCTGAATAATATGGTGTTGGTGTTTAATTATCTTTTGTTGTCAAGTAGGTTTTGTTTTGTAAAATGTGGTTCTCCTGTGTTTGATGCATATAGATTTATGATTGTGATGTTCTCATGTTGGGTCATTCTTGTGATGAGTAAGAAGTGGCCTTCTTTATCCTTTTTGATTACTTTTGGCTTGAAGTCTATTTTATCAGATGTTGATATAGCAATACCCACTTGTTTTTTATTTTCATTTGCTTGGTATATCATTTTTCATCATTTCACTCTCAGGAAGTGTCTATCTTTAGTGGTGACGTGGGTTTCTAGAAGACAGCAAATAGAAGGGTAAATATTTTTGATTCACACAGGTAACTTGTGTCTTTTGATGGGTGACTTAAGATAGTAAGTATTTAAGGTTATTACTTTGAAGTTTGAATTAATCCCTGTCATGATGAGGTGTTTTATTGAGTTTGGTGCTTTCTTGTGTTTTGTACTTTTTTGAGCCTGGTCTATTTTCTGTTATTGTGATCCTCTCCTTGTTGGCTCCTGAGATTGGTTGTTTGACTCTTCTGTGTGGTGTAGTCCCTAAAGTATTCCCTGTAGGGTTGGCTATGTGTTAGTACCATCAAAGATTTGACTTTTATCATGGAAAATTTTCCTTTCACAATCTGTTATGAGGAATACTTTTGCTGTGTAGAGTAGCCTCAGTTGGAAGCCATAGTTTTTTAGACTTTGAAATGTTCCATTCCTGCCCCTTCTGGCTTTCAGAGTTTCCTTTGAGAAATCTGAGTTAATTCTGATAGAATTGCATCTGTATGTGGTGAGTTGTTTCTCTCTTGCTGCTTTTATCACTCTCTCTTTGTTTCCATCATTAAGAGTTTTAGCAATAATGTGCCTTGGAAAGTTTATTCTTTGTTCCTATCTGCTTGGTGTTCTGTGGGCTTGTTATATCTGGATAGGCCTCCCTTTTTGATATTGGGAAAGTTTTCTCCCACAATTTTGTTGGTTATGTTCTCAATGTCTCTGGCCTGGATTTCCTCCACTTCTGATATACCCATGATCCTTATTCTTGGTCATTTTAGGGTGTCCTACAGTTCCCTCATATTCTGTTCACTTCATTTTTTTTTTCAATGTAGCAAAGTTTTTGCCTCCCAATCAATTTCTTCTATCTTGTCTTTCAGGTCAGAGGTTCTCTCTTCCACATGAGTAATTCTATGAGTGAGGGGTTCTAGGGAGGTATTTACAAACTCTATTTGATTTTCTTTTCTTTTGTGTTATTTGCATGATGTCTATCTCTTTCTTGAGCTATGATTTCAGTTCAACATCTGATTTTCTTGATTCTTCCTAAAATTTA
This sequence comes from Dipus sagitta, assembly GCA_036346955.1. Classification (NCBI taxonomy): domain Eukaryota; kingdom Metazoa; phylum Chordata; class Mammalia; order Rodentia; family Dipodidae; genus Dipus; species Dipus sagitta. The sequence continues at coordinate 60,133,286 of CM070782.1, forward strand.
TTCTTATATTTGATCAAGTCTTCATTGAGCTTAATCTAACAGTTATTGAGCTCCTGCATTTCTTGACTCACCTTCAATCTATTCATATTTCTTTTGAGAGTTCTAATGTTTTCTTCCCTAAAGTTAAGACTGTTGTCAACATCTGAACACTCTAAGAGACAATTCTGTTCAATTTCCTTGATACAATGGTTGGTATTTTGATAGTTTGCTTCCAGTTCAGCAATTTTTTGATATGGATTTCATTGATTGTGCTTTTATTTTGGGATTGAATCTCTGTTGATTTCTCTATGATTTATTTGGATGCTTCCATTATGGGACTAGGCATCCATAGTGGAGAGCTTGTTTTCTGACTTTCATTGGCTTTTTTCCACTGTGGTCTACCAACCTTGGAGAGATACTTTATTCTACTGAGAAGGAAGCAAGTTTCTATCCTTATCATTTCTTCAGAGGGTGTTCTGTTTTAAATGTGAATCAGATTGGTATATTGGTGTGCAGTGGGGTGCATATTGTGGAGATTGCATGTGCATCAAAGGTACCTGGGGAACTGGGAGCTCCTGCTATGCATTCCACTTTCATGTACTCTTTAGCACATGGAGATCACAGGTTGGGAAACCAGGATCCAGAAAGCTGGCAAGCCAGAGGCAAGAGGTCAGCAACTAAAGTGGCCCATGCACCCTCTGACTTAGGGGAATGAGGATGTTGGTACCCAGGGGCTAGTCAAGATACCAGAGTTAAAGGACTACTTCCAAGGCCCCCCCACAGGCACCAGTCCTCCTCAAGCCAGGCAAAATGGGACCTACTTGGGCCATGGAACTTGGAGGAACCAGGGAACAGGGATGTGGTCAACTCACTCCATGCTGCATGCACCCTCTTGTACAGGGTATCCAGGAATTGGTAACCAGGGGAATCAGGAAGATGAAGCAAGGGACCTGTTTCCATAGCAAGCTTGCAGGATCAAGTGAGCCCCAGTGGGACCTAACAGGAGGGACCAGGCATCTGGGAGGAGCTGGGGAACAGGAATCTGGCCTACTTACTCCACACCAAGTACACCCTCCAGTGCAGGGTATCCAGGAAATTGAGGAAAGCAAATTCTTAATAAAAAATTTAAAATCTCAAATTATAACTAATTTTGGCAAAAGTATGGGTAAAACGAATCCTCATCCACTGTTGGTGAGAATAAAAACATGTAATACCATTATGGAAGTCAGTATGAAGGTTCCTCAAAAATCTAAAAATAGATCCACTATTCAATCCAAGTATGCCACTAACTGATAGCTAAAAGCTCTACTGTTCAGATATACTGCCTCAGTCATGTTTGTTGTTGCTCTATCCATAATAGCTAGGAAATGTAATCAGTCTATATTCCCATCAGTATTGAATGGATAACGAAAAATATGGCACATTCACATAATGAAATTGTACTCAATGATAAAGAAAAAATATGCTTTCCTAGAAAATGTATGGATTTGAAAAAAAAATCACACTAAGTTAAGATATTCAGGCTCAGAAAGACAAACATGGCAATTTCTCTTCCAAATGTGTATGCTAACATGGAATAATTTGATTTGATTATAGTTACAGTTTTAGTATCAACAGTACTTGTAAGGAAGCTAGAATGAGGCATGGAGAGAGGAGAAGCAGGGATGGATTGCAGAAGAGGATACTAGACAGGCAAGTGAAGGGATAGAATCCAGTGGCTGGAAGTGTCTGGGGGAAATAAGGTAAAGGAAGGAAGAAAGGGGAAAGATACACAAAACAGATGATGGCATGAATCAGTACCATATGAACCTTCCTCTTGGTTAACTAATTAAGATATAGAACTTTCTTAAAAATATAGAGAAATAGGGTAATAGTTTCAGCAGAAGCCAGAAATAATATTCTGCAGGGGTAGAGAAAGCTTTACCCTAAAATCATAAGCTGTTTCTGGTGATTCTCAGTGTCATAATTGGCTTATCACCCCACCCCTTACAAACACACACACACACACACACACACACACACACACTGAATTGTTGATCATGGAGTGCCTTCAGTCCCATACAACAATAAAGGCTATTAACAAATCACTTACTTATCCACCACATCTAAAATGTTAAGATACTATTGCTGAAGACATCATAGGTTAGAGTTGCAGGCCATTGAGAGATCATGCTGTAACTGAGATGGAAGCCAGCTCTCTGGTTGTCAGCTCTCACAGTGTTAGAATAATGCTCAACAATGTGTGCATAAGCAGTGAATTCTTCAAACTACAAAATCAACTGCTCCCTGAATGTATATGAGGCCTGCTCAGTGGGAGAGAATTCATATCTTATACTGAGAACCAAATTAGTAGCCCATGGATTTGAAAGTCATAGATCCAAGAGGGAAGATTTTCCTGTTCTTTGGCTAAAAGAAGTGTTATGTTCATCAAAAAAAAAAAAAAAAAAAAGCTTTTAATTATGTTTACCTTTTTTGATCCATGCTGATCTCACTCTGGATAGAGAATCTAGTTTTTACAGATGACAGTAAATATTGGAAGACCCAAGAGCTATCAGTATAATAAGAAAAGAAAGCTAACTGCCTAGTATCAGATGTATCATCTCTATCACATCTTCTAGGGACCATAAAATACCACAGAGGAAATAGAAGATTAAATATTAATGCTATTCTCACTGCTAGCAGGAGAAAGTTCCCTGGGGAGATTGTGGTAGATAATAAAGAGACTCAAAACTCATCAAAGCAGAAAATCAGAGACTGCTGAGAGCCTAACACTAAAGGAGAATTATAACACACCCTTCAATGCCCAGGGAACATTTTGGAAGAGTAGAAGGAAAGAATGTAAGACCCACAGGGTGGGAAAGAGTAATGTGGGACATTGCCCCACCTCCCATAGAGAATGACTGCTGCAGTCATGATGCACAGTGATTACCAGTAACCCCATTAAGAAGGGACTTCATTGGAATGTAAAAAGTGAGAAAGGGACAAAAGATATTCCCAATGGGAAAATGAGCAATTTGTAATATAGTCATATGTTAGATTTCACATTTAAAAGAAAAAAAATTGCTTACTTATATTTCCATCATTTTTCTTAGCAATCTAAATCAAGCAATCTAAAAATCGCCATGATAGAATATAGAAATATATGCTAAATAGGGATGGTAACATAAAATGATTGACAAAAATAAACCAATTTAAAAATAGAAAAATATGGGTTGGTGAAATGGCTCAGCGGTTAAGGCACTTGCCTGTGAAGCCTATGGACCCATGTTTGACTCTGCAGATCCCACATAAGCCAGATGCATAAAGTTGAGACAAGTGCAAGGTCGCACATGCCCACTCAGTGGGGCAAGCCTCTGGAGTCCCATTGTAGCAGCTGAGGCCATTTTGCACCAATTCTCTCTCTCTCTGTCTCACTTTCTAAAATAAATAAATAAAAACAGGAAAATATAAATAATGAATATTAATTCATTATAGGCATGACAAAATCAATTGAGATCACATAGGCTGAATAATTACTCCATACTTTGCGATTTATAGTTGTGTAAACTTTGTTACACTCTACTTTAGACAACAAACAGTAATATCCCAACCTTCGAATCATTCTCATAGCTCATTCAACAGGTATCTTAGGACTTCTCTGTCTGCCCTACTGGGAAAAAAAAAAAAAAGTATTATTTTTTTTCATTACTTCAGTTGAAAAATAGTCATTTAGTGAGGCAATGTATGTTTTATGATTAGTAGCTGAGATATCTATGACTATAATTAATGTAGAACAGATTTGTTTCTGATCATTCTATTTTATGCTTTCTTACAGAATTTGTGCACCAATGCACTTAAAATAATTACTTTAATAATGTAAATATGTATTTTGAATATTTCTCAGCTAAACACATATATTTACAATGTTCTATGCTTAAATATTAAATTTTCTACCTATCTATACACACAAACATATGCATACACACACACACACATAATTTCTTCCAACAATATAATCCAGTTTTCCTGCCTTTTGAGTTCAACAGAGAGCATAAGTAGGGAGAAAAGTAGAGTGCTGGGGGAAAGCAAAACTCCACAGTGCTACTTGAAACTCAGGCTGTCATAGTGAGATCAAAGTACCAATCTCTCTTAGTATATCTTTGATCTTGAAATAGGCACATTTAGGTTGTTTCCTTGTGGTTTTAGGAGACTGGCAGTTTAGATTAAATTGGTATTCTTTTGTGACGACATATTTTCAAAACTTCACATAGTTGCTACTTGTAATTTTGTAGCCTGCATTTGTGAATATGAATCGTTGTTTCATTGTTTAATATCCTATAAATGTTGACATAAATATTAGTCAAGTTTTATATTTCTCAACTGGCTTTTCTTTTTTTTCACTTAAGGCAGATGTTATTTACAATTAGTATAAAACTTTCATTTCAGGGAAAGCCCAATGTTATTTAGAAGATAATTTTCATTTTCCTGCCCCCATGAAAATACATACATATATATCACATTTTTTATAATTTTCACTTGTAGATGAATCTAGCTATGTGCTTAACATTTCCAACAATGAAAACATTGTTAGGTTAGGAGTTTTCAGGTAAGTGATACAGGAAATATTAATGAAGGTACTGTTTCAAACAAGTTCATGAATGAAAACATTCTTAGCATCCTACCCATTGCATCATAAGAAAGAAAAGATCAAAGGATTTGAGGAGCTGAAAATAATGTAACTCATATTTAAGAGAGCTGCTGGTCTGAGGATCCGTGAAACGATCTAACAGTCTGTAAAATGCTCTACTTTGTCCACCTGAAGACATGCCTCAGCTTTCATCTCATTCTGAGAAAATCACAGGGAAGAGATTAAAGTGAGACCGTTAAAAATGCTTCACCTTTAAGAGCATATTATATGTGTATATGTGTGTGCAAGTGAATTAAAACTTTTTTTTTTTTTTTTTTGGTTTTTCAAGGTAGGGTCTTCCTTTAGTCCAGGCTGAACTGGAATTCACTATATAGTCTCAGGGTGGCCTCGATCTCACTGTGATCCTCCTACCTCTGCCTCTGTAGTGTTGGGATTAAAGGCATGTGCCACCATGCCTGGTTTAAAAATATGTATTTTTGAGTGATGTGTTAATTTAATTTTCAAAAGAGATGAAAACACTAATCTAAACATTTCCAAAAGTTTTATATATATATATATATATATGTATGTATATAAATTGCTTAATATTCCCTTCTTAATGATAATCAAATTATTTGCCCATCATTTAGAAGGTATTTTAGTATACTAAGTGTTTATTTACACAGATAATAACTTGTACATAAAAGAAAAATAAGCAATCTCTTTAAAGATGCCATTTCCCTACCCAGAGAACAATATAAGATTAACACTAGGTTTATGTTGAACGGTTTTTGTGTTTTCTCATTATTTTGCATATTATTTATTTTCTTTTCGCAGAAAAAAATCACATGCATTTTTACTCATAAGTTTGATATAAAATATGTCATGAACATTGTTCCATGCCATCAGTTATTTTTTAAATATTTTAAGTTATTATATGCAAGCACAAAAGGCAGAAAGAAAGAGAGAGACAATGGGCATGCCAAGGTATAGTACAACTGTAAATGAACTCCAGATTCTTCTCTGTGCTGATCTCCTTCCCCCTTGTGCTGGTATCAGATTCACGAGTCACTTTGTGCATCCAGATTCATGTGGGTTCTGGTGAATCTAACCCAGGTTGTTACACATTGCAAGTAGGCTCCTTAGCCACTGAGCAATCTTCCCAGCTAGGTATTCTCTTAAAACATTATTTAACTACAAGATTATAGTGCATTTTATTAGTAACTTTAGATACACACTTAAAGTTATTTCAGATGTTGAATTCAATTTATTGTCTGGCAATTCAAATCCACATCACATTACAGGAAAATTAAAAAAAAAAGAAGCAATTACATTTTTATATATACTGATGTTTCCTAACCTTTTTTTCTTTTTTTTCTTTATTAGTTAGTTTTGTATTCAGCAAATACAGTCAGTTTGGTACCATTATTAGGCTCATGCGTGACCGATCCCCTCCCCTTGGCCCCTCCTTGTTGAGGTATATGGGTCATGCATTGTGGAGTTAACACACAGTTATGTGTAAGATAAATGTCTCTGCATATCATGACCCAACACATGGCTCTGACATTCTTTCCGCCCCCATTCTGCAAAATTTCCCTGAGCCATGTTGGGTTCATTTTTGGTCTGCTTCAGTGATGAGGCGTTGGGGGCCTCTGAGGCTCTGGCTCTCTGATTTGGTAGGAGTTGATTTTTCTCTGTGTTGATCTCCTTCCCCCTTCTCCTGGTATCCGTTTCATCAGGAAATCAACACCCTTGCTTGTTTTGCCCATTTTTCTTAGTTTCAGCTGGGGCCCTTTGGAGGTATGATGGGGTGGCTTTCTCCTTAGGGTCTACATCTATCTGAAAAAGAAGCAGATTCTCCAACGGAGAGTAAGTTAGCACCAGGACTAAAGAGATAACCCTTATTTTTTTATAGAGAATTTAATAGGTGTAGGCTTTCTTGTAGCCCATGATTGATGGTACCTTGATATTGCCGAGTGGGCTTATGTTTGGATATGGTTCTGACTTGTTTCCCAGCTCCAGCTATGGGTCCCATACCACTGAGGGGATCAGTTAGCCATATTGAGAGCAGTTGGTTCCCCACCATGGCTGTGTGCCACTATTGCACTTGTGTGGGCATCACAACAGGTTATTTCCTGCTAAGTAAGTTAGACCATGAGTTGCTTGGACAGATATTGGTCATTTTCCCCCAGTCGCCCATGTAGCACCTTCTGGCACTAGATGCGCTGACTATCTGGGGACTGACTGTCTTCCAACTTCCAGCCATGCCATTCTATTTTGCATGTCACCCACATAAGGTGTCTTCAGCAGTAGGGTCTTACCACTAACCTTTGGTGGGTCATCAAGTACTCTGACAGAAATCTGTCTTTTAGGAAACCTTGTAGGTCTCTCTTATCAAAAGCTTATTGTGAATGATAGACCCATGCTGGTACCGGGAGTTACAGGTCAGTGCCCACTAAGAAAAGGAGAAAAAAGATAACTAATATACAAGAGTTAGAGAGAAGAGAGAGAGAGGGGGAGAGGGAGATGGAGGGAGGCAGGATGTAGAAGATTAAGGTTAGTTGTGATCCTACCCTCTCCAGTGTCTTGTGGTTCAGGTGTTCCTTGTAAGGGCCTGGTGAAGGATCAGCCATTTGTTCTGTCTTTTGGTAAGTAGAATTTTATTGTACCATTGCTGTTTGGGTCTAGATTTGTTTCCCACCCCTTTGATGCCCTCCCCTCCTTCCTCTTCCATCCTAGTGTCTAGTCCATGAGATGCTTGCTGGACATGTAAGGTGTCTTGGGTAGATTCAGGTTAGATGCTGTAGATGAGTGAGACTAGGTGGCGATTTTTTTCTGTGATTGGGTAAGTTCACTGGGAATGATCTGTTCCAGGTTCAACCATTTTTCCTCAAATTTCATTGTGTCCTTTTTTCTTACTGCTGTATAGAATTCCATTGTGTAGATATACCACATCTTAGTTATCCATTCTTCTAGTGATGGACATCTGGGTTGATTCCAGCTCCTAGCTATTAAAAATTGAGCCGCTATAAACATGGTTGAGCAAATCTCTCTAGCCTGTGGTTTGAAGGTTTTAGGGTAGATGCCCAGTAAGGGAATAACTGGGTCTGTTGGTATCTCTATAGTCAGCTTTTTCAGAAGTCTCCATATTGCTTTCCAAAGTGGTTGTACCATCCTACATTCCCACCAACAGTGGATGAGTGTTCCTACTTCTCCACATCCTCATCAGCATTTATTTTTATTTGATTTTTTGATGTTTGCTATCCTTAATGGGGTAAGGTGGAATCTCATAGTTGTTTTAATTTGCATTTCTCTGATGATTAGGGATGATGAACATTTTCTTACCTGTATATTTGCCATTTATATTTCTTCCTCTGTGAACTGCCTGTTCAGCTCTTTGCCCCATTTTGTGAGTGGGGTGTTTGACTTCTTACTATTTCGATTTTTGAGTTCTTTGTAGATTCTAGAGATTAGGCCTCTATCAGTTGGATAACCGGCAAATATTTTCTCCCATTCTGTGGGTAATCTATTGGCTTTGCTTATTGTATGCTTGTCTGTGAAGAAACTCTTCAGCTTCATGTGATCCCATTGGTTGAGTAATGTTTTAAGTTTGTGAGCTACTGGGGTTTTGTTCTGGATGTCGTTTTCCATTCCTATATCATGGAAAGTACTTCCTAAATTTTCTTCCAGTAGTATTTGAGTTTCTGGTCTTATATTGAGATCTTTGATCCATTTGGACTTTAGTGTAGTGCATGGTGAAATGTGTGGGTCAAGTTTCAGTTTCCTGCATATTGTTATCCAGTTTGTCCAGCACCATTTGTTGAAGATGCTGTCTTTTTTCCAGCTTATATTGTTCGGGCCTTTTTCAAATATCAAGTAGCTATAGTTGGTTGACCCGAAGTCTGGGTCCTCAAGTCTATTCCATTGGTCTATACTCCTGTTTTTATGCCAGTACCATGCTGTTTTTATTACTATGGCCTATTGATTTTAGATTTTTAAATAACATGCAATCATTTGAACACTTAAAATTTTTATTTTTCATATTAAGTAACCAATTATCTTCTGATTCTATGGGGCAAATAGCATAGAAACAAAGTACAAATTGTCCGTAAATGGAAAAATGCCATTCTTACTTCTAAAGATATAAATAAAAAAGGAGGATGTATAGAATTTGTTTTTATTTATGGCATCCATAAGAACCTATCTGATCCCCCTAAAGTATGTATATATGTGTGTGTGTGTGTGTGTATGTATGTATATATCTATATATATATATCTATATCTATCTATCTATCTATCTATCTATCTATCTATCTATCTATCTAATCTATCTATATAATGGTTTTCTTTGATTATGACAAAATCAGGTATCCTGAGAAATGCAAACAGTTAACCTGAAAGTTATTATATCTCTCATCCAATCATCTACAGTTCCATGAAAGCACTCCCTAGCTCCTTCCCATCACATCTCCTGATTTTTCTGTGCAAGTTAGCATACATAGCTTTCTGTAGTATAGCATCAATTAACTTTCTCATTTTAGATGCCATGGTTTCAGGTGAATGTCCTCTTCTATGAAGACACACAAGTAATCTCTGGATCTCTTGCATCATTTTATCTGCTTCATTCTTTTCCTTTTTGATTCTCTACTTTTTTCTTTGTCATTTCTGCCTGTGATTCCATGCTTTTGTTATATCTGAGAAACATATGAAAATTCCTACTGCAGGGATAAGGAAGTTGCTAAGGGGTAGAGTACTTTTAGAAAACTATTGTTATTGACTTAATAAATGTTAATACTTTACAAATATATAAGGCATATACATGGACCAGAGTTTTACACCTAGCACCTCACCCATAACATATTTCTTTTATGCTTACTAAGCTCAAGTTATTTCATATTCACATAATGTGCATTGTATATATACAATAAAAACCAATCGTATTTTTGCATTTATTTCTCAGTCACAATTCTTTTATGCCCCTACACTCATAAAATAGGTGTACTGCAGAGGAGCAACACCAATACTATCCTTGTCATTGTGGTCACTTGCATGAAGTTAACCTACTAAATGTTCTACTAAAGAAAATGCTCAAGATGGAGAGATGGGCTAGCAGTTAAGATGCTTGCTGGCAAAGCCTAAAGACCCAGGTTTGATTCCTCAGTACCCAGGTAAAGCCAAAAGCACAAGGTGACACATGCATCTGGAGCTCGTTTGCAGTGGCTAGAGGCCCTGGAGCACCCATTCTCCCTCTTTTTCTACTTCTTTCTCACTCGTGGTCAAATAAATAAATAAATAATAAAATATTTTAGAAAACATTAAAAAACATGTTCAATAAATGTCATTACAATTTACAAAGTGTGCAAACAGACAATGTCTCCTAGGTATCTAGAGATATAAATACAAAATATCTGAATGGAAAATATTTTTGTTAACATCCTTGCATTAATTGACTCTAGTGACCCAAATGCTCTAAATTTTGTTTCACTTTCCACTTTCAAAATTGAAGTGTTGCCAAGCGATTAATATTTGTATGATATTAATAATTTTAATATTATTCTGCTACCTTCTCATCTTGCTCAACTTGAATTCATGTTTCAAAATGTCAACATGGTCTGTATGTTCTTTCCTTCTCTTCATGTTTTAAATCCTAATTTTATACTCAATATTATCACTAAAATTCAAGTAAATTAATGTTTGATATATATTTCTCTAGTAGCAGGATCCAAATTTAAGGTGGTATTGATACTTGAGGATCAGATTCATCTGGGAAAGTCTATAAAATACTCCTGTCTTGGCTTACTCAGACCAATTCAATCAGGACCAGGAGAGGATATCTGGAAATTGTGACTTGGTTTGTTTGCATAGTATCCCAAATGCACTGCCAGAGTCGAGAACAGCTGGTGAGGGGACAAATGAAAGGGCTACTTTATTTTTTGTTTCAAGGAGTACAAACGTTTAGCAAGCATTAAGTAAGCAAAGACATGAGTTTTACATGAAAGTCGAGAACAAACTAGAGAATTATAAAACAACATAATATAAAAACAGTTTGAGGTTATTCTTCAATCATGACACAATTATAAAAAACAATAAAGAATTTACAGGGTGATGACACACTCCACCCACAATGCAACTGGAAAAACAAGAGCAAAGCCACCACTTCTAGGGAACTGGCAGTTTGTCCTTCCTCCAGGCCTTGGGAAGTTTTTCCAGCAGCTCCAGCATATATGCTGCCATTGCCTGGTGATTGGTGAATGGGTTCTGCACAAATGCATATCATAAATAATAAAAACGGAAAAAAAAACCCTGACTTTATAGATAACATAATTACCTACTTTAGGATCAATTAAAGCAATAAAGACGTTAAGTTTACCTGATGTTCCCATTAATTTGGTACATGGTCTTGAACAACTAAATGCCACTGTACAAAAAAGATTTAATTTGCCATATGTTGCGATTCTAACGTAATTGCCATTGATCACCGAGTCACATTCTCTTTGCTGGATGATTAACAAGAGAAGGAGCACTCGGTTATTATCCACTTGCCACCAGTCATGTACAGTCTCTGTGTGGGAGGCAGCGCTTGCACTGGCCAGAATCTATTTACTTTGCTGATTGTGACTACAAAGTACGTTTTAGAATCAATCTACTTACCTATTTTTGTTGTTGTGTGGCTGCTGTCTTTTAACCAATATTTCTCTATTCCATTATACCTATTTGCTTTATCTTAGGGGAAATAGGATACCATTTCATTCAATTTTAATAACCTATTTTCAGTATAGGTTTAAAAGAGATGTCATTTTACCAAAAGTATTGTATGTCCCAACAATAAAATGAAGTGGTTTATCTCCAACTAGACAGAATTCTATTGTCACCACCATCCACTGACTGCTAATGTACAGAGAAGTCAGCTCAGTGGACATGCCATAATATTTGGAATATATTTGGATTGCCTGTGGCCCGATGTGTCTGTGAAGTCTAGGGTCAGCTGGTGCAGTTAAGAAGTTGGGCTAAACCTGCCTTCATTCATTCACAGAAGATTATTCACCCGGGTGCCGTCATCATCTCTCCTGAAGAAAGTGGAATTGGCAGCAGCGCGTTCAAATGATCAGTCACACGTTTTGAGCGAGTTTGTTCTCTGTGTGCTCAGCTGAGAATTCTGCCGCTCTCGGTTATTATCAGGTGAAGGAGTCCAAGGAGGCCTGCTTAAGGCCAGCGGGCTTCTCTGATTCACCCTGTGAAGGTAACATCAGCTAAGGAAAAGAATCCCTGACTTAACCTCTGTTCCCTAGCATTAAAGGAGTCAGTGTTGGATTTTAAAAAGAAAAGAACGAAAGAAATCTAGTAGGCTATTCAGCTCGCATCTAACAGGGTGGGAGGACCTTTGTTGGGATTGCTAAATCCCGGAGCTATTTCTGGCTTTATAGGTAATGAAACTCAGTTTAGTCAGCTCACCCAAGGATGGTTCAATGTCTCAATTCCCTGCTTAAGAAATCCTTGGTTTCAAATTCCTGCATTGTTATTTTTCTCATTTGAACTTTCATAGTTTTTTTAAATTTAATTTTAACTACAAGATCGAAATACCTTTGCTACTGCAGTGTGTCTCCTTGACTGTCATGACTCCCCCTCACTCACTTTACACACCAAAGTCTAAATGACCAATCTGAATTTCAAATCTGCGCATACTTTTTAACTGAAGTTTGGAATTTACCTTTGGTTACAGGCCAAAATTATCATTGAAGTTACAAGGCACTTTGCTTCTCTTTGACTCCCCGCCCCCCTTTCCCTGCTTGACCCTGTGTGATGGAGATACACGCTTTCTGTTATCCAGTCGCAACCTGCATCACACCCTGCCTTTCCGCACCCTTCACAAATGTCCCTTCTTCATTCTGCTCTATGTTTCCCTATACATTTCCTGTTAATCATGTGTATAATTTTTATTTAATTGTTATTTTGACAGAGAGAACGAAGGAGAGGGAGAGAGAGAGAAAGAGGGAGAGAGAAAAAGAGAGTATGAGCACATCAGGGCCTCCAGCCACTGCAAATGAACTCCAGATCCATGTGCCACCTTGGGCATTTGGCTTACATGGGTCCAGGGGAATCAAACCTGGGTCCTTGGGCTTTGCAGGCAAGTGCCTTAACTGCTAAGCTATCCCTTCAGCCCCTTTCTCATTTTTACAACTGATATTTCTTCAGGGAAACAGCCTGTTCTTTAGAGTTCTGGCTTCTTCATTGTGGCTCCTATTTCAAAGTACTTTCCTCACTCTGTTATGGTTGTATTTTGTTGTATATTGTTCTTTTGCACTAACCATATCTGTATCATGTTCCCAAGAAACAAAGAGGTGCATGAATTATATTGAATGCTCAATAAAAAAATATGGAAAGCACAATGGAATGAATAAGTAACACACACTTGACATGTCAACCTGTATACATGTACTATATCCAGTTAATATTATTTACAAGTCTAGCTCACTGTACTTGTGGCATTATTTATTGTTTTCCAGACTACATATTGTATTAAGCACTAAAAGTTCATTATTATAAACTTTGAATATAAAATATACTTTATATAAACAGGTTTCATATATAGTGAACTTTTTGTGTCCTGCACTTTTTTTTTTGAGGTAGGGTCCTCAGTTCTTTCATTGTAGCCTCCAGAGTGCTGGGATTAAAGCAGTGTGTCACCCCACCTGGTTCATGTTCTGTATTTTTATCAAATGATTTAATTTCGATTAACTAATTATTGAAAAAAGCATTTGGTAAGGTATAGATAATATGTTAATATATGGAAATATCAAACATTGTTTATTTTTTCTCTATTATGAATTTAGGCTGCTGACAGTTTTGATCAGTTTGAATAGCACCCTCATATTTATTTATTGGTTTGTTAAACAACATTTTAATATAATTTAAGAATTTACAGAAAATAACATAAAAATCTTCAGAATTTCCTGAAAACAGCATAAATTTTAATTTCTACTTCTGTAGAATGCTATGATTAAATTTATCCTTTCAGCCTAGTATTATTTAGATTTGTTAAACTGTACTGCTCAGAGTTTGTTAAAATCTTTACTTTTGCTTTTTAAATAGTTCTTTTTAATTATGTAGGCAGGGTATGTGATATCACTTCACTTTCCCCTCTGCTAAAACTGAGAGAAATGTAGAGATATTTTGCATATAATCTCATCCATTTTTATTATAGTGTGAAAAATATCTACAAATTGTAATACATTACTAATAATATACATAGAGTTACATATAAACATTAACAAATATTCCAAATGAAGTGATAATTTGAAGTTTAAACACTTATTCATTCTTTAAATATATAAATATTTACATACCAATGTATTATGCACATGTAAATTTTGGTATTGCATCATTTTCATACATTTGTAAACCTTGCATTTGAATTGATGGTTAAGGTTTAAAAATAACTAAAAGCTACATTTATTATAATCATACTTCAGGTCTTTTGGAGTACAAATACTGTCCCAACAATATCAAAAGAATTCAATAATTGTTAATGGAAAAGCTCTTGGACTAGGGAGATGGCTCAGCAGGAAAGAGCACTTATGCAAGCATGAGAGTCTGAGAGGCACTGATTTACCCTGAGTTGGATTCACCAGCATGCACTAAACAGCTGAGTGTGGCCATACATGCCTGTGACTCCAGTCCCCAGGGCACAGAGGGCTGAGACTTGCTGGGGATAACTCTTCAGCCAGACTGATTGAAAATGACATCTCTAAAATCAGGGAGCGTCTAGTATCAGGGACAGTCTCAAGGAACACGTGGATGAAAGAAAAGATGAGGCATACTTGAGATTCTCCTTTGGCCTCCCCACACTCACCCACAGGGCATGTGCACCTGCACACATATGCACACAACACACTACAGACACACACCACATCACACATAGTACACACAAGAAAAGGTTAAAAAAAAGTCGAATTCTGCTGTTGAGACAATGGAGATTACTTCACAATTTCTTTTATCTAGTGTAGAAATGCTTAATGGTACTTTGAACAGAGTCTGAAAAATATTCAAAAATTAAGTTGGATTAGGTTAAACCAGTTGTACAGAATGTATACAAATCATGGACACTTTATCATGTTACTACAAAACCAGCATAACTTAAGAAATCAAGTATAACATTTACATCTTACTTTAAAAATTATTGCATACCTTAGGCTTTACTAATGACAGAATAAAGCAATCACTGATGAGTAATGCCTGGCAAGTTAATCTTTACAGATCAGTTTTTAGTAGCAGTAACATTTTTTACCCTCATCCAACTAATCTGCTGTGACATGTAACAAATACATCAACATGAGGAAATTCTATGCCTTCAAAAATTGCCACTACTGAACATTACTAAAACACTGGGATTAGATTTATAAAGATCTTCATGAGAATATCACCACATTGTCTGTAGCTTCTATTATCACATTAAATGCTTCCATTTAATTTTATATTGGGGCATAGATGAATTTAATACTATCAAATGCTTTATGTGCCTTTGCTGCCCCCTTAAGACAAGTAAACATAAATAAAAAGCTGTTAAGAGCCACTTGTTTCCTGAAACAGCTTCTTGTGAGTACTGCTCCTGTTTTCACATGTGCACGCATGCGCGCACACACACACACACACACACACACACACACACTCATGAAACACTCTAAATGAGAAGTTAATCGAATAGAGATTGTTGGAAATTGAGTCATTGCTTTACTTAATTCTGCTACATTCTCAGTAAAGATATTAGCTTTGTTTAATACATAACAAATTGTTATCCTGAAAGTAACTGACATATTCAGATATTTTAACTTTTATCAAGTGAAATTGAGTATTTTTGCCTTAATATAGTTTTGGTATTGTTTGAGGATTATTAAAAAATACCCTTCTTGCTGGACGTGGTGGTGCATGCCTTTAATCCCAGCACTTGGGAGGCAGAGGTAGGAGTACTGCCTTGAGTTCAAGGCCACCCTGAGACCCAGAGTGAATTCCAGGTCAGTCTGAGCTACAGTGAGACCAAACCTTGGAAAACCAAAAAAAAAAAAAAAAAGAATTGGCATCAATAATATAATTAATAGGGCTGGAGAGATGGCTTAGCGGTTAAGCGCTTGCCTGTGAAGCCTAAGGACCCTGGTTGGAGGCTCGATTCCCCAGGACCCACGTTAGCCAGATGCACAAGGGGGCGCATGCATCTGGAGTTCGTTTGCAGTGGCTGGAAGCCCTGGCGCACCCATTCTCTCTCTCTCTGCCTCTTTCTCTCTCTGTCACTTTCAAATAAATAAAAATAAACAAAATTAAAAAATAATATAATTAATAAACCTTAAACATCCAAATAAAGCTATACATCTTCTAAATATTTACTATAAGTATTAAATGAGGAGGAGAAATGTATTGTTTAGATAATACATGAAACACTGTATTCTAGATTGAAACCAAATTTATGTTTGTATAATCCTGTGTTTTATTTATTTATCTATTTTTTAGTTTTTCAAGGTAAAATCTTGCTCTGTCCCAGGCTAACCTGGAATTTACTATGCAGTCTCAGGTTGACCTCAAACTCTTGGAGATCCTCCTACCTCCATCTCCCAAGTGCTGGGATTAAAGGCATTTGCCACCATGCCTGGCTCATACATAACTTTTGTGTTTTAATGGAGACAGTATATGATCAAATAAGCATTGAACAAATAATTATAGTCAAAACTGAGTTAATATTAAACATGCTTGCTTTTATTGGAAAACCAATCTGATTTTGAGGTCACTGACAGTTATCTGTAACATATCTGAATTTTTCAATCTTTGTAAAATTCCGGTTAAATCAGTAACCACTGACTCATTTTTCTTCAGCTTCAACTGAATTGACCAGTTGGGAATATTCCATGACCACAAATATGCCTTTACTCTTTTACATTTCATTTGGTGAAAATGTATATAAATATTGATAAATTTGACATGTGTTTATTGGAAATAGTATAGTTTGTGGTATAAATATGATGTTTTATGAATACATAATTTTATGTTCTATATATCATACTATCACTCTGTCTAAAATCCCTATTTTTATATTTCCATTCTGTTATCCAAGTACTTCTGTCATGAATTAAAGGGATACAAGTGATGAATAATCATTTCTCAGACAGAAAACTTTAAAATGTATTATTATATGATGCCAAACTGAAAATTATTAGAGTGACTTAAAAAAAGTGTGTGTGTGAGTGAGAGTGTGAGAAAGAGAGAGGAGAGAGAAGAGAGAGAGATATGAGGAGTTATCTCCTTAACAGGTATGGAGACTAGGGTGGGTCAGTCGTCACAGTGAAACATATTAACTTGGAGGAAGACCCTTTGCATTCATCAGAATGACTGACATTGAGGCATGCTAACAGCCCAGGACCAGCCAGATTCATATTGGTGATAGAGGTTGATGGTGGAAGTAAAACCAAGCTGAATCCTATTTGTCCATGATTTTCTGACTTTTAGGTTCAATCACTGTGGTGAAGCCTCTATCTCCTTACTGCTGTTGTCACCTCTCTCTTATCACCTACAGAAGATTAAAAAGACCTGTCAGAGCTCAGCATGCCCAATAACCACAGGCAGGCTTTGACTGCAAGCAAAAAGCAGTATCAGTTCTCCTTTGCATCTGAATCAACATCCAGACAGCAATCAGATGCATCAGCAGGGAGCCTCACCTCACTGAATGGATGGTCTATTCAAGCAGGTTGGCTCCTGCAAGGCCTAGCCTGGACAGGCAGGACAGCCCGTGGGCTTTCAGCTCATCCACGATGTTGACATTTCTCAAAATGATCTATCAATTCTTTCCAAGATGTGTTTCCTTTCAAATAAAAAAGGAACAATTGAATTGTAAATGTGATGTGTTAACTTCGTCAAAAATTATATTTTGACTGACAATTATTCACTTGACTAATTAAATGTTTACATATAACTTCAAAACATAGATATTATGAAGTGTTTTTTTTTATCATTTATCATCATATCAGTCCCAGATGATCCAACTAAGAAGTATTCCATTGAATTAAATATGCTTAAATTGCCAATGTGCACAGAAGTCAGAACAGTGGACATGGCACAATATTAGGAATGTTTTATGCCTCTGGCCCCATATTTATAAAGAAAATTTAAGGTCAGTAGGTGCATTTTACAAAGTTATAAGCTAAAATTCAGAAATGCTAACATTGTATTTGCTAATAGTACTATTTCAGCATTATACAAAAATAGAAATTTAGGAGATGGCTCAGTGGGCAAGACTGTTTGTTACACAAGCATGCAGACTTGAGTGTGATCCCTAGCACACATATAAAAACTAAAAAGCCACCTATACCTCTAACAAAAGCATTGAGGATGGTGGTGACCAAAGGACTGTTTGAGCTTGCTAGTGAGCCAGTCTATCTGAAAAATAGTTAGCTCAAAATTCAGTGAAAGAGCCAATTTAAAAGCAATAAGTTAGAAGAGCAATAAAGGATGATACTGAATATCCTCTGGCTTCCCCATGCATGTGCAAATATGTATGCACATCTTTAAGCACATGTCAAATACCATACATACACATTCACCACACACTAAGCACAAAGAACAACAGTGAATTAGCATGGCTAGTGCCCTGTGTCCTCTGGCTTTCACATGTATGTGCAAATAGGTGTAGAAATTTGTGCATACACTCACTACATACTAAACACAAAGGCAACTATCAATAACAAAGGTTATTTATACTGGAACTAAAAAATATATCATGCTGGCATATATTTGAGCTGATTCTAAAGTAGATACTTCCTCACCTGGCATTAACCACTGTCATAGATGTAGACACATTACATTTGCCACTGATACCAAACATTTTCATGAACTTTAATCACACATCATTTTTTCTTTTTTTTTTATTTTAATGTTACATATCCATAATGGCCCAGCTGTGTCTTTTCATTCTTGTACTATGACCTAGTGAATCGAGCATCTAATCAAAGTATTGCTCAAAGAAACAGACAAATAGAACAATAACTGTTAACACCTTCCTTAAAATGGTCAAATACCCTGTACACTCATATTCTCTAGGCTAGCAAGTTTTGTGGACAAAACTGTTACAATTGGAGTGGGCTACGTATTATCCACACAAGATGATATGTCACAAACCACATGGTGTTGTGGTTAGTATTGACATTGAAGAAGCAAACCTATATTTTGTTTTCATAAATTGAAGGGAAATATTTGTATACTATAGTATAATCTTCCAAAGCATGAAGGGAATGCAAAGATGACTAGATAGTAATTATTTGGTTTTGTGGTGCTTTGAATATAAAATGTACTTTGATTAACTCATCCCCAGTGATATGGCACTATTTGGAAAGGTTCTATAATCTTTGTGATGAGGAGCCTTTCTCCATGAAGTATGTCACTAGAAGGTTCTTGCAGTCAGGTTTACTTTGCTGGCAGAAATCACCCAACCAAGAGCAGCTTGTGGAAAAAAAAGGGGGGTTTAGTTTAGCTTACAGACCAGAGGGGAAGCTGCATGATGGCAGGGAAAATAATGGTATGAGTAGAAAGTGGACATCACCTCCTGGCCAACATCAGATGGACAACAGTGACAGGACAGGACACTGGCTATAATCTCCATAAACCCACCCCCAATAATACACTGACTCCAGGAGGTGTTAATTCCAAAATCTGCATCAGCTGGGAAGCTAGCATTCAGAACACCTAAATTTATGGGGGACATCTGAATCAAACCACCAATCTCTGCCCCTGGTCCCCATAAGCTGATAAACATACATGATGTAAAATGCAAGGCATTCAGTTCAACTATAAAACTCCCCATTTTTTTTATCTATCCTAATGATGTTCAAACATCCCTATAATCCATGGTCTTTTAAATGAGCCATAATAACAAAAGAAATCCCCACCAAACCCATAATGGTACAGAGAAAACGCTTACACTGCAAAAGATGGCACTGGGCATAGCAAAGAAATAGTCAACTAATACAAGATTTAAATAGGGCAAATATCTAACTCTGTAGTTCCAAGTCCAATAACTCTAGTCAATGACAAGTCTTCAAGTCTGGTAATTCTAACCAGCAATGAGTCTCTAGAGTTCCAATTTCACTTCTCCAACTAAGCTACTCAGTCCTGGAAAACTTCATCTGGAGCCGGCAGCTCTCCTTGGCAGCCATCTCGTGGTCATGGCTTCTCAACTGGGTCTCCACTGTAATCCACTGTTCATCTTCACAGCTCCACCTAGTCTCCATGCAGGCAACCAGCAAACCTGCTTCACACTGCCCATGACCATTTCCAAGACACAAGACCATGTTGCAAATTCAATGATCCTCTCTTTCCTGCATTCCTTATACTCCAGAATACCAGGTGGGGTGCCAATCCAATTTGTTAGTCCAGGAGGGAATAAAACAGACTTTGAAGAACAGGACACTCCTTGAGCATTCAGGCCCCTTCAAAAGACTGCATTCTTTTTTGTTGTCCCAATGCAGGTCAGCTGGCCCAATCTCAATGGTTGTAAGCTCTCATAACAATTGCAGCTGAATAGGCAGCAATTTAGGTCGAAAGATTTCTTTCTTTGCCACATCCCTCTGTACACACCAGTCTGTTTCTACACACTGCAACCCTGCACAAGTTCTCAGGACATGGGCATAACAGCAAGCTTCTCACACAAACTGCTAGCCCAGTCTAAGCAAAGCTCTTTCTCACCCTCATAAGCTAAACCTCACAGTCTATAATTCTTATTGCATCCAGGTCTTTCAACTCTGACCAGAATAGTCCATGAAGCTGTATTTACAGCACTGCAAGGTGTCTCTTAGGCCAAGGTTTCAAATCCTTCCACATTCCTCTTGAAAATCGGCTCCAAAAGGCCAAAGCCACACATTCAGGTGTCTTGCAGCAAATGACAGCACTCCTCAGTACCAACATGACTGTTGCAGTCAGGTTCCCATTGCTGGCAGAAATCACCTAACTAAGAGTCGCTTGTGGGATAAAAGGTTTATTTTGGCTTATAGACTCGAGGGGGAGCTCCATGATGGCAGGGAAAATGATGGCATGAGGAGAGGGTGGATATCATCTCCTGGCCAACATCAGATGGGTAATAGTGACAGAAGAGTGTGACAAACACAGGTAAGGGGACACTGGCTATAATACCCATAAGGCCACCCCCAATAATACACTGCCGCCAGGAATCGCTAATTCCCATATGTCTATCAGCTGGGAACTTAGCATTCAGGACACCTAAGTTTAAGGGGGACACCTGAATCAAACCACCACAGAGTTGAGCTTTAACATTTTATGGCAAGTAATAATAAATATTCTCGCTGTGCTTCATTTTGAAGGTATGAAGACATGATGCTGGCTTCCTGCTCCAGCCTGCCATTAATTCCTTGTAATAATGAGCTATACCTAATGGAACTAAGCCCAAATTAAGCCATTTGTTTTCTTTCATAAGCAGCTTCTGGTAGGGTGTTGTGTCCTAGCAATGAGAAAGTAACTGAAACATTGGTGTAGAGTCAGTATTACACATATGAGTATTAGCCTAGATCTATGGAAAACATTACCTAGAGAAAGATGATTAGATTTTTGTAACAATTTCAAGATTGACTGAGAAATATTTAAAGGAAATAAAATGAATCTGGGCCAAATTTATATACACCCGAGAAAACTAAACACAGTAAAATTCAAAACTCTATTTTGAAATGTCAACTTGTTTATAAACATACAATTTGTGAACACTACCAATTTTTTCTTAATTGTTTTCTTGAAGTCCTTCAGCATTTCTAAATGCCTTCTGGTAAACAGACAGCTCAAGGGTAAACTGTGTTTCATACAGCCTGGAAAATGGCTGAGCACATGAGTGGAAAGACCTTGAGAAAAGAGACTCCAGTGTGACAAGGAGGGCCACTTGTTCCTGCTGTTCTATTTCTGGAAATCCTCTTTCTAGTGGTAAACAGCAAAAAATTCAGGTTTTATTTTATTTTATTTTATTTTATTAATTGAGTCATTGTCCCTTTGCACACCATCACGGGTAGAAATTGACCTGGTAATCATGAGAAGATATATAATTTTAAAGACAGCATTATGTGAGCTTTTTGCTACTTTTGAATGATAATTTTTGTAGGTAAATAAAAATGATCCCATAGTTTATAACTATAATATGTATTAGAAAATATAGGACTCATGATGACTTTAATACTTCCTCTCTGTATACAATGTAATGACAAGTCTTAGGACAGTATAATTTAATTGGATAAAGTTATAACAAATTCATATAGAAAAGCCCAGTTTTGTTATTTTTGCCTCATTCCTCATAAGAAAGAAGCTGAGGATTTTTATCACTATCAAGACGAAAGTTCCTGGAAAATCTTACAATCACTTTTTATCAGGGCCAAATATTCTCAAGTGTTTGTGCTCTGAGAGCTCCCCCAGCACAGGCCTGTTCTGCTCTTGATATCTTCCAGGTTTTAATCCTCTTTTGATACTGTGGCTGCACAGAATGGAGCTCATAAAAATGAAACCCAGGAAGGTCTGCATATAACTCACACTGAGGAGTATAATTGAGCTTAGCTTTTCACACTGTTCTAATTATATGTATTCAGGTTTCTTGCAGCTTGGAAAATGTGGAACCCTGAATCAAGGCTGTTTTACCAGAAAGGTGGATATTTCATACACATTCACTTCAAGATAAACAATTTGTTTGTGTCTTTGGACTGGGCATATGGAATGACAACTATGTAACCTTTCAAATGAATTCACTTCTAGTGTGCAGATACATTGCATATGTTTGCAGTAATCGAATTAGAGTCATAATGACAGAATATAAAAATTTTCTAAAATAAAATGAATGGACTTAATAAAATACTAAACAATAAACAAAAAAATACTAAAATGCTGAAATTTCTTTTTTTTACTTTTATTCAGCTACCTCTGATAAGTGAGTTTATTATTTTAAGAAGCATCTCAAACAGTACATAAAATGTAAAAATATGGTTGAATTTTAATATTTTGAACATGCTTATCCCAGTGTTTCTTAGTATGAAATGGTCACAAAAGTTACAAGAAAATTATTATTGTAAGTTCATTTTGAGAAACAAATCACTTCTAAAAAATACACTGCTGAAGAATCACTCAAAGCTTCTGGGTCAGAAGTATATCTTTTCTAAAAGAAAGATGGTGTGTACAACATTTCCCAAATGCTGCAGACAGTGTGCTACTCAGGTGAGGCTTCAGGCTTTATCACCCAGCTCTTCTTCCTGTTTGATCTCTGCTCCCTTCTGCAAATTTAATGTGTACAGTGCTTCACATACCTGTGGCTACATTTTCTGAACTATGATAGATTGGATTCCTTTTGAAAATATGATACAAAATAAATCCTTTCTTTCTTCAGTTGCTTTTATAAAGTATTTTGTTACAGCAATGGAAAATACAATGAATACACTCTATAATTTCAGCTTTCTTGTGGGTCAAATGGGTGTAGTTGTTTGAATCAGATGTCCCCTAATAAAAATTCCTGTGTTTTGTATATTTGATCTGATCAAAACTTGGGATATGGAGCCTTGCTGAACGAGGTGTGTTGCTGGGCATGGGCTTAAGGGTATTATAGTCAGCTCTCCTCACCAGAGGTTGGCTCACTCTTTCTTAAAATATTCTATTGAAGCCAGGCGTGGTGGCGCACGTCTTTAATCCCAGCACTGGGAGGCAGAGGTAGGAGGATCGCTGTGAGTTCAAGGCCATCCTGAGGCTCCATAGTGAATTCCAGGTCAGCCTGGGCTAGAGTGAGACCCTACCTCAAAAAAAAAAACAAAAAAAAATGATTGATTGATTGATTGCTTTGCAAGCAGAGAGAGATGGAGAGAAGACAGACAGAAAAAGAACAGGAATGCCAGGGTATTCAGCTGTGGCAAGCAAACTCTAGATTCACACAGCACTGTGCATATGCTATGGCTCATTAGGCTTTGCAGGCAAGTGTCTTAACCATGCAACTATCTCTCCAGCCCAGCACAGAGTGCTATTTTCTACCTGCTGTGGCAAAGGTGATATCCAGCCTCTGCTTGTACCATGCTTTCTTCTGTCACCATGAAGCTTCCCCTCGAAACTGTGAGCCAAAAATAAACCCTTCCCTCCCATCAGCTGCTTTTGGTCTTGTGTTTAGTTCAAGCAGATTGAAGGTTACAATAACAGAAAATTGGTATCAGAGTAGTGGTGTCATTGCTATCCCAAACCTAATCATGGAAGCTTTTGGTATTTTGGAGCTTATTGTTAGGAGGAATATGAAAGGATTTGAAATTTTGGACTAAGGTATGCCTTGCAGTATTGTAAGTAATGCTTAAAAGATCATTATAGTGAGAATTGACTAACTGAAGGAGGGTCTTTGGACTAGGAGCCTTGGTTTATGAGAAGAAAGAGAGCACAGTCTAGATTGGCCTAGAGGCAGTTTGTGTGAGAGGCTACATCCTGAAAACTTTAGTAGGGCTAACTTTAGATAAAATATAATGGTAATAGCAGCAGGATAGGGCACAAAAAGAAGGATGAAACTGAAGCTGTCTTTAGCCTCAGTTGTTTAAGAGATCACCACCATTGAGATTGGGCCAGCTGTTCTAATTTGGGATAGTAGGAAGACTACTGAAGGTGTTAGCCTATTTTCTTTTTTTTAATTTAATTATTTTTTATTAGCAACTTCCATGATTATAAACAATATCCCATGGTAATTCCCTCCCACTCCCCACTTTCCCCTTTGAAACTACGTTCTCTATCACATCCCCTCCTCCTCTCAATCAGTCTGTCTTTTGTGTTATCCTATTTTCAAAGTCAGTTTTATTTCCCTATGGATTAACAAAATTGGTAACCAACCTCGTACAAATGCAGGAAAAAAAAAGGTCATTTGATTTTTAACACAGGTTTTCTGAAATGGCTACTGGGCTATGTGTGGCAGGGTTGTTGGAGTCTTCATGTGGCAGTCTGATGGCACCATGGTGGTTAACCTTGTGTTATAGTTGAGATTCCAAGATTTTGGAAATGCTGGGACTATGGGACAGCTGCAAAGAAGAACAGCTGGATCTGGATGGAGTTTTTCCCAGGATGTAAGCAGCTCAGTTGGAGAAGAATTCCCAGAGACTTCATGATTCCCAGATGTCACACAAAGAGCTACAGGATTGAATATTTATTCTGGTGGTTTTAGACTTTGCATTGGTTCAATCTTTACTTTACTTTGTATGGATTTAGGATGATAACATATTTACCTAATACGGTCATAGTCTGATTAGTTGGAAGCCTGTCATTGGCTAGAGTTTGACTAATCTGATTGGCTGAGATTTAGTTGCTTTCTTGTTGGTGGTATACTCTTAGGTTAGGTTACACTTTGTTTATATGTTAATTTGGGTATAATTTGAAAGATGCTTTGAGCAAAATATTTCAATTTAACCACATTTTATCATGACTACTAATTAATAGGAAAATGTTTGTTCAATCTCTTCATGGAACTAATAAGAAAACTGGAATGATCATGTTTCCTGTCATGCCTGATTTCAAAAGAATGAATAGATACACTGAGGATTTAGTTCAGTGCTAGAGTACTTGCCTAGCATGTGAAAATATCTGATCTTGAACCCCAGTACCTCAAAGAAAAGAACAGAAATTTCCTAGGAAAAGATAAAAGAATAAAGTGTTCTACATAGTAGGGCAACATCAAGGAGAAAGAGTTAAACATTAACTCCAATATTTAGCTAATCTTCATATGTTTAACATAGTAGGATCATGGAGTGCAGAGAAAAACACTGGGAGAGTTATAAGCACACCAAAAATACTTTGCAGCAACACAAAGGGTATTATTTAGAAGCTGTAGAAGTCACTGACATTTTTAAGCAGAAGAATATTTGCAAATATGGAATTGAAAGTCGGAGGTGATAATAACACAGTGCTTGAATTGGATCAGCGGACTTAAAGTGGAAATATGATTATGTAATAGAAAAGTAGTTATTCAAGAAGTAAATATGTGCTGGGAGATGGCTTACAAATTAAGAGCACTTGCTTGAAAAGCTGGATGGCCCAGATTTTATTTACCAGTACCCCAGGTAAAGGTGGATGCGCAAGGTGGCTCGTGTGCTTGGAGTTAGTTTGCAGTGGCTGGAGGCCCCTGGTGCTTCCATACTCATTCACTCCATTTTTCTGTCTCTTTCTCTCTCCCTCTGCCAGTCTCTCTCTCTCTCTCTCTCTCTCTCTCTCTCTCTTTCTCTCTCTCTCTAACAAAATGGAAAAATACTTTTTTTAAAAAAGTAAATATATGGGATGGGAACTAGGATGGCAACTGGGAAACTGAATGAAAATGATAATTAGGAAACATTGATGAATGAAAGTTTGAATGAGAGGAGTTAGGAAATAGGGACAAGTTACAGTTGTCTTTAATTCTTGATATGATAGAGGTACCTTCTTCTCCTTGTATGAAAAGATCAAGCATCTTTTAGGTGGGCACTTATGGTGGGCACTGCACTATTTCCAAGAGATATTTACAAGCATAAATGAGGTTTACAAGTGACCAATTAGACTTGAAAGTTATTTATTTTCTCATCTTAACATAATTTGCTTAAGTGTTTATATTTTTGACTTCTTTAAGTACAGAGATCAAAGGAAAGACTTTAATAAATTAAGTTCCACAAAATACTGTTAGACAGTATATTTAATCAAATCTAAAAGACCTTTCTCAAGGTGTTTTACTGTTCATTGATCTATTTAATTTTTAGTTATTTGCCTTGAAGTCATATTTCAAGTGTACACACAGCTATTTCTTTTTCCTCCATGCCAATGACAACATTAGGACATGAAAGAAGACATTATTCAAGAAATAGGACAGGTGATAGTTTAAAACTAATTTCATTTCCACATCACCATTTGGTAGTCATTCTTTTTGAATGTCCCTGGACCACAAGAAAATATGTGTGTATGTGAGAGAGCACATGTGAAAAACCAAATAAGGGTATGCAGCTGCTGTAAGTATCTAATCTCAAACCTGTAGTCAGGGCTTCAGCATGTATGAACTAGGACTATCAGAAATAGACAGAATGGACTTTTATCTTTCTAATATTTAAATTTTGCATCATTTAAGTATCATAAAGAAACTGAGAGCAAGGGACAGAGGTTTTCCAGGTACCTTTTGTCTCTCCCAGTTATCCCTTATCTCATAGTAATAATAATTAACATGTTCCAGTCAACAGGTATATTTGCTATGACTTATGATCATTCCTATATTCTCATTATTATCCAATTGCTATGGTTTTTAACATTTTTATAGAGAATTTTAATATGTGAAAATACTCAAAACATTTGACACCTGCCCATTCCATTGTCTTTTGTCCTGCTACTCTCTCTGTATTCCAGTGAGCAGTCTCCTCTTTCCAAGTATTTCTTCTGTTTTAATGTCTCATTCTTTTTGTTCTTCTGTGCCATATATGTCAAAATGTTGATGGTCCAGGATTGTTCAGGTCTTGTAGGAGTAAAAATAACAACTGTGATGTTATGAATACATTAGTAAGTTCATGTCCTTAAGACAGTACCCAGAGGTACTCCTCCCTATCCTTTGACTTGGATTCTTTCTGTCTCCTCTTTGCACAATGTTCCCTGAGAATTGGAGGGTATGATAGAAATGTCTCATTTAGCTGAGCTCTCTTTCAACAGCATTTTATTCTCATCTTTGATGAGTCTTGAATTTTCTCAGTGTCTGCTGCTATCTCCATAGAGAAGCTTCTCTGGCTACAAGCACTACTATGTCTTCTGTCACTTCTCTTGCAATGCTCCCTGAGCCCCAGTGAGTGTGACAGAGATGACTCCTTCAGTGCTAAGCACTGGCCTTTCTCTTCCTTTGTTCTCTTTGATGAGTCATGGGTATCTCCTGTATTGCTTTTCATCTGGAAAAGAAGCTTCACCAACCAAAAGCAAGATAAGCATTAAGCAATGGACATAAATATATCTTAGAAAGCAATTAGATTGGCTCAATATTTCCATTTAGCCAAAGAGCAGTGGTAGCTTCCAACCTGTGACCTTCCAGATCATAGAATTTTGACTTAGCTTCAGCAACAGGCATGAATCTCCTCCCATTGGGAGAGCAAAATATCATATTTCACAGCATAGTTTAACTCTTGATGTTATACATTGTGTATATTTTGGCCAAATCTGAAATAACAAATATATAAAACACTAGTGTTGTACTGAGTAGTCTCACTGGCTTAAAAATCCATTTTCCTCCAATACATTTCTCCATCCACCTAGCCCTGTATGATCAATGAATTTTTAATAATCTACATTGTTTTTGCCTTTCCAGAATGTCATGTAGATGAAATCAGACAATAGATAGTATATTCAGAGTGGCTTCTTTCACTACTACACAATTGAAATCCTGCTATCCTTTTCGGTCTTGTTAATTTATATTATTATCATGCTGAATGATTCCATATTATCTGAATGTACCACAGTTTATCCACAAAGATATTAAAAGATACCTCATTTATTTTTGTTATTTACAGGAGCATAATGGTTCTTTTAGGTACTTGAAGATGTAGCTTCTCTTACATAGATGTCAGGAAAAAATATAAATTAAATAGTGCATCTTGGAAGATGTAATATGACTAGGAAGCATAAAATACAACTTTCCTATGCTTATTATTCCCACTGTTGCTGGATTGATTTCCCACTTGAAAAGTAAATATGCATTAAGACCAAAAAGCACACATTTAATTGAGTAGATTAGTGTTTCTTTAATTTAGCAAAGTTATGTATTGTGTCTGGAAGGTTCTGTGTTTCACTGGGCTAAAGCCATGCCATAACATGCATGCTTTGCAGAGAGAAGTTGTATTCACATTCCCATGAAGGAAGTAAGAATGAGAGCAAAGTATATGGGGTCCTCTGAAATTCTCAATCATAATAATGAATTTATTCAGACAGTTCTGTTAGAATGAAGGAATCTGTGTATAGGTATATAGGAAAATAAAATGTAACTTATTTACACTGAAAACATACAGTATACCAGATGTAATTAATTTAGATAAAGAAAGCGGCAAGTATATACTTGACTGAGTGCTAGAAATTTTATCAAACTAATTCTGAACATTGCCTAAAACAGAACAATATGTCAGATGTTATCTTTCCTAGAATAAAATGTAATGTTTAAATATTTTTTAAAACTTAACATGCTTCCAGCTGGGCATGGTGGCACACATCTTTAATCCCAGCACTCGGGAGGCAGAGGTAGAAGGATCAACATGAGTTTGAGTCCATCCTGAGACTAGAATTCCAGGTCAGCCTGAGCTAGAATGAGACCCTACCATGAAAAACAAAAACAAAAACAAAAACAAAAAACAAACCAGTATGCTTCCCAATTCCTCTTCCATACACTTTTAAAGATACTAAATTCTTAGAGATGCATCTAAGACTTTATTGTGTCTTGTATTCGTCAAACTGAAGATCTTTGCACCATAGTTGAGTAGCAAATTCAATGTGATTAGACCAATATGTGTTCTAGATAGTATTAATTTTTAGCTGTGAATATGGTTAGACTACCTACAGCTTCACACTCTGTAATTAATCTGCTCCATAAGTAGGTATTCTCAAAGTTCATGAAGTCAGAATGTTTTCTTAAATTACACTATTGCTTCAAATAATCTTAGAAGAAATGAATTTGAGATTTATTTTATTATAACTTTTATTATATTTATTTATTTGCACAGAGAGAAAGAGAGAGAAAGACAGACAGAATGGGCACAGGACCGCTCGCCACTGCAAATGAACTCCATATGCATGTGCCACATATGCACCTGGCTTTGTGTGGGTACTGGAGAATCCATCTCAGGATACCAGGCTTTGTAAGCAAGCACCTTAACTGCTGAGCAATTTTTCCAGACCCTAATTTGATATCTTTATGCTTAGATCAATGATTAATCACTCTGCAAACAGAACTACATTCCTGACAAGTTTTATTTTATTTTATATTATTTTTTTCTGAGGTAGGGTTTCACTTTAGCTCAGGCTGACCTGGAATTCACTATGTGGTCTCAGGGTGGCTTGAACACTATGCAATCCTCTCTGGGATTAAAGGTGTGTACCACCATGCCCAGCTCCTGATAATTTGAATTTTTTACATTTGTCATTTAGCAAATTTATTTCATAGCATAATAATCTTCAATCAAGTACTCTTTACAAATTGTCCTACCTTCATGTAACAGATGTAGGTATTACATGTTTATTATAGTTAGAAATATTCTTTATCCATTGTTCTTTTTAACTACAAAGTTTTTCTGCTTCAAATTTGGTTCAATAAAACCAATAAAATAATGGCCAGACAGACACTTAAATATTTTATTGGCTGGAAAGTAACGGGGTTTAAGTAAAATGTATTTTTGTAAAATAAGATTATTTTTCACACTTTGGACAATGTCATTCTCAGAGATTTAGGTTATTCATGAAAGCATGGCTGTTCAAAGACAAGGAAGAAAGGGGTACCTCTTTTTATGTTGCTCAATGGTATGAGCTAATCATTTTAATACAAAAACAATCATCCCCTTAAACCTTACACACACACATATATACATATATTTTTTTCTTCCGTCTTGTTACTACCTTGAGGCGTAGGTGTGCTACCCTACTTTGTTTTGTTCTAAGGTTTGCTGATTGGTGTTCATGTCTCATTAAAACATATCTAGTTTAAAGATAGAAGAGAATACAGGAGGGGACACGGATACATCAATACATCAAGAAGAGAGAGCTGACTCTCTATCAGGAGATGTGTCACCTCCACCTTACCTATCTTGGTCCAGAAGTCAATATAGGGGAACTGATAACACCAACACTGCTCTCACAGATAACCTGAAAACCAGTTGCAGGGAAATGGCAACAGACACTGTGGTCACTCAAATGTCATAGAAACAGAGTGCCAGAGTCTACAGGGAAAGCATCATTAAACCACATGTCTGTCTTGCCTGCCAAGGCTCAGAGAGTATTGCACAAGAGGAGGAAAGACTGTAAGAAACCCATGGTGGGTGCAGATAGCCTGAGAAAGACACCATATTTCCCATATCTCTGCAGAAACTATTGAAGCCTCTTGGTCCCCACAATGAATACCAATAACCATACCAAAAAGCCACAGCAGAATTGAAGCAGGGGAGAGAAGGTCTTTGTATGCCACCTTTTTGTATTAAAAAATCAATAAATTAAGAAAAATAGAAATGAAATAAACAAAAATGTATCATCTTCTACTATCCAGAAAACAAATTCTTGTAAAGGACTGTAGTTGTCCTGTTAAAATTTAAACTTTGGTCATTCTTTTTTTTTTTTTTTAAATTTTTATGTATTTATTTGAGAGTGACAGACAGAGAGAGAAAGAGATAGATAGAGAGAGAGAGAGAATGGGCGCTCCAGGGCCTCCAGCCACTGCAAACAAACTCCAGATGCGTGTGCCCCCTTGTGCATCTGGCTAATGTGGGTCCTGGGGAATCGAGCCTCGAACCAGTGTCCTCAGGCTTCACAGGCAAGCACTTAACTGCTACGCCATCTCTCCAGCCCACTTTGGTCATTCTTAAACTCAAACACGTTATGTGAACAAAAATCATCCCCTTAAAATTTCTATCTATATTTTCTTCCATCTTGATACAACCTTGAGGTTCAAGTGGGTTACCCCATTTTGTTTTGTTCTAAGGCTTGCTGATAGTCATTCACTTATGAATTGAGACTAACTGATATTGATCTCTGTGCCTTGTAGATTGTCATTGCCTGTGGAGGAAGTTATTCCTTTCTATTATAAGGTTGGTATGCCTGGAATAAATAGCAATCAGCAGAAAAATAATCAATGTCTAGATCTGGAAATCAAACATTATTCTATCTTGTCATTCTTTCGAGGTTGAAGTGAGAAGAGTGGAAGTTGGGTCATACAGTACCTGAAGCTTCCTAAAAGCACAAAATTCTTTCGACATAAGACACAAGGAAAAAGTGGGGGAAATATGAAGGAAAAGTTGTCATTTTAGCATGTTAGTACTTGACATGGAAAGTAGCTAATCAAAAGTGGCTTGGACAGAGTAGATCTTCAACATCATTTTCAACGAACAAGGTGGTAAAATGAGCTACCTGTTAAGAATATGAATGATGAATTCTGTCTGTTTTCAAACTTATCACATATCTCCTTGTTCTAACTGTGATTCTTTTTCCATTTGAAATTAATGATTCCTTCCAGGTTCAAAACAAAGATTTGTTTTTCTTGATTCTTTCTCTATGCACAGTGATAACAATGTCCAGTGATTAAAAAAAAAATAAGACTCTTGAGTCAAACAACAAATATACTGATAGTGTTGTATTTGTATATACATACCATTCAAGGGCATATAAAAATCAAATAAAAGTGTTTAATATACAGTTCTGGGGTATGATTTCTGTTTATCCATAAAAATATAAAATGGTGCCATAATCAAGAGTAATTGCTGCCAGGATATCATAGCCTACAATTCAGATAATTACAGCATTTTGGTCGGCAAGAGGTTTTCACAGCCTGGTCTAGTCTTTCCAAATAAATGTCATTCAAGATTTTTGTTATCGTTGTTATTATTTTGTTTCCATTCATGAGTGACACCTGTCTATTTTGTGTATTTTTGTTGCTTCTGCTCTCCTTGAGAATCTGACTACATAGGAGAAATAATGCAAGATGCTAACTAAGTAGGTCATAGCATTTGGATTCAGAAGGGATGGCAGAGACCGTCCATTCCCCACAGCAACAATTTATAAGAGGTGTTATTTAGGCCTGGAAGACATTATACTGGTCAAATAGTATTACATTAGTGCCAGAAGTGACATTTTCATATTAAGAATTAAAACGAAACATAGATATAAAAAGAAATATTAACATTGGTATTTTTCTTGCCCTAGGTTCTGAACAGACCCAACAAAGAAAATTAAAGTGATGCTGCTTTGTACAATCTCAAAAAAGAAACCAAAATGTAAGGTATTTTAAGGAAGATGAAGAAGACTTTTACACACTTTACATTAAAACCACAGTACATTGGGGGGAACACCTGAAAAGAAGGGGCTTGGAGAGGGTGAGATGAAGCCTAACCTTAAATTTCTCTTGTTTCTTTTCTTTCTTTTTCTTTTTCTTTATCTTTATCCTTGGCTCTGGCATGTAACTCCCAATACCAGGATACGGTGAACACCTACAAGGAGCTGTTGTTCAGAGAGACCTACAAGGTTCCCCAAAACAAGACAGACTTCTGTCAGAGCACTTTATTACCCACCAGAGGTTAATGGTAATACCCTACTGCTGAAGACACCATATACTGTTGGCACAGAACATGGAGAGAGACCTGGCTGGAATCCAGAAGAGAGCCAGTTCCCCTACAGTTTAGCCCATCTAGTGCTGGAAGGTGCTACATGAGCTACTGGGGGAAAGTGGCCAACATCTGTCTGAGCAACTCAAGGTCTAAGCTACTCAGAAGCAAACAACCTGATGTGATGCTCATACTAGTGCAGTAGTGGCACACAGCCATGGTGGGTAACCAACTGCTTTCAGATTGGCTAACAGTTCCACTCAGTGGCAAGGAACCTATATATGGAACTGGGAAATAAGTCAGAATCATATCCAGACAATAATTTTTCTCTCCAATATCAAGCTCCCACTAATATTGGGCTATAAGAGGGACTACACCCATTAAATTCTCTTGAAATTAATAATGCGTATCCAATTTAACTTGTGTTAACTTCACTCTCCCTTGGAGAATTTTCTCTTTTTCAGATGGGGATGAGGAGATAAATGACCCAGTGCACTCCATTCCTGCCCCAGCTGAAACCACAGAGGGATGGGGGAAATGAGCAAGAGTGATGCTTTCTTGGTAAACCTGATAATCAGCACAAGGGTGAAGGAGATAGACACTAGGGATGCTCAACATCTACCAAACCAGAGATCCAGAGGCTCCTAAGAGCCCATCACTGAAGTAGACTTAAAATACACCCAACATGACTCGGAATTTTGTGGAAGAGGGAGTGGCAGAGATGAGTGAAAGGATAGTACCAACATGTGTTGTTTGCATACTAAATATGTCCATAACAAATAAAACTAAATTTAAAAAAACCACAGGTCAATGAAAAGTGAAAACTAGGAAAACCCACAAAACATACAATGTCAAGCTTCCTGTCATAAAATACTATAGTATGCTAATAAATTTGAGTATATTTTATATGCCAAGTAGAGCAATACAAATATTCTCTAATTTTCCCCACACATTTTACATACATAGCAATTTTAACAACATAGGTATAGTTTTTAATTATTTCTATAGCAATTCATTTTAAGTATGATACAAATCTGGATTATTACAATTATTTACAAGTCTGCGATTGTTTTTCTGTTTTGAGACAAGCTGTCATGTAGCTAAGGCTACCCTTATACTTGCTATATACTGAGGGTGAAGTTGACCACTGATCTTCCTTCCTCCACATCCAAAGTACATATATGTGTCTGTTTTTACATTACACATTTTATTTTGAGATAGTTGAAGATTTGACTGAAGTTTTAAAAACATAGGCCACAAATACCCTTACCCCAATTTCTAACAAGAGTAGTATCTTTAAGTCTATCTTATCTTATTAAGTCAGAAGTTTTATATTACAATCCGTTGCAGAACATAGCCATCACCCCCAAATCTATCCTGTTGACTCTATAGGTACAGTCCACTGCACAGTGTGCTTAACACCTGTCAATCAGTAGCTTGTTCTTTAGTTTTAATTTTTAAAATAAATTTTTAAATAGTCATAGTGATAATGATAGCTTAAAGAAAAACAACTTTGAATATAACAAAGAGTACCTTGCTTTTGTCTTACTATATGAAATTCAGATTCTTCTAAGTTTTACCTACAAGAGAGATTCTAGATTTCCATATGCATGTGTGTACAATTGTATGTGGAGGAAAGAGGACAATCTTGGGTGTCTTTCCTTATATGCCTTCCACATTTTTTTCTGATAGGGTCTCTCACTAGCCCAAAGATGATCAGTTAGGTTAGAGGATTGCCAATGTTGGTATGAAAAGCAGGTGCCACCATGCCTATCTTCCTCTCTCTCTCTCTCTCTCTCTCTTTATGAATTGGTATCTAGAGATGTGAATTCAGATATACATGCTTGCAGAGTAATCACTTTATTGACTAACCCATATCTTCAGGGTCCTGGAAATAAATAATTATTAAGTGTGGTTATTCACATGAAACATGTTTGATTTGCCTTTATTTTTTTTTAATTTTTTGTTCATTTTTTATTTATTTATTTGAGAGCGACAGACAGAGAGAGAAAGAGGCAGAGAGAGAGAGATAATGGGCGCGCCAGGGCCTCCAGCCACTGCAAACAAACTCCAGATGTGTGCGCCCCCTTGTGCATCTGGCTAACGTGGGTCCTGGGGAGTTGAGCCTCGACCTGGGGTCCTTAGGCGTCAAAGGCAGGCACTTAGCCGCTAAGCCATCTCTCCAGCCCTGATTTGCCTTTATTAATAACTACCACTAAAATTCCTATTCCTACATATGGCCATTTACAACAATCACATCTGATTCATTTAACAGATCAGGAGAGGAGTCTCCAGGGCTGAAGAGATGGCTTAGCAGTTAAGGTATTTGCCTGTGAAGCCTAAGGACCTAGGTTTGATTCCCCAGTGCCCATGTATGCCCAAGGTTGCATGTGTGGCTGGAGCTTGTTTGCATTGGGTGGAGGCCCTGGTGTGCCCATATTCTCTCCACCAATTCTCTCTTAAATAAATAATAATTAAAATAAAATAAAATAAGCCAGGGATGATGGTGCACACCTTTAATCCCAGCACTTGGGAAGCAGAGGTAGGAGGATCACCAGGAGTTCAAGGTCACCCTGAAACTACATAGTGAATTCCAGGTCAGCCTGGGTTAGAGTGAGACCCTACCTCAAAAAACCAAAACACAATAAATAAACAAAATAAAATAAAATAAAAAGATAAATAAATTAAAAAAAGAAGTGTCTCTAGAAAGTGATATCAGCTCTTAAAAATATAGAAGTGGTTGACTTCAGACTTAAAACAATATGGCAGGTATCAATCATTTTTACGTTCAGTCACATACTCTTTCAACTTCTTTCTCCTAAATGGATTGATATTTGAGTTAAAACAGAAGAAAGAGTTTTTTGAGTAAAAAGGTAAGAGAATTCACTCATAGCTATGTAAGCCGGTCATTGATTGATTTATTCAAAAACAGAGCTAATAAATCCTAGCTATTTTTCTATATGTTTTCATTATGGCAGTGACAACAAAACTAGAAAAATCCCTCTCCCTTAAAGCTGACATCCATCACACTGCAAAAGCAGCCTCAATGTATTACTTATACGAGAGAAAACAACATCTATGGAGCCAAAAAAATTGGTTAATACTCAATTCTTCTCAAGTGAAGGCATATGTAAAACACAGTTTTAAAACTACCTGAAAACCTTATGTAGACTGACCTCCCACACTGTTGATAAGTTTAGGATATGATTCTTTGTCTTCTGGCTTTCCTTTACCAGTTGATTGTAATGGTTGTGAGAGCAGACACTTTCTATGCTTTTACAGTACCTCTTGGCCATCTGTAATTGCTGATCATAACCAATGCAGATACATAGTCACTAAATTAATAGAGAAATATATATTGGCTTGGCATATAAAAATGAAAAGATGTCATTTTAAACATTGCTCCACTTCATAAAAAACATAAGATAAGTTGATTTGTTGATAAACTAGTCAACAAATAAGTAAAAACTGATACTCTATCACAGGCAAGAAAGAGAAAAAATAAATTAATTTTATAATAGGTGTAATATTTAGTTTATCAACTTCATCAAAATATCCCTCTGGAGGGGAATAATATAAAAATTTTTGGGCACACAAATTTCCATACAGAAAGTTTGGTGTGAAAACAATCAAGTGTCTCAAAGTCACAAAGGTTAATTAAATTTGAATGTTTCCTCAAAACCCTTATAAAAAAAGTAATATCCTCACTTGGTTAGGTATATTTACTGGAAAGGGCAGTATTTACAAAATAGAAAATCCAAACAAAAATTGTCATCTAAGGTACAATTCACATATAAGAAATAAAATTACTCAAAAATCATTAGCCAAACAAACAAATAATATCAACAGCAAACAGGAAGCACCAACATTTCCCATAACAAAATCAAACAGAAACAGAGTACAACCAGACAACATGGAGGTAAAGATTTTACTCTAGCACACCAAAAGTGCAAGGGAGAAGTGTAATTAACTCTAAAAGATTATTTTGGTCAAATTAGGCACAAGATGTTCAGATATTTGTTTATTTGTTATGCCAATACATGTCATTTTCATATAAATATATGAAGATATTGTGGTAGTTTAATTCAGGTGTCCCCCATAAACTTAGGTGTTGTGAATGCTAGGTTCCCAGCTGATAAAGATTTGGGAATTAATACCTCCTGGAGGGAGTGTATTGTTGGGGGCAGGCTTATGGGTGTTATAGCCAGTTTCCCCTTGCCAGTGTTTGGCACACTCTCCTATTGCTATTTCCACCTTATGTTGGCCAGGGGGTGATGTCCACCCTCTGCTCATGCCATCTTTTTCCCCTGCCATCGTGAAGCTTCCCACTCGAGTCTGTAAGCCAAAATAAACCTCTTCCCAGAATCTGCTCTTGGTTGAATAATTTCTACCAGTAATGTGAACCTGACTGCAATAGTAAAGTGGTACTGAGGAGTGGGATTTCGGCTAGTTACTTGACTATGTGGTTTTAGCCTTTTGGAGCTGATTTTCAAGAAGAATGTGGAAAGATTTGAAACCTTGGCCTAAGAGATGCCTTGCAATGCTGTAAGTACAGCTTGATGGACTACTCTGGTCAGAGTTGAAAGGCCTGAATGCAGTAAGAACTATGGACTGTGAGGTTTGGCTTATGAGGGTGAGGAAGAGCTTTGCTTGGACTAGGCTAGCAGTTTGTGCAAGGCTTGCTTTTATGCCTGTGTCCTGAGAAGTTGTGCAGGGGTGCTTTGCATAGAAATGAACTGATATGAGCAGAGGGATATGGCATAGAAAGAAAAATCTTTGGGTGAACTGCTGTTCATTCAGCTGCAATTGAGAGATTACAACCTTTGAGATTGGGCTAGCTGACCTGCGCTGGGGCAACAGGAACAATGTAGACTCTTTTGAAGGAGCCTGAATACTCAAGGAGTCCTGTTCTTCAAAGTCTGTTTTATTCCCCCCTAGATTAACAAATTGGCACCCTACGTGGTATTGTGGAGTATAAGAAATGCTGGAAAGAGGGTCATTGAGTTTGCAACATGGTCTTGCATTTTGGAAATGGCCATGGGCAGTGTGAAGCAGGTTTGCTGGATGCCTGTATGAAGACCCCATGGGGCCATGAGGATGAACCATGGATTGCAGTAGAGAATCAGGGGAGATGCCGAGAGCATGAGATGACTGCTAAGGAAAGGTGCCAGCCCTGATGAAATTTTCCAGGACTGTGAGTAACCTAGTTGGAGGGGCGGAATTGGAATACCAGAGACTTGTTGCTGGTTAGAATTATTGGACTTGGAGATTTTTTTTTAATTTTTTTCTGTTTTTTTTTTTCTTTATTAGTTAGTTTTGTACCCAGCAAATACAGTCAGTTTGGTACCATTATTAGGCTCATCCCTGACCTACCCCCTCACCTTGGCCCCTCCTTGTTGAGGTATATGGGTCATGCATTGTGGAGTTAGCCCACAGTTATGTGTAAGATAAATGTCTCTGCATATTATGACCCAACATGTGGCTCTGACATTCTTTCTGCCCCCTCTTCCACAAAATTTCCCTGAGCCATGTTGGGTTCATTTTTGGTCTGCTTCAGTGATGAGGCGTTGGGGGCCTCTGTGGCTCTGGCTCTCTGATTTGGTAGGAGTTGATTTTTCTCTGTGCTGATCTCCTTCCCCCTTGTGCTGGTATCCGGTTCATCAGGAAAACAGCACCCTTGCTTGTTTTACCAATTTTTCTTAGTTTCGACTAGAGTTGTTGGCCTTTGAGTTACAGAGTTTGATATTTACCCTGATTGTTTTAAATCTTGTATTGGTTTAATATTTCTTTGCTATGCCCAATGCCATCTTTTGCAGTGTGAGTATTTATTCTGTACCATTATGGGTTTTTTGAGGTTATTTTTTGGTATTCTGGCTCAGTTAAAAGATCTTGGACTATGGAGATGTTTTAACATCATTGGAATTGATAAAAACCATGGGGACTTAAAGTTATACTAAATGTATTGCATTTTACATCATGTATGGATATCAGTGTATGGGGGCCAGGGGCAGAATGTGGTAATTTGATTCAGGTGTCCCCCATAAACTTAGGTGTTCTGAATGCTAGGTCCCAACTGATGGAGATTTGGGAATTAATGCCTCCTGGAGGGAGTGTATTGTCAGGGGCGGGCTTATGGGTGTTATAGCCAGTTTCCCCTTGCCAGTGTTTGGTACACTGTCCTGTTGCTTTTGTCCACCTTATGCTGGCCAGGGGGTGATGTCCACCCTCTGCTCATGCCATCGTTTTCCCCTGCCATGATAGAGCTTCCCCCTTGAGTCTGTAAGCCAAAATAAACTTCTTTTTCCCAGAAGCTGCACTTGGTTGGGTGATTTCTGCCAGCAATGCAAACCTGACTTCAACAGATATAATGTATTAAGTTTCTACATATCACACATTTAAAACAGATGCTTGATAAGTTAAAGACAAACAAATATGATATTGTTTCTTTCACTTAAATGAAAAATCAAGATTCTTACATGGAGTATGCATAATAACATACTTTATCATTTATCTTATCCCAATACACGTAAAATAAAGAAAAATATAATCATTTCCATATCTGTTTTGACCATGCTTTGTGAATTTTGATAGACCTATTAAAAACTCAAGCAGGGGGCTATAGAGATAACTGAGTGGACAAAGCGCACACGAGCGGTATTAGTGTGAGGCGTGGAGTTCAGATCCCTCGTATCAACATAGATACCAGGTCAGTGTGGCG
This sequence comes from Dipus sagitta, assembly GCA_036346955.1. Classification (NCBI taxonomy): domain Eukaryota; kingdom Metazoa; phylum Chordata; class Mammalia; order Rodentia; family Dipodidae; genus Dipus; species Dipus sagitta. Next base: position 60,172,890 of record CM070782.1, read on the forward strand.
GCCGGACTGTAATCCCAGAACTCATGAAAGTTGAAACAGGGTGTGGTGGTTTGAATAGAATAGATGGCCCCCAATATATTCAGTTGTTTGTTTGTAGTTTGCATCTGCAGCCACCTGGCTGGAGTCAGTCAGTGCCATTGTGTGGATCTTAAGGTGTGGTGGTGGGTTTCAGATTCCAATGTAAAGATATGCAAAGTGTGCCTAGCTGGAGTTCCTGAAGTGTGCTCTGGCTTTTGGCTTTAGGCTTGTGCTTGTCTCTCTCTCTGCTTGGGCCTGTGAAAGCAGGCCAGTTTCTTCTGCCATTATGGAACTGCCCCTGGATCTGTAAGCTTCAATAAATCCCTTCCTCCATAACTGTGCCTGGTCTGAAAGTTCATCTCAGCGAACCTGAAGCTGACTGATACACAGGGCAAGCTGGCTTTCTAGACTAGCTAAATTGATGATCCCTGGATTCTAGTGAGATAACCTGCCTCAGAAAATAAAGTGGGGAGCAACTGAGGAAAATACCCAATGTCAAAGGATGACTTCCACACTCAAGGGCACAAAACACCCATACACATATACACTCACACACATGTGAATATGTATTCACACATGGACACACACCACACAGTCATGTACATGAAAAATCACTTGCAATATGAATAACATGAATCTCTGACCTACTATACATACATTTTATAACATTACCTAAAGTGTCTCCTATTAGCAAGTTTCCTTTTCAAACTTTGTCTTTCTGAATTCCTATAAACTTTGCTATGTTAATATAACATTCAATGATATTAAATGCTTTTGAACACTAGCAAACAAGGCATTTACTGAACAATACTCACAATTAGTGTTCTTACAGAGTTCAGGTTTCTCCATGAATATAATTATTTCTGCGACTCTTGCTTGATGATTGAAAATGGGTTTGCAGCTAAAATGAGTAAGTGTAGGATTTTCATTTAACTCAAATATTCAATACTTACCAACTGTTTGACTATTAAGCATGTTGCTGTGTGTGGCAGCTGTTAATTTCTTTATAAGGAAGCTTCACTGCCAATGGAAAAGGAAGAGGCATTAGTAGCAAAGCCTTCCTTTGACAGAGCAGCACAGGAGCTTGAGAGGACTTCCAGGAAGAGAAGCCATTCATCCTCCCTCCCAGTGAGGCAGGATCCGTAAGTCACTGTTTTTTCTGTGGCAGATCAGCATAATGAGAGTGAAGTCCTCTCTGGAGAGCTGTGAACATGATGGGAAAGAAAGTCATATATTTACTATGCTGAAATAGAATAGTTTGTAATAACACTCCCTTTGAAGCATTGCTAAGGCTTTTGTATGAAGTAATGGAGACACTGTGTTAGTATGAATAAGAAATGATTCTCCCTGGCAATAAAATGAATGATAGAGTTCTTTATTAACATTACCAGAAAATTTATACTGACAAGTATACCCTTATAATTCATGGCATGACATAGAACATTGCATTGTCTTGTCAAATAAGAGTGCACTTTAATTTAAGATAAATTGTACTTTATGAGCTGGTTCAGTCTTCATAGATCATTGGTCAAAATTCTAATCAGTGAGATTGATTTTTTAAAAGTTAAAAATGACTTCTCTACATTTGTAATTATTTTACAAAGTTTGAGCTATATTTTTGAGATGGTAATCTAGAGAATTAGGAACTGAGATTCTTTATGAAAAGAGGCTCCTTGGGTAACATTACTTCCTTAAGATTTAAGATGCCTCATATGAGCAGTCTTAGCTTGAGGGAGAAAAAAAAAAAAAAGAATTTTTGTATGCCCCATTTAGCAAAAACTATCCATGTAAATTGCAGTGTTCCTGGAGATATTTTAATCACTCCTTTACCTGAGTCACGCAAGAGATGCTATTAAAAGAAAAACCTCATTGTGTAGTCTCACTGGGTTTTAAATAGGTTTGAATTAACAAAGTGTAAATTAAAATAACAATGGGATGCTAACATAGACCAGTTGTCAAGTTATTTTTCTATAAGAAGATTGAAATGAGTTATTCTAGTATAAATAATATCTTTTAAGCAGCTACAGTCACTCAGTAGACAGTATTCATCTTCAAAGTATTTGCTAGGTATGAGTCATAGGGGAGTAACAGAAAAGTAATAAAAACCAATTGAGAAGTGTATAAATATTAACTTGATTGAAAAGGACAATTTTTGTAATTGTTTGTTCAGCCAGACTCAGCTTAAAATAATAAACCTGTGTGTTTACTTTAAATTATTTACAAATTTTGATTCTTATAATTTATGTTCATATTTTGATGTGAGAATTCAGTAAGAAACAGATTTACATATTTTAATGTTTACATTTGACAGAAATAATTTTGAAAAATGATAGAGTGCTAAGAGTTATTTATTATGACAGTGAGAAAGGTATAAGCCAAATGAAAATATAAAATATGGGGCTGGGGAGATTGCTCAGTAGTTAAAGGCATTTCCATACAAAGCCTACTTGCCAGGATTTGATTCCCCAGCAACCTACATAAAGCCACATGCATAAAGTGGTGGCACATGTGCCTGGCATTCATAGGCAAGCACCTTAACTGCTGAGCCATCTCTCCAACCCGTGTCTGGCATTCATATGCAGTGGCAATAGTCCTTGGCACACTGATTCTCTCTTTCTCTCTCCCCCATTCCTCCCTCCGTCTCTAGTAAATAAAGCACATTTAAAATATAAAGGTAAATATTAGTAATAAGTACAATGCATATATTATTGTGATTGCCAAGTATATTTGTTAATGATTTGTGATGAATCAAAATATACATTTGAATTGACACCTATTCTTTGCCAAAATTTCATGCAGTGCCTTTTGTAAAGTCCTTAAAGCCTATAATTTGGGATGGTGAGATGGCTAATCAGTTAAGGCACTTGCCTGCAAGGCTTAATGAACCACGTTTGATTGCCCAGTACCCACATAAAGCCAAGAGCACAAAGTGGCACATGCATACCTTTGGAGTTTGTTTGCAGAATCTGAAGGCTCTAGCATGCCCATTTTCTTTCTGTGCCCCCCACACTTGCAAATATATGCATAAAAATATATTTTTAAAAAGCATATAACTAATGGGGAGTGTAGTGCATTCTTAACCCTTTGCTAATGCATCTGAGCATCAATATAAATACAAACAATTACTACTGAGATTAGCTTTGGACTTTAGGCACCATAGGGTTTATAGGCATACTATAAATCAATATTAATCCAATAATTTTCTTTTATAAAATTATGATGAAGATGGATAGGTAAGTTCATGTGCCTATGTGAAGTAAGGGTGCAGGGGGGAACTGCAGTAGCATCAATTGATCTTAAAAGACAGGCAGACATACACACACACACATTATCGTGATTGTGGGACATGTATTTTGCATATATTTTTGACAGATAATTGAAGCAAGACTATCTAGAAGAAGAAACTACACAATAAAGGGAGGGAAGAAAAGGAGGTGAGGTTGGATGAATATGGTCAAAGCACACAGTATAGTTAAATGAAAATGTCATGATGAAACTCATCACTGTGTATGATAGAAAATGTACCAATAAAACTTTTAAAATGCAAATGACTAGAAAAAGAAAATTTCTACTCTTTATTTTTAGAAGTAGAAAAGAATGAAAGGAGTACTAGAAAAAGCCAGGTCAAACTCAATTCTCTTAAATGGTAGATGCGGATATCTGGATATCTGTAAGTGGGAAGAAGAGCAAAAATGAGATACAGAAAATGTAAATGCTTCCAAGTCCTGAATTCTAACACATGAGTCAAATCAAAGCCAAGCAAACATCCAATCCTGAGAAGAAAATATTAAAATGTACTAACTATTATACAAGTAATCACTGATAAAAGAATTATGTGCTACCAGAGTAACAAGCCATCATAATATAGTGTTCCAGATATGATGATACACTTGTTTTAGCAAGTATCTCAACTAGTCTGAACCTACCAAGTTATACAATGTAGAATAAGTAATACAATCCTGAAAAAAAAAAAAGTTCTATTTCTTTCTGAAAAAAAAAATAGATATCATTAGCCTGTCAGTTATGGGGAGAGGGGAAAAAGCTCAGTCAGTAAATGGTTGCCACACAAACACTGCACTGAGTTCAGATGTCCAGAATCCACATCAATGCCAGGTGTGGCAGTGCATGTCCGTAATCCCAGCACTGGAGAGGACGAGGCAGAAGAGTCCTGAGGGTTGCTGGGTAGCTATTGTCCCTGAATGGCTGGCTCCATGTTCTTTGGGAAACCCACTTCAATAAGGTGGAAAGGGTTTAGGAAGATTTCTGAAGTGGATTTGCACCTACACTAACACATAGGCCACATATACAAATAGGCTTGCACTGCATGTAAACTGCTAGGTGTGGCCATGTTCCTGGGAGCAGAGACTTGAATATGTTTAGATTGGCTCAGTACAAGCCCTGGCAGAAATGGGATGGAGCAGGACATTCAATTTCCTCTCCAACCACACTGTGCAGTCGTGCCCCACAACATGCAAGCACAGGGGACACCCACTACCACACACACACACACACATTACATGAACACACACTCAAGCAAAAAAATAAAAAGCTAAAGAAATTGCTCAAATATCTGGAATTATAATCTTCTACATAAATTGTATATTATTTGACACATACACATCCTTAAAACACAAATATTATAAAAAGTTGTATTTATAGCAATAGAAGAAGCACACTGGTAAAATTACATGCATAATTTTGCAGATAATATAAAGAATGTATCTCCCAGAAAATTATGCTGCTTAAGAATCTTTTGTCTTATGCTCTTCTCTCTCACTCTTTTATTTATATATCAGTATTATATTATTTCGTTTTGTTTTTGTTTTTTCGGGATAGGCTCTCCATCTGGCTCAGACTGACCTGGAATTCACTATGTAGTATCAGGCGGTACTCCAATTAGCTCAATCTTCCTATCTCTGCTTCCCGAGTGCTAGGATTAAAGGCATGTGCCACTATGCCTGCTTTTTTTTTATTACTCTGTATAGACATACCATGTATTCCTGCCACCATTTCTCTCCTTGCTGCCCCCATTCCACTGGGGTCCTTCCTAATTGGGGTTACTGGTATTCACCATGGGATTGTGGGTTATGAGTTGTGAGAGCAACAGTCAGCCAATATGAGGTGGGGGGAGGGGATGCTTCTAGATATTGCCTCTCACAACGTAGCTCTTAAAATTGTTCCAATCCCTCTTCTGCAAAATTCTCTGAGTCTTGGTGGGCATTTTATCTCTATAAAAAGTAAATTTTATTGTTGGCCTGATTTCTTTCAAGAAAGTTTCTTTGTCCAAATGTCAAATACATATGTATATTAAAATAAAGATGCTAAGGACAGAAGAGATTGTTCAGTGGTTAAGGCACTTGCCTGAAAAGCCTAATGACCTGGGTTTGATTTCCTAGTACCCACATAAAGCCAGATATCAAAAGTGGTGCATGTATCTGGAGTTTATTTGCAGTGGGTAGAGACCCCGGTGTTCCTATTCCTTCTGTTTCTCTATCTCTTTCTGCTTGCAAATTATATGTATCTATGTATGTTTATGTATATATGTATGTATATGTATGTGTATATATATACATATATATGTTAAAGACATTAGGATATCTTAATGTGAAAATGTAATTAACTTCTTAAAACTTTACATTATATAAATGGATATGTGACTATTATCAGATGGAAAAATAATTTGACTTTGGTAATAATGAACTTATATGTATTTATATTCTCATGTATTATTCTTACATAACATATCTAATAGCACATTATGTGTATACAAAACATCTTAATATAAGCATATAGGGCAATATGAAATAATAGGATATATATATGAGTGTGTGTGTTTGTGAGACATTTCCATTTTTAGAAACATAAGGTATACCACAATATAGTGTGCATTTTAGAGCATATGGCATCCTATCAACAACTTGGTTCTGATCTGTAATTTTATGGCATGTATGAAATGCTCTGTCTCTAAACATTATGTCAAAGCTGAGATGTTAGAAAAAAAAAAAACAAGAACATCCCTTTACTAAAAATGCACTTGAAGTTTATATTTTGAACAACATTAGTCACATTTTCCTAGATGTAGACTAGGTAGAGAAAATCTGGAATACTGACACAAATAATTATCCTCCTGAGCTTTGGAGATGAACATAGGGAAAACTGCTTGTAAAACACATTTATGCTCCAGATGCCAAAACACTTGTCAAGATAGAATCAGAATTCCCAAAGAATAGATACATATGTATAAAGAAGATAATCAAATAAAAGCAGTTTACTTGCCTTCAAACATAGTAGATGGTGAATCATTTATTTAGGAAAATTTAACTGTACAGATTAAGAAAAAACTACCACGTATGTTGGATCGTCAATATTCTCCTGCCATAAAATGTGCAGTTCACTCCAATCATTAACTAAGATAATCTTAGGATTTCTAAACTTTGGGGTGCATTTACCTTTACTGATTAAATAATGTATATAAGTAAACAATAGCAATGTATTACTGAATGACATTAAATAACTACTGAGAAAATTACACAAGCGATTCTCTACTATCTTGCTTATATGTAGAATTAAATAAAACAATCCTGTACATTTTAACCATAACAATTTTCTCCTATTCTGAACAAAGGTACTGAAATAATTTATTATTATTATGATTATTATTATCATTATTATTGGTGACAAAATACTTAAAAGGCACAGGGCAATAGAATCTTGTTACCTATTTCTGCTTTTCTTTGAGTATCCACATATATTAAACATATGTTTATTCCGTGAGAAATTTATTCTAGGATTTTTTAATGTAGGGTTTTAAGCGTATCATTCAAACACATTAAAGTTAAACACATTAAAAGGATTTTGCAGCTGCTGTTAGAGTTAATGAGAAGACTAATGTGCTCTTCTTCCTTGTCTGCTTTCCATCCTTTGCTTTGGGAATTCTTCTGCCAGACAAATGCAGTGAGAGCTTTTCTTTGGTATTTCAAAATGGTTTAGGTACACCTACAAGTAATGTGATATGCCTATTAAAATAAAATATAAGTAATGTGGATACCTGTTGCTTACTAAGTAGGCTCTGACAGAACTGTGAAAGTCAGTAGTCTTGAGAGCTGGATTAACTTAATGACCTTCTTATAGACATAGCTAAAGCCAAAATATTTAGCCATACTTAGAAAAATAAGAATTGGAAAATGATACTTCCCTCTCCTTATATGAATATTTCAGTCAAAACTAAACAGGCACCTGTGTTGATTTTAATGTTTCATTCTCACAATGGTGAATGCATACTTTCAGAATATTTTCTTTAGTCTGTGAACTTCTGGGAGAGTATGACTTCACCATATAAACAATGCAAGGGGGTGGGTATGTGGAGAAAAAGAAATGAATCCAGTAAGGGCCTGAGTCCTATCAGGCCCTACATCTATATAGCCTACTAATCTGGGGGTATAAGGTGCAGTGGACTAAAATGTGTACACTCTCTCTGTACTGTCTTTGCACGAATACAATATGTTTTGTGTACTACTTTTATAATTTATAGGCAATGGAAGCATTAAGTGAAAAGTATAAATCAATATTCTATGTTACTAAGAACATAGAAATTTGGGATCACTGGTTATGTAAAAGGAGTTATAAATTGATAAAATTCCATCATCATACTAACAGAGGAAAAAGCATAAAATTTTATTCAGAAATGTAGGAGAAAATAAGTATAGTGAAAATGTTAATATAAGTGAAGCACAGACAGAATTGTAGCATTTTAGGCTAAAGTTAAGTAGTATTTTTACAAATCTTTTAATTGATAAGCTCTGTACTTATAGACCATTTACTAACATCATAATTTCCCCTCAAATCTGTCCTATTTCTCTCCCAAATACACCCTCCACTGAATCCCTCCTTCTTTCCAGCTAATCTTTTTGGTGTCATCATTTCTCCCTCCTGTTATTCATGTCTTGTGTAGACAGTGTTAGCCACTGTGAAGTCATGAATATCAAGGCCACTTTGTATCTGGAAGAAAATATTATACACACTTCTCCCCTTTCTTTGTCTCTTACATCGTTTTTCCCACTTCTTCCACAGTAGCCCCCAGCCTTAGAGGATGTGATAATGCTGAACACACCACTGACACTTCCCAAAACTTTGGTGAGTTTTAAGTCTCCGCCATCTGAAAAGATAAGTTTATCTTACCAATGATGAGAATAGCCTCAATATATGGGTACAAACATAAATATTTAATAGGCAATTTGGTGGGCATAATATATCCATCTAGCCAGAATACAGTAGTAGTTTCTCCCCTAGTGCTCATGTACTCCCCAGCCATAGGCTTTTGATTTGGTTTTCAGTACCAGGTGTGAATTTCCATTTCTGAGTGTGTATTGGACTCAAATTCACACAGAAAGTTATTGGTTTCCCCATTAACAGATATGCCACTCTTGCACAGTTGGTACATTTGGCCTGGCTGGCCAGGAGTAAAACTTGTGAAATCCACTGATAGTTTAGACCACTGATTACTTTTCTGTCCCAATAGGTTTCATAGGTCTTTCCAGCATCCTAACAGCTAGTTAACAGGACTTCCAACTCTGCTTCAGTTTGTTTTCTCAGTGACTGCACACAAGCATGTAATGTCTTCAGCAATAGGATCTACCCTTTTAGCTCTGGTTGGCCACTAAGAGCCTTGACAATAGCCTGCAATATTATCGATGTGTGTATCAGGTGTCTCTCTGGACAACAATTTCCTTGAAGGAATCACATCCATGGCACTGAAACTTTCTTGTAACAATCTATGGGAACAACATTAGCCACCTCTACAGGGTATTTGTGTCCAAATCTCTCTTTTAACATTGTTATTAATTAGCTAGGAAATGAATAAGTAGGTTTCTATATGGTTTATTCATAACATTAAATTTTGAGTGAACCTCCTCCCATCACTTTTTCCTTCATTGCTGCCTTTGACTCCACATAGAATATTTTACCTCCAGTATCTGCCTCTACTTACCCTCACATCCATGACTAAACAATTGAAGCTAGGAATCCACGAATGAGAAAGAACATGCAGTGTATGACTTTCTAAGCCTGAGTTACCTCACTTAGTATAATATAGATCAGATGCATTCATTTCCCTTTAATTTTCATTTCACTTTGGAGCTGAATAAAACTCCCTTTTGTATACACCACATCTTCATTATCCATTCTTCAGTTGGTAAGCACATAGGCTGGTTCCATTTCCCAGCAGCAGTAAGTGTGGATGAGCAAGTACCTCTATAATAAGGATAGAGTCCTTCGGGTGTATGCAGATGAGTTGTGTAGCTGGTAAATCAATTTTTAGGTCTCGTAAGAACCTCCAGTGATTTCCACAATGGCTGGACAAGTTCACATTCCAACATACAGTGGATCCTGATCCCCACATCTTCACCTGCATTTCTTGTCATTTGATTTCTTTGTTTAACATTTTATTTATTTATTTATTGGAGAGAGAGAAAGAGTCAAAGAGAGAGAAAAGAGAGACAGAGAATGGGCACACCAGGACCCCCAGCCACTGCAGATGAACTTCAGATGCATGTGTCACCTTATGCATCTGGTTTTGTGTGGGTACTGGGGAATTGAACCCTATTTAGTATAATGTCAGCTAAAGATTTGTCAAAAAAAAAAATCCTTTATAATGTTGAGTTAAGTTCCTTTCATTCCAATTTTATTTAGGTCTTTTATCACAAAGGTATGTTAGATTTTGTCAAATGCCTTTTCTGTACCTATTGGGATGATCATGTGATTTTTGTCCTTGAGTCCATTTATATAGTGTATTACATTTCTTGATTTGCATGTGTTGTATCATTCCTGTGTCTCTGGAAAAAATATACTTGATCACAGTAAATGATCTTTTGGTATGTTTTCATATTCTGTTTACTAATGTATTGTTGAGAATTTTTGCATTTATGGTCATGAAGGAGCTGGGCATGGTGGTGCACGCCTTTAATCCCAGCACTCGGGAGGCAGAGGTTGGAGGATCACCATCAGTTTAAGGCCACTCTGAGACTACATAGTGAATTCTAGCTCAGCCTGAGCTACAGTGATAGCCTACCTTGAAAAAACAAAATAAATAAAAAGAACATATGATCATGAGGGATGTTGTTCTGTAATAATCTTTTTTTGTTGTTGTTTTCTCTTTATCTGGCTTGAATATAAGGATCATGTTGGCTTACTTCAAGGAGTTTTGTATTATTCTTTCAATTTTTATGTTATGGACTAGTTTGAAAATCATTGGTCTTAGTTCTGTGAAGGTCTGATAAAAATAATCAGTGAATCCATTTGGACCTTTAGTTTGGTTGGGAGATTTTTGTAAAACTGCTTTGATTTCATTGCTTATTATAGGTTTGTTTAAATGTCTTATTTCATTTTGATTTAAGTTTGGTAGGTCATATATCTAAAAATTAATACATTTCTTTTAGATTATCTGATTTTGTGTTTTTAAGGTATGGTTTTATGAGTTTTTGAATTTTATTTGTATCCACAGTGATGGTGCCCTTTTAATCTCTAATTTTATTTATTTGTATCTATTCTCTCTTCTAGTCAGTTTTGCTAATGGTTTATTAGCTTTGTATATTCCTTTTATAGAACCTATTTTTAGTTTAATTGATTTTTAAATTTATTTTCATTTTTATTAATTTCTTCCCTGATCTATATTATTACTTTCATTCCACTTTTTTTTTTAATTTGGCTTGTGTTTTTATTTTCTTTTCCTTTTTCTAAGGCCTTGTGGCGTAGCATTAAGTTATTTATAAACTTTCAATTTCTTCTTAAAAATATTTTGTTTATTTATTTATTTATTTATTTATTTGAGAGACACATTCATCATTCAGTAGAGTATTGTCTAATTCCCATGCATTTGTCTATGTTTTATAATCTTTCTTGCTATTGATTTGTGGTTTTATCCCATTGTGATCAAAGAGAGTTAAGGTATATTTGAATTTTCCTGTATTTATTAAGATTTGCCTTGTATTCCAATATATGGTCTATTTTAAAGACTTCTGTTGTCTTATTTTTTGTTTCTTTATTATTGCTTAGGGATTTTTGCATCTTGAACTATTTCAATCTATGCATTTTCTCATTATCAGCTATATTTTCAGGCATGTTAATCACAAGTTATATCTTCAGGGTAGGATCTCAAAGTGCCAGATGTGGACACTATATACTACTCAAAGAGTAAGAGCTGGAGTGACTCAAGCTGTTGGATATTCCTGCTTTGCAAATATGCTAGTAAGAAATTAACAAATATGATCCTTATGACTTAAGTAATTGCTGGTAAAATAACAAGGCTAATAAGCAGTTTGCTAGGGTTTTGGTTAGTTAGACGTGAGACAGTGTAAGGTGAGGTAATGTGAAGACTAGTATTAACTTTGAAAATGATGGAAATTTCACACATATCTGGGACAGGGAATTTTGGGTTCAGTTAGTTTCCACTGGATTTAGAGGTTATTGATTCTATGGAGAGTTGTAAATATGGTGAATAATGAAGGTGGGAAAAGGAGGAAAGAGGATGGAAAGAGAAGGAAAGAAGACCAGTTTTATGTGGGAAGAGTAGTGGAGATATTCCAATAATAGGGTGGGTGGAGACAATTACAGAACAAACCTAAAACTCAACTGAGCAATATACAAGCAAAAAATACTAGCATAGAATATTTATGCATGACAACAGACAAAGTAACAAAACCAAAGACCCTAAACTGGGTGGAAGTGGTGGCTCATACACTTAATGCAGCCAATTGAATGGTTGGCATGCCTGGGCTACAGTGGGTTCCAGGTCAGCCTGGGCAGAGTAAGACGTCTTTCCTTCCCTGGGAATCTTTTCCTTACCAACTGTGGTAATTTGATTCAGGTGTCCCCCATAAACATAGGTGTTCTGAATGCTAGATTCACATGTGATGGAGATTTGGGAAGTAAAGCCTCCTGGAGGGAGTGTATTGTTGGGGGCGGACTTATGAGTGTTATAGCGTTTCCGTTTGTCAGTGTTTGGCACACTCCCCTGTTGCTATTGTCCACCTGATGTTGGCTAGGGGTTGATGTCCACCCTCTGCTCATGCCATCATTTTCCCTGCCACTATGGAGCTTCCCCCTCAAGCCTGTAAGCCAGAATAAACCTCTTCCCCCCCACCACACACACACACAAGCCTACCTTGTGATTTCTACCAGCAATGCGAACCTGGCTGCAATCCCAACCTAACTTGATATGGAAGGTGCGTTAGCATTTTTATTGCAGCCTTATATACCTGGCTTTGGAGCATGCATTGTCCCACTTACATTTTTGTGTGACTTTCTATGTAACCTATGTAGAGGATGAAGCTGGTTCTGTGTTTGGGGCACTATAAGCTCAGCCCAGCTAGTGAGGTTTGTGTGCACTTCAAGTCAACTGTGCCTGATGTTCTGTTCCTGGTGCTTGCATAAGGGGAACAGGAGGTTGTGGAAAGCAGTGTGAAGTCTGAAGTTGTTCTGGTTCAGTTCTGCTAGTCCTTGTTGTCTTTAGGCTTTCTTTCTTTTTTTTTTTTTTTTTTTTTTCTTTTTACAAGACCAATGCGAGTAGGAAAATCCCTTCCCAGTAGTTCTGCTCTTTAAAAAAAAATTTTTTTTTGAGAACCTTATTGTTTTTAACACCTTGCACATTGGTCATATTCCCATTGGGTTATACTCTTATGTTCCCTACCCCTTCGCCCCTGCCCATCTCCATTCTACTGAGGGCCCCCTCAGTGGTGTTATTGGTATTTACTATGGGATCATTATCAAACATGTGGGTCCCTGTGTAGAACGGGAAGGAGCGACAAAGCCTCAGAATACACCTTCCCACTCTGGCTCTTACATTCTTTCCACCTTCCCTTCCTCAGTGTTCTCTGAGACACAGAGGGTGTGTTGCTAGTAAATCCCAGTGCCAGAATTGGATTACTCTCCACAGTGAGCTATTGGTCAGAAAGGCCCATGAGACCTCCAAAACAATGCAGGCCATTGCCAAAACAATTGGCTGACCACCAGATCTAAATGGTTACGAGCATATTGCTAAGGAAACCACAGGCTGTGGTCACAGGACATTGAAAGATCATGCTGGAACTGAGATGGAAGCCAGCTAGCCCCCTGCTGGCTAGCTCTCCTAGAGCAGGAAAACAATATGCAAGCTGCTGGAGGAGAAATGTCACAACAGTTTGAACAAACAGTAGATCCTGCAAGTTCTGCTCTGGCTGGCTTAGGCAGGACCTGCGGAGTAGAAGCACTTCCCAGTGGCCATAGGCTGAAGCCTGATGTTCACTGTGACTGCTGTAAGTTCCCAACTCCATCCTGCTTCTCTGAAGGGCTCTCCTTTGGGTTCATAATTCCTTGCACACTATGATTTTTTTGGTAGAAGAGTATATTGTATGTTGCCTTGGCTCTTCCCTCCCCCACGTTTCTCTGACAAAGCACCCGTATTAACTGGAAGTCATAACTAGTAATTTTATATTTAATGTTATCATACTGAAATGATACTCATGCAGTATCACTTATTTACCAATTCTTATTTTCTTTGTCATTAATATGTGTAAATATAACTTCAAAAAGCTAATTGCTTATTTATAAATGGCACAGATTCTATTATTGATTGATAACTTCTTATATAACCAATTGATTTAAATAAAAAATACTATACTTCTCTGACTGAAAGGTCACATAAATATTAAATGATATTGTTAAATATATTTATCAGGTAGAAAATTGATTTAATCCTAACAAGTTAGGAAAATTGGAAATGTAAGCATCCTGTAAAAAACTTTATTATAAAAGTGAGCATCATAAAATGTTTTGAATATTTATATCTAAACTGTCTATAGAAGTGTTCTGTCTTAAATATGAAGGAAGGTTTTTATATCTCAATATTAAGGTAAATTTATTTTGGAAAATATATAAAAGGCTAGGATTGAGTAAAAGAAATACAATATATTTGACATTATATTTGAGCCACTTTACACGAGGCTTAAAGAAGTATCCAAATAACCTCTATTTCATCAAGTAAATGTGCAGTCCTCTATCATATATAATCTAGAAGAGTCAAGTGAACTCTCCTCTGAAATAAGATTTCCACAAATATGTGTATTTATGAAAGTACTAGAAATAATATGAAATGTGATCGTATGGACTGCCTCTTACAGTACCTGAGTTTAGAAATAAATTATTGTCTCTGCACAGGCTGCTTATAAGTTTGAATGAAATTGTAGGGGGAAGGCCTGTTAGCAGAAACCTACATAGACTGTATAAATGTGCCTAATAATTAAAAAATATGCTCTATTAATATGTAGACACTAAATAATAAAGTCTCATTTTTTTATGCATAGCAAGTAGGCTGTGTGTTCTTCTCATCCCATCTCCTTTCTATTTACTCACTCTTGTTAGGTTCATTCTAGATACTGGGTGCAGGGGACTGATGAGCTGACTGAAAACACGATGATAGATCTGATAAAATCCAGCCTAAGGGACAGCATGGAGATATATTTTCATCAGTGGAATAAATGGAAAGTTGAACTCCTGGAAGAACTCATGTCAATATTTATTTGAAACCACAAATAAAAAGCATGCCTGTGTAGCACCTAGATTCACTATGTGTGCAGGAAAGGAGCTTTTTTTTTTTTTTTTCCAATTGATCTCTAAGACATTTGTTTATTCCACATTAAATGTTTTTCACCTCCAAATTTGTAGTTAAAAATTACTTACTGACAACTAAATGACTAAGGAAAATAAAGAATTTTGGATAAATGTATTAATTCCATTTCCTTTCCAATTTAGGTCATAATATATCTATTTGCTTATTGCTGATTTGTAACATGAATACATTTTCCTGGCTCCTCTGTGAAACTGCATTATTAACTCAGGTTTAATGGTAAAACACATGAACCATGTCATCTCACAATGATGGTGTTTTAGTATATTGTTGTTATGAACATTTGGCTGATCACATTATAATTTACTATATAGAAACAAAAGGATTAGTAGTGGAAGTGATAAAAGTTATTAAAATAAAATCAAAATAAATCACAAATTAATGGCTACAACCACAATTTAGTAAAACTAAGTGAATACATCCAGGCGTATTTCTTTTATTTTACTCCAATGATGACTAAACACGTATTTGTAAATATTTTGATGAACAAAGAGCTAACTAAATCTTTAATTTTTTGGTTTTATAATGTTATGACATTATGTTCACTGTTTTTGGAAAGTGTCCAACAAATATTAAAAGAATTGGATCTTAACGTAACTTCTTATGGTGCTATGGACAAAGTATGAGTTGGGATGGTACATATTTGGGCAGTCATCAGTATGATATTAAAGAGACAGCCCATGCCTGACCTGTTGTTGATATAACCATAGGCTGGCAACACATTCCTTAAGAGCCTCACAACCTACCATCATTCAAGATTCGTGCAGGACAGATGTTTTCCATCAGAGTGATAGTATTTTTACACTACTTTCATTAAACTGTCATTTTTAAAACTGCTTCAATTTCAGGCCCCTTTTATCGCTTTGTTAGTTTTTATGTATCTCTCTTTACTTTGGATGACAGGAAGGTGGCTCTGACTTTAATTGTGTGTATACTTTCTGAAGATTGGATGAAGCACCCTCACAGCAACTCTTCTGGAATCCTACCTGGTTGTGAAGTGAAGGCAATAAGCAGGACAAAAGCGGCCTCTCCTTATAGTTTATTCATGGTGTGGAGGCTGAGAAGCATTATGGATGTATAAAGTGCTTTGAAGTAAAACATTTATGCAATACACCTTGAAGGAATCAATGACTTTAATATATTAAAGTGATAGGAAATATTGTTCATTGAAGACAAAATGGATGTGAGACAGAAACCAAATGGATGTTTGAAAGTGACAACACTGACAAGTTTAGAAAACATTTTTAGTGCAGTTTAACCAAATTACCCTTTCTAAAGTTTTCTTTAATGAAAAAGATTAAGGTGTCTATGATATAACATTTTATGACAATATTCTTGACTTTTATATGAATATTTTATTTTTGTTTTCATGAACTGAAAGGAAAATCACTGAGACCTAAGCTCACATATAGGCTTATATTGAGGGTTTTATTCCTCTTTGCATGACAATGGTGGCTTTATCTCCCATTCTGCAGGAGAAACAATTTAGGTCAAGTCCTGTATCATGTCATATCGTACTGTACTTTTACTTGCATTTCTCCAAAATCCCTATGAGAGGGAATGAAAAAAAAATATTAAAGAGCTGCTTTAAAACACCTGAAATTTATAGTCAAAGTGTACATATTTTAGAAAAGTATAAAGGAAAAATAGTAAGAAGAAGCTATATTTAAGTGTTAACATCTATATCTAGAATTACTGAAAGTCATGTGATGATGATAATTATACCCCTGATCCTTGTGAGGGTCCTTAGGAGATTTTTCTCTACCTCTACTCTTCCTTGTAAATCATACTTTTGGGTCACTATCAAAATAATGAGAGTAGGTGCTATATCATTTTTGATCTTTCTGTAATAAATTGTATGCTACTAAAAGAAATAACAAGTTAAAGGTCAGTTCAGTTGGATATTATCATAATATGGAAAAGTGTCTTGTATTGCAGTTCATGTTTTAGATGAATAGTTCCTTATTAATGAAAAAAACACATGGTAGTTCATCTGTATTTTCTTTTCAAGAATACAATAAGCAACAAATCAAGATATTATCACAATGAAGACATGCACTGTCCTCCATACTTAGTAATATGTATTCTATAATGTGAATTTCAATTAGTCACCTTCAGTAAAAGAGTGATCATAGACCATCACAGCCTAAATATAGCAACAGTATACACAGCTGTACTTTATTAATGCAATTAATTTAGAACTGTGAATAACTAAATTGCTAACATACATTATAATTTTGTTTAACTAAATTATGATTGTTCAATACTCAAAATCTATTAAAGAAAACCTCAAATGTGGCTTGGATTGTACACCAAACACACTCAGAATGATCTCCAAGTTAACAAGTTATTAATTTTGTTTTAATTATGATTATTGACTGCATATAAAACAATTCATAAATATGAAAGTGTTTCCATATGACTATTATTTAAATTAAATAGAATTTATATACCTATTTCTCAATAAGTATATGAAGATTCTTAATGTTGATTGATTATATAACCTCTAACTTAACAGTACTTTTTTGCTTGTATCTAAATACAAATTACACATTTTTATGAGTTACAAAGCTCAGTCCTTCCTTAACAAACTCTTTCAGGGTACAAGATATCAAGTCCTAAGCTTGATGCTGAGAACACTACGCACTGAAGGACAAAGTGCAAGCACTCAAAGAGTTTACCAAGTGTGATTCTATTCAGGACAAAATTTATGAAAATGTGCAAGCTTTTAAGAGAACTTATGGTGACACATTTAATTTATTTTCTTTGTAACATTTACTTTTAGATTGTTTTTTCCACATTTTACTCCTGCAATATGTTTCAAAATTTTGGTTTTGTTCCTGCATTCCTTTTTTTCCCCCAGGATAAGAATATTATTTTGCTACACTTAAGCTTATAAAGTATTTTAGATTTAATGCTTATCAAATATTTTAGGCCAAACTGGTATATTAATAGAATATAAAGTATATAACTACATTTGCATACTACTTTCTAATTACATAAAAATATAATTTAATATTGGCTACGAAGATACAGGGATCTAGCTGATGTGGTGGTACAGAATAGTAATCCTATTAGCAGAAAGCAGAGGCAGAAGGATCAAATCCTGGGTAGACTGGGGATGCATAGTGAGTTCACATACATCCAGAAATCCAAAGCAACACCCTGTCTTATAAAAATACAGTGGCCATTTTTTATTTTATTTTGATTATTTATATGAGAGAGAGAAAGACAGAGGGGAAAAAAGGGAGAGAAAGAATGGGTGTGCCAAGGCCTCCTGCCACTGAAAACACAGGTACCACCCTGTGCATCTGGCTTAAATGGGTACTGGGGAATTGAACATGGGTTCTCAGGTTTAGCAGGCAAGCGCCTTAACAACTGAGCCATCTCTCCAGCCCCAGTGGTCAATTTTTTAAACTTTGTATTATTTTGAAGTTTATATGTAATATCTAGAATGATAATATTTTTCAGGTAATCCAATATTAAGAACCAACTGTAATAAGTAGTACAATAATTATAAAACTCTATTGCAGTATTATATTAGTTTTCCTTTAACATATAAATAGTTGTTTACTGATGTAAAGTGAGTCAAATTTATATTTATGTAATAAAAACATTCACATGCAATGATAAATACCATATTAAACAATAGAAAACCTTACACAAGAAAAACCATATTGATTTTAAATGAAGGGAAGCAATGGGGATAAAGTAGTAGATATATTATAAAGATATTTTAGTAGCTTAAATATACTAATGTTTGAAAACATATACTAATGTTTGAATATTTTACTTTTACATTTACCTACTTTTTATGAAGCAAGGATATTTTAATTGAAAAAAATAATAGAAATGAATGATGATAATGCAATGAAGAATATGACTTATGAGTCTAGCAATCAATTGATATCTAAGTTATCATTTCACTTAGTTTTTACATTTTTTAATAACTTCATGTCCACTTTTTAATGCCATTTTTAAGGACAATGATTTGTATCTTGACTTTACAGCTAAAAGAATTTGCAACAAATGGCTATTTTCTTCATTTTCTTCTTTTATTTTTTTTAATTTTTGTTTTGTTTTGTTTCTTTGTGTTTTGAGATAGGGTCTCACTCCCACCCAGGCTGACCTGGAATTCACTCTGCTGTATTCTCAGGGTGGCCTCAAACTCACAGCAATCCTCCTATCTCTGCTTCCTGAGTGCTTGGATTAAAGGTGTGCACCACCACACCTAGAACAAAAGGCTATTTTCATTACTGGATTACTTGTGAATTAAAATGAAGAATTAAAATGCCCTTCCATAGCTGGTTATGAGAAATATCATATGTTTATAGATAAATCTTCATTACATTTTCCTCAAATATACAACTCTACTAAATTTTTTATCTCACTCAAAAATTTAAAGTTTTTACATTCTTAATAGATTGTATATTATCTATGAGAATAAAAACTAATTCCATTCCTTGATTTATACTTCCTAAAAATGTTAGACATGAATAATTATATATATGCAGTTTGTAGTACATTATACAATGTGCTGGATAGTATATGAGTTATTCTTCATATAAATCACTTTAAAAGTCCATACAAAATGAGATGTAATTTTTCCATTATTTTATAGAAATATATTATTTGGATCACATGTGGTATTACCTATATTTAATAACACACTTGCATCCACTAGACTTAAACAAGTTTATTAACATATACAGAATATTAAATACCACATGTTTATCCTTAAAATCTATTTAAAACAGTTGTGGTGATAGAATTGCAAATCTTTCTCTAAATAATATGCAAAGAGGAAGAAACAATATAAGGGTGTTCCTAATAATTCACTAAAGGGGAGAATTTGGGACATAACACAAATATACTACATTAGAGTGTATTTAGTTTTTCTGTATTTCTTGCAACATATCCCATAAGCCAGATGCTCAAAGGTGAGGCAACAGGCAAGGTTGCACATGACCACTAGGTGGCCCAACGTCTGGAATTCAAATTCAATGGCTGAGGCCCTGGTGTGCAAATTCTTTCTCCCCCCTCTCTCTCAAATAACAAATAAATAAAAAGTAATCTATTTTCCTTACCTACTGTAACATGAATTTCTTTCCTGTTGCCAATGTCCATAATTCTATAAGAACTTGGGGATTTCTTATCTTCATTATCAAACAATAAATAGAGCTATACTTATTTTGAACACTTCATATTTAGATACTATTTATCTTTGCTCTCCATCACACTGTATCTGAAGAAAATTGTACCTCAAGGGTGGTTTATGAGTATGATGAACTTTCCCTCTTGCTGATAATAAAATTTATGGACATGGACACTATATGAGCAGGAAAATGAAAACAAAACAAAACAAACAAAACATTCACCTTGCCAGGCATGGTGGTGCACACCTTTAATCCTAGCACTCAGGAGGTAGAAATAGGAGGGTCACCATGAGTTCGAGGCCACCCTGAGACTACATAGAGAATTCCAGGTCAGCCTGAGCTAAAGTGAGACCCTACCTCGAAAAACCAAAAAAAATAAAAAAATAAAAAAAAAACCTCAATGAAATATTTTTTGGATATTTTCATATTGCTGCATCTAGGCTTGCTAGATAAGCTTTGTTCTTTGTATCTGGAGTTGCAGATATTTATTTATCTGTTAGACAGGATTTCAGCTTGGTAAATGTGAGTAGTTACTCAGCACTTCTACATTCTATCTCTGTATTCAGTAATTTTATGTATTCATTCACCATGCCCTTGAAAATCTTTCTGAAACTTTATTAATTTTGCATTATTTTTTAATGCATATATTTTATTTCTACTTATCTGATATTATTTCCCATATGAAGACTTAGTGACAAAGAAAAGTTATATCATCTGTCCATAGATACATAGCAAATGGTAGAGCTGCAACATGCACCCAGACTTTGTGCACTCTTACTATATTTTTGCTAAAGTGGGCATAGGAAGAGCTTGGGTATACTTTACCTAAACTTAATTTACATAAACAATCAGAAAAATCTCTCCTTTCTATTAAGTATGGTAAAGACTTCCTCAATTTGGGATATTGTTCATTATATTATTTCACCCTTGAACAGTGGCACATTAATTTTTTTGTATTTTTTTGTTTTATATCATTTTAAACCACCCATGTCCCCATATATTTTCTCTCTTTTACTAACCATCACAAAATTCTCTGGTACAACAAACCTGTATAGCAGAACGCAATTGGTGCTAGGTTAGAATGGCATCATATGAAATGATGAGGATTCTGAAAGAAGGAAAATCCTATATGTTCTATACAGAACTGTGTCTTATTATAAAAGAAAATAGAAAATATAATAGAAGGAATCATCATTTCTAGGACACAAGACTCTGAAAAACAAAAACAAAGTGGGGGGCAGATTTATCAGGGATTGCAGCTGCCAAAGATAAAATTTCAGCTTCAGGGCATATTCATTTCATTAGTTGAGTACTACTTGAACTAATAACAAATTCTTAGGTGAAAATAATTTTGATCCTTTTCCTCTTTTCCATTATGGAGTTTGGCATCTCATCATACCACACAGAGCTCAGATATTTCAAAGGTTTAACACAAAACATGAAGAGATGCTTTTGTCTATAAAATAAACCATCAAGTTGTAAGTGGGATATTTTGTTTCCAAAAGAAATGAAGTTGATTACTTGGCATCATTCCCTTTACCACAGATACTACAGAAGAAAGAGGACTAAAAGAAAGAAAGAAAAAAAAAAAAAAAACCCTGAAGGACACTGAGGCCCAAGAGAAATAATGAAACATAAGTGGTAGAGAGAGCAGCCAGAAATGGAATATTTCTTTTGTGAGGACCTCCATCATAACAATACATGAGTGATGTGAATTACTGCAAAAGACAAGAGTGCTCTGGCAGAAACATAAAATATGCCACACTATAAAGGACACAGTTCCACACACCCTATCTCCTCCCCCTGCTCCACAGATCATTCCAGACAATGGTAAATATTCATGGAAGCCAAGTATACTTTGAAATAAAAGCCACAGCTATGGGGAAGATTTGATCTCTGACAGAAAAACCACAATGTTGCTGTAAAGAAAAATAATAACAATATTTGCAAAACAAATGTTAAATCACAAACAATAGTAACACTAATAGACTAACAAACATGAAATGATTCTAGACATTAAGTCAGCTAGGGAAATATTCACACAGGAATGGAGTTATGTGTGTTTGTTGTAGTATAGGTGTAAGGTCTTTTTGAGCTGAAAACAGAAAAAAGGAAATGCCATGGGCAGGTTAACCGAAACTGTGCATGAATAGCCAGAATTTGGAAAACATTCTGTGGAAAGGTATTGATAGCTTTGTGGATCATACAAAAAAAGCATGAACACTACATGAATACAGAGATTTCAAAATCTTTTTTTTTTTTTTTTTTTTTTTTTTGGTTTTTCGAGGTAGGGTCTCACACTAGTCCAGGCTGGCCTGGAATTCACTCTGTCCTCTCAAGGTGACCTTGAACTCACAGCGATCCTCCTACCTCTGCCTCCCGAGTGCTGGGATTAAAGGTGTGCGCCACCACGCCCGGCTTAAGATTTCAAAATCTTTGAGGCTGTAAGAAAGAAATATGGACTTGTAGAGCACTATGAATATTGGGAAGGAAAAAAAAACATTTGATATAATTTTAAATAATAATATCAGCAGAATATTGCAATTGTCTAGGTATATGATATATTGAAAATGTAAGTACTATGTTGGTAGCACAAATCAGAATGGACAGTAGATTAATGTAGGAAGTTGAGTTACTTTTAATTCATGACGAGTTAAGTTGAGTGAAGCAAAGATATCAATGTTGGATACTGTTTTTATATTTTACTCTGGCATGGATGAGTATACTAGTTTCTTGGATCATGAAGGGAGATAATGTCAACTTTGACTGTAGTAGTAAATAGCATCTATGCTTGCCTTAGCATGTTTACTACAAAGTTAAATCTATAACTTTCAGAGGAAGATTAACTTTGATTAGAAACCAGTTAACTATACATATTGTATAAATGTTCTTACTGTGTACAACTTAAGGTTTGAAGTTCAGATCTCCTAATGACCAATGTAAAGTAGATAATTAATGGTTTAGTAAATCAATTCAGTCGAGTTAACATATAGAATGAATGGATTTTAATGTAGAATGAACTATTACATTTTATTAATTACTAAGAAAAATAATACTTATAAAATTTCAAATCAATTTCAACTTATTTAAATAATTATAACTTGAATTATACAAAAACTAACTTTTCTGAATCTTTATCCATATTAATTTTAAAATTTAAGATACTTGTTGAAACTTATTGTACAGAAAATTATTTTTAAAAATCACTAATCTCATAAGCATATCAAAGTGTTCTTACATAATTATTTTATAAGACATTAAAGTAAATACAGTATTCTCTTAGAAATACTACTCAGCTTTAGCAAAAGTAATATTGCTTAAGAGAACGAAGTTAGGAAACAAATGAATTTCTGTTACTAATCTATTTAATGAACTCATAATAGCATTCTAAAGATTCTGAATAGTTATATCTATTCAGCTTTTATGTTACTTATGAAATTTCTATTATTTTTTTCTCTAATTTAAACATATGTAATGATCAGATATCAAATAACTATCCAAAAAAGTTGGGAATTATATAAAGGGTTTAAAGAGTGAAATAACAGAAATACACATATGATATCATTTCTTTTGTAGACAATATATGACTGAGAAAGTATGGAAATGAAAATGGCATATGAAAATCTATTTCAAGTCTGGTAATATTCATAAAATAAGAATGTTGAGGATATTTGTGACAGGAAAAAGTACAAAAAAGAACAAAAAGGAAGGAGCATAAAACCAGATGCAGACATATAGCTTGTATTTATAGTATGGCTTTCCATTCAGTAAGAGAGTATAGATGTTGTTTGTGGTCATATAACAGAGATAAGTTCAGGTTAATAAAAGTGGCCAGTATTGGTTTTTATAGTACTTCTAAGCAAAATATTATTTTAAATCACAATCTTTTAAGAAACCCTAAAATATTGAAACATAAAAATTCCATTGGAGCTGTGTCAAGAAGTAGCATGCATGTCTTTCTCATGATGTGTAATTCCATGAAAATAACAACTTTTTCTCTTTTTTTATTAATTAGTTTTATACTCAGTGAATACAGTCAAGTTGGTGCCATTGTTAGCCACCTCCATGTCCTACCCCCTCCCCCTTGCCCCTCCTTGTTGAGGTATATGGGTCATGCATTGTGGAGTTAGCCCACAGTTATGGGTAGGAGAAATGTCTCTGTGTATCACGACCCAATGTGTGGCTCTGACATTCTTTTTGCCCTCTCTTCTGTGAAATTTCCCTGAGCCACGTTAGGTTCATTTTGGGTCTGCTTCAGTGATGAGGTGTTGGGAGCCTCTGTGTCTCTGGTTATCTGATTTGGTAGGAGTTGATTGTTCTCTGTGTTGACCTCCTTCACCCTTGTGCTGGTACTAGGTTCACCAAGAAAACAGCACCCTTGCTTATTTCACCAACTATTCTTAGTTTCACCTGGGGCCCTTTTGAGATATGATGGGGTGGTTCTCTCCTTAGGATATGCATCTATCTGAAAAAAAGAAGCATATTCTCCAATGGAGAGTAAAGTTAACACCAGATAAATGGGATAACCCTTATTTTTTAATAGTTATAGGCCCTCTTGTAGCCCACCATTGGTTGGTGGCTTGATAATGGAGAGCTGGCTCATGTTTGGATATGGTTCTGACAAGTTTCCCAGCTCCAACTATTGGTCCCATTCCACTGAGCTGATCAGTTATCCAAATCAAGAGGAGTTGGTTTCCCACTATGGCTGTGGGCCACTATTGCACTTGTGTGAGCATCACAAGTGGCTATTTGCTGTTAAGTAGGTTAAACATTGAGTTGCTTGGACAGATATTGGTTATTTCCCCCGAGTCGCCCATGTAGCACCTTCTGGCACTAGATGTGCTGTCTGAGGACTGACTCTCTTCCAGATTCCAGCCATGTCACTCCATGTTACGTGTCAACCACATTTGGTGTCTTCAGCAGTAGGGTCTTACCACTGTTTGGGGGGGGGTCATCAAGTACTCTGACAGAAATCTGTCATTATTTTAGGAAACCTTGTAGGTCTCTCTAATCAAAACCTCATTATAGATCATAGCAACCTTCTGGTACTGGGAATTACAGGTCAGTGCCCAATAAGAGAAAGAAGAAAAAGATAACTAATATAAAAGAGTTAGAGAGAAGAGAGAGAGAGAGAGAAGCTGTAGACTATTAAGGTCAGTTTTCATCATACCCTCTCCAGTGCCTTTTGATTCAGGTGTTCCCTCTAAGAGCCTCATGAAGGTCCAACCATTTGGTCTGCCTTTTAGGATGTAGACTTTTATGGTACCATTTCCGTTTGGGTCTAGATTTGTGTCTCCCATCCCCTCCCTTGCCCTCCCCTCTCTCCCCTCCCTCCCCACCCACCCTGTTGTCTAGTTCTCGACATGCTTGCTGGGTATGTCGGCATCTTGGGGAGATTCAGGTTAGGTGCTGTAGATGAGTGAGACTATGTGGCGATTATCTTTCTGTGATTGGGTAAGTTAACTGAGAATGATCTGTTCCAGGTTCAACCATTTTTCTTCAAATTTCATTGTGTCATTTTTTTCTTACTGCTATATAGAATTCCATTGTGTAGATTTACTGCACCTTAGTTATCCATTCTTCTAGTGATGGCCATCTGGGTTGATTCCAGCTCTTAGATATTATGAACTGAGCTGCTATAAACATGGTTGAGCAAATCTCTCTGTGCAGAGGCTTTAAGGTTTTATGGTACATGCCCAGTAAGGGAATAACTGGTTCTGTTGGTAATTATATAGTCAGCTTTTTTAGGCATCTCTATATTCCTTTCCAAAGTGGTTAGACCATCTTACATTCCCACTAAGAGTGGATGAGGGTTGCTATTTCTCCACATCCTAGCCAGCATTTAATTTCATTTGATATTTTGATGTTTGCTATCCTTACTGGGGTAATGTGGAATCTCATAGTTGTTTTAATTTGCATTTCCCAACCTGATGATTAGGGATGATCGGCATTTTCTTAAGTGTGTTTGCCATTTGTATGTCTTCTTCTGTGAACTGCCTGTCCAACTCTTTGCCCCATTTTGTGAGTGGGTTTCTTAACTTTTTATTGCTTAGGCTTTTGAGTTCTTTGTAGATTCTCGAGATTAGGACTCTTTCAGTTGGATATTCAGCAAACATTTTCTACCATTCTGTGGGTAATCTATTGGTTTTGCTTATTGTATGCTTGTCTGTGAAGAAACTCTTCAGCCTCATGTGATCCCCTTGGTTGAGTGACTGTTTAAGATCTGGTGCTACTGGGGTTTTGTTCAGGAAGTTTTTTTTTTTTTTTTTCCATTCCTATATCATGGAAAGTTCTTCCTATATTTTCTTCCAGTAGTAGCTGAGTTTCTGGTCTTATATTGTGGTCTTTGATCCATTTGGACTTGAGTGTTGTGTATGACTAGATGTGTGGATCATTTCAGTTTCCTGCTTATGGTTATCCAGTTTGTCCAGCACTATTTGTTGAAGGTGCTATCTTTTTTCCAGCCTATATTGTTAGGTCCTTTGTCAAATATCAAGTAGCTGTAGTTGCTTGACTCAAAGTCTGGGAATTCAATTCTATTCCATTGGTCTATACTCCTGTTTTTATGCAAGTACCATGCTGTTTTTATTACTATGGCTTTGTAATGTAGCTTTAGATCAGGTATGGTGATGCTGACAGAGGTATTCTTTTGCTAAGGATATGCTAGGATATCCGAGGCCTTCTGCCTTTCCGTATGAACTTTGAGATCATTGTTTGTTTGTTTGCTTTTTAATCTCTGTAAAGAACAATGTTGGGATTTTAATTGGAATTGCATTAAACCTGTATATTGCCTTTGGTAGAATTGCCATCTTCACAATATTAATTCTGTCTCTCCAGGAGCATGGGAGGTCTTCCCATTTTCTGAAGTCCTCCTCAATTTCTTTTTTGAGTGTTTTTATGTTTTCATTGTATAGATCTTTCACTTCCTTGGTTAATATTATTCCAAGGTATTTTATTTTATTTGTTGCTATTGAAAATGGGACCATGTCCCTTATTTCTTTCTCTGTATCTTTGTCATTTGCATATAGAAAGGCTAATGATTTTTGTGCATTGATTTTGTATCCTGCTACTTTGCTACAGGAGCTAATCACCTTCAGGACTTTTGGGATGGAGTCTCTTGGATCTCTTACATATAGAGTCATGTTGTCAGTGAATAGAACTAACTTAACTTCTTCCTTTCCAAATTGTATCCCTTTTATTTCTTTCTCCTGTCTTATTGATGGAGCTAGGACTTTTAGTACTATATTGAAGAGCAGAGGTGAAAGTGGACACCCCTGACTTGTTCCTGATCTTAATGGAAATTCCTCCAGTCTCTCTCCATTAAATATTATTTGCGCCTTAGGAGCTTTGTATATTGCCTTTATTATTTTAAGATATGAGCCAACCATGCCAATTCTCTCGAATATTTTGATCATGAAGTGATGTTGTATCTTGTCAAAGGCCTTTTCTGCGTCTATTGAAATGATCATGTGGTATGTGCGTTTAACCTTGTTTATGTGGTGTATTACATTGACAGATTTCCATATGTTGAACCACCCCTGCATTCCTGGGATGAATCCCAATTGATCAAGGTGGATAATGCTTTTGATGTGTTGTTGGATTCAGTTTGTTAGGATTTTGTTCAGGATCTTTGCGTCTAAGTTCATCAGGGAAATAGGCCAGTAGTTTCCTTTTCTTGTGGCATCTCTGCCTGATTTTGGAATTAGGGTGATACTAGCTTCATAGAAGTAGTTGGGGAGTTTTCCTTGTTCTCCAATTGTGTGGAACAGTTTGAGAAAGATTGGTTTGAGTTCTTCCATGAAGATTTGATACAATTCAGCTGAGAAGTCATCTGGTCCTGAACTCTTCTTTTTGGGAAGGTTTTTTTATTACTTTTTCAATCCCGCTGAGTGTGATAGGTTTGTTTAGGAGAATAATCTGCTCTGAGTTTAGCTTTGGTAGATAGCATGTGTCCAGGAATTTATCCATTTCCTCCATATTATCCAGTTTTGTGTAGTAGGGGTTTTTGACATAAGTCCTCATGATTCTCTCAATTTCACTTATGTCTGTTGTGATCTCTCCTTTTTCATTTCAAATTTTGTTAATTTGGAGCATCTCTTTTTTTTTTTTTTCTTTTTTTTTTTTTTTTTTTGCTTGATCAAATTGGCCAGGGGTTTGTCAATTTTGTTTACTTTTTCAAAGAACCAGCTCTTTGTTTTCTCAATTTTCTTAATTGTTTTCTTAGTTTTGAATTTATTAATTTCTGCTTTGATCTTAATTAATTCTTTCTCTGTGGAACTTTTTGTGTTGGATTCTTTTTGCTTTTCCAGTGCCTTTAGGTGGATGGTTAGGTTATTGATTTGGGATCTCTTTGTCTTTGTTATGAAGGCGTTTAGTGCTATGAATTTTCCCCTGAGGTCCACCTTCATTGTGTCCTATAAATTTTGGTACAATGTGTTCTCATCATGATTCATTTCTATAAATTTCACAATTTCACTTGATTTTATTTTGTCCACTATCCATTTATTGTTTAAAAGTGTGCTGTTCAGTTTCCAGGAGCTGATGGGATTCTTGGTGGGTCTTCTGTTGTTAATTTCTAGCAATATAGCATTGTGATCTGATATCATGTAGGCAATTATGTCAATCTTCCTAAATATATGGAGGCAGTCTTTGTGACCCAGTATATGATCGATTTTTAAGAATATTCCATGGGCTGCTGAGAAGAATGTGCAGTCTGTGGATTTAGGATGGAATGTTCTGTAGATGTCTGTTAGGTCTAAGTCTAGGTTTTGTTGAGCTCTCTTACTTCCCTGTTGTGTTTCTCTTTGGATGATCTGTCTATTAGTGATAATGGTGTATTGAAGTCCCCAACTATGATGGTTATTTCTGTTTTATTGTCAAGTAGGTTTTGTTTCACGAACTGCGGTGCCCCTGTGTTTGGTGCATAAAGATTTATGATTGTGATATCCTCTTGATGGATCATTCCCTTGATAAGTAGAAAGTGGCCTTCTGTGTCTTTTTTGATTATTTTTGGTTTGAAGTCTATTTTATCCGATATTAATATAGCTAAGCCTGCTTATTTCTTATTCCCATTTGCTTGGAATATTATTTTCCACCCTTTCACCCTGAGGAGGTATCTCTCTTTAGTTGTGAGGTGGGTTTCTTGAAGACAACAGATTGAGGGGTCTAATTTTCTGATCCTTCCTGTTAGCTTGTGTCTCTTGATGGGTGAATTAAGGCCATTAATATTTTGGGTAATGACTGTGAGGTTTGATTTGATCCCTGCTGTATTGTGTTGGTATATCTGGTTTGGTGTTTTCATGGACTTTGAAGTTTTCTGTGTCTTCTCTGTGTTTGGTTATTGTGATCTGTTTCTTGTAGGCATTTGAGGTTGATTATTTGATTCTTTTGTGTGGAGAATTTCATGAAATACTCTCTGTAGGTTTCGTTTTGTGTTCATATAACTGTAAAGCTGAGTTTTGTCATGGAAAGTTTTTCTTTCACCATCTATTATGAGGGATACTTTTGCTGGTAAAGTAGTTTTGGTTGGAAGCCATAGGTTCTTAGACTTTGCAATGTTCCATTCAAGGCCCTTCTGACTTTCAGGGTTTCCATTGAGACGTTTGAAGTAATTCTGATGGGGTTACCTTTAAAAGTGATGTGCTGTTTTTCCCTAGCTGCTTTTAGGATTTTCTCTTTGGTGTCAATGTTTAGAGTCTTAATGACAATATGTCTTGGAGAGTTTCTCCTTTGGTCCAATCTGTTTGTGGTTCGGTTAGCTTCTTGTATCTTGATGGGCCTTTCTTTTAAGAGACTGGGGAAGTTTTCTTCAATTATTTTGTTAAATAAGTTCTCCATGCCTTTGGTCTGAATTTCTTCCCCTTCAGGTATTCCCATGAACCGGATGTTAGGAAGTTTAAGGGCATCCCACATTCCATCATGTTCTGTTCACATAAATTTTTCAACTTCATGAAACTTTTGAATGCTCAAAATGGTTTTTTTTTTTTTTTTTTTGTCTTATCTTCCAGATCAGAGTTTCTATCCTCCACATGGCTGGCTCTATTCTTGAGAGCTTCTAGAGAGTTTTGGACTTGTTCAATTAGATTTGCGTTTTCTACTATTTTTCTATGTACAGTTTCCATCCCTCTGTCAAGCTCCCTTTTCACAACATTTTCTGATTTTCTTGATGCTTCTTGGAATTCATCCTTGCATTTCTTTATGTCTTCATTTAGCATTGCCAGCTGATTTTGGGGGTCCTCTTTTTTATCACTCTCCTTCATATCTCTTAACTGTCTTTGAACTCCTTCCATTTTCTTATCTATTAGGTCTAGTCTAGTGATGGCAGCATCCACATGATTATCAGTCCTTTATTGCTTTTCTGCAAGTTCTACCTGTAGTTTGGTAAGGGTTGCATTACTCATAGCTTCATTTTGGTGTTCTGATCCTAATGTCTCTTCTGTGTTTTGATTAGATACATTCATTGTAGGCCTGGGTGACCTTACTGGATTTACTCACATTTGATTTTTCAAGTTATTTCTTTTGTGCTGTGGTCTGCCCATCCCAGTGTATGGGCAAGAAGAGTAGGACTGTGGTCTCGATGGGTGGGGGAAGTGGTGCCTCTTGGGAAAGCTGGCCTGAGCTAGCAGGCAGGCAAGCAGATGGGCATGGTGGTCCTGAGCTAACACATGGGTGGGTGGATCAGCCTGAGCTCTCATTGGGTGGAATTCCAAAGCAGCCTGAGCTCATGTGTGGCAGGGATACCAAAGCAGCCTGATCTCTCACGTGATGGGACACCGAAGCAGCCTAAGCTCACACATGAAGGGACACTAAGCACCAAACACAGAAGCAGCCTAACCTTGTTCTGGCAGGATACTGGGACACTGTAGCAGCCCAAGCGCACTTGCAGTGGGACAATGGAGGGCAGCTGGCATGGCAGAAAGGAGATTGGGCCTGAGCCACTGCAGGCCGACAGGCAGAGTGAGCTTCAGCTCCAGCTTGCGTCAGCAGGTGGAGCCTGCCCAAGGTCACACTTGGGTGGGGGGTATCAGGGCTGTTGCTCCTGTGTAGTGTGGCAAGTGGAACTATGCTGTCCTGGGTCCCCTTTCCTACAGTAAGTGTGGGAGTATCCTGAGGCTGGGACTATGGGTATGGAGGCTGCCTGAGGAGGGGGGACATTGGTAGGCTACACATGAGTGAGGGAATCAGCAACTCCCCCCCTTTTTTTTACCCCTCTGAGCCCTCCCACTGTTGATCTATTAGAGATTTCTCTCTCCTAAAAGACCTAGTAAACCCTTAATGCCTTGACTTTCTTTCCTGGGGAGGTGCGGTACAGTTAGGTGGTCATCATCTTGACCGAAAATAACAACTTTTAACACTGGGCATGTTGGCGTACACTATTAATCTCAGCATTTAGGAGGTAGAAGGTAGGAGCATCAAAACTACAAGGTCGTCCTTACCTACATATGTATTCAACACTAGCAAGGGCTTCGTAAGCCCCTATCTCCAAACAAGCAAACACACCAACCAACAAATAAAATAAACAAAAATAACATCTATACAACAAATATTCATGCAAATTAAAATGTCCACAATCTAAAGCAAAAGTTCAAAATGACTGCATACCTAGCATAGGCATGAACCTACTTAATTAATATAGAAGCATGATTAAAAAAAGCAAGTACCAATAACATAAGTGCACAAAAGACATGCAATGGGAATTTGTATACACCACATGTATTTGTAAACATGTATTCAATTTTATTCATGATATTTAAATTAGATCCTGTTAAAATAAAATAAAAAAAACATTTCTATGAGATGAACAATTATTAAAACATGGTATCAGTAGGAGCAGGGGGAGCACAGGTGAGAAAAATCAACTCCATATGTTTTATATGACAACAAATCTCTTCTTATTTTGATAATTTAAAACCATCTTTTGGGGCTGGGGGTACGGCTTAGTAGTTATCATGTTTGCCTACAAAGCCAAAGGACCCAGGTTAGATTCCCCAGGACCCATGTTAGCCAGACACAAAAGGGGGCACATATGTCTGGAGTTTGTTTGCAGTGGCTGGAGGCCCTGGTGTGCCTACTCCCTCCTCTCTCTCCCTCCTTCTCTGTCAAATAAATAATGATTAAAATTAAAATATTTAAAAAACCATCTTTTTATTTATTTAAGAGAGAGAGAGAGGCAGATAGAGAAAGAATGAGTGTGCCAGGGCTTACAGCCACTGCAAACAACCTCCAGACACATGTGCCACCTTGTACATCTGGCTTACATGAATACTGGGGAATTGAACCTAGGTCTTTTGGCTTCCCAGGCAAGCACCTTAATTGTGAAGCCATTACTCCAGCCCCCCAAGCCATTTTTGTTGTCTATTATTTCTCAATATACTGAAAATTATATTTTTCAAATATAAACTCCCATTAATCAGTGTAAGTAGTGCATACTATAGACTGCTTTATATTAAAGATCTTATTATTTTAGCTCACTTTGAAAAACCTATGTGAGTACATAAATACATTTTAGTTTTAAAACTATCTATATTATTTCACTTTTTAATTTGAAGTTTTCTGATTTCTATTATTTAACTGATAGTCAAAAACAAAATGTAGAGGCTATAGAGATGGTCTTAGGACCCAGGTTTGATTCCTCAGTACCCATGAAAAGCCAGATGCACAAGGTTGCACATGTGTCTGGAGTTTATTTGCAATACTTAGAGGGCCTAGTGTACCCATTTGTCTATCTGCCTCTCTCTCTCTCTTTCAAATAAATAATTTTTTTAAATGTAGATATATTAATGGTAAGTGACAGACAATGTTTTGTCACACACACACACACACACACACACACACACACACACACACAGCTTATATGCTACTTAAATAAGTTTAAACCTATTTGTCTCCTAAGGCATTTATCATTTTTATTATAAAATCTTTAAAACCAATTTTATGTATTTTTTGAAATATACTGTATGTTGTATTATTCAATTATTCAATAGAGACAACCATTTTTTACCTAAATGCAACTTTTCCGCAAACTCTTACAAGATTCTCCCTAGACTTTGGTAATGTACGTTCTACTAGAACTTTACTGCCATCAACTTTTCAATGAGAGCTTTATAATATGAGAATACTGCACATTGGTCACATTTCAATTGGATTATACTCTCATGTTTTCTATCCTTGCCACCATCCCACTAAGGGCCATCCACAGTTGTGTCTCTGTCATGGGGACAATTCCTCAGAGTACACCTTCAACCCTACAGCTCTTAAATTCTTTCTGCACCTCTTCAGCATTGTACCCTAAGTCTGGGAGGGTTATAAGTGTCCTTTAGTGTTGTGCTCTCAGCGACCTCTGATTTTCTGCTCTCATGAGTTTTGAGTCTCCTGAGTATCTGCCACCATCCCATCTCCCTGGAGGAGGTTCTCAGGCTAAGAATTAAAGAAGCACTCCTATTTAATCAGCCATTCCCTGAGATCTGGAAGACATGATAGCTTGTGCTAAGCAGGTGGCTTTCTCTCTTGTCATATTGATGGATTTTTAGGCTCCCAAACACTCACAGTCATCTGAATAAAGCATATTCTGTAGCCACGACTGAGAGCAGCATGGATCAAAAAGGATAAATATAGACCTATAGATGAATTTTTGCCATAACCACTCCTTTTAGCCATATAACAGTGTAAGCTACCACCTGCAGCCTATGAGCCTCCAAGAAGCCATAAGCTTCTGGCTTAGTTCTCAGTACCAGGTATGAATTCCCTCCATCTGAGTGGGCCTAGTATCCAATCAAAGAGCAATTGATTATGATCATAGCCTGTGTACTACTATTGCAACAGTGTGTAAATCTCGCCTTGCTAGTTAATTTTGTAGCTGGCAGGATCTATTGTTTATTTGAGCTGTTTGATGAACTTTATTCCCCAGTAGCTCACATAGTGGTTCCCAGCAATATGAGAGCTAGCCAGGAGGCAGCTGGCTTCTATCTCAAGTTCAGCATGATCTCTCAATATCCTATGACCACAGCCTGTGGTAACCTTTAGCAATAGGGTCTTAACATTTAGTTCTACTGGGTAAGCAAATTACATGTAATAGCCTTCATTGTTTTAGTGACCTGATGGGCCTCCCTGTCCAACATCTTACTGTGGGGAATGAACAATTCTGCTACTGTATTTACCAATAACAGCCTATGGTTTTGCAGTAAAGCTTTCTCTAACCTTAGATTTTGCTTCTGACATAATGGTCCCTTTCTCTCTCCTGGTAAGATGCAGTTATATGTTTTAATTAGCAAACCAAAAGGAAGCTTTCTATGGTACTTATTCAAGCTATCAGTTTTGTGTGTCTTCTTACTAACCTGTCTCCTATACTCCAGGCCCACCGCCTTCTTCACCCGCCCCCGTATTCTGTCCCTTCAATGCTTGTCAAGTATCCTCTCACCCTTCCATGACTCTACTCTTTACAAGCCTTTGTTTACTATCCTCACCAGTATTATCATTCCTTACTATAATTTATAAACAAATCAAACTGTTCCATGTTATGATCCACATATGAGGGAGAATGTGTGGTATTTACCTTTTGAGCCTCTATAACCTCACTTAGTATGATGTTTTCCAGGTCCATTCACTTTCCTGAAATTGTCATTTTTTTCTTTTTTTATTAGTTATGTACACATTGTGTATCCAGCCATGTTGGTACCATCACTAGCCTCCTCCCTGTCCTCCCCCATCCACAGGGACCCTCCTTATTGGTGAATGTAAGTCATGCATTGTGGGGTTAGCCAAAATGTAGCCATCAATTATGGGTAAGGGACAATGTCTCTGTGCATAATGTCCCAACAATCTTTCCACACCCCCCTCCTTTCACAAATTACCCTGAGCCATGTTGGATTCATTTTAGGTCTGAATCATTGATGAGGTCTTGGGAGCACCTGTGTCTCTGGATATCTGGTTTGGTAGGAGTTGAATGTTCTCTGTGTCTATCTCTTTCACCATTGTGGTGGTACCAGGTTCACCAAGAAAGCACTCTTGCTCATTTCCCCAATTACTCCTGGGGCCCTGTTGAGGTCAGATGGGATGATTCTCTCCTCAGGATCTATGTCCATCTGAAAAAGAGAAGCAAATTCTCCAATGGAGAGTAAAGTCAACATCAGATAAATGGGATAACCATTATTATTTTAGAGTGAATTTAATAGTTGTAGGCCCTCTTGTAGCCCATGACTGGTGGAAGCTTGATAATGGAGAGCGGGCTTGTTTTTTGGATATGGTCTTGACTTATTTCCCAGCTCCAGATATGGGTTCTGTTCCACTAAACAGATCAAGAGCAGTTGGTTACCCACCATGGCTGTGTACCACTATTGCACTTGTGTGAGCATCATGTCAGGTTCTTTGCTGCTGAGTAGCTTAGACCATGAGTTGCTTGGACAGAGGTTGGTCATTTCTCCCCAGCAGTTCATGATGCACCCTCTGGCACTAGATGAGCTAATTTTCTGGAGACTGACTCTCGTCTGGATTCCATACTGCATTGTGTATATGTGCTACATCTTTATTATCTTTATTATCCATTTATCAGGTCATGGGCCTTTGGGCTGGTTCAATTCCCTAACTATTGTGAATAGAGCAGCAACAAATATGGATGAGCAAGTGTCTGGATCAAATAGCAGGTCAATTTTTAGATTTTTGAGGAGTCTCCACACAGATTTTCATATTGGCTATACAGGTTTGCAACAGGTCCCAACAACACTGGATGGTGTTTCATACATCCCCAAAGTATTGCCAGCAATTGTTGTCATTTGATTTTTTGTTGACAGACATCCTGAGTGAGATGGGACCTCAAAGTAGTTTTAATTTGTATGTATCTGATATATAATGGTATTAAGCATCTTTTTAAGATATTTATTGACCATTTGTATTTCTTCCTTTGTGAAATTCCTATTTGGTTTCCTGTACCATTTTTACAGTGGGTTGATTGATTTTTATGGCCTGAGACCTCTGTTGGATGTATAGGTAGTGAATCTATCCTCCCATTATGTAGGTTGTCTATTGACAGTGCTTATGGCTTGCTTAACTGGACAATAGCATTTTTAGTTTAATGAGATCCCAACGGTCTATTTTTTTTTTAATTACCAGAGCTACTGGAGTATTAAAGTCTTTCCCTAAACCTATACATTAAAGTGTTCTCTCTACTTTTTTTCTAGTTGACTTAGAGTTTTAGGTCTTATATTTTTAGGTCCTTGATCCATTTTGAATTGATGTTTATGCAGTGTGAGAGAAGAGGATCTAGGTTAATTATCTCACATGCGGTTATTCATCACATTTCTTCAGTACAATTGTTTGTTGAAAATAATGTCTTTCATTTCACTGTGAGTTTTTGGCTTCTTTTTCAAAGATCAGGTGTCTGTAGCTACGAGAGTTTATACCTGGATCTTTTCTTCTATTCCACTAATATATGGTTTTTATGCCTGGGCCATTCTAGTTTTATTACTATGGCTTTGTAGTATATTTTGAAACAGGTATGCTGACAACCACCAATAATATTGATTTTGCTGAGGATATTCACGGTCTTGTGTGCATCCATATGAATTTTAAGAATATTTTTTTCCTATTTCTGTAAAAAATTATTGTGGAATTTTGATTGATATTTCATTGAATAAATATATAGCTATTGGTAGGATGGTCATTTACATGACCATTTTCATGAGCATGGGAGATCTTTCAGTTTCATTGTGTCATTCACAATTTCTTCCTCTAATGCTCTAATATTTTCACTGAAAAGATCTTTTCCTTTCTTGGTTAAGGAAATCTCAGGGCATTTATTTTTTTTTGTGGTTATTATAAAGCAGACCTCTTCATTAATTTCATTCTCTGTATGTTTTCCATTGGTATATTTAAGGCTAGTGATTTTTGTGTGCTAATTTTATATAGTTTCATGTTACTGAAAGAGTTTATCAACTCTAGGAGTTTGTGGATGTAGTCTTTTCAGTCATTTGCGTACAGATTCATGTCGTCTACAAATAGGACTAGTTTGGTTTCTTTCTTTTTAATTTATATCCCTACTATTTCTATCTTTTTTGTATTGCTTGAGCTAAGATTTCAAATACTATGTTAATCAACACTGGAGATTGTGGAATCCTCTATTGTGTTTAAGATCTTAGTGGAAATGCTTCTTTTTTTCCCCATTTTGTATCATATGGGCCTTACGTCTCATATATACAGCCCTTAGCATCTTGCAGTTATAACTTCTCCATCCCTAATCTCACAAGTGTTTTAACCATGAAGGAATGTTGTATCTCCATTCTCAAAGACCTTTTATGCTTCTTTTGACATGCTCATATGATTTCTGTCTCTCAGTCTATTTATATGATGTGCTACAAATATTAATGTCCCTATGTTGAACCATCCCTGACTCTGGGTTGAAACATACTTGTTCAAGGAGGATGATACCTTTAATGTGTTCTTGGATTTGCTTTGCAAGAGTTTTATTGAGAATTATTGTGTATAAGTTCATTAGGAATATATTGGTCTACATTTTTGTGTCTGTGTCTGGTATTGGTCTTAGTGCAATTTTGTCTTCATAGAAGGATTTAAGAAGCATTCCATTCTTTTCAATTTTGTAAAATTACTTGAGAAGCATGTTCTTCAATCATTTTTTATTTTTTATTTTATTTTTTAATTTGACAATGAATTGATTTGAACCTGGACTTTCTAGGTTGGGATGCTTTTAATTACTCCCACAATCTCAATATATTCAGATCTATTCGGATACTTTATATCTTCTAGGACGAGATTTGGTAGCACATGAGACATAATGAGTCAAGAAATTCATCCATTTCTTCCAGATCTTCCAATTTTGTCAAATATAGAATTTTGAAATACATCCAAATGTTTCTCCCAATTTCATTGTTATTTGTTGTAATTTGTTTTATCTCTAATATTGTAGTAGAATCTTCTATCTGTTTAATCAATTTGGACAGGGTTTTATTAATCTTCTCTATTTTTTTGATGAATCAGCTCTTTGGTTTATCATTCTTTAAAAAAAATAGCCTTTGTGCCCTGATCTTGATGATTTCTTTCTGATATTTTGGGATGTAGCATGTTCTTACTTTCATTTTTTTTTTTTTTTGAGATCTCTATGCTTTTGCAATGTAGGCATTTAGATGTATAAAGTTCCCTATTAGGGTGCCCTTCATTGTATCCCATAAGTTTTGGTAAGTAGTTTTGTCATATTCCTTCAGATGTAGGATTTTTAAAATTTCTTTCTTGATTTTATTAATGACACATTCAATGTTAAATAGCGTATTGTGCAATCTCTAGAATTTGTATATTTTCTGTTATTTCTTTCTTTCTTTTCTTTTCTTTTTTTTTTTTTTTCCCCCAGAGGTAGAGTCTCACTCTAGCTCAGGCTGATCTGGAATTCACTATGTAGTCACAGGGTGGCCTTGAACTCATGGCGATCCTCCTACCTCTGCCTCCTGGGTGTTGGAATTAAAAATGTGCACCACCATACCTTACTTCTTTTGTTGTGGATATGGAGCTTTATTGCAGTGTTGTCAGGTAAAACATAGGGACTCATGCCATTTTTCCTGAATTAATGAAAACTTGCTTCATATTCTAACATATAATCCATTTTATAGAGGGTTCCCTGAACTACTTAGAAAAATGTTTGTTCTGTAGGAATTGAATAGCATGTTCTGCAGTTAGCTGTCATATTCATTTGATCTATATTGTAGTTTAATTACATTGTTTCTGTAATCCTTTTCTGTTTAGATGACCTGTCTATTGACAACAGTGGGCATTAAAGTGATCCACTATTATTGTGCTGGGATTTTTTTCCCTGACTTAGTGTCTAGTAGATTTTGCTTTATAATATTTGGCACACCTGTGTTTGGTGTTTATATGTGTATGATTATAATATTATCTAGTTAAATTGCTCCTATGATGGGTATAAAGAAGCCTTTTTATCTCTTGATAACTTTACTTTAAAGAATATTTTGTCAGATTTTAGTACAGCCATGCATGCTTGTTTCCTAGTCCCAGTTGGTTGGGTTATATATTTAATTTTTATACTCTTTCACCCTAAGATAGTATCTATATTTCAGGGAAAGGTGGATTTCTTGAAAAATGAAAATGAATGGATCCTGTTCCTGATCCATCTTGGTAATCTGTGTTTTTTAATTGATTAGTTGAATACATTCACATTAGAGTTATAATTGAGAGGTATGAGTTAATCCCTGTTAACTTGATAACTTTCTGAACTTCAATATTTTTTTATACTTAATTTACTTTAAGTCTGGTCTAGTTTTGATTATAGTCCTCCTCTACTCCTACAGCCTCTTGAGCATGTTGATTCTTCTTTCAGTGCAAACAATTCCATTCTATATTCTCAGTACAGTGGGTTTAGTTAGTGCTCATACATTTGTAAATCCATGTTTCATCATGGAAAGCCTTTCTTTCACCTGATATTTGGATGAATACATTTACTCAGTATGGGCTGGAGAGATAGCTTAGCAGTTAAGCGCTTGCTGGTGAAACCTAAGGACCCCAGTTCTAGGCTCTATTCCCCAGGACCCACATTAGCCAGATGCACAAGGGGGCGCACACATCTGGAGTTCCTTTGCAGTGGCTTGAGGCCCTGGCACTCCCATTCTCTTGCTCTCTGTCTCTCTCTCTATCTGTCTCTTTCTCTCTCTCTCTTTTGCTCTCAAATAAATAAATAAAAATGAACAAAAAAATTACTCAGTATAATAGTTTGGGTTGGTAGACATGGCCTTTTAAAATATGAAATCCATTACTGAAAATTCAGAAATAATTTTGATGGACTTACCTTTTTAACTGATCATCATTTCTTTTGAAGCTTTTGTTACTCTTTCTTTGTTTTCCATTTTTAGTGTTCTAGGTATAATGTTATGTGGAGAATTTTTTTCTCTGGTTCTCTTTGGTGTTTTGTGTGCTTCCTGTACCTGGATCTCTCCTCTTTTGTAACAACTGAAAAATGTTGTCTTATAATCTTAATGAAGACATTCTTCATGCCCTTATCCTGTAGTTCCCCTTATTATATGACCATGATTCGAATTGTTGGCTATATTAAGTGCCCCACACTTTCCTTATGCTCAGCTCATAATTTCCTTTTAACTTTTCATTGACTTTTGCCTCCCAATCTATTTCCTATATCTTTTCCTCACATTCTGATAGTTTATCCTCCACATGTTCTATCTGTTGATAAGGCTTACTTGGGAGACTTTTAAATGAGATATTTTATTTTTATTATTTTCTTCTCAGTGTATCCATTCTTTATTGAATTCTATTTTCATTTCTTGCTTTGACTCTTTTATTGTCCCTTGGAATTCATTCCTGCATTTGGTAATTTCCTCCCTAGGTGCATTACACTGTACATTTTAATATATTCTCTTTTATTTCATTTATCCATTTGTTTATAACCTCAGTAATTAAGTGTTGAATATTCTTGTTGCAATTGCATTTTGGTATTCTATTCCTGGAATTTCCTTTAAGTAGTTTTCATTGTGCTATTTGTCTTCTGTTACGGTTTGCCTGTGGAAATAGTGCTATTGTCTTGTTTGTAATGCAGCAGCCATGGCTTTTGTGGACAGTGTGTTGAGAGGCCTGCTCAGGCTTAATCCAACTGCATGTTGGACAGCGCTTGCTGTTGGTCTGACCTTCGCACACAGAAAGCTGAGCAGTCTCTTCTTTGTCCCTGCAGTCTGTTCTTGGGTCTGAGATGGGTAGTTTGACATGTTTAGGCATCCCCACTCAGGACAGTACAGACCTACAGGCTGGTGAGTGTTGTCAACACCAAAATGTACCTCATCCCCAATCTCAGTTTACATTGTCCATGTTTAACCAAAGGAATGAGTGAAGATGGAAGGGTGATTACCTGGATCCTGCATAGCCTACTCTGTACCTGTACCTGGGCTGAAGAGTTCAATGAACTTGGGTCTTCCTACTCAAGGCAGCCAAGTTAGGCAGGCAAGGACATGAGGTCAACCACAATCAGCTTTTTTAAAGAAAAGGTCAATGTTGAAAAATCACATGGTTTTAGACCTATTTCAATAGTCATAATCACCTATGCTGATTCAAGTAACAGAATCTTATTCTTTCCTGTGGTGTTCCACTGTGCGTATGGAGGGCTTTTCCATCAATTGATAAAATTGTGTCTATTTCTTCATGCGTGTGAATATTGTAATGAGCATGTAAGTTTAGCTGTCCCTCCAACTACTGATTTCTCTGCTCTGAATATATTAGAAAGAGATTGTTGGATTATAGGATAGTAACATTTTTACGTTTTTAGGCTCTTCCATTGTGTTTCCTGTGAAAGATTTCTTTTTCTTCATATCCTCACCAGCATTGTTTTTTTGTAAATATAGTTTTCATTATCAGAGAGACAGAGAGAGAATGGGCATGCCAGGTCCTCTAGCCACTGCAAACGGACTTCAGATGCATGTGCTCCCATGTGCATCTCATTTATTTGGGTCCTGGTGAATCAAACCTGGGTCCTTAGGCTTCACAGGCAAGACCCTTAGCTGCTAAGCTATCTCTCTGGCCCTTCCTTTAGAAAAACATTTTTATCTATTTAAAAATATATATATACCTATCTTTACCAGGTTGAGGTGATATCTCATTGTGATTTTAATTTGCATTTTCCTTATGACCAGCAACACTGACCACTTACCTGTTGCCCATTTGTCTTTATCCCTCTGAAAACTGTCTATTTACAATAAGCTTAGGTTTTTATCATGTTACCGAGGAAAGTTTCAGCATTGGGTTCTTGAAACCTTCATGATTTAAAAGGAATTTCATATAATAAGTTTGACTATGAATCAGAGAACAATTCAATGTTTCATATTTTTGCATCCTGAAGGCCACATGGGAGAAAGGAATCAACTGTACCAAAGCAGTGCATTCAGAACCTTAGTGCTGCTTTGAAAAATACAGGTAAACATGCTATATAGAAGTATAGTCACTACATTTTATGACTGTTAGAGTACTGACCAATGAAATGGATAATTATTATTTTTAGTAATCTCTACAGTGATCAGTCTTGCTCTTCATCATTTACTCATGTTAGCAAGTTTCTCTGTCCATGTCACTTGTTTGCTTCTTTTCCTATGGATATTGCTCTGGTCTTTGACTTTATTAAACTTTCATCTTCTCTAGTAAGTGTTCTCTGCTTACAGCAGGGAAGTTGCAAAGATAAAACCTAACCTTACAGAAACATGACCTCCAGCAGCTGAGATTTTTTTAATTTTAATTTAATTTAATTTAATTTTAATTTAATTTTAATTTAATTTAATTTTTTTTAAATTTTTTGGTTGGTTTATTTATTTGAGAGCGACAGAGAGAAGGAGACAGAGAGAGAAAGAGAGAGAGAGAATGGGCGCGCCAGGGCTTCTAGCCACTGCAAATAAACTCCAGATATGTGTGACCCCTTGTGCATCTGGCTAACATGGGTCCTGGGGAATCGAGCCTCGAACCGGAGTCCTTAGGCTTCACAGGCAAGCACTTAACCGCTAAACCATCTCTCCAGCCCTGAGATCTACATTTTAATGGGCTGATCATTTCAAGTTAAAATGCATACAGCCTTTCTACAGTAGTTTCCAATGAGGTATATAACGGCAGAAGAAACATTGAAGGTTTTGTTGTCTCATATAGAAACTTTCCATTGATGCTCTTGTGATCCAAGGAGATTTTTTTTTCTTTTTTCTTTATTAGTTAGTTTTGTATTCAGCAAATACAGTCAGTTTGGTACCATTATTAGGCTCATCCGTGACCTACCCCCTCCCCTTGGCCCCTCCTTGTTGAGGTATATGGGTCATGAATTGTGGAGTTAGTCCACAGTTATGGGTAAGCTAAATGTCTCTGCATATCATGACCCAACATGTGGCTCTGACATTCTTTCTGCCCCCTCTTCTGCAAAATTTCCCTGAGCCATGTTGGGTTCATTTTTGGTCTGCTTCAGTGATGAGGTGTTGGGGGCCTCTGAGGCTCTGGCTCTCTCATTTGGTAGGAGTTGATTTTTCTCTGTGCTGTAACATAAGCCCACTCTCCAATATCAAGCTACCATCAATTGTGGGCTACAAGAGGGCCTACACCTATTAAATTCTCTATTAAAAAAAAAAAAAAAAAGGTTATCTCATTTGTCCTGATGCTAACTTACTCTCCGCTGGAGAAACTGCTTCTCTTTTTCAGATAGATGTAGATCCTAAGGAGAGAGCCACCCCATCATACCTCAAAAGGGCCCTGGATGAAACTAAGAAAAATTGGAGAAACAAGCAAGGGGGCTGTTTTCCTGATGAACTGGATACCAAGGAGATGTTTTTGATATCAAAGCAAATGAGTTACATTTTTTTTCCTAAGGTTA
This sequence comes from Dipus sagitta, assembly GCA_036346955.1. NCBI lineage: Eukaryota > Metazoa > Chordata > Mammalia > Rodentia > Dipodidae > Dipus > Dipus sagitta. The sequence continues at coordinate 60,216,070 of CM070782.1, forward strand.
AATAATAAAGGCTCCTCTCTTTAAAAAAAAAAAAGTACATTGCCATGGAAAATTAAAAAAAAATAGGTTTAGTTCCTGTACATCACTGTACTAAAGAGTTCACATAGACCTTAGCTGTAGTCACCTATAAAAGAAATTACTAATATTTGAGAATTACTTAAGAGTTCACATATCATTAAAGATAATGCATTTGCTTTCAGGACAGGAAGTTTATCTCATAACATGATTGTTAATTATGTGGTAATTATTTTAGAATTAATCACAAGTATCCTCAAATAAACCCAACTGATCTAAGACCTTTCTTTATCTAGTAATATGAAAAATACGGGATGAATTATGAAATAAAACATAACAGAAATGAAAGGGCTTAGTGCTTAAAGCACTTGGCAGCAAAGCAAAGGACCCAGGTTTGATTCCCCAGTCCTTACATAAAGCCAAATGCACAAGGTATCACATGGATGTGAGTTTATACAGTGGCTGCAGGCCCTGGCAAGCCCATTCTCTCTATCTTCCTCTTTCTCTCTCAAATAAATAAATAAAAATAAAAATAAAAAGATTAGGCCAGAAAACGAAAGGTCATATATGTCTGAAAACAAGAAAAAATAAATCAAGAGTGCCAGGCAAAGCTGACCTCTGGATCTGCGAAGTTTACAAGCTGAAAATTGGCGCTGAAGTTGGAGTTCAATCTACTAGAAAGCCATTGCTGTTTTAAGTCTGCACAGGTCAAAAAGGTAGGCTCAAGCCTCCATTTTGTCTTTAGCAATATTTCTTATCTTATGCAAATTCCAGAGAAACTGAACAAAAGACTACAGCTTCTCTAGGCAATTTTGGTGGAGTAAAATAGCACTAAAAAAAAAAAAAAAATCAAATTGTGTTCATTGAGTGCATGACCCATAGTTACACTCAGCACAAAATGGAAATGAGCTTAAAATATGTTTCAAAATTAACATAATTGATACAAAGGAGAACTATCCACAGTAATAAGTTCTACATTTTTTTTCCTTTTTTTTTTTTTTTTTTTTTTTTGGCGGTTCTTCTTTCTAGCCCCAAGCTTGAGACCCACAGGTCTTCTCAATTGTTTCACTTAGACTATATAATGAATTCCAGGTTAGCCTGGACTAGAGTGAGACTCTACCTCAAGAAAAAAAAATAATCAAATCAGCTCGTAGGCCTTAACTATATCCCCAATGCCACAAGCACACCAATGAGTCATAAAGCAGTGCTTATCAACTTGGATCTTTGGCACATGGATGTCAGATTTCCATTCTTCTATGCTCAACCTTAACCCCCATTTTAGACTTGGTATTTTGCTCTCTGTGATTAAAATCAAGCTACATACATTTTGAACTAACAACTTAGGTTACCATTTATATAAACTGAGAATAAAATAGATTATAGAATCAGCCAGGTGTGGTGGTGCATGCCTTTAATCCCAGCAATCAGGAGGTAGAGGTAGGAGGATCATCATGAGTTTGAGGCCACCCTAGGACTACATAGTGAATTCCAGGTCAGCCTGAGCTAGAGAGAGGCCCTACCTCGAAAAACAAACAAACAAACAAACAAAAAAATAGATTATAGAATCAAAATTTTAAAAATACATATTTTTTCTAGTAATGCATATATAATCCAGGAGCTCCTGAATGCTGAACACATGTGCACTGAACTACAGCCTACAATCCTACATGTTTGACCTGCAAGCAAGTTCTAGGGACCTCAGTAGATGTTGAAATAATTAGAGCTATAATAAGGGAATACGGATATTTTTCTTTGATAATTCACATTTTGTCTAGCATATGAAAAAAATATATTACTTCACACAGCCTTCTCCCTAAAAGATAATCTTCCAAATTTATAGTTTTACTTTTTATAAAGAAAATATGTTTCTAAGAAGCAGTAGCCTTTTTATAAACTATTCTTAAGGAGAGTTAGCAACAGTTGTAAAAAGTAAAGTTTAAGTAAAAGATTTCTCTATTTTTGTTTTTTAATGAAATTTGCTATTATTTGTGTAATCTTCAGAAATGGGAAAGAGACTTATAATGATGTAGGGTACTCTAAGACATTGAGGACTTAAAAGGTCTATCATTAAATTGCAATATGAATAATTATATTACTTTCAGTACATGATATCTGTCATGAATAATATCAAAGTTTTGAACAAAATTATATTGTTTATGTTTCCTAAAATTTAGCGAAATACAAATTCTTCTAAATGTATGATCAAAAATTTAGGCATAGAAAAATATTTTAAAGTTTTGTTAAATAATTAGCAATGCCTAAAGTAAAAACAAAACAAAATACTTCTGTCTGCAAGTAGCATCAAAACAATGTCTTCTAGATGTCTATGCATATTCCTTTGACTCATGCTGCTCTCAGTCTTCCTTAGAGAATCTGTTTTGATAGATGGCAGAAAATACTGGGAGAACAAAGACACATCAGTATGATAAATAAAAAGAGCCAACTGCATAGCATGAGACCACTCATCTTTAGCACATCTGCTGGAGACTACATTATAGGGAAGTGTTGGATTAAATTTGAATGTTTCTCTCACTGCTAACCTGAGAATCTCCTCAAGAAAAATAGATGTTGAGGAGACTGAAACCCATCAAAGCAGAAAAGAGGCTGCTGAGAGCTCACCACTAAAGAAGACTTCTAACATACCTTCCAAGGCTAGAGGGAACTCCTACCTAGGCCTACTAAGTGCTATGACTAAAGGTGTGTGCCATCATACCCAGCTCTTTTGTGAATTATTGATTTTTGAAAAAAATATAGAAAAAATTAAAATTGGAGCAGAGAGAAAAGAAAGTAAACAGAACAGAAAGGAGTTTTAATTTTTGGTTTTCATGAATTTAAATGAATTACATCGCGTTCTGAGGCCTTGTCACTCCCATAGAGATGGATTGGCACATTCCTGATCCCATAGTAAATACCAATAATCCCAGTGAAGAGGGCTTTCAGTGGAGTGAAGGTAGTACAGAGGGAACAAGAGAGCATAGCTGAATTGGAATATGACCAATGTGTAGTATTTAAAATAAATAAATAAATAACTTTTTAAAAAGAGTAGCAACATTCAATTCCCCAACTCCTGTGTAAAGCATGATACAGAAAAAAACCTGGAGTTCTTTTGCAGAGCAACAGGCTTTGACATACTTTCTCTCTCTCTCTCTTTCTTTATCTCTCTCTCTCTCCTTGCAAATTAATAAAATTACTATAAAGAAATCATAAGGACGGGGGAGATGGCTTAGCTGTTAAGCATCTTGTCAGCAAATCCTAAGAACCCATGTCCAACTCTCCAGATTCCACGTTAGCCAGCAAAAAGGTGAGGCAAACACAAGGTTTCAAATGCCCTCTAGGTGGCAAAGGAGGATCTGGAGTTTGATTGCAGTGGCTGAGGACCTGGTATGCCAGCCACTCTCTCTCTCTCTCTCTCTAAAAAAAAAAAAAGAAAGTCAAGAAGAAGGGTGACTGACCACCTGTTCTTGGTATATCAAAATGTAGAATTTTCAGTGAAAACACTGGGTGAACCAGAATGATCAGTAACATCCTGATGGACTATGTAATTACATACATATAATTTTATGATGGTTTTCATATATTATGTATAATACATGGAAGATTTCACTAAAATCATTAGGGTAGAAATGATGCTATATTACTTTCAACACTGGATCATGAAAATTGGGTGATGAACAGTAATTAGTATTTGTTTTCACGAACATTAGACCAAAGCCCTGAGCTTCATGGATGAAGTCTGAACATTTTCATGCCACCGTACAAAAGAGAGAAAGAGAGAGACTAAGAATGAGACAGACAGAGACCCATCAGACTGAAAGCTTCCCTGGTAACTCTTATCTTAGTCCAAACTGCTGAAGGAAATTTTAAGAAAACTAAAGAACTACAATAAGAACTGTTCTGCCAGAAGACCATCAAACTAAGCCACAGAAAAGATTATTGCATTTTTGTTTTGCATGATATAAATGTAAGATAAAAGCTAAACAGGATCATTTACTGCTGTTACAAGGGGAATCTACATGGAAAACTTAAAATCTAATTTGCATTCTAAAGACATTTTCTTGATTATATACTGCAAATATGATAATGGATATAATAGTGATTCTCTTTTCTAATATTCAGTAGAAATTAAATGATTCGTATTATTATACTAAGACATTAATTTAGACAGACAAATACATTTTTCTGAATTTCTTTCACTGATTCTGTTTATAAGTACACACGTTAAATATGAAAACATTGCTTTATTTATGAAAAGCTTATTAAATCTGATAATTCATAGCTTTCAATCTGAGGAAATATAATGTAGGAAGAAGATATGTAAGTTAATGGATTTTGAAATGAACCCCCAAGATTCTTCTCTAGCAATTGTAAATGAAATGATTTATGTACTTTGTTATAGTATCATGTTGAATGTTTTTACCCTAATGCATTTTAGCAGCGTTAATAACACTTATGGCTTTGCATATTCATAAAACAATTTATAATGTGTAGCTAAAATGTCTATGCTTATTCATAAAAGAAAACAAAGTATAATATTTCTAGTGTTGAATGAATTCTTAATATAGTCATACACACTTCTCAGTTGACTCACTTTTGTGTTTAGGACAACATCAGAATGGCTGATTAAGAAAAACTATTTGTGTGGAAAGTAGAAATAATCTAATAGCATTTCTTCTACTACACAATGACTATTTTTAAAAAATATTTATTTATTTATTTATTTATTTATTTATTTATTTATTTATGTAAGAGAGAAGCAGGTAGAGAGAGAGATTGGACACGCCATGGCCTCCAGCCACTGCAAACGAACTCCGTACACATGCAATACCTTGTGTCTCTGGCTTACTTGAGTAGTAGGGAATTGAACCTGGGTCCTGAGTCTTCACAAACAAGCACCTTAACCACTAGGCAATCTCTCCAGCCCCTCAATGAGTATTTTTCAAAGAAGAAGACCTCTAAACTACATGGCAGGAAACACTATTTAAGGTGACTAGGAACATTTCACTATGGTACCTGGGAGTATCTGTCAAAGAACAAAGCATATCTAGTGTGTATATTGACAATAGTTACAATCTGTATTATCCTGTAGATACCACTACCAGTACCTAACTGTACAAATCAAGAAAGAAACAATGACAGATTTTCTTTTAAAGTAATTAATGTCCATCCAATAAGTTTATTACTTCAAATCTAACATGGGATATCTTAAGCTTCCAATTATACCAGATTCTACATAGTCTAAAAGTAAGTTAAAGATTATATTCTGTGGGTGCATAGACTTGAAGTTTAAGTCATTATACTCATTGCTTATTTTTTTCTTCTTTCTTTGTCTCTAGCTGAGCTGACTCTGAAGTGTTCTGCATTTCTGTTGTGCCTGACAGAAAATTTCTAACACCAGATGAACCATAACTGGGTAGAAAAAGACACCCTTGGATTACCTCAGACATTTCCAAAGTAAATAAATGAACTGAGTACATGATTATTTCCCTTATATGCATATGCATTTGCATATATATTTTGTTGATATGATTAGTTAATAGCTATGGAAAAATAAGTTTGTAATAATGTTTAAGATAATTCTGTGAGCAAAAGTAATCATACTTACTCATAGTAGGTATAGATATAATAGTGATATTCAATTCAAATACTTTAAAGCTACCCAGACCAGAATCAATTTATATCCTACCAGTAAGATGACAAGGAAAGAACAAAGAGAAGCTATTTTTTTATATACCTAAAACTTTCTAGTAGGACCTGACATCATTGAGAACTTAAATAAATGTGATTTCTTTTGATCTTTTCCCCCTTAAGTGTGTGAGGTGCTTTAGTCCTACTGAGACTTTCTCCTCCCAAACTTTGCTTTTAGCCTCTGTATTTATTCCTTATCTCTTACAGAGTATTCTATGAAATCTCAGCGCTATTAAGACTTGGGATTAGTTTTCATGACAGGCTTTGCTTATAAGCACAAGTGTCAGAAGTGACAGGGTACAATTTTAAAATGTCTGAAATAAAGGCTAATAAATGTCTACCTGTAAAGCAGTATTTTTCTGCTGTATCTAAACAAAACACTTTCTTTCTGTTGATGTGAGTGGACTCAAAGTATCACCTGAACCACATTAAACTGAAGAATCCATGTAACCTGGAGCAGCAGCAGTTAAATATTGCCAAGAAACCTAACATACAGTATAAAAAGACACATTTAAGATATATTGTCAAAACACCATGTCTTTATTGTTACTACAAAATATTTAGCAATTAATTTACTGGCTGAACATATGATGCTGGTTTTTATTTGTATAGCTTGAAATTAGATTATTTGATATATAGATATTTAAAGTTTACAGTCTACATATTATTGTTTGAAATGGTTAGAGTAAATATTGCATAAGATGAAGGCATATATGAGTTAGAGCAGTCTGTAGCAGTTACCTTCACTTTCTCTTGGCTAAGATAAAACTCTCAACAAGGAGCAGGTTATGGAAGGAAAGTATTTTTTTCTAGCTTACAATTTCAAGGGGAAGTTTCATTATTGTAAAGGTGGGGATAGGAGCAAGTATGGCAGGGACAAACACCTGAGTATCACAACTTCATATCATCAGGGCGGAAGTAGAGAGGGAGGGAAAGTGTGGCAAGCCAGTCTGGCCTATAAATCTGCAGTGCTCCTTCCCAGCAACACAAATCCTCCAGCCAGGCTCTGTGTAGCAAGGCTCCATGAGGTGATGATTAAGTAGGAGGCTTAAGCATAAACACATGAGTCTATGGGGCATATTCTACATTCAAGCATCTCCACTTATTTCCCCCTACATACAAAAAACAAAAATTATTTAAACAGAATAAACTGAGAGAGCTTAGGAGGAACACTTGCCATTATTGTTAAGTAATTAAATATGGTAGGCAAAATGGAATAGAACAGCACAAAGAAATAAAGTAAGTCCCACAAAACAGTTTTATGCCCCAGAGTACAGGTCTCAATAGGTTATTTCTCTGAGAAAGTCACTGTTATCTTTGAAGGGAAGTACAGAGCTGGAAAATATTGCACAAAGTAAAACAAGAGGCATGTATACAAACTCATACTTGACTATAGATGGTGAAAAAGTGAATGTGTGTCTCAGAGAACATAGTCCCCATGGTGTTAAGTTTACACCAGTAAAATGAAGTGTGAAGATAACGACCTTTCCTATTCCATATGGTAAGAGGAAGCATACCGACATGGCAATCTTCTTGGAAGAGAGCAATTGGTCCTCCTGGCTAAGTAGTAAAAAAAAAATAAAAAAAAAAACAGAAGCATTGTCAAGAGGAAAAGGTCTTTGGAAAATTGCAGGCCATGTTCCCAAACTAACTAGTTAGTAACTTATTCATTATCTTATATCACATATTAACAAAGTTTACATGGATAAAAATGAAACCACTACTTTGAAAATACTGTAGTTTTCTGTTTGAATACAATTTCTAATTTGTATAAGATAATGAACATTTTTCCTACATTTCACTGTGATATCATATGGAGCTTGTGTGAAGACTGAACACACATACACATAATATATATAAATATATAATAATATATAATATTATATATATATAAATATATAATATAAATTAAAAATAATTATATTAAAAGCTCAGAAGCAATTAGCGATTATCAATATGCATATGTTAATAATTTTTTCCTTTAATTTCCAAATATCTGTGTTCTTAAATTATTACATCTAAATCTTCTGCTATCTAAATTAAGATAATGTTCTGAAAAGTTGAAAACCTGGGCTTGTAGGTAATCACATTAACATATTTCAAATTGGAAATACCACCTGTGGAAATGTTTCTTTTCATGATACCCACATGCTTACTCCTCTTTTAAGAAGAATATATTCAGAGGGAGAGAGAGAAGATCCATTCAGAATCAGTGAACAGGCTCCTGTTTCAGGAAAAAAACAAAATCAGAGAAATAAAATATACACTATCAGAAAATTAATACTAGAAGCAGTATAATTCAGTCTCAGTACTTCACTCTTTTTAGCATTGCTGGGTATCTACTGAACTGTCACATGAGAGTGATTGAACCAGAAGTACAAATGCCAATTATGTTGAAGGATAGGCCACTATATATTGTTAGGCATGAAATAAAAGCAAGATTTGCATGTAAAATCCCACCCCTCAGTAGGCTCATGTGTTTGAATACCTAATCCCCAGCAGGTGGCACTGTTCAGGAAGGTTGTAGAAACTTTAAAAGATAGAGCCAGAGCCTTGCTGGAGGCAGTCTGTCACTGGGAGCAGGCCTCGAGAATCATAGTTCAGTTCTCCTTGCTGCTCTCTCTCTGCTTTTCAGTTGCAATGAAAATGTGATGCCAGCTTCCTTCTCAGGTCTGCCTACCTTCTCTACCCTGATATTGCTTTCCAGAGAAAATATCAAGATAGTGTAGCATGTGTCTGCAGTATGGATTTTCTTGGCTGCTGTCATTCAGGTAGGCAGTGAAAGAAAGCAAAATGCAGGACAGTAAGATATGAAAAAAATGTGAAGTTTGGTAAGGAGAGAATTATGCAAGTTTAAAGTCCTTGGCAGACACAATCACTTCCACAGTGATAGTGAAAGAGAAGCCTACTGCTCTGCACTGGGACACTGGGAAGACATCCAATCCGTTTGAAGGCTTAAGATAGGAAAATGCAAATGTCTTTGAAAGGGAAAGTCCTGAAGGGAGGCAGGAGTTTCCTGTTTCCTACAGAGGCTGCTTCAACAGTGGCCTTAGGCCAGACTTTATCCTAAACTGACAGCAGGACTTGTCAGTACCACCCACATAGTACTAATTTTAGAGGCATGAAACATGCAGGATGGAGGGAATCATGTTGTATGTCACCCCAGTGCTAGAGAGTCTCTGAGGCCTAGACATGTAAGGTAGTGTTGGAAACTCTGCGTGGATGTCTAGAGAGGTCACTGCATGAAGTTGTGTAGGTGAATCTAAGCTGCAATGGAGACATAAGGGTGTTGGAGATGACTCGACCCTGAGATGCCCACCAAGCAAAGCTGTAGACTTGGAGTAAAAGCTTCTCATGAGAGGCCAGACAGCCAAGCCAGAGAACTACCCAAGCTTTTTGGAACATAGAGGATTTCATCTGGAGTAACAGGTGTCAGATAAGAAGCAGCAGCATTCAATGTTTGCCCTGAGAGTTTTTGGCCTTGCTTTGATTCAGTTTTTACTTGTTAGGCTTTGATCTAATTAGGAATCCAGAGACACTCCTCTTATGTGGGTCTATGAGGTTGCTTCCAGGAAAAATTAAAAGGAAGTCCTTCCTCCAGAGTGGGTGGCCCTCCAGGTGGTGGGCTATGTGTAGGGAAATTCAGAGAGAATATAGTCAAATTTTTCACCTGGCTTACTGAGCTACTCACAGGTGAGTACCTTTTACCTGGCTTCCCCACGCTGTTCACTCATATGTGTATCTATCCAGTTGGGCTATCCTTCACCAGCATTGGAACCAAGTTTCCTCAGCCTTCCAATGTGTATGAAAGACCAGGGTCTCTCCAGTATTCCTCCAGACCTTTAGTGATGGAATGGGACTGCTGAGGCATCCAGCCACATGGATTGAGCTGCTACCAGGGTCACGTCATGACACTCAAGCCTGCAGACTTGGACTGCTATAAATAAATCCAAAAATGCTCCCCTTTAATGCCAATTCACCCTATCAGTTCTGTTTCTCTAGAGAACCCTGACTAATACAGTACCAATTTTTCTCTGTTAGAATTTAAATGTCTATTCTGTGCCACTATGTGTTTGAAGTGAAACCTGTATTTTTTATTATTATTTTTGTACTTAGTGAATATAGTCAACTTGGTACCATTGCTAGCCTCCTCCCTGTCCTCGCCCCCTCCACAGAGACCCTCCTTGTTGGGATATATGGGTCGTGCATTGTGGGGTTAACCATCAGTTATGGGTAGGGGGAAATATTTCTGTGTATCATAACCCAACATGTGACTCTGACATTCTTTCAGCCCCCTCTTCTGCAAATTTCCCTGAACCACTTTGGGTTCATTTTAGGGCTGCTTCAGTGATGAGGTCTTGGGAGTCTCTGTGCCTCTGGATATCTGGTTTGGTAGGAGTTGATTGTTCTCTGTGTCAATCTCCTTGACCCTGTGTTTAATTGTTTAGGGACTCAGTTAAGAGACTTCCTTGAGTCTCAGATGAAACTGGTGGTAGTTTGAATGTGATAGTTTGAATGTTCGGCCCCATAGACACAGTCATTTTTGATTAAACTTCCTATACAAATCCCTATCAGGCTACAAGGGGGCATGTCGCTGAGAGCAGATTGTGCAGGTCCAGCCTTAAGGAGTGCTTGAACATGTATCTCCAGTCCAGCCCTACAAAGTGTGTGGAGAGCAGCTTGAGCTGAGGCAGTATGTACTTGCTTGAGGTGCTGGCTTTTGTTGGTGTCTCTTTGCATGTATCTGTGGAAGTGAGCCAGCTTCTTTTGCTACTGATGGTGTTCCCCTGGACTTTGTAGGCATGAAATAAATCCTTTCCTCCCATAAGCTGCTAGTGGCTGAATGTTTGTCCCAGGAACGATAAGGTGACTGCCACAGACTTTTATACAACATTGAAACTCTGAAAGATTATGGAGGCTCAGGAAGTTGCACTGAATACATTCTACACCGTGAGATATCCATGGAGCCTACGGTGGTGGTTTGAATGTAAAATATCTTCCATAGATTCATGGATTTGAATACCTGATCCCCAGCAATATAGACCTGTTTAGGAGCACTATGGCAGCTTCAGAAGTTAGAGCTTTGCTGGAGAAAGTGTGTCATAGGGTCACGACTTGAGGTTATATACTTCAGCTTTCCACATTGTTTTCTCTCTTTATGATTCCTGATTTCCAGGGAAATGTGATTTCAGCTTTCTAGTCAGGCAGACAATACTGTTCCTACCATCAGGAAACTTTCCTTTAAAAATATATGTTGAATTAAACTAACCTTGATTAGTTTCAGGTTGGGTGATTTTTTTTCTGGCAATGACAAAGTAACTGATACTCAGGAAATGTTATTTCTAATTATAACTGATGGTTGTGAAAAGATTTGGTAGTTTCTGGAACAATTCTCCCAGTTTTTTTTTTTTTTTTAACTAAAATTTCTTTCAAAGGAAATATTTCTATCATGGCAACAACATTTGCATGGCCAAGAATGTCTCTGGTATGCTTTACACTGAGAAATGAATCATATACTTTACAAGACATTTCCCCTTCCTTATGAGTGTGGAAGTACTTTCTTTGAGTTTTGGGTATTTCCTCCATGAGCATATGATAACAGAGATGCCGCCATCCTATTTAAGAGCAGAAAGGCAAGATTTAAGTATAAGCCCCAACAGTGCAGAGCATGCCCTTTCCCCACAGTTGCCTCTGGTGCCACTTTAGCACGTACCCTCTATGGTGGTTTGAATGTAAATTCTCCCTCCAATTTGTGATTAAGCTTCAAACTAAGTCCCCAGCTGTTGGAGTCTTAGTATAAGATTTATGTTGCTTGGGACCTATATTGGTGCTGAGTAGGCCAGCCCACTATTTGCTCAAAGCCACTCACTCAGACAACTCTCTCTGCTGCTGATATATAATGAGAGTCATTTGCCATACTTTCCCCACCACGATGAAGCTTCTTAATAAATTATAAACCTGACATAATCCTTTCTTCCCTTAAGCTGCTACTGATCTGGTGTTTTGTACCAGCAATGAGAACATGCTTGCTATCCACATGTTGGAGTCAATTCCTCATTGCTGTGACAAACAACCAACTACACACAGCATACTGGAGTAAGGAGTTTATTTAAGGATTACAGATCCAGGGGAAACTCCATCAATGGCAGAAGAAGCTGCTTATTTCTGGAGATACAAGCAGAGAGAAGAAACTGAAGCAAGAAAATGCCAACTCCAGCAAGCATGAACTGCTAGAGCTCCAGATTTGTAAATCTTCATGATTTAAGTCTAAAGGTAGTAAAGTTAAAGAAAAAAAACCTTATTGAAGAAATGTGGATGCTCTGTTTTTTAAAAAAATCTATATTTGTTTGTGTTAGCATACAAAACATATGAGAAAATATACAGAAAGAAAATATGTGAATTTTGTCTTTTGGAAATTACAAAAGGTTTAGAGAAATGTGTAGAACTGAAAAAGATGAATTTATAAGTCTTAAAACGCCTAAAATTGTGTAATATGTGTACAAAAATGTAATTTTTATAATGGAGAAATATGAATAAGGGATAAAAATATTTTATTGTACTTATCAGTCGCTTTTAATGTACTGGTATTTATATAAACTCATCTTACCTTGAATGCTACCATTTCTCTATTTCTTAACATTACTTAATATCATTATAATCACATTACCCTGTTCTTCAAACTCCCTAGACAAAATTCCATTTATGTAATTGAAGTAGTGATTTATATGTATATTATTTCTAATATGTTAGATGTCACACAGGAAGATATTCGCTTATGTACATAATGAAATACACCTTCTAAAATATTATTATTGTTCTCACGATAATTTCTTTGTATTGAAAGGAACCAGAACTTTCCTCCTCTCCAGTGTTAAGGCCCTTTGCCCTTTCCTAGCAAGCTTCCTTTTCAACAGTCACCTTTCATCATCATAATCAGTTGGTACTCCCATGCAACCGGACTTTCTCATGTCTGATAAGAATATAAAACGTGGGCTGAAGTGATGGCTTAGCAATTAAGGCACTTGCCTGTGAAGGCTAAGGACCCAAGTTTGATTCCCCAGTACCAAGGTAAGCCAGATGCACAAGGTGCTGCATGAATTCCTTTGCAGTGGCTAGAGACCCTGGTGAACCCATTCTCTCCCTTTCTCCCTCAAATAAATAAATATTTGAACAACATAAAATTTTTGCATTACCGCACATCAGAATCTTTTTTCAATAGTTATATAACAATATGATAATAATCTTTATGTAGTACAAAGAATGTAATATGTACAATTTTTCAATGCCACAAATGGCAATTTATGCTTTCTAATATTAGGTGTTATTTATCAATATGTCTCAATATATTTTCCTAAAAGACTTTTGGGTGCTACACTAATAAAATTTGGAGGTATAAAGAACACACACTAATATATACATGTTTATATGGGCATTTAAAAAAATGTTTTTAGTTTTCTATTTGAAAGAGATAAAAGAGAATGAATGGGGCCTCCCAGGACCACCTACTGATTTGCTTCCCAAGGCTGAGTGGGTACATCATTTAAATCTTTGGGCCTGAGATCTCACATTTTGTGTCCTACATATATGTTTATGTGTCCTTTCCAGAGGCTTTTTACTCACAGAGATATCTCAATGATGGAGAGTCTCTTTGTCTCTCCCTTTCCTTTCCAATCAGGCAAAGAGGGGAATTCTGTGGCTTGATTCTTTCAGTTAACCCCCTCCCTTGATCTTAATTTCCCCTGCAATAAATGTCATAACTTATAATATACCCTTCTTATACTCTGTTTCATCAATTCTTTGCTAAAATTAGATAAGGACCTAAAAGTTGGGGTTCACAGGACCCCAAAATCCTGCATCTTTTCCCCCTGTAAACAAATGCCATGCACATGTAAAACTGTGTGCATCTGACTTTAAGTGGTTACTGGGAAATTGAACCTGGGACTCCAGGCTTTGCAAGCATATGCCTTTAACTACTGAGCCATCTTTATGGTGTGATTTGGACAACTAATGCATTGGAATTATAATTATTATTTTACCAGATGCTGGGGACCATAAGAGAATTGAGGAAGGATAGGGAAAGACTGAGAAATGGCTGCTACATTACAGTATAACAGACCAGGAGCTAGTGGTGAGCTAGTGCTCAGTGAGCACACCAAGGTACAGGTACAAAGGGTTAGTTTCAAATAACGTGTAGTGCGTTTCAACAAACAAGAAAAAAGAAACAAGGAGAAAGTATGTTAAAAGTTTCCATCCTAAAGAATGGCAAATATAAGAGGAGCTGGATAGGTAAAAAATTAAACCGTTCCTATGTGGAGAAAAGTTTCCTTTATAAAACTGGCCTATAGTTTATTGTTTAGTAAAACTAAATTTTAAGAGAATTACTACTCTTTTTTTTCTGAAAACATGGATTTTCACCAATAGTACATCAAATTGGAACACACCTATAGCTAAGGATGAAACAGGCAGGAACAATAGAAAAGTACAGAGACGAGTCTCCTCTTTCTGGGACCATATCCTGGGGCTTCTGCCCCCTGCACCTTCCGACAATATTCCACCTACCATATGAATCTGTGCTTATGATGTTTGTTCTTTAAAAGGTTTCTATGAACAGCTCTTCCTTTACGTCTTTCATGACAGGACCTTTTACCACCTTTCCAGGAACAGCTAAATAAATGAAAAGTTTTTCATTTCTTCTTTGGTCTGCAAAAATAGCTTTTGTTGATGATGAAAAGTGCAACCTCCCAAATTTCTCATTTTTCCATGAAGCAAAAGGTTTACTTTCTGAAGGTCCTCACAAGTACCATGAATCACTATATTTATCTTCCCTCTGGATGTTGAAAAATGGTTGGCAATTTAAACCTGGCTTTGCTTCGTTCTCAAAATACGAATCCAGGGCCCTGTCCAGATTTGCTTATTTTTTATTAAAGTCCTATTTTTATCAAAATATACTCTTAATTGTTGTTATAATTGTGTTTCTTGTCAAAAGAGATAGAAGATACAGCCAAGCAAATCATTCACACTTGTTCTCTAGATTAAAAAAAAAATAGAATCACAACTAACAATAAGCTAACTATACCTCCACTTTTTTGAAATGCTATCTTTTATGTTGAAAATAATTGGTGTTCAATAGCCCATTCTGAACCAGTGAAATAATTATATGTAACAGTGAGGTTTTCAAATGGATATTTATTTTTAATGTACTGAAAAATATCATAAAATAGGTGTATATCTAATAATTTATTGCAATTTCACTGATATACTTGCAATTTTCTAAATTGCTGTTGGAGGTACAATGTCCTAGAAAAAGAAAAAAAAAATACAAGTGAGGTTTTTCATTTTGATGATATACAGAAAAATGTATAAAACCAATATAATGAATAATATTAAGTATCTCAATTTAATACTATTCTAATACCATTGCTATTTATTATTAGCTTCTAAATATATCTTCAAAATGATGGACTATACTTAAATTGAATGTATCACATGTTCACAAAAAGTACTATACTATTGGAAACATGTATAATTGTTATATTTATTGCAAGTCCCTTTAAAATGAATACTTTAATATAAGTGCTAAATAACTACTTGTGCAATACATCCTATGCACAATTATATCTGCCTTAATTAGTAAAGATAACTGGCACATTGATGCATTACATTGTTTATGTTTAATTATAAAGGCAAATAAAATTCTGCTCATTCACATTCTGCTTGAATACATTTACACTTCTAGTTTTTTGTTTGTTTGTTTGAAATTGAGAATATTAAAAAAATCAGTTTGGAAGATGTGGTTGAATGTAAAATGTCCCCCTAGCTTCAGGTGTTTGTGATTATGCCTCCTACTTTTTTTTTTCTTTATTTGCCACTCAAACTGTGTCCTTTCCGTCCAGCACCCTCACTTAATTCCCAGATGGTAGAGCCTTTGTGTTGTGAATCTTTGCTTGAGGAGGTGGGTCACTAGGGGCAGACCTTGAAATTAATTAGTTTAGAACCACTAAACTATTCAGAGCTTATATTGTCTAATTCCTCCTTGCTGCAACAGGAATGTGATGCCTGACTGTCTCCTCTTGCCATGCTTTCTCTGTCTTGATAAAACTTCTGTTCAAATTCATAGGCAAAAAAAAAAAAAAAAAAAAAAAAAAAAAAACCCTTTCCTTCTGCAAGCTGCCTATGGTTGGGTGTTTTGCTCCAGCAACTAGAAGTTAACTGTTCCAGAAAACAACCACAAATTCAATTCATTATGTGACTAAAATAAAAAGATTATATAGTAAATAAGCCATAAAATAAGTTAGCATCAACCAAAAGCCTAGTTATCTGATCAGTAAGGTTTCCGAGTGGAAATAAGCTGCAATGTGATTAACTGTAGTAGACATACAAATATAGGTGTCAATTCTGTGCATAAATCTTTTGTGATTTTTGGTCATATACTTAGAGTATTACATTAAATAAAACACATTGTTATTAATTTTTACATGGCCATTTTACCTTATAGTTATTAGATAACAATTGAGTCATAACAAATGGGCCAGGTATGAATTCAATAATAAATTCCTTAGTCTTCATGGTCTTCCTTACTAAGGGAAACCCATGTGTCAATTCACCAGCTTAGCAAATGTGTCAGGCTCTAATAATTTAAGTTAATGTAAAGTTGCGACTGATATTAATATGAAATTGTGAAGGAACAAGGTATTATAATTTCAGGCTTTCGTGTCTTTTTGAAATTCTCTCTCTCCCTCTCTTTCACACACACACACACACACACACACACACACACACAAATTAATTTAGTATGATTTTCAGTTCTAGTTAGAGCCTTTGTCCCACGGGCTTGTTAATCTTGTATCCTATTCCTGCTCTGTTACAATTTAAAGATTGTCACAAGAAGGATAAATTTCATGCCATTTTCCGTTCTCATTACAATCTTCAGATTGTTATGAGAACGGATTAATTTTGCTCAATTTTCAATCCTCGTTACAGACTGTTATGAGAATGGATTAATTTTATGACATTTTCCTCTTTCATTATAATCTTTGTTATGGGAATGAGAATATGTAATGAGAATGAGAGCATATCAAGCATTAAAAGGTCTGTGAAAGCTCATGACAAAGATTGTAACAAGAAGAGGAAACGGCACCCGATCCATTCTTGTGACAATTTTAAAATTGCCAAGCGAACCCAGTGTGACACTGCATTTATCCACTCTGAAGACAAAGATTGTTGAGAAAGTGGGAATGAGAGCAAAATTAATCAGTTCTACTGACAATCTTGAGATTGTACTTAAGCTTACAGTATTTTTTTTCTGTAATACAGTACTTACATGGAAACATGTGCATCACAATTTAATGTCATTTGCAGGAAAAAAATCATATTTTTTTCTCTTTTCTCTTTGTCTCCTTTTATTCTTTATTATGTTTCAAACCTGGTAAAGCTTGTATATTCTAAACATCGTGACATTTAAAGTGGACAGTCATACTCTATATGATGTTAATTTATAAACTAAAGACAATAACATAAAAACACCATAAAATAAAAGGAAAGACGAGTCCTCACTAGCCATTGGTATTCCATGCTAGTCATTCCTTCAAATAAATTGTCTCTATTAGCTCAGAAAGAAAAACTAATTTTGCTTTGGAAAGGTTTACTAATTAAAACAATTATTTCATTATGCTAGGTCTAGAGGTATATGCTATGTAATAGTGGCTCTTAATTAAAAATATGCATTGCCTTATAATATGTGTTCCTTAAAGTTAAAGGAAGCCTATTTACTATTATATTTGAATAACAAAAGGATCAAAGTGGTAGTTTGAGCAAGTGCGACTTCATTTTTCTTGATTCTCTTAAGAAGTTTATTGGTAAACAGATAAACTTTTTGTTGTTATGCATGAAATATTACCATTGAGGGGTTGGGAGGGGATTTTGGATAAATACTTGCCACTCAAACTGAAGTACGTAAGCCCAATTCCCAGATCCCAAGTATAAAGCCATCTATTACACTCTTTGGTATCTATCCTAAAGACTCTATCTCTACTTCAAAGATACTTGTTCAACCATGTTTATCACCACTCTATTCACAATAGGTAGGAATTGCCATCAATCCAAATGCCCATCGACTGATGAATACATAATAAAAATGTGGTGCATTTACACAATGGAATTCTACTCAGCAGTTAGGAAAACTGAAACAATGAAATGTGCAGGAAAATAGATGGTCTTGGAAAATATCATCTTAAGTGAAGTCACAGGGTCTAAAAAGGACAAATGTCACATGTTTTCTCACATATGTGGCTCCTGAACTGGACCAGCAGAAATGAGTCTAAAAGGAAGTAAGCATTAGGACTATGTGTGTGTAACTAGAATGAGACCAGGAAAAAGAGGAACCAGGAAGAGAGAAGAGGGGTGGAGACACAAGGCAAACTAGTAGAGGGAAAGAATATCAGGATGGGAGGCTGGGTGGGGGTTCAGGTAAAAGGGTGGGAAAGGGAACTGTACAAAACCAAAGGCTAAAGCGGTCAGCAAGATAGGAACATTTCTCCTTAAAACTAGTATATGAGATAAAAGCCCCCATTAAGGGAGGTAGACAGACCAGTCTATGATGTCCAGTAGAAGATGGAGAAAGCTTAAACTTTAAACCATGGACTCTGTCTGCTGGATTCCCAAGGCCAGATCTGTGTTAACCCCCACAATGAGCAGTTGGATAGCATGATCTGCATGATTCCCAAAAAGTGCAGGTCTTTGTTAAGCAGGTGGTTACCAGATAGAGCTAAAATTTAATACCTATTGCTGAAAATACCATAGTCTACCATTTCAGAAAACCAAGAGACAATATGGGAACTGAGAGGAAAGGCAGTCCTCCCTTGGAAACCCTCATGGTACTAGAAAGTGCAGGAGACCTTTAAATCCAAGCTATCTACCAGTTAAACAAGAAGCACACACTTCTGCAATATTGGCACATAGCCTTTGTGGGTAATCAACTGTATTCTGATTGGACATGAGACCCAGTCAGTGGGCAAGAACTCATAAATGGCACTGTGAACCAAGTCAGCAAGCCATGGTCAAGAAAATCACATTACTGGGAGAGAAGCCACCACTCTTCTCTGTACAAGTCCAGTAAGTAGCTACATCAAATTGTTTCTCAAGCTCCTAGGAATACCCCCTTTAAGCAAAGCTTCTCTCCCCATTGGCTGGAGAATCTGTTTTATCTTACACATGACAGAGAACACTGGGGAGATTCAAGATCCATCAATACAAGAAAAGAGAACCAAATGCTCATAATGAGATGTGCCACCTCTACCACATTTATCAGGATCCAGAAGAACTTGCAGAGGAAGCAAAGACTTACCCTGATGTACCCATACAGGAAAACAGTAACAGTGTGGTGAACTGAAACACCTCGTAACAGAAATACAGAGGCTACAGAGAAGTCAACATCAACCAATAACATATCAGCCAAGGCTTAGCTTCTGTTGCAGGATAAGAAGATTTTAAGAACCAGAAGGAAGGTAGAAACAATCTGAGGCACAGCTCTCCCCAGAAACAGAAGGGTTAATTACTCCACAATGGCAACAACAACCCTACTGAGGAGGGCTTCAGGGAAAGGAGAACCTGGGGAGGGGACAGATTATAATCTATGTTAAAATATGAATTAATTAATAAAAGCTATTAAACACTTTAAAAAAGCCAGAAGCCTTGATAATCTGTTGTGATCCAATTACACTGTTGCTTACAAATATGGTTCAAGATTTCAAACATATTGTTTTAAATGACCCAGAGTTGATCCTTAAAGTTTGACATAACTTTGAATGATTTTTTCATAGCAAGAATAATTAAACTTTAAAATCCATTTATTTATTTATTTATGAAAACAAAATTAATTTCAAATATTTTATGAAATTAACTGTATTTTTTCATATTTCTCAGCAAAATGAATGCTGCTGTTATCATTTTATTTTGTCTGTCGTAAGACAACTCTTAACTGAAATGGCCGAAAACTGTGAGGAATTCTATGGAGGCTGAACGCTGGGCACCAGCACAGTTTACTTTTTCTTTTTTTGTTGATGGATGTTATTCTCACTTGATGTGGTAAATCTTTTAGAGGTAGGAAAGACAGACAGTTCTAATATTTGTAAGTTTTTTTTTGTTTGTTTGTTTTGTACCTGTGGTGACGTTAGGACATTATACTCCTTTGTTTCCGTTGTCTTCTGTCAGTGGAGATCCATGCATTACTGCTCAACCAGTAACAATTATGATATTCTGGACCTACCAAAATTTTGCCTTAATACACAAAATGAGGGCTATTTGAGACAACACTTTTAACCCCAAATAAATGCATAGTGTCTTTGTAATGCCAGTATAGGAGAGATCTTGGTAAATGTGAGATAGCACTACCCATTCAAAATTCCTAGTTAATGTAATTTTGTATTGCATAACAGTTCTCCAAAGCATCTTGAACGGGAAATTAAGATCCATGTAATTCTGCAGTGGTTGGAAAGAGTTTCATGTATTTTGTTCATGTTAAAACTGCATAGGAATAGTAAAATATCTGTGGAAAGCCATTGATACTGTGGCAAAAGTACTTGGCAACATAGATTCTGATAAAAACCCATGTTTTTTTTTTCTATCACCATGTAGTAAAAAATATACTTGTATGATGATTTGTACTTGTATTTCATGTTATTATTAAAACAGTGATGTTAAAAAAAGAGTATTCCAGAAGCTTATGTTGAACACATCAAGGAACAGATAAACACAGTCATTATGTAAAAGACCTTTATTTGTAAAAACAACATTCCTTTTCCCTTGTGGCAGAGACAACTAGTGTTTATATTCACAAATACAGTATAGTTTCAGACTCTAGTATGAAAAAGCTTATAAAAACTTATTTCAAGTGGGTTGGAGGGATGGCTTATTGGTTAAGGTATTTGCGTGCAAAGCCAAGGGACCCAGGTTCGATTCCCCAGGACCATTCTTCCTCTCTTTCTCTCTCTCTCTCTCTCTCTCTCTCTCTCACTCTCTCTCCCTCCCTCCCTCTTTCTCTGTCAAATAAATAAATAAATAAATAAAAATTTTTAAAAAAACTTATTTTATGTGCTATCAAAGAGCATGTATGTCAGGTTGAAGGGATGACTTAGTGGCTAAAAGGCTTGCCATGCAAATATGAAGACTAGAGTTGTTATGCCAACATTCACATAAAAAGTGTGTATGGTGACATGCACCTGTAATTCCAGCACTAGGGAAGCAAACACAAGGGAATCTACAGAGCTTGCAGATTGTTCTTAGCAAATAAGATGAAGCATAGTAGCAGACCTCTAGCATCCACTTGCAGGTATATAAACATGTGCTTACAAATAAACAAATATGCACACACACCACACACATACATATGCACACACACACATACAAAGAATGCTCGCCTTTTGTGTGTGCACACATTTGTGACAATGCATAGAATATTTTTTAATATTGTAAGCTGTAGGACATGCTTGAAAACTAGCCAATTTGATATAATTTAAGCCCCCCCCCCCAATATGGTAGTTTGAATGCATGTCCCCCAGTAGACTCACATGTTCTATTAAATCTTATAAGTTGGATTTCCAGCCACCTGGATAGAAGAGGCATCACTGGGTTCAAGAGGGATCCTGGGTTCAAGCCCTAAGGTATTACTGGGGCAGATCTGAACTCCAGCCTAAGGCATGCAGATTGAGCTCTGGTGGCCCTGGTGCTGCAAACTCATGCTCTTGCTTATGAAGCTGGCTGTGTGGTTATGTCTATCTGCTTGGATCGGTGGAAGGGGAAAAGCTTCTTCCACCCTAAATGCAACTTCTCCTGTATCTGTAAGCTTAAATTAAATCCCTGCCTCCCATAAAACATATCTGGTTTGGAAGTTCATCCCAGCAGCATGGAGCTGACAATGATAATGTCCATAGTATTCTTGGATATATTTGTATGACAGTAAGATCTTTAATGGCAGAATACAATTTATTTTGTTACTATCTCAAGACTGTTTTATTTCATATAAATGTTTAATTCTTCAGTTCTCTTTTAAACCTAGGAGTTTATTTCTCATGTAGCCCAGAGATCATTGTGATATCTTTTTTTTTTTTTCATGCCATTCAGTTCATGGTTGTATGTGAAAAATATTGACAGAAACCAATGTACATTGAGTCTTTGAAAAGCAAGAAATGTGTGGCATTGATCAAAAATTTGATAGATATCAATTAAAATTTTCTGGATATAGATAAAATAACTTCTGGGCATATTTTTGATGAGTGATTCTCAGTTTTATTGCAACTTTAAAGATGCCTACCATCTAAGACCCTACTGCTGAAGATACCATATCTTGGTATGTAATATGGAGTGACCTGGCTGGAATCTGAAAGAGAGTCAGTCCCCAGACAATTAGCTCATCTAGTGCCAGAAGGTGCTACATGAATGACTAGGGGGAAATGACCAACATCTATTCAAGCAACTTGTGGTCTAAGCTACTTAGCAGCAAACAACTTGATGTGATACTCACACAAGTGCAATAGTGTCACACAGCCATGATGGGTATTCAACTGCTCTTGATTTGGCTAACTGATCCACTCAGTAGTACGGGACCCATAGCTGGAGCTGGGAAACAAGTAAGAACCATATCCCAAAATGAGCCTGCTCTCCATTATCAAATTCCCACCAATCATGGGCTACAATAGGGTCTACACCTATCAAATTCTCTCTAAAATAATAATGGTTATCTCATTTATCTGGTGCTGACTTCACTCTCCATTGGAGAATTAGCTTCTCTTTTTCAGATGGATGCAGATCTGGAGTACAGAATAATCCAATTGCACCTCACCAGGGCCCCAACTGAAACCAAGTAATTGGGGAAATGAGCAAGAGTGCTGCTTTCTTGGTGAACCTGGTATCAACACAAGGGTGAAGGAGATAGATACAGAGAACCTTGAACTCCTTCCAAAACAGATGTACAGAGACAAAGAGGCTCCCAAGACCTCATCACTGAAGTATAACTAAAACAAACCCATCATGTCTCAGGGAAATTTGTGGAAAAGAGGGCAGAAAGATTGTTAGAGCCACATGTTGGGACATTATGCATAGAGATATTGCCTCTTATTCACAACAGATGGCTAACCCCAGAATGCACAACCCACATTCCCCAATGAGGAGGGTCACTGTGGAGGGGAGGGGAGACATGGAGGAGTCTAAAGATGGGGCCAACATGACTGTATCGACACTGTATACATAACTAATAAAATAATTAAATTTTAAAAAGATGCCCACCATCAACCCAACGAATCCTTATTCTTTCTGTTTTTTTTTTTTAAGTTTTATTTATTTGAGAGAGAGAGAGAGAGAGAACAAGAGTGCCAGGGCCTCCAGCCATTGCAAATGAACTCCAGATGCATGTGCCACCTTGGGCATCTGGCTTACATGGGTCCTGGGGAATTGAACCAGGGTCCTTTGGCTTTGCAGGCAAATGCCTTAAGTGCTAAGCCATCCCTCCAGCCCATGAATCCTTATTCTTTTAGTTTATCTCATGACAAAATTCTTTATTTTTTCTAGTTAGAATTTTAATCTTTCATGAACATCATCACTTTTCAAATATTTGGATTTTTAGACATGTCAAAACACAATTGGAAGAATTATTCTCTTGGCTTTACTCTGGTATAAATATGGGAATATCAATATACTGCAATAACGCCTGAACATTTTTTTTTCTTTTTGGTTTTCAGAGGTAGGGTCTTGGTCTAGCGCAGGCTGACTTGGAATTCACTATGTAGTCTCTCAGACTCACAGAGATCTTCCTACTACAGGTTACCAAGTGCTGGGATTAAAGGTGTGCACCACCACACCAGGCCTGAACCTTTTCATAATGCATTATGGTATCATTGGAAATGATATAATGTGAAGTTTGATTTAGCAGGTGTTGAGTAAAGTAGTCACAATGTGTGTGTTTTTGTGACAACCAGTTTCTTCAAAAAGTCATTCTACTTGACTGAGTTTCTTGATAGAAATCATCTAGGGAAATTAATGAAACAGATAAAGGGGTATTTGAAACTCTTGTTCATGTACCCAGTCCGTTGTTGTAGAATATTCTATTTGAAATGCAAAGTTGGCTACATAATGCTCAGATAACAATATGAACATCTTAACAGGGTATTCTGTGACTACAACTTACGCGACTCTCTAGCTCCTGTCCTTATCAGGCTTTTCGTTATAGCCTCACATTCTTATTTATCAACTATGTACAGTTGTTCCTGCTAATGAGATGTTGTCTTCAAAATTCTTTTAAGACAGACTCCTGCTCTTTGCCTCCTCCGGGACAGTTTTTCATGGCATCCTACAGAAAGGTCCAGGGTCCCTGGGAATTTTAGATCCTCCATTGCTTACTGAAGAACCCATTACTGCTGCTACTGTGTGACATTCAGGTCTCAATCTTTAATCAGTATCTTTTATTTCTAATTGTTTCAGTTTAAGTTGGCCGTAGGCATCAAACATGATGCTTACTCACTGGTGGTACAGAATAAAATATCTTTGAATCAGAGGCCCAGGATTAGATATTATCACAATGTGATAATTAAGGATAGGATTTTTTTTGCAAATTATATTCCAACTGCTAACCTAGCAGGTACTAATATTTAATAACTTCTTTCTCTATACCATTCATTCAACAAAAGCTATCCACAGGTATTATCTAATTATATACACAAAACAACACTGTGAGCAAGGCATATTTATAATCTTCATTTACACTTATGGTGAAACATTTAAGATCCTCTCTCTCTCAGTAATTTTCAAGGAGATAGAAGATTATCACAAATTTTGTTACTATGATAAAATCTGACCCATCACCAAACAGTATTCATGCTGTCTTTAAATGCTATTACCATTGTTTTCACATTTGTATATGTTTTTATGCCTGGATAATAGACATATTTGTTGATTTTAGGTTTCACAGATGAGTAAAATCACATAATATTTGTCTTTGTCTACCTAACTTATCTTACTTAATATATCTTTCTAGCTTATTATTATTGTTGGAATTATTGTTTGGCTTTAAAAATACATGGTATTCTATAGTGGTATTTGTTTTCATAGGTGTGTTTTCTTTATTCATTTACCTATTAAAAGGCATTTAGGTTAATTCAATATATTTACTATTATACATCTCATGAAATAAAATTTAATATACAGATAGTTATAAACATACTTTTCATTACCTTTAGATACATACCAAGAAATTAAATGCTAGTTTACATGTGGTTCCTTTAATTTGGGGATCAAAAATATTTTTCATAATATTGACTACTTTATATTCCCCCCAAACTCCTTGTGGGCTTTTGTTTCTTCCTTCACATTCTTAACAATGTTTGCTGTCTCTTAGATAATGAGCATTTTAACCCTTTTTGGTGGTATTTAAGTGTGGTTTGAATTTGTGGTTCTATAGTTATTAATAAAAATCTAGGCAACCAATTTACATATCTGGTGACCATTTGGAAGTCTTCCAAGGAAAGTATATGTACGGTGTTTGCCCTATTTTTAGTAAGTGTATTTTCCTCATATATTCATTATCAAAATGAATTAAGCACAAAGATAATGCATAGAACCAAAGAAGGAAGAAAATATTTGAGAAGATCTTGACATTGTTTTATGAAATGACTTCTCAGACATGACCTTCAAATCATAAGCATTGAATGCAAATATTTTAATCATGCCAACTACCCTAACACAATTCAATGGGCTACAAAAGGACTTAAAAATAGAGGCAAAATCACTTGAGAAGGAGTCAAGCAGAAGAAACAGAGAAAAACAGGCATGAATGTACTCAAAAACCATACTTACTTGTAAGATATTGTCAACAAATAAAAACAAAATCTTAGTAGCAAAGGAAGCATAGAATAAAGAAAAATTGAAAAGGGACACAATATTTTTAATACATTTATTTTACAAGAGATTAATATCAAAATTATAGATTCATTATTTTTATGTTAGCAAATAGAGGATTTAACTTTTACATTTATGTTTCCAAAATGATATGAAAACTATATAGAAGTATGCATCAGTTCTTCAGAGCATGCTGGTGCATGTCTTTAATCCCAGCACTCTGGAGACAGAGGTAGGAGGATCACCATGAGTTCTAAGCCAGCCTGAGGCTATATAGTAAATTCCAGGTCAACCTGGACTATAGTGAGACCCTTCCTTTGAAAAAATAAAAAATAAAAGGTAAGCATCAGTTGAAGGACAACTTAGAACCTAAAATAAAAATATTTTTGTTGAAATTTTCAGGCCAATATAAAAGTTTTAGTAGTTCAGATTAGTTGTCTTAACATAGGTAGTATGTTAAATAATAAATTACAAAATTCACTTTATTTCCATATGTGTTATATGTTATTGTGCCAGTTAATTTTCGTATATAATCAATTACTATAGGCATCTGCATAATGGATCAATTTTGTTGGAATATAGTCATAGACTGAAAGCTAAGATTGAATTCATCAAGTTTCTTGTTCATATGTGCAGACTGATTGCATAATGCCTATTGTGCAGAGAAGGGTAGAGTTCTGGGAACTCTACTCCAAGGCAGTTGCTGAAAACACCTTGTCAAGTTTGTTGATGATTTACTTGGGGGACACATATGGGCAATATCTGAGCATGTGACATTGTTTCTTAGTTTTCTCTTCCCTATCACCTACTTTTGTCTTTTTATTTCATTATTTTTACTCTCTTTATTTCACTCTTTCTCCTTCCTTCTTTCAATAGTCTCTGAAATCTTGCCAAAAGACAGTATGATAAGTAGCAAATGTTCAAACAGAGTCCAGAAAGGATTCTTGGATTTCTCATACTATCTAATGTAGAGATTACATGTTAGCCTTTTGTTTATAAAAATAAATAGGCTTAAATAAAGTGGTTAGTATTTTATGCCAAGAACTACTGCTGATATTAATCCACCACACACACACACACACACACACACTCACACTCACTTATGCATGCACGTGCATGAAACACATTCTAAGAATGGGAGTAGATATTAATAGCAGCAACAACAAGGAACCTCAACATACCCTGGTAAAAAGATTAAAACTTTCTCTTTTGTCATGTTTGTTGTCAGACTGAAAATGAATAGGTGTGGTCAGAGGTCAGCATGAGAAGAAAAAGATCAACATGACCTCTGGGAAATAAAGATTATTTGACATCCTTGGGATTATCTATGAGGGCGTTGATGACATATCGGTGTAAAGGTTTGACAGGCCGGGGAAGACTTCATTTTCTACAAAGTTAAATATAAAGCCAGAAGCTCAGCCCCTCCTCACCATGGGAGCTGCTGCAGAAATCAGTATCCATGATCAATGATGCATTTTCACAATCAAAACAAGCATCCGTGTCTCCAATCTAGTCACATCTTCTGAGCTGCTGCTTCCTGTGGGGATTTAATTGCTGTGACATTAGACTCCAAACAACAGACACTTCTCAAGGCTACCCATCAGGGCAGGGACAAAAATCAGTGTGATCGTGTTGAAGCTGTTAGACACAAAACCTGTTAAAGATCCATGTGGGTCATGTTCTTTCCTCTGATTTCAACAGTAAAATTTAATAGTCTTCCACAACAAGTCTAACAATATCCCAGCATTATACTAACCATGAAAATGGTTGAAATGTTTTTATCTGATAAAATCCCTGGCTTTTTTTTTTTTTTTTCTACATTTTGACATACAAATCACCATGGCTTTCCTTCCATTTATTTTTGTCATCCTTTTTTAAAGCAAAACATGGAAGTTAAAAGGTTAACCTTTTTTTGTAAAGGCTTATAGATTTTTTAATTAGACTTTTTACAATATGATATTTTTACTTAGTCATCAAAACAGAGGAAAAAAACAATTTCTGGTTAAAAATAGAAAACAACACAAACTAACAGATTTCAGTTTTAATGATCATTGTAACTTTCTAATACACAAACTCTCATTTTTACCATTTTCTCAGATTTTTCTCATCACTTTCTTTTGAAATCATATGAACTAAAATTTAGTTGCTACTTTATTTGAGTGTCTTATTGTCTTCATGTCACAAAAATGCAAAAATTATTAAGAGAATTTAGGGCTAGAGAGATTGTTTGGTGGTTAAGACACTTGCCTGCAAAGCTTAAGGACCCAAGTTTGATTCCTCAGTACCCACATAAGCCAGGTACACAAGGTAGCACATATTTCTGGAGTTTGTTTGCAGTGTCTAGAGGCCCTGACATGTCCATATTATCTTTCTCTCTCTCTCTCTCTCTCTCTCTCCCTTTCATTGAAATTTTACAATAGCTAAATGCAAAATCTAGGGCAATGAAGTAAAATTGAGTATCCCATGAGGTTGAAAGTAATTTTATGGGTTCTCAGTGAACTTGATATTGTGATCTGTTTAAACTCTTTCAGCTAGCAAATAAGGATATGAGTATCTGAGGCTTAAAAACTACATGGGGATTGCAAGTTCATCTTTGTTTTTCCTACCATTCAGAGAATTTAGTATTTAGGTGTTTATTTCTAATTACTTGCTGATTGGATATCAATGATTCTATGGTAGCATAATAAGCCCTCACATAAGTCTCAGGATGAAAATCCAAACACTGAGGCTGGGGAGATAGCTCATGGTTTTCACTGCAAGCATAAGGTCCTGAGAGGGCCGAGGTCTCAGCATCCATGTAACAACTCGGCATGCCCACTCACGGTTGTAACCCTACTCCCGTGTAAAGCTGATGGCCAGTCTGTCTGACTGAAAAAATGTCAACTCTGAGTTCAGTGAGAAACATCTGCCACAAGGAAGCAGCAGATAAGCAAAACGGACACCTGACTTTCTCTTATGGCCTGTGCACATATGCACGTGGCACACACATCTGTGCCCATACAAATGTATACAACTCCACCACCACCACCGATACCACATATATAAACATATGAAAGTAAAACACACACAAACATTATGTCTCAAGATTTTCTGGGTACATCAAGTTATTCTTCAACTTCATATTGTTTTTCAGGGAGCAGGAATGCCTAGAATTTCCAAAACAGCTTCTTGTATAGGTTGTCACTTAGACTAGCTGCTGACTTGGGACTAGGACATCCTTTGTCCTCATGTGGGCCTCCTAGTGTGCCATGATCCTTTTCCCAACAGCACGACAACTGAATCTAGCAACAAAAAAAGTCTAAGCAGGCCAGGCAAAAGCTGGGACCCTGTCTAGAACAGCCTCAGCTCTTACCACACTTACATTCTATTGCCCAGAGTTACAAAAAAGAAAAGACATTATTTTGAATGATCCTTTTTCCACTGAAGACAAGGTGATTTCTAGGCTACAAAGCTTTGCTGAAAAAAAAAAAAAATGACATTACTGGGCTAATCAGGATAATCAGTATTGTGAAGCTCTATCCTTCAGGCCTGTCATGACCATTGCCATCCTCAAGCCAAAGCAGCTGTGGCAACTCACTGAAGACCTTCACATGGTCTGGCCACTCCGTTCTGTGGAAGTGGGGAGCAACCACAAGGTAGTGCAGCAATGCAGGATGTAGTCACACAGGGATAATGCTCCCCCAAACACATTTAAGTGATTAGCACTCGCTCAGAGCTTAGCAGAAAAATAAATAAGACACTGAATGCTATAGACTGCAACAAAAGTGTTTTAAGGGAAATATCTAAACAAACAGCCTAACTTCATATTTAAGAGGACCCACTCACTCCACAATTTGGATAGTGTTAACAACAAAAAAAAAAATAGATTAGAGCAAAAGTAAATGAGTAGAAAATGAATCAACAAAACATACAAATAAAAATGACTTGGCCTTTGGAAGTTAAGTAAAGTTGAAAAACCCCTACTAAAACCACCAGAAAAAAAATAAATGTCTCAAGTAAGAATAATTATAAAGAAAAGCAGAGCTATAATCATTGATCACACAAATACAAAAGTTCATAAGAAATTATAACAATCACAATTGAACATACTTCATAACATAGTAGAGCAGAATAAATTCCTAAAGCATATAACTCACTGAAACTGAATCATCATCCAAAAAGTTGGATAGACTAATATTGAGTAACAATATTAAATTAGTCATTGAAGACATCCAGAAAATGGAAACTCAAGACTAGATAACTTAACTAGTCAGTTCTATCAATCATGTAAGTAAGAGTTAACAATAATAGTTATCCCAAAATAACAACAACAAAAAAAAAAACCTCTTATTTCATATGACCAGGATCACTCTCAAAGATAGACCACATCTGAAGACTATCAACAAATGAACAGGAAATAAAATTATACACTATTAGTTTTCTTGGCCTTTGGAAGTTAAATGAAGTTGAAAAACTCCTACTAAAACCACCAGAGAAAAATAAATGTCTCAAATAAGTATAATTATAAAGAAAAGCAGAGCTATAATAATTGATCCCACAAATACAAAAGTAGGTACACATACTCAACCAATATAAGACTGTTACCTAAGCCCTTAATGACCCTAGATGCAGATTCATTTGCTATGCTTCCAAATGAGAAACAAGCCTGTCCGGTACCTTGACCTGGGTCTTAAGAAGTTGTAACCAGGAATCCATGTTGAACCCCATGGACTTTTCACTTACAGTTCTATGAGGTGAAAAAACATGCTTTTAATGACATCAAAAAATCAAATAAAAATAAATGCTGGCGAGGATGTGGAGAAGTAGGAACACTCATCCACTGTTGGTGGGAATGTAGGATGGTACAACCACTTTGGAAAGCAATATGGAGACTTCTAGATTTGTTTTTTTTATGTGAGATGAAGGACCAAATGCTGTTTAAGACACTGAAGAGAAATAGGAACATATTAATTCATTTTAAAAGGAATAATTAGTTGCCAGTGAATATTATGTGTCTTACTGAGAGCTGTTTTTTTATCTCCAATAATACATTTAAATGTTGTAAAATAAAAGAATAATTCAAGTTGTCAAATTCCTATGTGCTTTTATCTAAAAAATCTATGCATATCTACTTTCTCATATATCTATTCCAGATAAAGATAACTAGTCCTCAGTTCCCCAAACCAGAATCTGTGATCACTATTAACTTGATCTCAAGAATACCAGATTGTATTCATTTGGGATTATCATTTTGACTCTTAATAAGGAATCAGGAAAGCCAGAAGTTCCCTCCCATTAAGAATTTCTATGTCATCCAATTTTTCTGGAGACTGGACAAATCATGAATTCTGTAAGTACTCAGAAGTTATTCAAAAGATAACATTTACTGAACACCTATCTTACATAAGGCAGTGAAGGTAGTCAGTGAATGGAACAGACAAAATTGTCTACTTTCATGGGTTTTGAGCAGATCATAGAAACCATATGGGCAATTATAAGGCCTCTGGCATTTAATCAGAGAAAATGCAAGACATTGTAAGGTCATGAACCAAAATGTAATTTGCCTCATGTTATGGTTCTTTAATCATGGTCTGTTTTCTTTATGGATATCTAAATGTGAAGAGAAAGGTTAAATCTGAGAAAATAGCTTAAAGATTTTGATAGTGATGCAAGATTTCGGGGTTCAGGAAATGTCACCTAAGTTCATATACCTCAATTTTGGGTCCCGTCCTATTTTTAACAAAAAGAATTGATAAAAATGGACCTAAGAAAGATTATTAAGTGCATTTTGAAAGGGATCACAAATTATGAGGCTTATTTAAGGGAAACTGGGATCTAGGAATAAAGTTAGAACAAACCCATAAGCACATAGAAAGTAGGAAACAAGCACTTCTGCAGAAAACACAGTAGAGTCCATGAGATTCATTTAAGAGGAACAGCTGGGGCAGAGTCACACTCACATGGAAGATAAGACCTATGTAGAGAGATTTAGGAGAATCATCCATGGAAGGCACAGCATTCATCTTGAGCTTCCCAGTGGAAGAGAGTTAAAAGTCGTGAGGTTTGTGAATAGGAGAGAGTGCCAGGAAGTGTGAAGTGGGTATTAAAGAGAGTTATAATCATGGTTTCCCTGAGTTTAGTGAAATTACACAGGTAGCAGGACCAGAATTTACAGCGGATATCCACATGGTAGATTTAGAGACCAGAGGAAAATCATATCCGTAATCAAAGTGAGAAGTTATCCCAAAAGTATAAAGCAGAAGCAAGCAGAAAAATTACTCAGACCAAGAAACAGTACTCTGTTCTCTTTCTCCCCTCTCCCACCAAGCCAGGCTAGATGAGAGGAGTCCCTCCAGTGTATCCAAGCAGGGATCACACAACAGAGTGAAGGGAGGTAGAGGGAGAATAAGAGGGCTGGGAATAGCCATTACAGTCAATTGAAAAGTGTAGTCTTTCATCAGATTCAAGTTTGTGGAGGGGAAGACCTGATTGGTTTGTAGATTTGAAGGTAAGGCTTCAGGGCCAGCATACTTGGGTAGTGAAGGCTGCCCAAGTAGGTGCCTTGCTAGACTGTGGGCTGCTGGGGGTCATTGTAGCTGTTGTGCATGAGTCTTCATCAGACACAGGTTCCTTTTATGCCAAGATCAGGTGGCATTGGCTCTCTCTGAGCCTCTGTTCCTAACTGAAATTGCCTAAAAGAAGTTAGCTTTCTCCTATTTCTCCTTCAATAGCACCAAGTATCATGAAAAATTCAGTGATGAATGTTTTGAAAATGTAGTCAATCAGCTGGTTTTAAATAATAAACTATATTATATACAAACTGTGGGAGAGGAGCAGGAATTAATCACTTTGCCCTCCAGAGAAAGATTGGGGATGCAGAGTGAGTGATGATTAAATGTCATCTGTCAGGAATGGAGAGAATAAAAAAAAACCTTAGAATCATATTTCTGCACTTTAAAAATTGTATATTTAGAGACAGGTAGATGGCATATTAAACTCTCAGCAGATTTCTGTGTTGCCACAAGTCTGAATCCAAGCATCAGGTGCATAGCTATGGGGAGAGAAAGGTGACATATTAAATCAAGGGATGGTAACAGTATACTGTAAATAAAGACTAGATAGAATTAAAAACAATGTTAACTTTAGGTTTAGAAAAGAAACAATAGGCTGTAAAATCAGTTGCTTAGGCCGGGCGTGGTACCACACACTTTTAATCCCAGCACTCAGGAGGCAGAGGACGGAGGATCAGGCGAGTCTGCCCTGAGACTACATAGTGAATTCCAGGTCAGCCTGAGCTAGAGTGAAATCCTCCCTCAAAAAAAAACTGAAAAAAAATTAAAATCAGTTGCTGTGCAATCAGCAAAGCAACATGGATAATCCTTCTCCATGGTACCTTAAGCAAAAGAGAAAAGGAAAGGCCTGAAGAACTTGAAGGACGTGCAATCTGACATTTTGTAGAACAGATGATGCATGCAGCAAAGCAGACACCGCCGAACTCAACTGCAGTGAGTTCAGCTGGTGGAAACCCTCCACTTTCAGTTGCTCGCTGGTTGTGCTGCACAAGGAAACATCTTATGAAAGGACTTTTTATTTCCTGTCAATCTTTTAGTTGGGAAGAACAGAAGTCCCTACATTTTTATTATTCCATGCCCCAGAGGTCTTGCTCTCCAATGTATGACTGAGTGACCAATCCAAGTTTCAGTGTGTGGAGAAAAACTGATGGCCTCTTATAAGCAGGTTTACACACACAGGTAATCATAGTGGCTTTTATAAACAGTACTTCATACTGAAGATGAGTGTGTTTATGGCTGGGAACTGTGGCTCTACCTCTGGAGACAGGAGAGAGATGACTGGTGCTTGAATTTGGATGGAATATTGGAACACTGATATCACATTAACTGAGATATTCCAGATTCTTAAAGGCAAATATTACATATTTTCTTTAGTATGTACAATTTAAGGAAACCACAAAGCACATGAAGTTAAAAAGAGAACCATTAGGGATGTACAAAGCAAAAGGGATAGTGGGAATAAAGATTTTAAAAAGATTAACACAGGGCTGGAGAGATGGCTTAGTGGTTGAGGTGCTTGCCTTCAAAGGGTAATAACATGAGTTCAGTTCCCCAGTGCTCATGTAAAGCCAAATACACAAGGAAGCGCCTGTACCTGGAGATCATTTGCAGCCTCTGGAGGTCCTGGCACACCTACTCTGTCTGTCTGTCTCTTGTCTCTCTTCTCTAGCTCTCTCTGCTTACAAATAAATAATTTTAAAAAGAGTAAGATGAAAGTGAACATCATTAAAGTGCATTACATGCATGTACATAAATGTCACAAAGCAAACAATTTCTTTGTATATTCAGTACTCACTAGTAAAGTTGTTGGTTTTATTTAATCACTATAAATTGAAAAATACATCCAGTAAAAGCAACATTAACTCAAAATTTGCTAAATTCTAAAAATCATACCCATAGACCTCAAATCAATAAATGTTAACAGGAAGAAAATTGAGACAGGGTAGTCTTTTTTAATAAAACTATAAATATTTATCCTTGTTTTCTCTGGGATTTTAAGACATAGAATGAATATATATCATTAGTGTTTTCTCACAGAAAGCATACTAGGTTTAACATACTATATAAAGGTAATTAATACAAATTTATAGGTTTCATGGTTTTGAAATATTTACAATGAAGAGATAGTAATGTTTTGACAGGTAACTTTCTCTACATAGCATTGAATACTAGCTACTATAATGATCATTATAGGGACTAAAGGTTGACTATTCTTGTAATTCTTATAATCAAAACAGAGG
Source organism: Dipus sagitta (assembly GCA_036346955.1). NCBI lineage: Eukaryota > Metazoa > Chordata > Mammalia > Rodentia > Dipodidae > Dipus > Dipus sagitta. Next base: position 60,250,442 of record CM070782.1, read on the forward strand.
TATGAGCTAAAGTGATAAAATATTTTGCCACTAAATGCTGTTCGTAGCATAAAATATTAGACATTGAAATACTTCAAAGTTCTTATAATTATATTCTTTCATGAATTTCAAGAAATTTATTGTAACTGAAACTTCATTTGTGTAGCTTATACACTGAATAGACATTGCCTTATTTTTTTTAATTAAAGGTAACATACTACCTATATTACAGAATGTTACTGTTAACATTTTCAAACATAATCTTGACTAAAATATGTGTGTGTTTATATGCATAATCACCCAATTAATGGTGTTTATGGCTTGCCAAGTAGAATAAAGATAAAGAAGTATTTATAATCCTACATTTGGGAAGAGACATGCAACTTATATGCTAATAGGTTTGTTTTTTGACCTAAGGTTAAATCACAAGAAGCAAATTTGGACATCACATAAACTACTGGCTATATGACTTTACAAAATCTAACATGAACAAAACATTACCTTGCAAAGTTACTGTAAAAACCTTCAGAAAACACATGAACTTACCAAGTATTTAGCTTTTTCCTGTTCTCTCTTTCTTCCTCCAAGAACCTTACACCTGCCACAACCATGCACTTCACTCCAAAAACAGAAGCACTATGCAGCATTCATCATTACTCAGTTACTTCAGTGACACTACTGATTTGACTTTTATTTATTTTTTTCCTAGCAGTTGAACTTTAATGAAAAAAGATCAAAATTTCTTCTATCTCAGATTAATGATAATAGGAAAATTAGACTAATACACTTTCATACACATTTTGTTGTTGCATTCATTTACCTTGCTGAGACAAAGCCCTTTACCAAACCAGCTGATGGGAGGAAAGTTTTAATTTTAGCTTATCATCTCAATGGTAAGCTCCTTGATGGCAGGGGAGGCATGACATGAGCAGAGGCTGGACATCTCTTCCACCGCAGCTGGTGGAAAACAGCAGCAAAAGAGTGACCTGAACTCTGGCAAGGGGGAAATGACTGTAACAACCCAAAGCCCACTGCCACACCTCCAGCAAGTCTCTTCCTCCCAAATTGCCATGAGCTGGGGACCAAGCATTTCAAACACATGAGTTTATGAGAGGCATTTTATTCAAACCACCATAATCATTAAGTAACTATTATTCATCCCTTCTAATATCTACTTGCTCTTATCAGTAAATGTTATTTGAGCAGGAAGAAAGCATGCCAATGGATCAGACTGATAAAAATATGAATTAGTGAAAAGCTATGTAAGTATAAGACATAGCATGAACTAATTAATTAAAAGCTCTTCCATGGTAAATACCAGTAATACCACAAAGGAGGGCCCTCAGTGGAGTGGGGGCAAGGAGAAAGGAAAGGATTGTACCAACACATAATATGTCCTCACAAAATTTCTACTTAATAAACAAAACTCAGGCTGGAGACATGGCTTAGCAGTTAAGCAACTTTTCTGTGAAGCCTAAGGACCCAGGTTTGATTCTCCAGATCCCATGTAAGTCAAATGCACAGGGTGGCACATGCATCTGGATCTGGAGTCCATTTGTACTGGCTAGAGGACCTGCCATATCCATTCTCTCTCCCTGCCCTCTTTCTCAAATAAAAATAAATAAATAAACCCCTTATCAGAATCCTTCACTGATTTTAGTTTAAAGATTTTCATTTACTTTGAATTGATTTTTGTTTTGTAAAAGTAAGAATTTAATTCCAATCATTTGCCAGTAGATATCCAGTTATGCCAACACCACATATTGAATAGGCTGTCTTTTCTCCAGTGCATGTTTGTGATGCATTTTTGAAAAATTAAGTTCCAATAGTCTTTTGGTTTATTTCTTGGTCTTGTTTGTGTTACAGTACTGTGCTATTTTTATTATTCTAACTCTGTAGTATAGTTTGAGGTCACTTATTGTGATCACTCAAGCAGTGTCCTGTCTGCTTAGTATGGTTTTGTCTAGCCTAGGTCATTTTTGCTTCATTATGAATTTTGTTTAGTTATACTTAGATGAATAATGTCATTGAGATATTGATGGGGACTATATTGAATGTAAAGATTTCTTTTGGTAGGATAACTATTTAAACACTATTAATTCTGTTGATGGAAACATTGAAGGTGATTCCATCATTGTCTAAAGTCATCAATTTACTTTTCTAATTTCTCAAAAGTTTTTCCATGTAGAGGATTTCCATCTCCTTGGTGAGGTTTATTCCTAGATATTTTATTATTGTTTTGAAGTCATTATGAGACTTTCCCCCCACCCATGATTTCTTCTTTGGTAAATTTTTATTGGTATATGCCAAAATTACTGATTTATTTATTTATTTTTTAATCCTGCTACTTTGCTCAAAGAGTTTTTCAGGTCTGAGTATTCTGGTAGAATTTTTAGGATCTTTTTGTCATCTACAAATACATATATTTTTATTTCTTCCTTTCCAATTTTTATCACTTTAATATATGTCTCTAATCTTTTAGTAGAGCTAAGACTTTGAGCTTTATGTTAATTATGTTAAGTAAGAGTTGAGAGGGCAATCTTGTTTCATTTGAGATTTGAGAAAATGCTTTGAAGTTTCCCCATTTAGTATAATGTCTTTAATTTATAATTTGGCAATAGACATTATTATGTTGAGGTATGTTTTAAGTATTCATAGTTTGTTCAGGACTTTTATCCTGAAGGCATGCTGAACTCTGTCAAATACTTTTTCTGTATCTATAACGAGGATCACACAATTCATATTTTTAAGTCTACTGAAAATACTTATTTTTAAGATAAAATGTGGGCAATAATTTTTAGAACTGACCCTAGTAGCATGATAACTAGTCCAATAATTACAGAGAGTATTTAATATGTAGGATATATGGAAATTTACAAAAATCATTATCTATCAAAAATGGGGGCTGGAGGCATGGCTTAGTGGTTAAGACATTTGCCTGCAAGGCCAAAGGACCCTGGTTTGAGTCCCCAGGACCCATATTAACCAGATGCACAAGGGGGTGCACGTGTCTGGAGTTCGTTTGCAGTTGCTGGAGGCCCTGGCACACCCATTCTCTCAGTCTCTCTCCCTCTTTCTCTGTCAAATAAATAAACACATAAATAAAATATTTTAAGTAAATGGGCCAATGAACTCAACAGACTATCCTTAAAAGAAGAAACCAAATGGCTGCAAGTATTTTAAAAAGGGTTAAACATCATTTGCTATCAAAAAATTACAAATTAAAGCTAGTTTGAGATTTAATCTCTCTACAATCAGAATGGCTATCAAGAAAACAAATGACTACAAATGCTTTGAAGATGTAGGGAGAGGGGAAAATTGATTCACTGATGATGGAGATATAAACTGATGTAGTCTCTAAAAATCAGCATGGAAATTTCTCACAAGACTAAATGAGTACCGTTATATGGCCCAGATACACAACACTCCTGGTCATGTTCATAAAGGAAACCTTATATTACTACAGATATACCTGCACATCCATGGTTATTGCTGCTGTATAATTTTAAGAAAATAGTATTTGCCTAGATGTTCACCAACAGATGAAATGATAATAAAAATATGGTACATATTCATAATGGTATCTTTCCAGACATAAAAAATAATGAAATTATAAAAAGAAAAACAGGACAACCAATGGAACTAGAAAATATATTGAAAATTAGATCATGCTGAAAAAGAGAAATAGTACATTGTATAATTTTGATATTTCTAAATTCATGTAGGAATGAGCATGGTTATAGATTATTAAAGTAGAAAATGGACCATTAAATTAGAGTCATAAAGGAAGAAGGTGTCTGTGGCAGTAGAACGCATGCAACATTAAAATGCAGCAGGAGATAATGGTACTAGAAGGGTCAAATCAGGCAGGGCACAGGGAGGAGGTTGCAGGAGGGCAGAGCATCAACCAATATTAAGTCTATATAAATATGTCCTAAGCAAGGCTTTTACATTGTATGCTACTTAAAAATAATAAATAAATAAAGGATTTTCAAATTTCTGGGAACTTTGCTTATTACCTAATTGGGAAGGAGCTTTGCATTATTTTTTCCTTCTCTTAAGCTCAAGATATTATAAAATACAAATAATGATAAAAAGCCTGTATGGGGTATACTGTTGGTTGCAATTCTTAGTTAATGACATGAAGACAGATAAAAGAGTAAGAATAGTTGATGTCTCATGCCCATATATGGCATATATTCACTTCTACTCCTCCACAGATTCTATTTCACACATATATGTGGTCTTACACTTTTTCAGTTGCAATTACAATCTTCTTAATAATTATACCCAATTTGAACATTTTGTGTAATACCTGTTTGCCTTAGATTGATCTTAAGTTTCTAAAACATTTTGTTGACAAGTTCTATAAATATAAATAATGTATTATATTCATAATCCCTTTATACCACCCTCCTATTTCTCCCTCCCAAATCCCCCTGCACTGAATCCAAACTAGGCTGTCTTCTATTTTCACATAATCATTTTTTCCCTCCTATTATGCAGATCTTGTGTAGGTAGTGTCAATAATTGCAAGGTCATGGATATCTGTGCCAATTTGGGCATAGAAAACTGTATTGTAAGTATCCCTCTCCTTTGGCTCATATATCCTTTCCACTGCCTTTTCCACAATTGTTTCTGAGCCTTTGAGAGGATAAAAGGAAGATGTCTCATTTAGTAATGAACTCTCCACTGTCACTTAGCACTTGGGTGAATATTGAGTCACTCTAGTGGTTACCACCATCTGAAAAACAGAAGCTTCTCTAAACAAAGCTGAGAGTAGCATTAATATATGTGCATAAACACAAGTATTTAGAAGGAAGTTTGGTGGGAATAATAAATGCATTTACCCAGAAAGCAGTAGTACTTTCCTCTCTATGGCTTATGACCTCCCAAGATTTATGGCATAATGATGAACGCTCATGACTCTGAGCTTAATTGTTATGTAAAGAAAGAGTGAGATGAATGAGTTAAAGAAAAGTATGCCATGTAGCACTGAACATATACATAATCTAAATTATAAAGATTTTCAGAAATGTGATACCAAGTAAATAACAAATGTTTTCTTTTCTTTTCTTTTCTTTTTTTTTTAATTTATGAGGTAAGGTCTTGCTCTAGGCAAGGCTGACCTGGAATTCACTATGTAGTCTCAGGGTGGTTCTCCTACCCTGTTTCCCAAGTGCTAGGATTAAAGGCATGCACCACCATGCCCAGCTTCTCTAATAATTTTTATTATTCAAATGAACTGTGAAATTTTATAAACAAACTTTTTTTCACTCTTGAATTTAGAAGAGAATATTGGAGATTGTTAATTTTGTGCTGTAATTACAAAACAAAATGATACCCCTTTCCAAAAAGTTTCTGTTTTTCCTATTTGTTTTGATGATTTCAAAACAACCTTAGTACAGATCACATGACATACAGAAAAATATTTCTGTCATTCTGTGAAGTATGTGTGGGTTAGTACTAATGTGTTAGCATCACTGAAACCCAATCTAACTTCTTTGTACCTTTGGCAATGTGATCATGTTAGAGAATAATAGCTCTATTTGTTGATAATTTCCGAAACAATATTTTTGATAAAGAACACCTAAATTTCAGTGTTTTTAAAATATAGTTACACATTGATCATGAGTTTTCTCATTTGCTTGGCCTCAAATAGGTTGGGTTCAGCTTGTCTCTGTCCACTTCTCCTTTTCAAATCTGTATCCACTCATCAAACAAAATGACAGAAACAAGCCCCTGCTCTAGAATGGTTGATAATAACTTCCTGCGTGGTGGACAGAATATTCCTCAGGGAAATATTATTGATAATGTATATGCTAAATGTTACAGGAAAAGTAAGAAAGGAAATAAGCAAGACACTGTGAGACAAGTACTATCTGGTATGTCATGTCTTCAATATTAAAACACAAATAAGAGTATACAGAACAGAGAATGGAAGACTAATTACCAGAAGGATGGATGAGAAAAGATGCAGCACCATGCAAGACTAAATAGGCAGAACTGAGATTACACAAGTTGAATAAAACTATAGACATATGTATATCTATATATTTATGAGAGAGAGAGTGAAATTTAGCATGAGGACTATACCTTATAATAATTAATTATACATGAGATATTTCCTTAGGGAACCACAAACATACCTCTATACATGCAAATGTATCTATGTTAGATAATTAATACACTTACCTCTAATAATCATTTAACTAAGTATATACACTTCAAAACATTATGCATATATTAAATTTATATAATAAAATATGAGTTGTATTAATATTTCAAAAGTTAAAAAATAATATTCAATACTAACAGCCTGTAAGCCAAATCATTATGAGGATTGTTTCTTTGATTTTCAGTAAACCTCAAGTGGAAGCTATAAATTATTCATTAATTTATTCATTCAATTAATCAAGGATGATTGACAACTATGTTCTAGGCAATGTGCTAATTATACAAATAAAATGGAGAAGCATAAATAGATATTGTCCTTATCCTCTTAAGCTACTGAGAAAAATAATCACATAATCACATCAATGAGCAGCCAGTTGCAGGTTCAGATAAGGGAATTAAAGCAGCTGTGGTAACAGGAAGCTTAATGAGGAGTGGGGACATCAGGTACTGAGCAGTGGTAATGTTTCAGGCAAGGATTTTTAAGTGTTAAGTTTAGGGAAGGGAGTGTTTTAAGCAGACATGCCACTCTCTTAAAGTCTTTGATCTTAGAAATGATTGGGTATGGCTTGGTTTGGGGTTAAAAATGTCCTTCAATAGTTTATATATAGATTTCTATTTTTCTTGTCACATGGTAACATGGTCTCTCAGTGGGTTCGGCATAAAGTGAAAAGATTTAATAGACAATTCATTGTTTAAAATGTTTTGCTATTTTAAAATTTCCTATCTTTATACCAGTAATAACTGATTATTTAGGATAGGAATACATAAAATTTTGATTTATTTTAGTTCATGAAAGCAGCGCATATTTATTATAGTTGTTTTAACATTTCTAAAATGAGAACATTTGTATTCTAGAATAAAAAGGTGATAGTACATTTCTGTTATTTATGCATTTTCTAAAGTATGTACAATTAATAAATGAATAAAGATAGTTGTCCCATAATTTACAAAAGTTATCCCATGAACTGAACAAATGATGCACTTGTAAATAAGTTCCTGCACAATAAAATGTACTTTCCTGGATATATCTTCTTTACTTAATGTTATAGATGAATAATAAGAAACATTTTTGCTATGAGTCTGCCTCAGTGTTTGTGCTATCAAAGGACTTCTTATCCCTGTGTACTCCTGCATGCCTTTAGAGAAAATTATATATATATACATATTTAATATAGATTATACATATTATCTATGGTAACTTAAATATTTGTGATAGTTAAGGTGTTGTCAACTTGATCTGTTTAGTAATCCACAGAAATCCCTTTCCATTGGGTCCCTGAGGTTGCTTCCAGGTAGGATTAACTGAAGGAGGAAGTCCTTCCCACAGAGTGAGCCCTTCCCCCAGAGTGGGCTGCCCCTCTCAGATGGGAACTTTATATAAGGAAGCTCTGGGTTAAAAGAGCCCCTTCCTTCCACTTGGCTGCTAGAGCACTTGCAGCCTTCTAGCGTGGATTGAAGACCAGACTGGACTGAAGACCAGCATCAACTGAAGATCCGTGTGAACTGAAACCCAGAGGCTCCTCAGGAAGCCTCCAGGTCTTCAGTGCTGGATTGGGATGCTGAGGCATCTGGCTACATGGACTGAGCAGCTACCGGGTTCCTTGATTCTTGAGCCTGCAACTGCTATTGGGCTATGGTAAACTAATCCAATAAATTCCCCCTTTTTTTTGTTGTTGTTTTTTCTTTTGTTTTGTTTTTCAAGGTAAGGTCTCACTCTGTCCCAGGCTGACCTGGAATTAACTATGTACTCTCAGTGTGGCCTTGAACTCACGGCAATCCTACCTCTACCTCCCAAGTGCTGGGATTAAAGGTGTGTGCCACCATGCCCAGCTAAATTCCCTTTTTAATATAATTAATTCTAGCAGTTCTGTTCCTCTAGAGAACCCTGACTAATATGGATTTTGGTACCAGAAGTGGTTCTGAGAAGCAGAATTGTAAAGATGGATTTCTCTAGTGAGCTTGGTGCTATCTGGGGCTGGCTCTCCAACTTCAATGCTATTAAAGGCCCTACTGGTGATAAGGAGAGCACTTTTAGCGGAAATAAGGAGGGCACTAATGGTGTTCCACAGTGTAAATTATTTAAAGTATTCAGTGAGATAGATGTATTTGGTGATCCTGAATCATGTCTTGTGAAGAGCAAGGAATTTAGTGACTGTATTTAAAACATTTGAATATTTGTGGAAAAGTAAGAAAAATGATGAGGCTGGTTGGTTTCTTCTATCATCTCTGGACAAACTAGTGAGGGAACAACAGAAGCTCCAAAAAAGAAAATTCCAAGTTTAAGACACACATACATGATCTCAAAGTTTCTAAGGGCACCCTGGAGGAGAGTCTCCTTTCTAGTCAGAACAGGGCTCAAATTGCCAAAAACCAAACCCAAGCTCTCATTGTGAGATTGGCAAACTTGCAAAGTAAACTCAAATCCCAGCCACACTGGCTATCAGAAATTAAAGTGAGGGCATTGATTGGAAAAAAGTGGGATCTTGTGACTTGGGCAGGTGATGTGTGGGACATTGAAGTGTCAGATTTTGAAGAAGTTGTTTTGGATGAAAATATGAATTCACCTTCCTTAGCAGCAGTTTTATCCCTACCTCCACACCCTGAAGTATTACCCTCCCCACCCTTGCCTGAGGGAATTAATCCTTTTTGGGCTGAGGAATCAGCAAAAGGTGCTGATGCTTCTCAGTTCCCATCCATCTTTGCCGCTAGGCCTATAACCACAAGGAAGGCTAGGAAGGCCCTAAAGGTGAGATAGAAAGCATGACTCAAGAGGAGGTGAGGGACACCCCTAAATAACTTAAGGAATTTTCTAAATTGTACAGGCAGAAGCATGGAGAATATGTGTGGGAATGAATTTTAAGGGCGTGGGATGATGGAGGAAGGAACATAAGATTAGATCAGGCTGAATTTACTGAAATGGGCCCATTGAGCAGAGATTTTAGCTTTAACACTGCAGCTCATGCAGCTGGAAGAGGTGCCAAGAGTTTATTTGATTGGTTGGCTGATGCATGGACCCAAAGATGGCTTACTGTGAATGAGCTCCAGCTGCCTGATATCCCTTGGCTTAATGTTGATGAAGGGATTAAAAGGCTCAGAGAACTTGGAATGCTGGAGTGTGTTTGCCATGTAAACTCATCTTTGCCACCACAATGGGAGCGTTCAGAATATGTGCCCTTCACTAAGTCTATAATAAACAGTTTTGTGAGGGAAGCATCAGCATACTTAAAGTGCCCAGTCATTGGTCTTTTATGTAAAGAAGACATCATAGTTGGAGTTGCAGTTGCTGCATTAGGTGACTTAGATGTACTGGGTCTAACTGAATCTCAGGGTAACAAGGGCCAAGAGGCAGCACTGAATCAACAAAGGTGGCATGAACATATTTTTCATAATATATGGCATAGGCAAAATTATGCACATAAAGGTGTGACATGTATGGACCTTTGGCATTGGATGATTAATCATGGTGTTCCCAGAAGTCAAATAGATGAGAAGCCTACAAAGTTCCTGCTTGATCAGTATAAGCAGTAAAGTTCTAGAGCAAAGGAACATAAAGCAACTTTGAGTTATAGCAACAGAGAATCAAGGCCTCTTAATAAGTTGTCAGACTTGAGCCAGTTTACAGATCCTGAGCCCCTTGATTGAAGGGGTGGTCAGGGTCCCTAGAGGAAGGGCCCTCTTGCAACCCTGAAAAGTTTCAATATTAAGCTTACTCCTATCCTTCCTCAGAGGGACCTGTGGCCTTTTGCTAGGGTAACTGTAAACTGGAGAAAAGAAAATAATCAGACCTTTCAGGGCCTACAGGACACTGGCTCTGAATTGACATTGATTCCAGGAGAATCCAAAAAGCATCATGGCCCTCCAGTTAAAGTAGGTGCGTATGAAGGTCAGGTGATCAATGTAGTTTTGGCCAATGTTAGACTGACAGTGGGTCCAGTGGGTTCCTAAACTCACCCTGTGGTTATTTCCCCAACCCCAGAATGCATATTTGTAATAGATATACTTAGGAGTTGGCAGAACCCCCACATTGCTTCCCTGACTTGTGGGGTGAGGGCTATTGTGGTTGGAAAGGCCAAGTGGAAGCCACTGAGGCTCCCACCACCAGGAAAATAGTCAGTCAAAAACAGTATCATATCCTTGAAGGGATTTCAGAAATTAGTGCCACTATAAAGGTCTTGAAGGATGCAGGGGTGGTGGTTCCTGCCACATTTCCTTTAACTCATCTATTTGGCCTGTTCAGAAGACAAACGGATCCTGAAGAATGACAGTGGATTACCAGAAACTTAAGATGGTGGTGACTCCAATTGTAGCTCCTATACCAGATATAGTTTCTTTACTTGAGCAGATTAACACATCTCCTGATACCTGGTATCCAGCTATTTATCTTGAAAATGCTTTCCATACCTGTCCATAAGGATCACCAGAAGCATTTTGCCATCAGCTGGCAAGGTCAGCAGTACACCTTTATGGTTTTAACTTAAGGTTATATTAATTCTCCAGCCCTGTGTTATAGCTTAGTTTGCAGGGATCTTGATCGCCTTTCCCTTCCACAGGGTGTCACATTGGTCCATTATATCGATGACATTATGCTGATTAGATCATATGAGCAGGAGGTGGCAACCACTCTGGAGTTACTGGTACAGCATATGCACATCAGGGGATGTGAAATAAATCCATCCAAAATTCAAGGACCTTCCACCTCAGTGAAATTTCTAGGAGTTCAGTGGTATCGGGCATGCTAGGATATTCTTTCTAAGGTGAATGATAAGTTGGTGTATTTGGCCCCTCCTACCACTAAGAAATAAGCACAATGTCTAGTGGGCCTATTTGGATTTTGGAGATAGCACATTCCTCACTTGGTGTCTTACTCCATCCCATATGCCAAGTGACTTGAAAAGCTACTAGTTTTCAGTGGGGTCCAGAATAAGAGAAAGCTTTTCAACAGGTCTAGGCTTCTGTGCAGGCTGCTCTGCTCCTTGGGCCATATGATCCAGCGGATCCAATGGTAATTGGTCAGTGATAGATAAGGATGCTGTTGGAGCCTTTGGCAGGCCCCCATAGGTGAATCACAGTGGAGATCCTCAGGATTTTGGAGCAAGGCCCTGCCATCGTCTGCAGACAATTATTCTCCCTTTGAGAGACAGCTCTTGGCCTGCTATTGGGCCTTAGTGGAACTGAACGTTTGACAATGGGCCATCAAATTACTATGCGACCTGAGCTGCCCATTATGAGCTGGTGTTATCTGACCCACCAGGCCATAAAGTTGGACGTGCACAGCAGCAGTCCATCATCAAGTGGAAGTAGTATACACATGATCGAGTTCGAGCATGCCCTGAAGGCCAAACCTGAAGGCACAAGTAAGTTACATGAGGAAGTTGCCCAAATGCCTATAGTTTCTACTCCTGTAATAATGCCTTCTGCCCCTAAGCATGAACCTATGGCATCATGGGATATGCCCTATGATCAGTTTACTGAGGAGGAGAGGACAAGGGCATGGTTTACAGATGGTTCAGCGTGTTATGCCGGCACTTCGCAGAAGTGGGCAGCTGCACCATTACAGCCCCTTTCTGGGACAACCCCAAAGGACTGTGGTGAAGGGAAGTCTTCACAATGGGCAGAACTTTGGACAGTGTACACGGTTGTGCATTTTGCTTGGTAAGAAAAATGACCAGATGTGCAGTTAGAGACTGATTCATGGGCTAAGGCCAATGGTTTGGCTAGATGGTCCAGGACTTGGAAGGAGCACAATTGGAAAATTAGTGATAAGGACATTTGGGGAAGGTGTATATGGATAGAACTCTCTGAATAGGCAAAAGGATATAGAGATACTTGTGTGCCATGTTAATGCTCATCAGAAGGTGACCTCATCAGAGGATGACTTTAATAATCAAGTAGATAAGTTGACCTGTTCTGTGGATAGTGGTCAACTTCTTTTCTCAGCCATCACTCTCATTGCCCAATGGGCTCATGAACAAAGTGGCCATGGTGGACCCATGCATGGGCCCAACATCATAGACTTCCACTAAGGCTGACATAGCCACAGCTACTGCTGAGTGCCAAATTTGCCAGTAGCAGAGACCAACTCTGAGCCCCTGATATGGTCACATTCCTTGGGGTGACCAGCTAACAACTTGGTGGCAGGTTGACTACATTGGACCACTTCCATCATGGAAATGGCAGTGTTTTGTCCTTACTGGAATGGACATTCATTCTGGGTATGCTTTTGCCTTTCCTGCACTTAGTGCTTCTGCCAAAACTACCATCCATGGGCTTACAGAATGCCTTATCCACCGTCATGTTATTCCACACAGCATTGCTTCTGACCAAGGAACTCACTTCATAGCCAAGGAAGTACGGCAGTGGGCTCATGATCATGGAATTCACTGGTCTTACAATGTGGCCCACAACCATGAAGCAGCTGGCTTGATAGAATAGTAGGATGGCCTTTTAAATAAACAGATACAGTGCCATTTAGGTGACAATCACTTGTAGGTCTGGGGGAGTGTCTTCCAGCAGGCTGTATGTGCTCTGAATCAGCATCCTATATATGGCACTGTTTCTCCTATAGCCTGCATTCACAGGTTCAGGAATCAGGGTTGGAAATGGGAATGGTCCCACTTACCATAACCCCAAGTGACTCATTATCTAAATTTTTGTTTCCTGTCTCCACAGCCTTATGCTCTGCTGGCCTACAGGTCTTGGTGCCAGAGGGGGGAATGCTTTTACCAGGAGGCACAAAGAACAATCTATTGAACTGGAAGCTAAAATTTCCCCCGGCCACTTTGGGTTCCTGATGCCCTTGAGTGAACAGGCTGAGAAAGGAGTTACAGTGTTACCAGGGGTGATTGATCCAGGCTACCTGGGGGAAATCAGACTGCTCCTCCAGAATGGAGGTAAGGAAGAGTATGTCTGGAGTACAGGTGATCCTTTAAGGTGTCTTTTAGTACCATGTCCTGTTATCAAAGCCAATGGATGACTGCAACAGCCCAATAGAGGTAGTGTGATAAATGGCTCAGATCCTTGAGGAATGAAGGTATGGATCACCCCTCCAGGTAAAGAACCAAGACCTGATGAGGTGTTTGCTGAAGGTGGAGGAAATACAGAATGGGGAATAGAAGAAGGCAGTTACAAATACCAGTTAAGGCCATATGACCAGTTTCAGAAACAAGGATGTAATTGCAATGTTTCTGTCCTACTTTGATATGGGGTGTTTGCACATACTACACCAATATTAAGATTATATCACTAGCTATTGAATCTATAATAGACCTATTATATTCAAGACTGAGCATTCCTCAAGGAACCTTGCTTTGTGTTGGGGGCAAGATTTTGCATTTCCTGTTGTACATGGGATAGTTATACCATGTTGGGCAGAATTATGAGCTTGTTACTGTTTTCATTTGTAAATTAAGTATGATATAAGGAGATGTGGTTTGGTGTCAAGTTGACAACAGGTGGACTTGTGATAGTTAAAGTGTTGTCAACTTGATCAGTTTAGTAGTCCACAGAAATCCCTTTTGGGTGGGTCACTGAAGTTGCTTCCAGGAAGGATTAATGAAGGAGGAATTCCTTCCCCCAGAGTGAAACCCTGCCCCAAAGCAGGCTGCCCCTCTCAGAGGGGGACTTTATATAAGGATGTTCTGGGTGAAAAGAGCCCCTTCCTTCCTTCCTTCCTTCCACTTGGCTGCCAGAGCACTTGCTGCCTTCCAGTGTGGACTGAAGATCAGTGTCAACTGAAGACCAGCGTCAAGTGAAGATCTTTGTGGATCAAAACCCATCTTGACTGCTGAGGCTTCTGGCCATGTGGACTGAGCAGCTACCAAGGTCCTTGATTCTCAGGCCTACAACTGCTATTGGACTACTGTAAACTAATCCAATAAATTCCCTTTTTAATACAATTCATTCTAGCAGTTCTGTTCCTCTAGAGAACCCTGACTAATACAATATATAAATACTTATCTGGATAAAGAGTACTATGCAATTCTAATTTTGATTCCAACTATTTTTTCACTTCAATTATTAATACCTGTCATATAAAATTGTAACTTTTTTTCAAGAGCTCTTTTCTCAGTAGTTTATTTTTCTACTGTCCTGTCTTGCAAACTATGATACAGGGGCATTGGCAAGTTTGGTCAAATTTGTGCAATCTTCAGTGAGAGACTTAGAAAATCTGAGTGTCAAACCACCAAATCATTAATTTTAAAAAAAGTTGAAGATTTGAACATCACACATTTTGGCTCTAGTTTGGTCTTATAAACAGACATAGATTTAGTACTGCAGAACAGTAAAGACACCCTTGGTCATATCTAATAACCAGCAAGAGTCAGAATTAAAAGTGGGGACATCACTGTGAAAGCACAATTCTCTTGGAGTTGTACAGAGTAGAGCGACCTCCACTGAGATTTGGGCAAGTGTCTTTAAACTCTCATTGTGTCTGTTTCTCAGTTTTTACTTGGGTTGGAATTCCCATGCACAGGAGTCTGTGAAGCACACAAAGTGTGGTGAAAGTAATAAATTCAATATTGTGTCTAATACTTGACCCATATTATAAAGGCACTAATATTTAAAGAATAATATAGCATAGATATTCAATTGTGCTCTAGGAACACAATGGTTAATCTTCAAACAGACTATGAAATGTTTGATTTCTTCTGCCTACTTCAGACTGTTAATGATCCAGAGATTTTATTATCTTGACTTGATGTACTAAGGTGATCAAGCTTCTGTTGGATAACTGCAGTTACAGCTAAACATTAACTGCCTAGGCCTGAAAATGGAGTCTGTTTCTACAGCTTATGGGAGTCTTCTGGCTCCCCTCGCTTCATAATGCTTGCCTAGGCAGAAGCCCATGGCAGCCAGTGGAAACTCTGGGCTTACAGCATGGCAGATGATCAAATCCTGCTCCAATAGAGCCCAAGGCTGTGGCTCCCAAAACCCCATAAATTAGGAAAGTCTTGTGCCAAGAACCCCAGCATTATGACAGACACTGAGCTTGGACTATCAGGGGATTTAATGGCTTTGTGCTGAAGCCTGGCTTGCAGCCACTTATTGAGAAATTTTGAGATCCAACTGCTGTATTATGCCAGAGTTAAAGAAATAATCTCATAGTCACATTGTAGAAACCATTCTATTAGTAAGGTTCACTTTCAAAGTTTTCTTTGAGAAATAAAGAGGACTAATAACACCAGCAAAAAATATAATTCCTATCTACAAAAATATCAGAGAAACTGACATATTATCATGGATTGAATCAAGATTATATGCTAGAAATTGGCTTTATGTCCTTTTAAAAGTAGACTTTTTTAGCATTCTTGAGTTTGGGTCTTTCCCCAAAATTCCTTTGTGACCATTTTCATACCAGTGAAATCATGTTAAAGCTAAGTTTATGTTCATCACCTACTAGAGAGATAATTGTATTCTACTAGAAATTTTTTGTAATTATTAGTGAATTTCATCAATATTCGTATTGGTTTAACTCATTTTATTCATTTTTCTGTCACCAGTTAGAGAATAATTTGATGATGCTAAAAAAATCACCTGTGATTTTATATATAATAAGGTTTGTTAGAAACTTAACTAATAAACTATACAAAAACACCAAAACTAATGATTTAAGAACATAGAATTAAAATTAAAACATATGAAGTCAAGTTATAATCTACTGCTTTCTTCTAGTGTTCCTTTTATCCATTTACATTACCAACCATACTTAATAAAATTTAGTGAAATAGTTTGAAAAATTAACCTAGAGTTGGACATTCCTAAAAGGACAGATAATTATAAAATAATATGGAATGAATCCTAAAGAGAAGGTGTCTATCATTACTCAGGCTATTTTAAACATGTAGCATGTTGGAGGCAAAGTGGAAGTCAGCATGGTAGAATATGTTTATAACATGATAGAGGAAAGTTTGGAGAAGCTATGTACAATGAATTGTAACAGTGCAAGTGTTCCAGATTGGAGAATTTAGGTAAAATGAATGGATTTTAATATAGGTTCATGTTAGAATCAAACTGGAGTTAACATAATATCTTGAATATATACTTTATATGTTCAAGTACCTCAGTGAAGTGTATATTCTTATAAATTAAATGATGTACTTTTTAAAATAAAGTATGACAAACAATTAAATATTTTTGACATATTTTAAAACTTAAAAACACATAACTCTATGCAGCTGGAATTTGATAAATTATAAAAGCTTTCTTTACTTACAACAAAAGTAAAATATAAAATGCATATCATTCACATTATTTATTTTTCTACTATGTATCAGATATTCTTTGGAGTTATGCCTAATATAATATCATCCCAAAATCATTTAGTTAAACATATTATAAATATCATCTAAACAGAAATTATTATATCAAAAATTTAAGAGCAATTACCAAGGCTATGCAGATAATATAAATCAATTAAATAAATCTTATTTAGAGGAGCAGGCAATGGTACTATATTACAAAAAGTGTTAAACATGTGAGTGTGAATGGTTAGGGTATGGAAAACCTTTATTTTATGCTTAAGTTTATAGGGCATTTCATAAAGAACATTGTTCATAGATCTATGAAGTTGTCATCTCAAGTATTATAAACAATGCCTTTTAAAGGACATTTGTTTCAAAACATGTCATATAGAACACACATTTTTGGCATAACCAAATTGCTGAAGAACAAGTAATTACGTTGAGAAGATTAGACTGTAATTTGTTTCCTCATTCCTCACAGGTTCTAGATAACAAAGGGGGAAGCTGTTATCCAGCAGTTTCTTCACCCTCCTGATCTGAAAGCATCACAAGACTACAGAAAACAAGGATTTGTCAGAGGAGCTGTTGATGGCAGGTAAATAACTACTAGATCGTAAAGGGTTTCTAAAGCAGATTTAGATGTTGGATATTTATCTGCTGATTAGAACACAGGTATTTTATTTTCTTTTTTATTGTATTTTTAAATTTTTATTTATTGATTGATTAGAGAGAGAGAGCAAATGGGCTTCCAGCCACTGTAAACGAATTCCAGATTCATGCACCACCTTGTGCTTCTTGCTTACACGGGTACTGGGGAATCGAACTTTGGTCCTTAGGTTTTACAGGCATACACCTTAACCACTAAGCAATCTCTTCAGCCCTATTTTATTTTTTAAATATTTTACTTATTTATTTGAAAGGAGAGATAAGAGAGAGAGGTGTGCCAGGGCCTCTAGCCACTGCAAATGAACTCCAGATGCATGTGCCACTGTGTATCTGGCTTGACTTGGGTAGTAGGGAATCAAACCAGGGTCATTAGAGTTTGCAGGCAAATAGTTTAACTGCTGAGTGATCTCTCCAGCCTAGAACAAGTACATTTTAAATTAGTTTTGTATTCTTAGAAAAGTATCTGCCTAGAACCTTCTGTTTTGTTACCCAGTCTTTACTCTCTCGTCCCTCCCTGAGTGGTGTACAAGATTAAGTAAAATTTAATTCGGAAGGCATCTGTACTTTGTATTAACCCAAGATAGAAGGCTACAGAGTAAGATATTTGCAATGAAGTTGGCATATGTTCTCTAATGCAATGGGGTAGGGTAAAAGTGCTTCCTCAAGGGACTGAGAAAGAAGGAGACTACCTCATTTTGACTCTCCAGCACCCATGTAAACAGCTTGGCACATAAGGGGAAACAAATACCTGAGAATAGTCTGGGCTAGAGAAAATGGCAAGCTCCAGAATCAGTGAGAGACTCCATCTCAAGGAGAACAAATAGATGAGCCATGGAGAGTGACCACTGCCGTTCTCCTCTGGCCTCTGCATGGTGTGCACATAGGCACACAGACATACATACAACCCCCGCCCCCCAGACACACATGGCCCTACATACATGCACATGCAAAAAATGATTCATTCTACTTCTGGACATCTAGAAGCTTTTGTTTTATGATGAATGAACATTGACTATTGCAGCATGAATTTTCTGTACATAATAAAATAATCACATGTATTTTTAACCTAATTTCTGTGGATGAGATTTATATAAATGTGAACATTATGACTGATGATTTCCAATTGTAGAGAGATATTGTATATTTGGATTCTAAGTACATCTAAGGCCTTTTATTTTTCTTACATTATTGGATTCAAATGACTATAATTTTGTAAGATTTTTACATTCATTTTTTGAAAAGGATTGCACTATAATTTTATGCCCCTACATATTATTTTCTGGGTTTGAAATCAAGGTTATACTGGCCTTAAAAAGTGAATTACAAAGATGATTACTCTTCTTTCAGTCTTCTGAGCTACCATTAGTCTTTGTATATATAACAAACTAAAAGTATCATACAGGCTGAAGCGCATATCCTGAGAAAAATTCAATGAAAGCCATTTTCTCTCTGTGGGAAAGTTTTCTATCACGTGTTTCATAACTTCAGTAAGGAGATGATGGTACAAGTTTGCTGTTCCTGCTTTTAACTGTTGGCAAGTGGTTTGAACCAGGATTTTTTTCCCTTTGTTTAAACTAAGGAAATCAAGTTAACTTTCTTCATAATAATTATTTCTTTTTGATACATGCAGGAACTACAGTATTGACTTTTTAATTTTTTAAAAATATTTTGTTTATTTATTTATTTATTTTGAGGAAGAGAGAGAAAGAGAGAATGGCTGTTCCAGGGCCTCCAGCCACAGCAAACAAACTCCAGACACATGCGCCACCCTGTGCATCAGGCTTATGTGGGTACTGGGGAATTGAACCTGTATTCTTAGGCTTCACAGGCATCTACCTTAAAGGCTAAGCCTTCTCTCCAGCCTGACTTCTTTATTTTCTTGTGTGTGTTTGTGCAAGTTCATGTGTATGTAGGTATGTGTGTGTAGATAAGACCTCTGATGTCATTTCTCAGGCTCTTTCTACTATTATTATTCTTATTTTTTTTAAAGACAGAATCTCTGACTAACCTAGAACTCACCAAACAGCTGATACTTACTGGCAAGTTTCTGCCTATTTCTAACTACCCAAGTGCTACTATTACAAGGGTACATCACCACACTGAGCTCCTGTACATAAATTCTAGGGATTAAGTTCAGATCTTTATTGCTTACAAGTCAAGCTCTTTAGCAAATGAAATATCACCCTAGGCTCAGGTCCAATTATTATCTTTTTTTTTTTTTTTTAGAATTAAGTAGAACTTATTTTAAGTGTGGATAATTCCTTATAATATTTTCCAGCATTTCAATTTCTTTTTGCATACTTTAAAAATATTTCTTGGCTGGAGAGATGGTTCAGAGGCTGAAGACACCTGCTTTCAAAGCCTGAGGGCCTGAGTATAATTCCATAGAACCCACATAAAGCCAAATGCACAATGTGGCACATATGTTCCAAGTTTGTTTGCAATGACAGGAGGTCCTGGCATGTGTGTATTTATTCTCTCTCTCTCTCTCTGTCTGCCTCTTTATCTCTGACTCTATGTCAAACAAATAAACAAACAAATAAATAAATATATTTTTAAAAATATACTCCTCCTTTGAAGGAAGGATAATATATTGCATTTTAGTTCCATAACTTGTTCAAATATTATTTCAGGATATGTATTTTCAGATTTTTTGTACCAAAATATCAATTTATGAATGGATACCTTAATTCCATTTTACTCATTGTATTATACTAGGTAAACAACTGATTAGACACACAGAAGTTGTGAATAAAAGAAGAGAAACAGAAACAAATAAAAATGAAAATGTCAATTTTGGTGGTGTAAACCTTTAACCCCAGCACTTAGGAGGAAGGGGTAGAAGGAACAGTATGAGTTCAAAGCCACCCTGAGACTACATAGTGAATTCCAGGTCAGCCTGGGCTAGAGTGAGACCCTATCTCGAACCCTACCACCCCCCAAATGGAAATATTGTGAATTTATAAAATGAGAAGTTATAATGATTATGTATAAGCTGTAAAAATTCTCATTGTGAATTATATATAATTTATGAGGGAGAGAGAGAGAGAGAGAAAAGGGCAAATGGGCATGCCAGGGTCTCTATCCAATCTAAAAAAACTCCAGACACATGTGCCACCATGTGGGTTCTGAGAAATTGAACCTGAGTCTTTAGGCTTCCCACACAATCCCCTTAACTGCTAAGCCATATCTCCAGCCAGAACTATAAATATATTTTAACTTTGCAAAATTTCATACGTGTCTAAAGCACTTCTTTATGCATATATTAAATTCACAGTATATTTTTACTATGATTCAGTTTATCTGGAGCCATGATATTTAATAGTTTAGATATTTCTGTGTTTTGTACATATCTAGACCTGCTTTTTTGGCCATGGGTCTGTTAAATAATGTTACTTTTTCACATTTTGGGTATAGTTTATATATTGATATACCAAACCAAGACTCATCATTCCAATCACACACATGATACACACACACACACACACACACACACACACAGAGAGAATGGGTATATATACTCATTCCATTTTGACCACTCTATCATTTCCTAAGAATTGCAAAAACCTTAGAATGTTTTTCAGTCTTTGCCATTTTGTAAGAAGTAAGCAAACTACTGCAAATAGATTTTAATATTCATAAAGCATTATCACCACTTTCATTTTTTAACCATTATTTTTCTTTAACTAATCTTGTTTGACCTTTGCTCATATCTCATCCTGCATAATTACATCTATTTCTAATAGAGTTTTCCTTCACACAGCACAGTTCTCCGTAGCATTTCTTTTAGTATGAGACTTCTAACAATTTCTTACTTTTTATCCTCAGAAAAAAATTTCTTTTAATGTCTATTGATTTTAAAAAAAGATTTTTTCACTCAAAACAGATCTGTTTTCTAGTGGCCTGCTCTTGGAATTCTGAACTATATAAGAATTCTTTTCACTTCATGGAAAAGTCATTTAATCTAATTGTTCTATCATCTTTAACCTGTTTTTGTTTCTTTGTCTCTCTTGTGATGTCTTGTGTACCCTCAGCTTCCAGTAACTTGATGATGATGTGCCTCATATTCTTCCTCACCTATTTATACTTGGGTTCAAAAGTGTGCCCTGAGTGTGCGCATTCTACTTTTTTCTGACATTCTTTTGTCTAGTCTTTTTTTTTTTTTTTTTGTAGTCAGTGAACACATTCAAGATGGTACCATTGTTAGCCTACTTCCTGTCCTCCCCCCTCCACAGGGACCCTCTTATTGGGGTATATGAGTTGTTCATTGTGGGGTTAGACTTTAGTTTTGGATAGAAGGAAATGTCATGACCCAATGTGTGGCTCTGACATTCTTTCCTCCCCCTCTTCTGCAAATTTCCCTGAGCCATTTTGGGTTCATATTAGGTCTGCTTCCAGATTGAGATCTTGGGCACCTCTGTGTCCCTGGATATCTGGTTTTGTAAGGGTTGATTGTTCTCTGTGTCTATCTCCTACACCATTGTGCTGGTTCCTGGTTCTCCAAAAAAAACAGTATTGTTGCATGCTTCCCCAGTTATTCTTAGTTTCAGCTGGGGCCCTTTTGAGGTATGATGGGGTAGTTCTCTCCTTAGGATCTGCGTCTATCTGAAAAAGAGAAGCAGATTCCCCAACGGAGAGTAAAGTTAGCACCAAGTAAATGTGATGACCATTGTATTTAGAGAGAATTTAATGGAGAGCGGGCTCATTTTTGGATATGCTTCTGACTTGTTTCCCAACTCCAGCTATGGGTTCTGTTCCACTGAACAGATCAGTTAGCCAAATCAAGAGCAGTTGGTTTCCCACCATGGCTATGTGCATCACGTCAAGTTGTTTGCTGCTAAGTAGGTTAGACTATGTGTTGCTTGTGCAGATATTGGTCATTATCCCCCAGTCGCTCATGTAGCACCTTCCAGCACTAGACGCTCTGTCTGGGAATTGACTCTCTTCCAGCCATGTCACTCTATGATATATACCAACAGTGTATGGTGTCTTCACCAGTAGGGTCTTACCATTAACATATGGTGGGTCATCAAGTGCTCTGACATAAATCTGTCTTCCTTTGGGAGACCTTGTAGGTCTCTGTGACCAAAAGCTCATTGTGGATGATAACCACATTCTGGTACCGGGAGTTACAGGTCAACGCCCCAGAAGAGAAGAAAGAAAAGGATAAGTGATATAAAATAGATAGAGAGGTGAGAGAGAAGAGGGAGAGGGAGACAGAGAGAGGGAGAAAGAGAAGCAGAAACAGGAGGAGATAATAGTCAGTTTTCATCGTACCCTCTCCAGGGCCTTGTGAATCCAGTGCTCCCTCTAAGGGCCTGGTGGAGGTTCAACCATTTGGTCTGCCTTTTAGGATGCAGAGTTTTATGGTATCATTGCTTTTTGGGTCCAGTTTTGTGTCCCCCATTCCCTCCTTTACCCTCTCCACCATCCCTATTGTCTGGTCCTCTAGATGCCAGGTAGGTATGTCGGCAACTTGGGTAGATTCAGGTTAGGAGCTGTAGATGAGTGAGACTATGTGGTGATTATCTTTCTGTAATTGGGTGAGTTCACTGAGAATAAGCTGTTCCACATTCAACCATTTTTCTTCAGATTTCATTGTGTTATTTTTCCATACTGTTGTGCAGAATTCTATCATGTAGGTATACCACGTCTCAGTTGTCCATTCGTCTAATGATGGGCATCTGGGTTGATTCCACTTCTTAGCTATTATGAATTGAGCAGCTATAAAGATGGTTGAGCAAATCTCTCTGAGCTAAGGCATGGAATTTTTAGAGTAAATGCCCAGGAAGGGAATAACTGTGTCTGTTGGTAACTCTATAGCTGGTTTTCTTAGGAGTCTCAATATTGTTTTCTAAAGTGGTTGTACCACCTTACATTCCCACCAACAGTGGATGAGGGTTCCTATTTCTCCACATCCTCACCAGCATTTGTTTGCATTTGATTTTTTGATGCTTGGTATCCTTACCGGGGTATGGTGGAATCTCATAGTAGTTTTAATTTGCATTTCCCTGATAAATACGGATGATGAACATTTCCTTAGTTGTGTGTTTGCCATTTGTATTTCTTCCTCTGTGAAATGCCTGTCCAGTTCCTTGCCCAATTTTATGAGTGGGTTGTTTGACTTTTTATTGTTTGGGTTTTTGAATTCTTTGTAGATTCTAGAAAATAGGCCCCTGTCAGTTGAATATTCAGCAAATATTTTATTCCTATGCTGTGGGTAATCTATTGGCTCTGCTTATTGTATGTTTATCCATGAAGAAATTTTTCAGCTTCATAGATCTTATTGGTTGAGTGACTGTTTAAGATCCTGTGCTGCTGGGGTTTTGTTCAGGAAGTGTTTTCCCATTCCTTAATCATGGAATGTTCCTCCTAACTTCTCTTCCAGTAGTAGCCAAGTTTTTGGTGTTATATTGAGGTCTTTGATCCATTTGGACTTGATTGTTGTGCATGGTGAGATGAGTGGATCAAATTTCAATTCCCTGCACATGGTTATCCAGTTTGTCCAGCACCATGTTTTGAAGATGCTGTCTTTTTTCCTGCCTATATTGTTAGCACCTTTGTCAAATATCAAGTAGCTGTAGTTACTTGACCCAAAGTCTGGGTCCTCAATTCTATTCCATTGGTCTATACTCCTGTTTGTATGCCAATACCATGCTATTTTTATTACCGTGGCTTTGTAATATTGCTTTAGACATACAACCCTGAATGCACCCTATCTCATCTGTCTAGTGTTTTTTATTGTTTTTGTTTGATAGTTTGTTTGTACAGATCCATTTTAAAAAATACTAAATTATTTAATTAATTTGTTTTACTAATACATAGGTTTTAGTCAGAAAATATATATTTATTCTATTGTAAAGTCTATATATTAAGGGCACAATTTCTGTTTTTTTACTAGATTTATTACAAAGTATTTATTTTTGTATATATGAATATATATACAAATAAATATATAAATATATATATTATGTATATATAAATATATTTATATATATTTATATAATTTACATCTATAATATATATACATATATATACATAAATATTTATATAATTTATATAAATATATACAATTATATATATGTATATATATATATATATATATAGAGATAGAGAGAGAGAGAGAGAGAGAGAGTCTAAATATATTTAACATGAGTGACTATATAGTGAATTCCAGGTCAGTCTGGGCTAGAGAGAGACCCTACCTCAAATGATGAAAAGAAAAAAAAAAGTGAATTCAGGTTGCTCAGCTAGAGATTTTTTAAAATCAGTATACCTACTTTATTCAGTAGCTCTTGCAAGGATAAATGCCATGAAGAGGCTCAGGAAGCAGACAAGTCAGAGACATTAGAGATAAATTCTTAGATTCTCCAACCATGCATTTGTACACTTGATGCAGTGATTGCTTTTTTTTTCAAAAGCTAGTGGCAACTTTAAAGAATTTCTATCAAATACTCTACTGGAAAAGTTCTTTTAATGAGTAACAATTTTTATCATAATACCAAAGCAGTATTTTATTACTACCTTAAAAAATATTATTTATTTATTTATTTGAAGAGACAGAGAGATAAAGAAGCAGCCAGAGTGTGTGTGTATGGTATGCCAGGGCCTCTTGCCACTGCAGATGTACTCCAAATGCATGCACCACCTTGTGCATCTGGCTTTACCTGGATACTGGGAAACCAAAACCAGGCTATCATTGGCTTTATATTCAAGCACTTTTAGCTGCTGAACCATCTTTCCAGCCCAAAGTTGTAGTTTAAGTCAATATTTTATATTCATGTATCACATCTGTTACATGCCAGGCATCTTTTGTAGCATGCCAGAATCAGTGCTTCCACAAAAGATAATTTTACCTCTTGGAGAGATATTGCATTTGAAAATCCACTTAGTAGCACAATATTTACTGTATACATTTAAAATTTAGATATTCAACTACTGCTGTGTGTGCCAGCACCAATTTCATCTCTTCTTACTACTTGATATTACTTTGAAGAGTGAGAAGATGGACAGACACTGGAGTGAAAATGATCCTGAATAGAAATTTCTCTGGTGTGCAGAAGGCCAAGGATATAAAAGAGAGTATTTAAATGCATGTTGTCTTCACAAAGCTGAAATGTGGGCAGACAGCTTATTGCTGTTTTAATGGCATCTTGCAGAGATGAAATTAACATTTGATTTACATGAGTGTCCTTGGGCAGAGGCAATTGTGACTACGCATATCCGCTGATAGTAGTTGAATTATTTTTAACCTCTCAAAGAAATAATCTAGAAGTCATAGTGAAAAGCTAAATGCAGATGTCCACTTAATACACAGTGGTACTTCAAGTAGTAAAGAAGAGATTACAGTATAATAGTGTTTTATACCTACTAAAATAGCTCTTCTTTAAGGAGTCAAAGGAATTTATAACATTTTCAAATGTAATAAACTAGTCATCGAACATGACTTTCTCATTTTGAGGGTAATCTATGACTGAAAACTCAGGAGACTACAGAGTTACGAAATTCTATGGCCACCAATTTACTTGCCTTCATGGGTCACTAAGGAACAAATATGAAGCAGCCAATAAGACATTTCAAGGAAAATAAGTACTATCATCTGAAGAGTAAAAGTCTTGTCTAATGACACTGAAATTCATTATCTTAAATTACTGTGCTAGCAAAATAAGGTGCACAAAGAACAAGCTCACCCAAATGTTACTGACCTCTAGACTGCACAGAAGTTTCAATTGTCCTAAACCACTCCAGCAGCCCAAGGAATCTAACAGACTAAGAAAAACATATTTTTATTTTGCTAGAAGAAATATTAAACATAAACACACACACAACTTTCTTACCTATCATTGAAATTTCAAGACTGCATGCACAATGAACATGTAATATAGATATAAAAAATCCTAATTTATTTTCACCATGTCAACTGTTTCTTGCTCCATAAAAGAGACATGTACATTGATTGTAAATCCATTTTCATTTGTTTTAGATTGATAATATTCATCCTATTAAAGCAATACAGTTAATCAACCAAACATGTTTTGTTTTTTGGTTTTGTTTTTGGATTTTTTAAAATTTTGTTTATTTATTTGAGAAAGCAAGAGAGAAAGAGGAAGAGAGACAGAGAGAGAGAGAGAGACAGGGCAAGAGAATAGGCACACCACGGCCACCAGCCGCTGCAAACAAACTCCAGACACATGCACCACCTTGTGCATCTGGCTTACGTGGGTCCTGGGGATTTGAACTGAGGTCCTTTGGCTTTGCAGGCAAACACCTTAGCCACTAAGCCATCTCTCCAGCCCAGTTGTTGGATTTTTGAGGTAGGGTCTCACTCTAACCCAGGCTGAACTGGAAGTCACTATGTAATCTTAGGCTGCCTCAAACTCACAACGATCCTTCTACCTCTGCCTCCCAAGTGCTAGGATTAAAGGTGTGCACCACCACGTCTAGCACATTTGCATTTTTAAATATTTCAAAATCCTCATAACCAAATTTCTCAATGTAGCTCCATCATCATACAGGTAATAATAAACAAATAAAACCAAAATGCATTATTTTATACCTTCAAACTCTCAGAAGTTGGTGCAGTGTAAGGGACCACTAATATGGCTTCATCAAGACAATGAAGATCTTTGACTTTTGGACCTCAAGTGTTCAAGTTCAAGTTGATCACTTTCCACCTAAATATGGTGATATTTGTACATAGAAATAGAAGCAACTCAGAGAAGAACAATAGCTATAAATTATGTACAATGTCAATGCTGGTGAGATGGCTCAGAAGTTGAAGTTGCTTGTTTGCACAAAGCCTGCTGGTCTTGGGTTCAGTTCCCCAAGTATCTACCTAAAGCAAGATGTACAAAGTAGCACACACATTTGAAATTTGTTTGCAGATTCAAGGGGCCCTGACATGAACATTCTCTGTCTTTCTCTCTCTCTGTCTTTCACATCTTTCTCTCTCTCAAATAAATAAGTAAGTACAAAGGAATAGGTACAATATTATTTTCAGTGAAAGAAATAATGTAAATAATGAAAGCCTTATATTGTGATTGTGTGTGTGAACTGAATGTAAAGATAGAGGCTAGAAAGAAGACCATCCTGAATGCTTTAACTGAAAGGGGGATTTAATTTAAATGATATTAAAATATATAAATAAAATGTTAAATTATTATTTATAGTTAATAGACAAACTACACCTAATATATTTTTAAAATCTATACACAAATTATTTAGAGTTTATGTAAAAAAATCATCTACCTGAAAAATGTGTTAATCCCACCAATGGTTTAAACTCATATCCACTCTTTTATGAATTTTATCCTAAATGCATTGTAAAACAATTGATATCACTGAAGAGATACACATTTGGAGAACTGGACTAATTTTAGTTGTATTATTCTCAGGTTTGATTATATTAATCAGGTAAATGACTTTAACCATTGAGCCATCTCTCCAGCCCAATAATATTGATCAATGTGGAGACATACTGATAACTAAAATGAAACAGAACAATTTTCATTTTACATTAAATTTGGATGGATTATATTCTTTGAAGAGGCACAGTTTACAGTATTACTGGTGGGTATAATGACACACGCCTTTAATCTCACTACTTGGGAGGCAGAGGTAGAAGGATTCCATGAGTTTGAGGCTACTCTGAGACTGCATAGTGAATTCCAGGTCAGCCTAGTCTACAGGGAGACCCAACCTAAAAAAAAAAAAAAAAAAAAAAGAAAGAAAGAAAGAAAGAAAAGGACTAAAATATATTGTAATTAGTAGTTCAAATATAAAAAAAATCAGCTCTGGAATACACCATATATGTGAACTCAAGATTATTTATTTCAGCCTATGTAATATATAATGACTCTAACATATAGAACATAGAATGGTATCAGAACTACTATATACTATTATTCTTTTAGTTAAGCTCTTTTTTGTTTTTAGTTACTGAAATTGCCCCTTACATAAACTCATCTTCCAAAGAAATATTTCCACTGGAAGGTTTATGTTCCCATCCAAATTCATCTTATCTCTCTGTAAATCTCCTGTGACCAGAAGAACATGAGGAACACTTCAACTTAACAGGCTCTCAGATTGGAGTAATTGTTTTTTTTTTTTTTTAATTTTGTTAATAGTGATACGGTTGGCCTTTATTAAGCAGATATGTGCAGTAGGAACTTATCCAAACAATATATACAAACTCATTTAATTAACACAATTTTATGACTAATGTTCTATATTTTCTATATAAACTAATAACCATAATAATCTATATAAACTATTATGAAAAATAGCTTATACTGAGACATATAATAAATTATTCAGAAAATAAAATAATCAGTATAAAAGTGAGCAGCAACCTCGAGGATTTGTAGGCAGATCAGGACAAAGCTATACAATGAAGAGGACAAGTGGCATGTGCACACAAGCTCTGCTGGACAAGACTGACAGATACACATGAGAGGTGATTGTGGAAGTTCAAGCCATCACAGGGCAGCCTTTCTTTTCAGAAGGAAAGGGAAGCAAAAAAGTTTGTAGAGAAAGGGTTGTTAGAAGAGTTTTGAGTCTACATGATGTCTCTTTGATAGCACTTTGGAGAATCTGTTAGAAAGCATCAAAAGAGATTTGCTTTTATTCATAAGGGTTGTTTTAAGGATGACTGTCATGTATTGGTCTTATGGGGCATGCAAAACAGATTGTATTGGCTGAAACATTTGCTTGTTTAAGGTTATTTTGAAAATGGTTGATGTATTCATCAGCTTGGCACCAATGAAATGATATATCCATTATGAGCCTCTTTTGAAGATTGGTTTATTTGACTCATTGTATTCAGTGTTCAAGTCCAGGAGATAGTTGTCCCAGTTGTTTAGGACTCTAGCACATAATAGTGGAAGTGAGCATTTAGGGGGGTACATATCTTAAATCAAGAAAGAGAAAAAACAGATTCTATAATTTGCCTTGAGAGGATGACAATGTCAGTCAGTGAGCTAAGGACCTCCCCCAAAGCTCCACCTGTAAAAGATCCAGAGTCCTTCTTAGGACTGACACCCTGAGGACTGAGACTACTGGAGAATGTCTATCTAAACCATATCACTTAGATTGGTAAAATTTTGAATATGGCATCAGTGAGCTTTTGAACTAAGTGATCTTAGCCAACAGTAAAGAAATAAACTAGAAGTCAGTACATAGTTTATCTTTTTGGTTCACTTATATGATAGTGATAACCTAATGATGATAATTTTATTATCAATACAATTGTTTATCAAATATAATTATTGGACATTTAAGGAATACATGCTGTGGAATCAATTTGGAAATGTACAATATTATTTTACTTGTCTTTCTTTCAACATGATCTTGATCTGTATATTAAACTTTAACTATGACTTGAAGTTGTAAAATAAGCCCAAATTACTTACTAGGACAATCCTTCTTAAAACCCAGTACTAACAAAAAATTAAATTTCTCTATGAATTACATTTTTGCTTTAGGCTAATTTAGAATTTTCTAAAAAATGAATTTAATTATTATCCTGAACCTCACTGCTGGGTTCCTCTTGAAGTCCATATGTTGTTGTACCTACTGTCAATATTCTGGAGGAACCCACCTGAAGGTTTAGAAATTAATGTCAATTAAATAAGCATATAGTTTATAGTATTATTTGGGGTATAGATGAGGTATATAAGTTTCAGTTAATGGAGTAGTAGACATATTGAACTAAATAACCAAAAGACTCAACTGAGAAAAATATCTTAGGAATGAAAAAAAAGTCAAAGCCTGATTTTCTATTAAAAGAAAAAATACAAAAGAACATTAGTTGTCTTGTATTCTGAAATATGTAAAGCAGAAGAGATTAGAGTGCATTAGTAAAATCCCTTTCTCTAGTTGTCAATTTTCTTTTAAATTTAAGAATGCTAACTTTTAAAATGTAGTTTGCTTCTCTCTTTTGCTGGTTTATCATCTTGAATGAAACTGTTCTATCAATTGTATTTATTCTATTATTTTTAAGACATATACACTTTCCATAGGCATCTGACAGCAGTTGATGGTAAAAGCAGGTAATGTAGTATAAGGGGAAAAAAAAAGGAAACTTCAAAAGGTATTTAGACAAATTAATACTGTAGCAACTATAGTGATATTGGGATAGAATTATGACATCATATTACATGGAAGGAAACCTTAAGTAACCTGATCACTTAAGTATGTAATGAAGACTAATACTTCTCCAAGATAATGTCCCCTTCTGTGTGAGAGAAATAATATTAATATATAACATAAAGAATCATAAGAGAAATAATCAGACAAACTATGTGATGAAGGTCATTGAACAATACATAAACTTTGTTCAGTTCTGAACATTTTTAGTTTATATTAGAGTGGATCTCTTAAAGTTTTATGTGATAGTCATGTTAAAAACAAAAATAAGTATTTTAAAATACTATAATGGGGGCTGGAGAAATGGCTTTGCAGTTAAGGTGTTTGCCTGTGAAGTCTAAGGACCCATGTTCGACTTTCTAGATCCCGTGTAAGCCAGATGCACAAAGGTGAGGCAAGTGCAAGGTCGTGCATGTCCACTAGGTGGCATATGCATCTGGAGTTCAATTGTGTTGGCTGAGGACCTCTTTCTCTTTCTCTAAAATAAAATAAAATAAAAAATAAATAAAATAACAGAAATATTGTAACATATTTGACAATTTTTTGCAAAAAAAGGCTGAGTATTCCCCCAGGAATAAGACTCATATTTTTAAATCATTTGTCATTTTATCTATTTTTAAGTGAAAAGAATATTTTTATATTATTTATTATTTACAATATTAACATAGAATTCTGTGAAAATTTGTCAACTATTTCTTTTTTGTGACAGTGTTTAAGCTCCTTTACTCATGTCAGTGAACTACTGTATCTGGGCTAATGACATGAATTTGACTTTAATGCAGTAATAGTGTGGGTGTAGTTCATGCAATTATCTCTATGAAATTACTGCTTAGGGGATAATTTATTTTAAAAACTAATTTCTTTGCTGAAATAGTTATAAAACTTACTTCAAATTATTTTTTAACCAAAGACTATAGATAGAGACACTGTCAAAATTAAGGAAAAGAAAGGTGGTGGGAAGAAACTTTGTGAAATAAATTACTTTTGAATTGTATTATATTAAATGGAGAGTGGTTGACATGTAAAATTTGAGTATTTCACCTACTTTATTTGTTTTAGATCATCAGGGTCCAAATGTGTGCTGCTTATTTCAAAGAATGATTAGAACAAAAGCCTAACCAAGGTTCAAATTCTGAAAATTAAAGATATTCTTCATTCCACTACTGAGAGGAGGTATTTTGTTTCTGTTATAATAATAAATCATGTAATCTTATAAAATTATTAGATAATTATACATAGAACAAAACACTTGAGTTGAATATATAACATTATTTAAGAAACTCTAATGATAAGAAACAAATAATCTAAAGTATGTCCAGATTTAAAAAGACTTTATGGAATTTATTCTTAAAATAATTAACTAAGTAAATTTTAGGATATATTTTCTTTGTACAAGCATGGTGGATTATTGACTTTAACTTTTCAGTCAGGGATGGATAAATGGCTTAGTTAAGGCATTTTCTTACAAAGGCTAAGGACGCAAGTTTCATTCCCCAGTACCCACATAAGCCAGAAGCACAAAGTGGATCACGCATCTAGAGTTCCATTGCAGTGCCTGGAGGCCCTGAAGTACCCATTCTCTCTCTCTCTCTCTCTCTCTCTCTCATAAGTAAATAAATAAAACATTAAAAATAACAAAATTATTCATATAATATCAAATTATTCCTTAAAACCTCAAATATTGCATAAATTTCTGAAATTGTTTTGGTGTTATTGTCTGTTTTTTGGAGATAGAAGTCTCCCTATCTTGGACAGGTTGGTAAAAACTTCTGCATCAAGCCATCTTCTCACCTTGGCACCACTGCATTAGGCTCTGTTCAAAAGTTAATCAAAGTTGTCACAAGGAGACTTTTAATGCGTTATTACATTGCTATATAATTATACAAGTCATTTTTATTAGTGTATGTCTTTTTTGTTTTTATTTATTTGAGAGAGAAAAAGAAGAAGAGAGAAAGAATGGTCATGCCAGGACATCAAGCTGCTTCAGACTCCAGACATATGCGACACCTTATGCATATGGCTTATGTGGATCCTGGGGAATTGAATCTCGGTCCTTTGGCTTTGCAGGCAAGTGCCTTTGCCACCAAGCCATCTCTCCAGCCCAGTTATCAATGTAGTTCTTATTGCTTATTATAGTGATTCCTTATTCATAGAGAGTTTTGATTACAAC
The DNA here is from genome assembly GCA_036346955.1 of Dipus sagitta. Lineage (NCBI taxonomy): Eukaryota > Metazoa > Chordata > Mammalia > Rodentia > Dipodidae > Dipus > Dipus sagitta. The sequence goes on from CM070782.1 coordinate 60,282,821, forward strand.
TTACAATCACAGTGAATTTATATTGAAAGTGTAAGGTATAATGAAAAAGTGGTCTACTAATATTCACATGTATTGTCTAAAGTTTCACTACATAATAGGAATTTGCCAAATTGTGTAATCTTGTGGATATAGACATTTGATTTTCTTCTTTTTTTTTCAGTTAACTACAAATGCAACTGTTAAGAATAAAGAAACACATAATCATTCACACTCAGAAAGGCTGGAAAATTCTTGTTCTCTGATTATAATGGAATGTAGGCATGTCTTTAACTGTTGCCAGTTTAAAAATCCATGTTCTCATATGGTCTTATGCAAAAAGTCTAATCAATAAATCATACAAAATGGAAAAAAAAACTTTCACCAAAGAATTGAATCTAGTGATAGCATACAAACAAAAACAAACTAAGGTAGAAAAGGAACCCCAGCAACTCACACTCAAATAAATGTGTGTGAGTGTGTTTGTATACATGCATAAATACTTATTCTAATTTTAATATATGTGCTGCTGAGGTGAGCACATAAATCCCTATTCTAAAATAACATTAATATATTTACTAATTCAATTCATTCTAAAAATGTGCCATGTAAGCCAAAGTTCTTGGACTGGTTTGGGTATATATAGCAAAACATACCTTCAAAAGGAAATATACTGAAAGAAAGCAGTAAAATTGAGATTAATATAAATAACAATAAATCATATTTTAATCAGACAATTAGTTCAAGGAAATCTCCAAGAATAATTTCGTGCATGTGCTACCTAAGTGAGCACATCGAAAAATAATTTAAAATTGCCCAATCGTTCATCTTCCATTTGGCTTTAACTCTTTGCTATTTATTCTCAAAAGGATATATATATATATATATATATATATATATATATATATATATATATATAGGCTATAAAACTCTTCTTCACTATTATTATTGCAGTCTTGAGAAAACTCTTCCCAGGGAATTGCTTAAGAGATCGTTATTGGAATACACTGAACGTTGTTAAGCCCTCTAATGCTCATGCTGTTTAATTGTCATAGGTCCGTAGGCCACCTTTTTTATCCCAGGAAAGTCACAAAAATCCTTTTAATAACAACTCAATCCCTGGCTGGAGGATTATAAAGCAAGATTGGTAGCAAGTATGAAATGCACACAGAAAAATACAAGAATACACTGTTGTGCATTGATTTTATTTGATCTTATCACTGTCATTGTTAGCTGTGTGTGATGCAGGCATGTCCCTCATCATTGTTGAAGCAGAGGAGTAAAGGGCTTTTATTATTCTACTGCATATTGAATGGTTATTTTAAAGCAAAAATATAAAAATAAATAAATAAATAACAAATGCTGAATTTCATTTTCCTTTCAATGCTTTGGCCATTAGAACCTGAGAAAATTAATAGAAAGTTGATGTCATCTAAATTTTATGAGATGATATAATATAATGAGTCCATTTAGACATGACGGAAGAAAGTGCAGTTTTTATAGGCAAAAATATTTAATAAGAAAAGTCTGTTTCCTAATATAGTTTTGAAAATTTCTGCTATCTGTACTAGATAAATCTCTTTGCTAAATTTATTTGATAATGAAATGCTTATGCTTTTTGGAATTTTGGTATATGCTTTATGTTCTTCAAAGCATTTTAATATTTGAAATATATACAGATGTGTAAAAAATAACATGAATTTGGTATTTAGAGTTTGTATTCATTTGATTTATTAATAGTGTTTCCTGGATTTTTTAGAGAATATTAAAATTATGAAATCATATATCTCTATACATATTACAAATAGATCTGCCAGCAAGAGCTTTGTATTGTGAATAACCATGTACATATAAATAGCTGTTGAAAACATTTTGAAACCTGAAAAATATAGTAGTTTTCATTTCATTGCTCATTAATCATTAACAACAAGGAAAACATTTTATTTGTTTATAAGAGAAGTCATAGAGACTTCATGCTACTGATAATCAAAGATGAAAGTTGAAAAAAAACTCAATTGTTGTCAAAAATGAGAAAATAAATCAAAACACAATGGAGATTATTAGGATAGAATGGTACTAGTGAGAATGGAGGGGCATAGACGGGAAATTGGGACAAATAAGATCAAAATATATACATATGCAAAAATACTAAACATAGAAAAAAATTAAAAAATATGGAAAAAGGAAACCCTCATATCAATAATAAAAATATTAGACTAGAGCTGAAGAGATTGAGCAGTGGTTAAAAGCACTTGCTTGCAAAGCCTAACAGCCTGGGATCAATTCCCAGTACCCATGTACAGCTAGATATACAAAGTAGCATATGCATATGAAATTTATTTGCAGTCACAGGAAGCCCTGGCATGCTCATACTTTCTCTCTCTCTCTGACATACCCTTTCTCTCTCTCTCTCTCTCTCTGTGTCACTTTCTCAAATAAATAAGTAAAATATTTTAAAAAGTATTAAACTGGAATGAATCTAACTGATGAACTGTAACTGTCCTGTCTCTCCATCAGAAGAAAATATGGCATTATTTCTGCTGATCTGAGTGAATTGCAGAGTTATGTATTTGGCACAGTAGATGAAATTAATTAGAAAAGGTGGAAGTTTAATCAAACAATTGTGCATTCAGGGAAACCAATAGTCCTTTTATTCTTAATGTTTTGAAGTCAGGGAATCACTGGGAAAATCATGATAAATGTACTAAGGAGAAATTTCCCTATGTAAAGACAGTGTTCTCTAGTAGTAAATGCCTTTGAGGGCAATGATACAGGAGGTTATTTGGTGCTTTATCCACAATGCACATGCTTACCATCAAACCACAATTAAAAAAAAAAAAAAAAAAAAAACTTGTTCTTCACACACACCTAATCTGTGCCTTGATGCAAACCAGATCTCTTGGAAAGAAAAATAAATCACATGTAGAGAGAATTATTAATGTACAGTGCACTAATTTTTTATGCTAGTTTCTAACATAGGAGGGACACATAGGATGGTATAAGAAGAAAATATTATATTTTTGTTTCTAGTTTATACCTCCTTCCATTTTCATGTTGAACATATGCCATAAATTTCAGAAAAAATAGCTAATCAGTGGAGGATTCAAACATTCCCAAACATGATTCAGAGAAAATTGACATGAGTGCTTAATCCCACCTGTTACATACTTGCTAACAGAGTAGATAATCAAAAGAGATTGATTCAACTGTTTTTGCACTTAGAATCTAGCCATGCAGCAGTGTGCTGAGTATGAGGGTAGCTGACTTCTACTGGCTGCTTTTGATAACAGTTTTTTCACAGTGTCATTAGCTAGTGAAGAAACTGTATGGTTATGTGGCATCTTTGTCTGACTGCTACCTGTCTGATTGCTAAATGCATCTCAGTTTTCTTTCAGAGAGTTTAATGTCTCACAGTAGATGAACTTGTGGATCTACCTTTAAGGCCTTTTTCTACCACATGTGGCTGCATGACCAGTAATAATCCAATCCTCACGAATGAATGGTGATATCAGGTGCATCAATGAACATCTAACAGGTGTGTCAAAAGCACGGTCCACTGTTGCATGAAGCTACATGTGACGTCGGAGGACAGCTATGGATGCCGCCAACCCCTTTACCTAAGTGCTAAACACACTTAAAACATTATAAAATTTTAAACTAGTTTTTGTAAGTCAATTGCATCATTCATGAGCATTAACTCTACAGATGACATTTTGTCAAAATTTTGAAAGTTTGAAGATGCTTGAAAGGAGCCACATGGCCTTCAGGTTATTGATTGACCAGTGTCCCTAAATCTTGACACCTGGCTCCGGGCATGGATAAGGTCTACAGCAGGCATATTCAGTGTGTCGCTGGTCACACACTGTCAGCTGGTTGTTGTGGCGCAGCTCCATATTTCCAGCACTGGGAAGTCAAAGGCAGGAAAATCACAAGTTTAAGGACAGTCTGCGCTACATAGCAAACCCCTGAATCAAAACAAAGCAAAAATGTAGCAAAACAATTTTACCACTGTCCTTAAGACTTTTTAGGAAATGGGAAAATGAAAGCAGCACTCCTCTGGCATGCTTTCTTGTGCCACATGCCTACTGCCTTGCCTTTCTTCGTCCACATATTAATCATTTCACTGAAGTACACCGAATCCGCCATCCTAACACTCTTCTTGACTTCTGTGAGTCCTTCTAATTCACTGCTAAAGATAGTGACAGATTTTTTTTTTCAATTTCTAAAACTGTCATTCAAACACGGAAAGAAAAACAAAATAATATCTATATTAAGTTAATAAATATTAATAATACCATATTGCAAATGTGAGATTCTTTGAATTGTATAGGTGATTAAATTATTTCTTATTAATGCTAATGTATATGCCTTTTACTATGATAATAGAATTTAATCATCCAAGTATTTTTGATGGAAAAATGAGAAAAAAATGGAAAAATATGATGGAAACCTAATGCAACAGGCAATAAAATGCATTGTTTTAATATGACATTAGCTATGTAATTATTTCTAGCATACAAGCTCATTTTTATCAAGGGTTCTATATGACATTGTGTGGCAATAAGATGCCAGCATTTTAAAACAGAGATGGTGTTGTGTTCTAAGAGACAAAAGTCACTGTTCATTTTGTTCTTTCTTGGGTAATTCCACCAATTAAACAGAATGATGAAAAATAAAAATGAGCTAGGCATGGTGGCTCGTGCCTTTAATTCCAGAACTTGAGAGGTAGAGGTAGGAGGATCAATGTGAGTTTGAGAGCAGCCTTGGATGACATAGTGAATTCCAGGTCATCCTGGACTACACTGAGATCCTACCTCCAAAAATAAAATAAACTAAAATAAAAATAAATAAAAAAGGAGCCTATTGAAGAAAGTTGCCTTCCTGGGTTACCATCCATGCACGTAAGATCTCATTCTCTCTCTCTCACTCAGTATTTTTGTTGTTGTTGTTTGAGGCAAGTTCTCATCTAGTCCAGGCTGGCCTCAATTTCAATGTATCCAACAGCAATTTTGAACTTCTGATTCTTCTAACTTTATCTCCTAGAACTAGGGTTACAGGACAATGACACCATGCTCAGAAATCTATTGCAGAGTGGGGATTATTTGACTAGTTTCACATCTTATATCTTTGCAGTACATGAAAGACATCTAATTCTAAACAATTTGGCATTTACATTAACTCTAAGATCTATAAATAAATAATCCAATCAGAGTAAAATTTAAAAGGTATCCTAGTGCTGGAGAGATTGCTTAATGGTTAAAGGACTTGCCTGCAAAGCCTAAGAACCCAGGTTTGATTCCCCAATGGTCACATAAAGCCAGATGCACAAGGTGGTGCATGCATCTGGTGTTTGCAGTGGCTAGAGGCCCTGGGGTGCTCATTATCTCTCTCTCTCTCCCTCTTTCTCTATTTCTCTCTAACAAATGAATAAAATGCTTTAAACGTTATTATCTACTATATTTTTTAAAGATTTATTTTTATTTATTAGAGACAGAGAGAAAGAAAGGAGAGTCAGAGAGGGAGTAAGAATGGGCACACCAGGCCCTCTAGCCACTGCAAACAAACTCCAGACACATGCACCACCATGTGCATCCGGCTTATGTGGGACCAGAAGAATCAAACCTGGGTCGTTAGGCTTCCTGGGCATGTACCTTCAGCGCTAAGCAATCTTTCCAGCCCATGTATTATAATTTTTTTCATAGCCATGCTACCTTAGAAAAAAAAAGGTTAGAAAGATTTTATTAAAATTATTTCTTGTGTATGCATATTCTTTTAATTCTATATTCCCTAAAAGTTATTAAGTTATTAAGAAAATATTTAAAATAGGTAAGTGGATAACTACTACAAATACATAATGAAATTATAACATTTGTAAATAACAAAGAATGCATTCAAATAAACATCGTTTTTCCAATAAAAATATGAATTTATTATTTTTCCATAATCCCTGGAATTATGATTTTTTTTTATAATTCCCAGCCTGAAACTTTTTATAATCCAGACTGCAAAGTTTTCCCTTTCCTTTTGTTGTTAAAACAATATGGCTTACATTCTAAATTATTTTTGTCTTTTGATTGATAAATGCATAATGGGACTCCAGGCAGGCTGACCAAACGTGAAGTGACACGTCATGAAGCACTGTGTCTTAGTTCTAGAACATATAAAAATATATTTCTGACCAGCATTACACCATAGAACTATTTGCAATAGCAGATGAGCAGACTAATCTCATTCTTGTCCTGTTCTGTCTTCTTCATGTTAATATGAAGACACTATAATTTAAATACTTTAAAAATTTGTTTTTAAATAATTTTTTTGAGAGAGATTAAATGTGGGTGTTCCACGGCTTTCAGCCTCTGCATACTAACTCCAGATGAGTGCGCCCCCTTGTGTGCACATGCGACAATACATGCTCGTGTCACTGCATCCAGTTTATATGGGACCTTAACTTCGAACATGGGTTTTGCATGCGAGTACCTTACCCACTAAGATTTCTCTCTAGCACTAAATGTACCTTTTAAATGACACAATTTGAGTTTGCCTGAAGGCAGAAAAATAAATATCTTAGAAATGAAAGCCAGGAGTATTAATTCCATTCATTATTTGTGGCTTGTTGGGCAAACAAATTAGTTTCTTTAATTCTCCTCCACTCACATAAGAAGTAATGATGAGGGCTGGAGAGATGGCTTAGTGGTTAAGGAACCTGCTTGCAATGCCTAAGTTCCCAGGTTCGATTCCCCAGTATCCATGTAAGCCAGATTCACAAGGTTGCACATGTGTCTGCACTTCCTTTGCAGTGGCTGGAGGCCCTGGAATGCCCATTCTCCCTCTCTTTATCTTTCTCTCAAATAAATAAGTTAAATTAAAATTAAATAAAAAGAAGTAATGATGAATATCTACATTGAAGGTCCTTCTAGGTTCAAAGTATCCGCAAATAAATTACTAAGCAAGTGATTTGTTTCTTTTAATTTTCACTTGATTTTTCTCACTAACTTGTAACGACATATTGTGACAAGAATGATCCACTTTCACTGTGTTTAAACACAGTCAGGGATTTGGGGGATTGTTGCAGCCAGGTTTGCATTGCTGGCAAAAATCACCCGACCAACAGCAGATTGTGGGTGTGAGGGAGATTATTTTGGCTTACAGATTGAGGGTAAGCTCCATCAAGGCAGGGGAAAACAATGGCATGAGCAGAGGGTGGACATCAACCCCTGGCCAACATAAGGTGGCCAATAGCAACAGAAGAGTGTGCCAAACACTGGCAAGAGGAAGCTGGGTATAACACCCAAAAGCCTGCCCCCAACAATACTCTGCCTCCAGGAGGCTTTAATTTCCAATTGCCACCAGCTGGGGAGACTAGCATTCAGAATACCTAAGTTTATGGGGGCACCTGATTCAAACCACCACAGGGATATTGTGTTCTTTGGAGTCTGCACATTGGAAATCACTACAGAATGTGTTTTGAATTTTTTGCAACTTGCAGTTCTCAAATTTGCAAGCCATGATGAGTAACTTTAAGACATGTGACATTATTACATAATTACTACAGGTTATAGGATGAATGGGAGGTAGGATTTTTGGTTCACAATATAATGATGGAAACACCAGTTTTTGAACATAGTATTATAGATTATCCAACACCACAATCCAATTTATTCTGGGTTCATTAAAATGATCTTTACTTTAGTTCATTCTTCATGTTTTGATTGTAGACTATATTTATTATTCATAAATGATCATGTCTACTAAATATATCTATGAACCAGAGAAGATTTATTGACCATGATGAACCATAATATTTTTAAATGTATAGTTAAAGCAGGCACTGTTTTCCATCCTTTACAAGCATAAATTTTCTATTTTTTATATATGTCAGCCCTAGAGGTATACTAACTATTCTCCTTTCATTCTTATAGGATAACCAACACTCAGAAAGCCAAAACAACTTGCATAAATTCACACATAGCTTCTAAACATTGGTATTAAAATCCAATTCAGTCTGCTTCTCAATCCCATCCTTTAAGCAGCAATACATTATTAAGTTAAATGAAAGAAAGAAAAAAAAAACCTATAGGACCAGTCTAATCATTCTTGTCCAGTATATAACCCACACTTTAGTTTATAGACTCATAATCATAACCGCTAAGAAACAACAGAAAGTAATGTTAGGAATAATTTGCCACCATGCTTTGTTGTTGCTTTAAAATAAGTCATAAAATATTCACTATCATACAATTATCCCAATTGAAATTCTTTGGACAATGTGTCATAATTTAGTCCATTGTGAATGTAAGAAGATACAGGCACTATCACATTGCACATTAATGTGTTAGGAGCAAATCTTGAGAATCTTTTAGAGGAAAAAATAATGATGCTAAGTTAGTTGCAGTCAGAATTTATTACAATGTAATAAACACACTTTCCTTTATTGAATGCTATTCTTTATGAAATGTGGATTTTAGCAACAAACAAAAATACCTGACTCTTATATTTTCCATTAAAACAAAATCTAGTAATATTACCTTAAGGCATTAGTTGTATATTTTAATTGAATTTAGTTATACTTTTTAAATTTAGTAAAACTTCCTTTGTGTGAGATACTGTATATTCTGTTGATCAACCCTTTGTATGTAGAAAAAATAAAATAATTTCATTTGCAAAAGCATAATGTTATTTCTATAATACACAAGAGTTCTTTTATTGTGTTATAAATCTTTTCTTCACTATGGATACCAAAATAGCCTTCAGCTAATGAGCATTTGTTAATGTAAATTTTCTGTTAAATCCTAAAAATGTACACATGTCTTAATACGTGGTTGTGATCATTTCCTTTATCACAAATGACACCAAATTCTCTCCACTTTGGAAAATAAATTTTAGTGAATTTGAAAGCACTCAGAGTTTTTTTTTTTTTTTTTAATTTGTTCAGACATGTTGGAAACCAATGCCTTTGTTTAAAAGAATGTATTTTCCGGTATCAGCAGAGTCAATTTTATGAACTTATATTGTTTGATTAATTGTATTAATTCCATTCTAATAAGTAAAAAAATGAAACCACACTTTAAAATGTGCAGTTTGTTTCAGTAGGTAAAGTGTGATAAGTATGAGTGCCCAAATTTGCATTCCAAACACGTAGGTGTGATGTGTCTTAATTTCAGTGCTAGCCAATGTGAAATAGGGAATTTTTGAAGCTCACTGGCCAGCTACTGAACTGGTGAGCTCTAAGTTCAGTGAGAGACCTTCTGTCACATAATAAGGTATAAAATGACAGAGGGAGACATGTGATGGTGACTGGAGGCCTCCACAACCATGCACATACACATACACATATACAGAGACGCATATACACGATATACACATGCAAAAAGTTAATAAAATCAAATTACCGACATCATGTCTCAATTCTTTTGAATTTTTGCCAATGAATCCAATCTTCAAATTTTCTTTCTAAAGTAAATAAAAAAATTGAAATTAAGTAATTTAAATAATAATACCAAGGACAACTACTTCATTTATATAAACCAATAAAGGACACTTTATTTAGCTTACTAGGGACTTTCATAAAATCCCAAAGTTTCTGGTTAATCATCAACTTGGAAAAATAAATTATACCCAGATGCTTCAAAGTAATGCAAAGACAAATCCTCCTCCAAGGAGGAGATCAAACGAGAGAAAGAGGAAATATACAATTTCAGTGGACTAAACCACATAATACTGTTTTTTATGGTATTGTACCATGCCAGCTCCTTATTATGACATATCATACATCAACATTACAGGCTGAAAAACAGAGTAGGAGTAGGAAAGCCATTTGAGGCCATTTTCAGTGTGGGACCTCGCTATGATGGCTTATAGCAAAAGGCATATTCTTTTTTCTGAACCCCCTTTTGTTTATTTCAGTGAATTTGTTATCCAAAATAGTCACTGAAATCTGAAAGCGATATGAGCACTACTAAGTTCATTGAAATCTAAAGGTGATCTCTATGTAAGAACTTGCTCTAATATCTGAGATAAGTAAATTATTTTGATTATGATTAATAAAGAGAGATATTAAAGCTAATTGTATGTTAGAGATACTAAAATATGCCTTAATATTTCAGAAAGAAATGTCAAAATTTATTTTATACATCTAACCAGATTTTATTGATAAAATAAGAAATCTTTATATGCATAAAAGGAAATTACTGTTTATTGGAACTAAATGTAACTTTTGGTTTGTGTTTTCTATTTGCAAATGAAACTCCATGGAAATAGTAATGTCTCAAATATTTGCCAGAGACAATAGGAAGCAAAACTGAGGTTTCTTTAAAGAAGACATCTTTGTGTTCTTCCAGAATCAGCTTAAGTACTTTTAAATGGTTTGCTGTCAGCATTTAGTTTAATTAACATGAAAAACACGTGTACATATCATCAAAATGTCTTTGAAGTTCTGTGGATAGTTTTCATAATTGGCATTAAAATTCTCATAAATAAAAAAGCAAAGGTATGAAAATTACAGAAAAAGTCATCAGGATACATGTTCATAAATATTGCTGTTCCACTTAAGAAATGAGTTTCCCACAGCATTGATTATATCTCAGCATAGATAACTCATTCCAAAATACTACACACTTGCCAGGACTATTTTCATAGCTTTTGGAAACAGAGTGCTTAATAACTAGACTCATTAATGCTAATGGTAAATCAGTGAGATTAAATATTTCTATAAATCATTTCATTAATAAAACAGAGGGGCCATTAAAAAACTATTGAACTGTTAAACTAATATTTCAGAATCAGCATTTTGTAAACATTTCAATTAGCTTAGGCTGACAGCATCAACAAAAGACAAGACACACAAATACAACAGAGTAGAAAAATACTGGCTAAGTGAATAAACCAGGAAGAACACAGTTTTTCTTTAGGTTATTGCAAAACAGAACAATATTACATATGAATGTAATGAAATATATATACATTTATATATCATACTTGTATATCTGTGGACCTAAATATTTATAATCACGTTCTGTGTTTTATCCTACATCTTTCAGATCCATATGAAAAAATACTGTTATTATGACAGTCACTAGCACAGTCTATCATTTTACTGTTACCCTTAGACTGATCAGGGATAAATTAGAAGATATTCAAAACATCAGCCAACACTATAGGAATACATACTTCTAAAATATATACTATAGCTGACAGTAGCCCTGAGGAGAAAGGTAAACCTAGGTAAGGGTTGAAAACTAGTGGAAAGATAAATCCTTTCAAATACTTCCACAAAGGCACTAAACATAACACACACAAACTAAGTGACTTGTGAAAATATAAAGTGTTTGATGTCTTTCATAATGAACATTTTGTTTTTTACTTAATTTTTATCTTTAATTTTTTTTTTTTTTGTTAACTGGCAGCGAAGAGCCAATAATCTCTGTGTGCAAGTAAATGGATACAGACATTTTTAAAACTTCCAAGTGCAGGTTTTGAGGAGCAGGGGAAACTGATCAGTTGGTAGTTAAATTTATCCTCAAGCCACAATCTCTGTTCCAACGTGGAAAACAAGCATTTTGCCAAGGAGGGCCTGCATATTAACTTAGGCGAGGTGGAGAGCCAAAGTATAAGAAAACGACCAATCTCCTTCCTGGCAGAGAATTGAAGTGAAACCGATCCCAGGATCCAGAGGAGTTTAGTACATATATAAATCCAAACCCCTTGTTTACTGTAATGTTTCCTGTGTTGGGAAAACAAATTCACGCAGCTTCATTCTGTATCTCAGAGATTCAGCTGGCTTTTTGCCAGACGTACATTTATACTGGCATTTGAGAAATACGGATTCTGGAGCTTTCTCATTAGAAAGGGTATGGTGACCCAGTTTTTAATTTGCACATGCTATTTCATAAGAGGAAGTTAAAACTAAGAAATAAAAGGACACATAATATAAAAAGCATTTAACCACTTTATATATACAATTAAAAACTACTCCAAATGCTTTGACTATATTCCCACAAAGTGTTATGGGTTGATTTTTCCGTCTCCCTTGACTTCTTTGCTGGATGTGGTAGAAGGTATCTGATTCAGGGACTTCATAAGACTAACAGATTTCACCTTAATGTTCTGAGGACCTGACACACTGAGTAGGAAGGCTAAATTTCACCACAGCTTGCCATGATATGTGAAGCCAACACCATAGGAAAGTCCTTGGGGAATGAATTAACTAGGTTGAAAGCAGAGAAAAAGGTGAAAGACCAGGAAGGGGGTAGCCAACTTGGAGTTCAACACTGATTATGAAGACCTCCAGTGAAGCTTTAATCTATACCATCCAGCCAAGGCTCCACAAAATGTTGCCCATAAAGAAAATGAGCACCCAGAATGCTTGCTTTGGTCTAATTTACTGCTTTCCACATACACATGTAACCCAGGCCATGAGCATGGGAATTCTTAGTTCTCTAAATACTTGAACTCATAAAGAAGACAAAGTATGTCAATAAGTCTTTTTCGTTTTTCCTTATTGATGCATCATTTGCTGTTTTAAATACAAATCACTGGGTCTGGGGAGTAGCTCAACAGTTCAAGGCTTGTGCTTGCTCTGCTTTCTGGCAAGAGTTCAATTCCCCAGTACCAGAGAAGGCCAAATGTGCAGAGCGGCACCTGTGTCTGGAGTTTGCAATGGCAGGAGGCCCTGGTGTGCCCATTTTCGATCTCTCCCTTTCCTTTCTTTTTTCTTAAATATTTTTTAATCTTTATTTATTAGAGACAGAGAGAATATATAAAGGTTGGAAGTGAAACATGAATGGCATCAAGTAAAATGCAGATGACAAATATTATAAGGGAATAAAATTTGTACACTTGATATTTTAGTGCTTTTTAAGTTAGCATACAAAGTGATGGGTTTCATTATGACATTTTCTTACCCATATATCATCAAACTTTGTCCCTATCATTCCCCTCCCCTACTGGTTTCCCCTTTTGCTGGTCTCTCCCAAACAGTCCACCATTCTGATTTCACATCACTTGTATTCCATTGTCCTTGAGAGGAGAAGAGGGAGCATAGATTTGACTTTTATTTTAACATCATGATGGTAAACTGATCTAATCAATAATCACTAACTGAAGACTAAAGTGTTGCTGCATACTTATAAACTATCCATTATTATTAAACCTTATTTTGGTAATATCAGGATATAAGTTTGCATAGATACTACAGTGTGTAATCAACCTTTATGCCAAAATATCTAGCAGAAACTGTATTTTATTAATATTTAATAAATCTACATTATTTCATTCAAAACTTCTGCCTTGATCAGTAATATTGTTTTGGTATTTTACTGACTATGGGACATTACATGAACTAGAAATTATTGAAAACAAAAATCCTATGTTCAAAATCTCATTTCATTGTTTTTTGAGATTTTGAGGCAGTAGATTTCTTTCAGTTTCTTTAGGTATAAAGTAGTGTACCAGTTCCTCGTAAAGTTACTGTGAGGATTAAAGAGTTTAGTACTTTGAAAGCACTTAAATCAGTCCGTGGATAACAACAAACTGTCTGTAAATATTGGCTATCATCATTTTCATCATTTTTGCTGTCATTTGCATGTATATGTCACAGCTAGGGTCACCCTCATCCATCAGAGGAGTCTCTGCTTGTCTCAGGAGCCTGCATGGAGCACACTGAAATACCCCTGCCCAATTTACATTTCTGGCCTGAAATTCCTTTTATAATAGTAACAACAAGATTTTGAAAGGACATTTTCTCATATCAAAGAATTTCAAGTATAGTCCCCTAAGCGAAAACAGCGGGTGCTAAGTATATCCCATATTTTAAAAAGGAAGGGAAGAAAGACATTCTCTGCAGGGTTGGGTAAGAGGTGACCAAATTCTCTGTACAAACATCAACACACCTGGGAAACATGAATAATTTTAGGACATTCAAGGACAGTGAGTCCTGAATGGGGGTTTCTCCATCTTTCTTTTGAGACTAATAGAAAAGTGTTATCTGCTGCTGAAGGAGTGTCAGAAAGGGCAGATCATTAGGAGCAAAGCACCTAATGAGGGAAAGCTAAGAGAAGGGGCACATGCAGAAAGCACGTATAGATTACATGGGGAAGTTAGCATCTTTTATCTCATTTTGTATTCAGACATTGCTGTTCTGCTCTGTCTGTCATGGAAGACGTGTGAATTGAATAGAAGCAAGAGAGATATTTAGACTGAGAGAATGGACTATATATACAGTGAGAGAATGGACTATGGTAAGACAGTCTGTCCTTTACTCTTATCAAGGACCAGTGACTTCCTGTGAGCCAAAGTCTATAGAAGATGTGTAAGGGTAACTTTCCAGGACATGGACAAAAGAACACATGAATAACCAAGAAAACTTCAGGCAAGATGTACCTGGCATTCTTACAGAACATGCTTGAAGACAGTCGTTCACGAACAGAATGATGGTTACCAGACCTCAAGGCTCAAGCTCCTCTAAACTGCTCAAATTTGTGCTCCAAATAGAGGCTATTATTGAATATCCAAATCCTAAGAAATTTCCTTTAGAGAGGTTAAAATGGCTGATTAAATAAGGAAATAATGTTTCTTATTTTTCCTCACTAAGTTCACCTTGTGAGAAAAATGTTAAAATTTTATTCATTTATGTATTCATTTATTCACCTTAATTGTCCATGTGTTTCTAATTTTAATGAGCTACAAATTGTACACCACTATGAAAATTCAAGTGATATTTCAATACATGTTTAGGACTTGGAAAAATAAGTCAGTAGTTCAAGGGTCATGTTTGCAAAGCCTGATGGCCTGGTTTCTATTCCTAGTATCCACGTAAAGCCAATGCACAAAATGGCACATGCAGCCTCACAGGCAGAGACACGTTCATTTCTCTTCATCTCCCTCTCTCTCCCTGCTCAAAATAAATAAGTAAATAAAAATATTCAATGCATGCTTATATTACGTGCCTTTAAAATTAAGATTATACATTGAGCACGTCAAACAATTTTATTTATGGTGAAAACCTTCAAAATCTTTTAATTCTTTAAAAAAAATTGTTTATTTATTTATTTGAGAGAGACAGACAGAGAGAGAAAGAGACAGATAGATATTGAGAGAATGGGCACACCAGGGCCTCCAGCCACTGCAAACAAACTTCAGATGCATGCGCCCCTTGTGCCATCTGACTTATGTGGGTACTAGGGAATCATCCCTGGGTCCCTAGGCTTCACATGCCAGTACCTTCATCACTAAACCATCTCTCCAGCCCCTTAACATTTTATTTTGATAAACACTTTCACAGCCTATTAAATCCTCAGAATATTGCAAAATAGGATTTATTATTTTTTCCACATAGAAACAAGATGCTGTTTAATTCTCCATGTAGTAATGATAAAGTAACTTTACAAATTAATCTTATCTTTTGAGGTCTGTCCAGGCACTGATATTTACTAGCTTGGTTAATTGAGTCTCCCATTTTTACAAAGGTTAATTAAGTATTGGTAAAGGCAGTGAATGTATCAAGGAAAATATGAATTAATAAACTAATGAATGAATAGGAATCCAAGAGGCAAATAAACCCACCACCTCAAAAAGAAAGGCAGTGGTGTCCTGACACATTTATGTTAAGGAATAGCTATTTTAATGGGATTGGGGATTGGTAAAATTTGTTTATATTTTTTCTTTATTTTAATTTTCCCAATCCCTGGGGACATTATTAAATGATGTTATATATGAGACACAGTTTCTTTTTCAGTTTCAACTATTTAACAGTTTGTGTTAAGCCTTCTGAAATGATTAAGCAAATTATTATATATTCAATGGAAAACCTAAGAGATCAAGTATAAAAAATTAGGCTTCTAGGCCTATGATCTATATTCCTATAACAGTTTAGTTGGGTAACTGCATGAATTTATTTATGCTTTCTATAGAAATGGGGACAACTAAGTGCTACAATGTTTTAGATGGTATTGAGTAATAAATATTTTTACAAAAACATTTTTGTATTTGCTTATGTATATAAATCTTTAAATATATATGTATATATAATCCAAAAAGTTAGTAAGTAAAATTTAAAGACAACTAGTAAACTGACTCTATAATTGATATCATTTTCTAGAAAAGAATAATCTGGGGGCTGGAGAGATGGCTTAGCAGCTAAGGCGTTTGCCTGCAAAGCCACAGGACCTTGGTTCAATTCCCCAGGACCCATGTAAGCCAGATTCAGAAGGGGGTGCGTGTCTCTGGAATTCGTTTGCAGTGGCTGAAGGCCCTGGTGCACCCATTCTCTCTCTCCCTCTCTCTGCCTCTCTCTCTCTCTCTCAAATAAACAAATACAATTTTTTTTTTACAAAAAGGAAAAGAATAATCGACACCAAAATTACTAAATACTTAATATTAAAGTGTGCTTATTCACATCATGGATGTATGTAAAATAACAAAAATTATAAAAATGGAAATTATAAAAGATTAAAAAGTAAAAACATATCAAAACATATCACAAATATATCAAAATTTATATGAAATCCAGTTGTTGAAATTATAGGAACGTGACCTCCAACTTGGAGACAAAAGAACTATCCCTTTGAATTTTAATGTATATATTCATGTGAACAGATGAAAACATGTAATTAAAGTGAGATGATATTGTCAGAAGAATTATATAGAAGGCAGATTAGGGTTTCTGGCACCCAAATAACAAATAAAATTGAGAAGATTCAGTTCCTACTTGTATAATGTGCCATTAAACATCCAGTATGAAGCAATTAAAATTCATGCTGTTATTTAAGAGGAAGAGACTACTCAGCTGCAAGTGGTTTCTGCAGTCACATTCCAAACACCAATTCAGCTACCACCTGGCTTTCATTCTCTCCCTTATCTGCGTGACCATGTATGAACAGTTTCTGTCCTACAGATCCAAGCTTTTAAGAACACACATTTCCATGTTTGGGTTCACTATACTCAACCTTACCCTCCAAAGACTTTGATAACCATTAAGATTGACTTTCAAATACCAAGTTCATATATATATATATATATATTTCAGCAAAGAAAACACAGGTAAACAACTGCATGGCTAAGTATTCATTATTCACCATGCTTAGGGAATGGAGGTCTATGATTGAGTTAGTAAATGGTTTTATTAGCATCCTATGGAAATAACATAAATAGTTTAACTGAATTGAACACAACTTTAGACATTTCAATTCATTAACTTTCCTGATCCTCTGATAATTATGAGTTGAAGATGTTTGCCTCCATATTTAGTTAATGAGACCAACACAAAGGGAAGTTTGTACTGCACCAAAATCCAGTAAAAGGACAGTGTGGTTCTAGAGTTGGCACTGAACACTTGAGTCTCACTATGTCTCACTCTCATTACATGTCCTTGTCAGGCACTGAGATGGTTTACTTATTACAGTGATGAGCAAGGGAGAGTTTAATTCTATGTAACTAACTCTATAACCAAGCAATAGCTCTCTACCATTAGGCTGACAATGTCTTCTCATTAAATAAATCAATAAATATGTAAAATACAGTGTATTGAACACATATTCATGTGTTCAGTAAAGTTTCAATTATTCCATTTGGAGTAATATAGCATGAAATAATATATATTATATATGATATAACATATTATATTATATATATAAAATATAATATAACCCAACAACATATTGATCTGCCTAACACTCTATGGTATAGTTTCTATGAAAGTTTCTATCCTTCAGATAAGGAAACTGTAGCCCAGAGCCTTTGGTAACACTTTTTTTTTTTTAAATCCTGATTATCAGGGAATCCAGGAACACTTTCTGCATTTCCTCACCATAGGGAGTGGTTCTACTAATTTACTAATGGATGGAAAACGAAATATCTGCAAAAGACATTCAGATCGTACAGGAAAAGCATTACTGTGCTAGATTTAGTGCTGTTGATAAATAATAAAATATACATAAATTATAATTTGACAAATATTTTCATGTGTGATGCTGTGGGTTTTTATGTTATTCAGTGTTATCATTATATTTGTAGGACAATATAGTCAGATCAGAACATTCCATGCTATAAAGCAGGTATTATTAGATCAGAACACATATAGAAGGAAAAAGTTGCTATTGCAAAAGGTGAAGTAATGTCTCTCTCAGGTAGAACACAAGAGAATCATGTTCATGTTAATGAAAGCATTTATTGTGAATATGTGAACAACTATCAGCTGACTATCGGAGTGGGATATCTGAGATTGAATTTCACAGGGATCGAAGTGGATTAAATCATATGGGGATCATGATTGCATAGTGAAGAGTAATATGAATAGATATGGAACTCTTGGATAAATCTAAGGTATTGAAATTGTTTTCTGTTCCCTAAAACTATGACAACCAATGCAAAAAAAAAAAAAAAAAAAAAAGTAGCTGCCCAGACTGACATCTGGGTCCTCTATTCTATTCCATTGATCTACATGTTTTTGTGCCAGCTGTTTTTGTTACTATGGTTCTATAATATAGGTTAAAATTAAGTATGGTGATACCACCAGCCTTATTTTTGTTGCTCAAAATTATTTTAGATATTCAAGGGTTTTTTTGTGCATCCTAATGAATTTTAGAATTTTTTTTTCTATTCCATGAAGATTGCCATTGGAATTTTGATGGGGATTGCATTAAATCTTCAGATTGCTTTTGGTAAGATTGCCATTTTCACAATATTGATTCTTCCAATCCAAGAGCATGGGATGTCCTTCCATTTCCTAATGTCTTCTGCAATTTCTGTCTTGAGTGTTTTAAAGTTTTCATTGTAGAGATCACTCACCACCTTGGTTAGGTTTATTCCAAGCTACTTTTTTTTTTTTTGATGCAATTGTGAATAGGAGTGATTCCCTGATTTCATCCTCAGCATGCTTGTTGCTAGCATATAGGAAGGCTACTGATTTCTGTGCATTTATTTTGTATCCTGCTTCATTGCTTTTAGAATTTATCAGCCTAGCATTTTTCTGGTAGAGTCTTCAGAGCCCTTTATGTATAGAATCATATAATCTGCAAATAATAATAACCTGATCTCATCTTTTTCAATTTGTATCTGTTTTATGTGTACCTTTTGACTTATTGCTATGGCTAAGACTTCCAGTACTATATTAAATAAAAGTGAGGACAGTGGACATCCTTGTCTTGTTCCTCATTTTGTAGAAAAGTTTGAAGATTTTCCCCATTTAGTATTGTTGGCTACAGGTTTGTCATAAATAGCCTTTATTATGTTGAGATATGTTCCTTCTATTCTCAGGTTTTTAGGACTTTTATCATGAAGGTGTGTTGGATTTTATCAAATGCTTTTTTTTTTCATCTAATGAGATGATCATGTGATTTTTGTTCTTCAGTTCATTTCTATAGTGTATTACATTTATTGATTTGTGTATGTTTAACCATCCCTGTATCTCTGCAACAAAGCCTACTTGGTCAGGGTAAATAATACCTCTGGTATATTATTGTATTCTGCCAGTATTTTGTTGAGAATTTTTGCATTGATGTTCATAAGGGAGATTGGTCAATAATATCCTTTTGTTGTTGTTGTTCTATCATTGTGTGATTTTGGTATCAAGGTGATGCTGGCTTAGTAGAAGGAGTTTGGTAGAATTCCTTCCTTTTCTATTTTATGGAAAAGTTTGAGAAACATTGGTATTAGTTCTTCAATAAAGGTCTGGTAAAATTCACCAGTGGATCCATCTGAGCATGGCCTTTTTTTAGTTGGGAGACATTTTATAACTGCTTGGATCTCCATACTTGCTATATGTCTCTTTAAGTGACTAATCTCATCTTGATGTAATTTTGGTAGGACATGCAAATCAAAGAAATCATTTCTTTCAGATTTTCAAACTTAGTAGGTTATGTTTTGTTAAAATGTGTCCCTATGATTTTTCTGAACTTCTTTGGTATTTGTTGTAATGGTGCCTTTTCATATCTAATTTTATTAATTTGTGTTCTCTCTCTCTCTCTCTTTTTTTTTTAGTCAGATTTGCTAAATCTTGTCTATCCTGTGAAAGAACCAACTCTTTGTTTCATTGACTTTTTGTATTTTTTTGTTTCAATTTCATTAATTTCTGCCCTAATCTTTATTCTTTCTTCCCATCTACTGATTTTTGGTTTGCTTTGTTCTTCTTTTTCCAAGGCCTTAAAGTAAATCATTAAGTTGTTTACTTGTGACCTTTTTAATTTCTTATTATAGGCACTTAAAACTATGAATTTCCCTCTTAGGACTGCCTTCATTGTGTCCCAAAGGTTTTGTTATGTTGTGTTCTCATTATCATTTTATTCTATAAAGTTTTTATTTCCTTCCTGATTTCTTCATTGAATCATTCATCACTTAATAGTGTATTGTTTAGTTCCTATGAATTTTTGTATGTTCTATAAATTCTCTTGCTGTTGATTTGTAGTTTAATCCCATTGTGACTGGATATAGTGCAAGGAAATGGCCTGGAGGTAAGTCCGTGAAGCTGCAGCCACCTGATCAACAACAAAAATGCTATAAAACACTCATTGGAGAAAAGACACAGATGGTTCTGGGAAAGTGGATATCCACATGTAGAAAGATGAAAATTGATCCTTATCTTTCTCCATGCACAAGAAATAAGTTTATATGTATCAAAGACCTTAATATCAGACCTGAAACTCTGAAACTGCTAGAGAAAAAAAAAAATATGGGAAACCTTTCAACATATTGACATAGGCAATGACTTTCTGAATATAATCTCAGTTGTTCAGGAAATAAAACCAATAATCAACCACTGGGATCTCATGAGATGACAAAGCTTTGTATAGCAAGGGACACTATGAATACAGCAAAAAGGCAACCTACAGAATGGGGGAAACTCTTTGCCAGCTATACATCTGACAGAGGATTGATATCCAGGATATACAAAGATATACAAAGATATACAAAGATATACAAAGGATATACAAAGATATACAAAGAATTCAAAAAAACTAAATAGTAAGCAATCAAACAAACCAATTTTTTTTAAAAGGGCTATGGAGCTAAATAGAGAGTTCTTGAAAGAAGAAATACAGATGGCCTTTGTGCTAATACCAGGTTCACCAAGAAAGCAGCATTCTTGCTCATTTCCCCAATTACTCTATGGTTTCAGCTGGGGTCCTGGTGAGGTGCGAACCCAACATGGTTTAGGGAAATTCATGGAAGAGGGGTGGAAAGATTGTTAGAGCCATGTGTTGGGACATTATGTACAGAGACCTTACATATTCCCAATAACTGATGGCTAGCCCTACAATGCACAACCCCAAGTCCCAATGGGTATAACTGGCATCCCCAATGAGAAGGGTCCCTTTTGAGGGGGGCAGGTATGGGGGTAAGGATGGTACCAACATGTTCTGCTTACACACTGAGTATGTACATAACTAATAAGGAAAACAAAAGAAATAGAACCTAAGCCTTGTAGCTAATAAAATATGAGAGTAATGAATTGCTGAGACAACAAAGAAAAAAATTTTAAAAAAGGAAATACAGATGGCACGTAAACATCTGAAGAATGTACTACATCCTTAGCCTTCAGGGAAATGAAAATTCAAACTACTTTGAGAATCTATCTTACTCCTGACAGAATGGCTACCATCAAGGAAGCAAATGACAATAAATGCTGTCAAGGATACAGAAAAAGTATCTACACTGTTGGTGGGAATGTAATCTGGTACAACCATTGTGTAAATCAGTGTGGAGGTTACTGAGACAGCTAAAAATAGAGTTATCCTATGATGCAGATATACCTCTCCTAGACATGTATCCTGAGGACTCATCTCACTTAGACACACTCACTCAACAATGTTTTTTGCTGTTCTATTCACAATAGCTAGGAAATGAAACCAGCCTTGATGTTCCTCTACTGATGAGTGCATAATAAAGATGTGGTACATTTATATAATGGAGTTTTATTCACTGGTAAAGAAAAATGAAACATGAAATTTTCAGGGAAATGGATAGACCTGGAAAGGATTATACTTAGAGAGGTAACCCAGGCCTAGAAAGCCAAGTGTCTCATGTTCTCTCTCAATATGGATCCTAGATACAAATGTTTGGCTTTCTATGTGAGTTGGAATAAAACTCAATAGCAGAGGCCAATAAGCTAGAAAGAGAATATTAAGAGAATAGAAAGAGAAGAAGGACTTAAGAGGATGTATATATGTAAGCAGAAGAACAGATTAATGGGGGAGGAAAGGCCTCTGTGAGGTCAGGGGAAGAGATTGAGTAAAAGGAAAGGAGGGCTAATCAAAACACAAGAGGGGGCTGGGTGTGGTGACACATACCTTTCATTCCAGTACTTGGGAGGCAAAGGCAGGAGGATCACCTTGAGTTTGACACCAGCCTAAAACTACATAGTGAATTCCAGGTTAGCCTGGGCTAGAGTGGGACCCTACCTCAAAAAATAAAAAATGCCTAAGAAGCTATGAATAAGTAGTATGGAAACATTTTTTTGAATGATGACACACCCAGAAACCATAGACTGTTACTAGAAAATTTTCAGTACCAGGGATGGGATCCCTTCCAGTGACTTATTAGCCATGGAGGTCCCTGGTTCTCCCAAAATATTACAGGCAATTCCCAAAGCTCTTGGTTGCCAGGCTCATCGGCAGGTAGGGCTGTAGGAGAGCCGATCCCACTGGTCTCTTCCTGGGGTTGAGTGGGATGGTGAGTGTCGATGACTCAGAACCTCTCCTAGTCACCGGAGAGAAACCACACTGAGTCGGGAGACTTGTTGAAGCAGGATCTCGCTTTATTGTAACAGGCAGGTGTTTATTTAATGTTGAGAACAAAGGTGGGGATCTCAGGAGGTGATAAGGTGTAGGGGCCAGTAGCATATCACAACTTTTGAAATGATTGGTCCTAAGTGCACGCGGGAACTGTAACTTTTTTGCAGAAGTAGCAGGCCAGAGGCAATTTGGCACCCTGCTGAGTCATAGCTGGCCAGAGACAGGTCGCCAAGCTTTAGCTAGACTCAGGAAGTTCCACTAGGCCTCACGTCTGGGCCTCTCAAGGCTCAACATCTCCCCCTTTTGTTTTTGTAAGAGCATTAGTCACCATGGACCCTGTCTTAGGTTGTCCCCCTCTGGGGAACTTACCCGTCACTGGGTACCATGTGTTTAGCTTGCTGAGAACCCACTCCATGGCCTGTCTTAGGTGGTCTCAGTCAGTCTGAGATCTTACCCATCATCGGTCACATGGAGGGCAGAGGAGGTGGTAGTGGGTCATATGAGGAACTTAATTCCTGAGTTGCCAGCCTGTGGTAATGTATCTCAACCTGATGGAGTTTTATTGCCTCTAGCTATTGGTGAATGAATTGTGTAATTTTGTTAATTACACAAGGCCCGACAGTGAGAAGAAGGAGAAGGAGAAGGAGGGGCCCAAGTAGAGGGAGAAGGTAGGGTATGAAGCCATGCAAGCCTGTCCACAGCGGGTTGTCCTGGAGGTCCTGCCACCTCCTCTCCAAGTCTTCCTGGAGCCTCTTAATCTTGTCTTGGATGATTTCCGATTTATTGGCATAAAAGCAGCATTTTCCCTGTAAAAACAAGCATATGCCTCCCTTTTTGGCCATTAGTAGGTCTAGTCCCCTGCTGTTTTGTAGGACTACCTCAGCAAGGTAATCTAGCTGTTGTTGGAGATCAAGGATTGTGTTGGACACAGATTTTATGTCACTGATCAACTGGAGAGACAGCTTTCTATGGAGATGGACTGCCATACCCGTCCTGGCTGTTCCGGAGGCCATATCTGCAGTTATTCCTGATCCAACAGGTAAAGGTATCATTTGTACAGTTCTCCTAGGTCTCCCTCCAATATAATCGAAAGAGGGTATAGGGAGGGCTTCATCTCCAGGAATGATCTACATCTGGGATTAAGGTGGCTGGGGCACAAAGGCCCGTCCAATTGGTGGGCAGAAAGGCATAGGCCATCTCGCCTCCACAAACAAAAACCATTTCAGAAGGTGGGCAGCGTTGAGCACTGGGCTCAGTTGTGTCAAAAGTACAGAAGGAAGAATGAATGTATCCCACATCTATACTGTAATTATTAGGGGAAGGCGGGGCCCAAATGCAGTTTCCAGAAGGAGACATTGGGAGCAGCTGGGCTGGGATGGGGAATGTGGAGGAGCAATTTTTTAGGGTACTATGGGCATCTGTAGTTGTATCATTGGCATCATTGGTGACTACTGCAAGTCGCCAGGGAGGCCCAGATCGGAGGCAAAGCCAGCAATCCTCCACAAGGGAGGGAGTTGTTTGGTTTAGTGGGGTGAAGACCATTTTAGCAACAGTCCTCAGGGGTGGGACACTCCCTGGAGAAGTGATTGTCAGTGTCCCCTTGTTGGGACAAAAGTTTTAGGTCTCTCGCTAGTACCCAAATGGGTCTTTTTTGAGGGAAGACACATCCAAACCCTCTCCCTGCTGTGAAGAGCAGATCTGGTCCTCTCCAGGCCCCACTCAATGGGTCCCTCCATCTTACCCAGATAGAACTGTAGGTAACGGATGAGGACCAATGTTTTTGAAAAGGGGATAATTGTTTATCTTCTTTAGAAAAATTTAAAATATTTAGGGTAAATAATGCCTTTTTTAGTTGGTCGTGTGGGGGTAAGGATTCCCCCTTTTGTTTTTGTAATTGAGACTTGAGAGTCTGATTATATCTTTCAATGATAGCCTGGCCCCGGGGGTTGTATGGGATGCCTGTGGAATGTGAGATTTTCCAGGTCTGGAGAAAATCTATAAAGGCCTTGCTTATGAAGCAGGGGCCATTATATGTTTTAATTTGGTCAGGTAGTCCAAGGGTGGCAAAGCATTGAAGCATATGGCTAACAGCATGTTTAGATTTTTCCCTGGCATGTGCCAATGTCTAGCAGGCGAGGTAAAAGGTATCGACTGAAAGAAAAATATATTTAAGCTTTCCAAATGGAGAATAGTGTGTGACATCAATTTGCCAAAGATGATTAGGGCGGAGCCCTCGAGGATTGCTTCCTGTAGTTTGAAGGGGGGGTACTTGGAGGAAAGGCTGACAAGACTTACAAGTCTGGACAATTTTTTTTAAGTTCCTTGACTGGTACCTATGGAAACCTGTGCTTGAGACCTCTCCTGTTGACATGGGTCAATAAGTGGAAGCTTGTGGCTTCTGTAATAGTATTACACTGAAGCATAGAAGCCCTTTTATCAGCCAAATTATTTCCTTGAGAGAGAAATCCTGGTAAGTTTTGATAACCCCTGAGATGTTGAAGAAAAATGGGGTTAATTCTTTGTTTGAGTAGGGAACAAGCTTGAATCATCAGAGGAGATATAGGGTTGGAGTCCAGTCTAATATAGGCCTCAACCAGGTTGGGTAATAAGTTAACAACATAAAGGCTGTCAGAAAACAAGTTAAATGGCTCTTGAATAGTGTCCAAAGCAAGAACGACAGCAAATAGTTCTTTGAATTGTGCTGAGCCCTCAACCTTGTGGGAGACTGACTTTATGGGCATAGGCTCTTTTTCTTGTTTTAAGAGAGGGTAAACAACTACGGAAGCTCCCAGGTGCCCTCCATCAGTGAACACAGTAAGAAAGTCAGGGTTGGGTTGAGATAGATAAAGCCTGGGGGGTCTCCATTCCAACCTAGAGAAGGAGCTCATCCATTTATGAGGACCATAGTGGCAGTCAAATGTACCCAGAAACCCCTTGAGGGCCATAGCAACCCTGTTATTGTTTCTCTGAAGCCAAATGAAGTCTGTTACCTTAAAGGGAGTGACAATAAGATGAGGTTCTGTGCCAAACAACCTGACAAAGGTGTCTCTGCCCTTGATAATGCAATCAGCAACCTGGTTGGTTATAGAATAACTCTGGGGACCCCACCGATTGCGAAGTGAACCCATTGGACAGGCTCACCTTCCTGGGCCAACAGTGCAGTGCATAATGTTTCCCCAGAGAAAATGTAGAGGGAGATGGGCAAATCAGGATCGAACCTCTTTAGGGCCACAACATCTATAGCCTGTTGGACCTAATGAAAAATTTGTTGATGACAAGGGGACAAAATTACCTGAGAGGAGAAGTTAAGATCCTTTAGGAGGCCAAACAAAGGGGACAGCTCTTCAGTAGTTATGGGTATCCAAGGCCTCATCCAATTAATTTCTCCCAATACCTTTTGGAGCTAGGGCAGAGTATAAGAATCCTGAATATGAAGTTGGGGTTTGACAGCAGAAACAGTATCAAGGGATAGTACAGAGCCCAAAATCTTAAAGGGAGGGACAGTCTGAATCTTTTCAGGGGCTACCTTAAAGTCACTGGCTTGTAAAATGGCAAGACATTTGGCAGTAAGGTCTTGGAGATCAGATGGGTTGGAACAATCTAAGATTATATCATCCATATAAATATAGAACAGAATACCAGAATGGCCAACCAAAGAAGAAAAGATATATAACATATAGTACTGACAGATAGGGGGGTATTGGCCATGTCTTGGGGCAGGACGGTCCATTCAAACCTCAAATCTGGCCCACAAAAATTAGTTGAGCGTATGGAAAATGCAAATTTTTCAACATCCTCTGGATGCAATGGGATAGAAAAGAAACAATTGTTAATATCAATAATAGATAATCAGTGTTGGGGATGGCTGGAATCCAAGTGAGTCCTCTCTGCGGGGGTCCCAAAAGGTATCATCCTCTCATTTATTTTTCTTAAATCATGTAAAGGTCTCCAAGAGCCATTAGGCTTTTTTATAACACAAACAGGGGAATTCCAAGGACTTATTGGAGGCCATATATGACCCAAAGCTAGCTGTTCTTTAACTAACATATGAAAATGTTGGAGTTTAGGGGTAGGTATAGGCCACTGCTCAACCCACATGGGGTCCACAGGTAACCATTGAATTTTTGGCACTGGGGGGTGAGCAGTGGCCCTTAGAATTGGGGATGGACCCGAGAGTGTTTTTGTCTAATCTTTTCAAAATGAGGGTCATTTCTGTGGTTAGGGAAGCTGGCTCGTCCTTGTTCAAACTGTTGTTTATATTCTTCCTGGTCTAGTATCCCCTCATAGAAGCCCTTGTGATCAGTGGTGATATAAGCCTCAGCTTCTCCAAGTATATCCTGACCTAGGAGATTGGTCGTTAGGCCGGACACCATCAGAGGGCACACCTCCCCACGGTTACCATCAGGATCAGTCCAGGGCTGCCAGTTGGCCATTTCCCAGGACGTTGATTGACTGCCCACACCAAGTAATTGTGGACCAGGGACTAACTGCCATGAAGGAGGGACTTCCTCCTTTCTAATTACAGAGCAGTCAGCCCCACTGTCAATGAGGAACTTGAAAGTTTTTTCAACAACTGTCAGGATCACTTTTGGCCTTAGTCATGGAATCAGAGGTACAGTCCAGTGTGTCCTAACCACCTTCTTCCACTTATTTAAGGGGGCTGGGGATAGTCCCTCGGGGAGTTTAAAGGCTCACCCTGAAGGCTGAACTTGGATTTGCAATCCTTGGCCCAGTGGAACCCCTTCTTGCACCTGGGGCAAGGGGTATGAGGCACGTTAGGGGCCACAGGGACTATTGGGGTATTTTTTGCCCGATTGAGGCACTCCCTTTTAAAGTGACCCTCTTTGCCTCACCCAAAACAAGATCTCCACCTTCCCCCTGAGGTCTGTTGGAGGGCACAGACCAGGGCAGCCAAATCCTCATGGTGGGCACTCTGTAAGGCCGATGCCATGGCCCATGCCTGATGGGAGCTGGATCACACATCTTTGGTGGCTATAATCCATTTACTCATACAGTGATCTTTTATCCCAGCACAGGCCAACTTATGGTCACTCGTCATGCCTTCCCAGACCAGCATTTTAATGAACTGGTCTTGCAGGGGGGCCAGGGGAAAACTTTCTTTGTAGACTCTTTTCAACCCTCTCTATGAAAGTGGCCAAGTCTTCACTAGCCTTTTGTGTGATTCCTGTGATGTGGGGGCTCAGATGGGCCTTCTTCTAGTTTCCTCCATGCGGCCATTCCCAAAGCCCGCACCTGATCCCGGTATGGATCAGGGATGGCAGCTTGCTGGAGGCCTGTGGAAAACGCATCAGCAGTGCCCAAGAGCATGCTGAAAGTGATTGAGACTGGGGGCTGAGCAGCCTGATTTCGCTCAGCCTGAGTAAGACACTCATCCTGAAAGAAGGCACACCAATTTATGTACAGGGGGCCAGAAAGAATGGCTTTAGCAAGGTTTTTCCAATCTTGGGTGGTACACTGATGATGAGCCAAACCCTGGAGGATGGTCTCTGCCCAGGGGGAATGAGGTCCATCCTCTGAGACAGCCTTTTTAAGGTCTTTTAAATCATGAGCCTCCCAGTGGTACCAAATGGCAGGGCAATTACTGCCGGGGTTAATGTTGACAGGGAAGAGGTTGGTTGTTTCTCCCCCGGGGGTGCCATACCCGTAGTAGGACAGAGGTGCAGAGGGAGTCTGAAAAGGATTTGTCTGAAAAGGATTTGTAGGGAGATCAAGGGGTGTAGGACCCTTAGAGGGTCAAGGAGCACTTCCAAAGGGGTCTAGGGACGGATACAAGGGCTCAGGCGAGCTCGTGGGATTTGGGTTGGACGAGGATTGCCCCACAATTTATGAGGGTACACTCACCCACAGACCGACTGGCCTGTCAGCTTTCTTCCATCAGAGAGACGCCCCACGTTAGGCGCCAGTATGCCGGGCACACCAGCAGGTAGGGCTGTAGGAGAGCCGATCCCACCGGTCTCTTCCTGGGGCTGAGTGGGATGGTGAGTGTCGATGACTCAGAACCTCTCCTAGTCACCGGAGAAAAACCACACTGAGTCGGGAGACTTGTTGAAGCAAGATCTCGCTTTATTGTAACAGGCAGGTGTTTATATAATGTTGAGAATGAAGGCAGGGATCTCAGAAGGGGATAAGGTGTAGGGGTCAGTAGCTTATCGCGACTTTTGATATGATTGGTTCTAAGCGCATGCGGGAACTCTAACTTTTTTGCAGAAGTAGCAGGCCAGAGGCAATTTGGCACCCCGCTGAGTCATAGCTGGCCAGAGACAGGTCGCCAAACTTTAGCTAGACTCAGGAAGCTCCACTAGGCCTTGTGTACAGGCCTCTCAAGGCCCAAAACTTGGTTTCCCACCAAGAGTAGATGATAAGATTCTATTGATGCAGAATCCACATGCTTGGGCTGTATGGTCACTGAGAAATATTGGTGGAACTGAGCTGACTCCTACTTCCTCTGTGTAGACAAGCTGATAGAAATCTGTAAAAAGCTATGCTGCATGCAGTTCCATGGGAAAGAGAGAAATCACAAGTGGAGATACAGAACAGTGGAACTGCAAGCCTTAAATTTTGCCGACCAAACATTGTGAAACATTTGTTGGAAAGATAGTAAGACCAAAATTAATATGAAACATACTCCAGACACTCTGATCATGAAGTGATTATTTCACTTATGACCTCATGGCAGTTCTTATTAACTCCACAAGATCTGTACAATATTTAGTACATCAACACTTTGACATAGATGAATGAGGAAGGACAAAGAAAAAATAATTACAAAAGCCAGTTCTTAGGAAGAAGTGATTCATTGGATACGGGCAGGGGAAATGAAGTGGACAGAAGAGGAGTGGGAGGGGATTATGATCAAATCCCAGTATGTTCATGTATGAAAAGTATCAACAACATGTTAAAATATGAGTAAGTATTTTCATAAACACTGATTTTATCTATTCTATTCTGCAAGGCAGCATAAATACTTAGAACCATGAACCAGGAGAGAGTTAATTTTTTATGAATAAGTCTGAGTCTCAGCAAAATAAGGTTCTTAGTACTTTCACATGTATGATTCAATCTTGATCATCCTAAGGGGAAACTGTCTCCAGCTGAAGTAGTTAATATACATATTCATGATGTCCAGAGCAGATAGTGAAGGTCATGGATGAATTGTCAAAATATAGTACTCAGTGGTGAAAGGTGAAGGAAGCAGGTGAAAATTAACTAAGGAGGTTTGTAAGAATAAAGGATCAAAATACAGGAGAGCAATATATCACAAATAACAGAAGGCTAACATTTTTAGAAATAAAAGATGATTTTTCCAAGCTTACTAAAATAGGTATATAGACAGCTATGCTGGTTGAATAATCTATCATTAATCAATGAATGTTTAAATATTGTGAGGGTGGGATGGAGAGATGGTTCAGTGGTTAAGGCACTTGCCTGCAAAGCCAAAGGACCCAGATTTGATTCCCCAGGACCCACGTAAGCTAGATGCATAAGGTGGCACATGTGTCTGGAGTTCATTTGCGGCAGTTGAAAGCCCTGGTACAGCCATTCTCTTTCTCTCTATTTGCCTTTTCCTATCGCTCTTTCTCTCTTAAATACATTATATAAATAAAAAATTTTAAAGGTTATAGGGGTAAAAGATTTTTGTACATCTTGTTGTCTTTTTCTTTTTTTTTTCATTTGGGGAAATGGATAATGACAATTTGGAATGATATGTAAAAATTTGATAATCCTTTTACAGATATATTACCACATCTGCCCAATATTTAAAATCTATCATTCTGAATTAATTAAACTAAACTGATTTTAAATTTATTAAAGATCAACATTTAACTTAAAATCTAGAGTGCATTTCTAATCTGGCATGAGACGATGTGCATATGGATATGGATGAGTGATGATTCTATATCCCTGTATTTTAAATTCATGTTTTCCATGAAACTAAAATGCTATAAATGTTAACATCTACCATTTTTCAAATGTACATTGTACTGATGTATCCTATTTTATTATTATTATTTATTTATATTTTTTTGGTTTTTCAAGGTAGGGTTTCACTCTAGCTCAGGCTGACCTGGAATTCACTATGTAGTCTCAGGGTGGCCTCAAACTGATGGCGATCCTCCTACCTCTGCCTCCCGAGTGCTGGGATTAAAGGCGTGCACCATCATGCCCAGTTGATGTATCCTCTTTTTGTCTCTATAATTTCTTTTGAGATAGGAAGTTTCTCAATTGTCCTTAATGCTGAAATTACAGTGCATAGACTAGTGTTAGTTCAAGGTCTATTAATCACCTATTCAATGAATGAATGAATGTTCTGTATTTTCCAGTGAACATAAAGCTTTTAAAATATTTTATTTATTTGCAAGGAGAGCAAGTGAGAGAGAGACACAGAGAGAATTGGCATGCTAGCCATTGCAAACAAACTCCAGATGCATGCACCACTTTGTGCATCTGACTTTATGTGGATTCTGGGAATTTAAACCCTGAATGATTATGCTTTGCAAGCAAGTATCTTAACTGTGGAGATATCTTTCCAGCCTGAGATTTTTTCTTTCTTTTTTTTAAAGTCAATTAGTTCTACATACAAATTGTTTGTGAGGAACAATAGAACAGATGGCTTGTTGTAACTCATGTTCAAAAGTTTGATTGAATGAATGGTGACCGCTCCCCCCCAAAAAGAGCTCATCATTTCCAATGACAAGTTTATTATAGCCACTGACATTCTGGCCCTTTGTGGTAGCAAGTGTCATGGTTATCTGAGGGCATATTTAGCATGAAGCTGAGAATTAGAAGCAAGAAAGTGAAGTATATCCACTAATGACTGGTCTATGAACAGCCCAAGCTCTAGTGGATTATTCAACAAAAGCAGTTTTGCATTATACATTGAAAAAAATAACAATATTTATTGAGGAAATCTTAGAAAGAGGAATGCTGGAACCCATTCTGTTAGCATGTAACAGTCCAGTTTGGCTGGTCAACAATGCATCAGACTACGGAGACTGACAATGAGCTACAGTAGCCTGGATGCCAAGGTTCCAGCCTTAGTCTCTAAAGTGCCAGATGTGATCACCTTCATTGATCCAGAGGCGA
Organism: Dipus sagitta; assembly: GCA_036346955.1. NCBI lineage: Eukaryota > Metazoa > Chordata > Mammalia > Rodentia > Dipodidae > Dipus > Dipus sagitta. The sequence continues at coordinate 60,314,623 of CM070782.1, forward strand.
TTCACGGTGCAGATTGTTACACTGTTATTGGCTTGGCTAATACATCACACTCAAGCCCCTTGGAAAATGAAGATCAAGTCCAATTTAGACTCTCATGCAATGTTATATTCTATTTTCACTGTGCTTCTATAGACATATCTCGATTTCTTTGCATTATACAACTAGCATCTGACCAACAAACTTGAGTCATGACAAGGGTCTTAGTTATTCATTACATCAACAATTTCCTGACAGAAGAAATGTCTGACAAGTAGGTGAAGACGGGGCTGAGCTTAGTTATTAAAACCCTTGCTACTTGTTCTTGAGTCTTCAAGTCTTTCAGTGGCCAGAGTTCAACAAACACAGGCACCATTTATGTGGACCATTTGAATATGTAGCTAAAGAAATATCCCAATCATATTTAAATACAAATGATTGGATCTGGTATTAACTAATAAAAAGGTGGTCCAACAACCAGTTGGGTCCTTTGAGTATTTGAGATAATATAAATTTTATCTAAAATGTCCTTTAGCTTCCCTTACTCTAGGCTAGGTCCATGTTTCTGATTTGGTATTATGGAGAATGACAATGAGCTATAGTAGTCTGGATACCAAGGTACCAAAAACGAAAAAAAAAAAGTAATACTACTAGGGTGAGATAGTTTCTCAGATTGTGAATATTTCTTTGGGCAATGTACAGGCACTTGTTATCTTGCATCTGACCTTGCTGTCACTTTTTTAAAATTTTATTTTCATGTATTTATTTATTTATTTCACAGATAAGGGGGTGGGAGGGAGAGAGGGAGAGAGGGAAAGAGAGAGAGAGAGAGAGAGAGAGAGAGAATAGGCACAACAGGGCCTCCACTGCAAAGGAACTCCAGACTTGTGGGCCCCTTGTGCATCTGGCTAACATGGATCCTGAGGCATCAAACTTGGATCCTTTAGCTTTGCAGGCAAATATCTTAACTGCTAAGCTATCCCTCCAACCTTTAGCTGCCATTCTTATTTGGATATTGAAGATTTATTCAATAAAGTTAGGTTCAACAGTGCTCAGGCAAAACTGGTATACTTATAATCCAAATCCTCAAAGACATGTCCGTGGTGGTTTCAAAGCAAAACATCCCCTGTGAGCTCTAGTGTCTGAAAGCTTGAGCTCAAGCTGATGCAGCTATTTGGGAAGGTTGGGCCACCTTTAGTGGGTGGAGCCTTGCTGAAGGAAATGAATCTCTGTGGTGGCAGGCCTTTAGTTTATAGTTGGCTACCAATGCTTCCTGTGACAAAAATGCCTTCAATGAACATTCAGACCAAAGGATACCAAATACCTTTTGCAGGGAAGAATACTGATGGTATAGGAATGGTGCATCATGCAACTCAACCCCTCTGTGTAACTCATGATCAAACAAGACACAGGTTCTATGCAATTGTTCTAAGGACTCTTTGAGTGATATCTCCCTGAAAAAAAAAAAATGACAAAACCCCTGCTACACATTATTTTGTGAGGCATGTTGAGCTATGAAGTACTTGCCACTTTCAGGTGCCATCAGTGTCCTCATACGCAGTGTAAGTGTGTATACTCTGGACAAACGTGTTAAACAGCTTCTCTTTGACTATTTCAGAGAGACCCAACAATTCTATCTCAATTATTCAAAGCCAATAAAAATTGTTCGCCTCACTAGACAAGGTGTTGTACTTACCTTTGCACTGTTGACAAAACACCTAACCAAACATCTTATGGAAGAAAAGGATTTATTTTGACTTATAGTCTCAGAGGAAAACTACACAATGGTAGGAAGAAACATGGTAGAACAGAGGCTGGAAATTATCTCCTTGCCACCCAGATGGAAAACAGCAGAAAAAGAGTTAGTTGGAACTTACACTGGCATGCTAAAGACTAATAAACCTCAAAGCCCGACCCAATGAACACACCTCCTCCAGCAAAGCTCCACCTCCTAAACTGCATACACTGGGGACCCAATATTCCAAAGCATGTAAGTGTATGGGAACATCTGATGGAAACCACTGCACAAGGAGATGCTATATAGCCAGAAAGCCCTCTACTCTCTGCTGGTAGAATGCAGAAGGATTTGCATTATTGCCCAACCTCCTGAACATAGATACAGACTTCACATATTCTCAGGACAGCAGTGAACAAGATACAAGAATAAGCCCATTGGGAGAGTCTAAGCTCCTTCTTGGACGACTTTAGAAACTTGACCCATACAATACTAAAATGTGGGCCAGGACGCTGCTCCAGGAATATGTAATCATCCTGTTTGTAGAGTAGAGAACTCCGGGGCCTCGGGCAATGTCTCTTGGTTATGGCTTAAGGATGTTATATAGAAGACATGTCAGTCAAAAACAGCACAGATCTCACCAGACCAACCTCTTTGAGAAGAGGTGGCTCTTCAGTTACAGGATGGCCTGTAGAAATATGACTCTCCAAATGGCCTTCAATGATCCAGAACCTCCCCCTTCTCTTTGGAGGTTTCTAAATAAGTATATAATGTAAAAAGAATGCAATGTCCCGAGATGCAGAGCAGTTCCAGGCTTTATCATCTTTTGTCTTGGAAAAATATATGTATATACTCTCCAATGCTTGAATCCAATGACCTAAGAGTTAGCCAGGGTATAAAGTTAAAGTGGACTGTTTGTGGCATCTCTTAGATGAAGTGTATGTAGTATGAACATGTGGAGAAGACTCCATTTATCACAGACAGTGTTTCTGAGCATTACAGAGCCATTTGACCAAGGGACTGGGCTTCTGTTTACTCTTGCTACCTCCCTGTGGGTAATAGATATGTTTTGCTTTATCTGACTGTGGGAGTGCTTTTTTATTAGCCCAATCCTAAGAACCTTTGATACAGTAATTTAACTTTTATTATAGCATTAATTTATTATTAAGATTACTCAATACATATTTATCTAGACTTTTAAAAAATTTTTCACATTGTTATTTATTGTAACAAATGTTCAAATAGATTCAGTGAATTTCAATTCAGGAATATATTGTACATTGATCATGACCACCCACCCTTGTGGTTTTCAATTCTATATCCACTGAATCTTCCAACATCTATCTATAGTTTGAAAAAATGTTACATCCTCCATTACACAGATTTTTTTTTATATCTGCTGAGGGGTCCCTCTATCGCAGAGTACCTTGTGCTATTAATGATCTACTCATTTCAAATTCCATTCAATTATATATAAATGCTCAAGGCAAATCTCGTTTAACATGACTGAAGTTTGTTCTCTCTCTCTGTCTCTTTTCTCTATCTCCATATATACATTCTATCACCTCTAAATTTTATAATGGAGGAGCTTAAAATTATACAAATACTACATTTAAATAATTTTAATTAGAAAATTTGTTAATATCATTAAATAATTTGATAAGGACCTTACAATTAAATTAAAAGTGAGATGGAGTTCTTTATTAGAGAGCTAATTCTTTAGATAGTTAAATATGTATTTATTCATCCAGCTAATTATTTATTGAAAACTAAACCAACATTCTGATAGTAATAGCTACAGAGTGTATTCATCTAAAGTACTTTGCAAAGAAACATAAATTTCCTGAAAACTCTCTGTATTATTTACTTCATAAATTGTTTCATATATTTGGAAATTTATGACTTACATTTCATTTAACCCAAATAAACAATATGTATATATGCACATAAACATATACACAAAAAATACTGCAATGATATTGGTTATGAGACAGCTATAGGCTCTTTTCTCTGTCACTGGTTTCCAAGTATATATAAACTAAATAGAACTGAATAAAGTACCTTGAAATATATCCTTTTTTTATACAATAGCAATTTTAGTCACAAAGGCAGAATACCAAAAAGCATATCAAAACAAAAATTGTGTTTCATCACTTCCGTCTGCTTGTTTTCTCTGGCAATAGGTAAAAGTTTTCACTCTGAAATTCCTTAATGGCTCCAATTTGGCAATTATGCCCATGCTGGGGGAATAAAGGCATTTCTTATGCACTACTCTTTTTTCTGCTTACCCAAAGACTTGTTATTCTGATATAAGATATAAGAAAAGTTACCTTAGCTGTCTGAGAGTTTCTTTCTTTCCATTTTCTCTTTCTTTCCTGACCTACAAATAAATAATATTGGAAAAATATAACTGTGGTTAAAATATTGATTTGATTGATATCAAAAAGGAATAACAGCATATTTTCATATGACTTTATGACCTCCCATAGGTGTGGTTTTGTACACCCACACATAAAGAAAGGATGAAGCACTCATAACAATTGGGAATCAATTAGAGAATTATAGAGTGTGATGATTTTGTCACCTAAGTGATGTGGATTTATACAAGCATTAGTCATATTAGTCAATCATTCAAAGTGGCCAATTGATGCAATCAATAGAAAAAATCTCTTTTATGTTTATTTTTATATGTGGTAATAATGTAAATAAAATTGCCTTTATATTTATTCATATGGAGATTAAAACATCTAAAATCTCAGAAAGGCTGTCTGTTATCACATCAAATATCACATGGCAAGAGACCAGAAACAATCAGATGTCAAACCTACATGGTAAGTAGCCAGGTTTTCTCTATAAGAGAGGACTCATTTACGCAGGACATAATCCTCACATGGACCTCTGTACTCCTGCAACCCCTCCATTCATCAGAGTATAGCCCTCGCTTTAGGCTCAATCTTTGTTCTCCAGAATAAAATAATAACTGATACTGGCACAAAATAGTGGCAGTAAAACTCGTGTTTCTAAAATGCATGCATCACTCTCTCCACTGCTTCTCTCACTTTAGCCTCACAATTTAAAATGAAAAGGTAAAGTCCTTGCCTTCAGCCTTCTGAACCACATGCTGATGGATACAATATATTCCATAAGATTCATTCTTGTTTGAAAATTTCCATTATGTTACCTATAAAGTAAATATTTTTATTAGTTTCTCAAAATGAGTGATTCTGGGAATACCAGTTATAACACACACTACTTTTCTTTTCCTTAATTTATGTTGTAAGTATTTCTGGTTATGAGAGCTTAGGGTCATGTGACATTACCACCCAACCACCATGCAGCTTGGAACTTAGGGAATCCTTCATGTGCATTGCCCTTTTGCTGACATATTGGGAGAATAAGTCTTTCCACAGTAGGTTTCCATCACAGAAAAGTTAAAATTAGCATTTATTCTCTATACTCTGGGGAAATAATAGAAAATAGAAACATTCTACTAAAACTAATTAAACTTATGCCTATATACTATTCAATTCATGAAGGGAATATATATATATATATATATATATATATATATATATATATATATATATATGTATTTGAGAACTAGTTTACAAATTGCTAGTATAAAAAGTGAATACCAAGGTATTTAGCTTTCCATTTCCACATGTTGCTAATTTGCAAATTTTAGTTATACTTCAGATGTTTTATTTTTCACTCTCATGTTACTCACTATCTATTAGAAGCAAGAAGCAAGGTAATGCTATACTGTTTTTCTCAACATAAAGATGTCAGCACCTCTTTCCCAGAAAGGAAAAATAAATATAGGTAGGAAAAAGTAGCAGCAAAGGGTATATATTTCTAAAGGCAACATAAGGTCCTTTGAGATAACAACATTTTTTTTTTAATACAAGAAGTATTCTTTGTCAAACCCATTGTTGCAGTCTGGTTCACATTGCTGGTAGAAATCACCCAACCAAGAGCATCTTCTGGGAAAAAGAGATTTATTTTGGCTTACAGGCTTGAGGGGAAGCTCCATGATGGCAAAGGAAAATGATGACATGACCAGAGGGTGGACATCACCGCCTGGCAACATAAGGTGGACAATAGCAACAGGAGAGTGTGCCAAACACTGGCATGGGGAGACTGACTATAATACTGATAAGCCCGCCCCCAACACTCCCTCCAGGAGGCATTAATTCCCAAATCTCCATCAGCTGGGAACCTAGCATTCAGAACACCTAAGTTTATGGGGGACACCTGAATCAAACCACCACATTCTACCCCTTGACCCCATAAACTGATAACCATACATGATGTAAAATGCAATGCATTCATATAACTTTAAAAGTCCCATGGTTTTTATCAATTGCAATGATGTTCATACATCCCCATAGTCCAAGATCTTTTAACTGAGCCATAATACCAAAAAATAACCTTAAAAAACCCATAATGGTGCACAATAAATATTCACACTGCAAAAGATGGCATTGGGCACAGCAAAGAAACATTCAACCAATACAAGATTTAAAACAATCAGGGCAAACATCAAATTCTGTAGCTTTAATTCCAACAACTCTAGCCAGTGAGAAATCTCCAAGTCCGATAATTCTAACCAGCAACAAGTATCTGGCATTCCAATTCTGCTCCTTCAGCTAGGCTACTCAGAGTCCTGGAAAACTTCATTGGGGCTGGCAGCTCTCCTTGCCAGCCATCTCGTGGTCCCGGCATCTCCACTGGGTCTCCACTGCAAGCCACAGTTCATCCCCATGGCTCCATGGGGTCTCCATGCAGGCATCCAGCAAACCTGCTTCACACTGCCCATGGCCATTTCCAAAACACAAGACCGTGTGGCAAACTCAATGACCCTCTCTTTCCTGAATTTCTTATACTCCACAATACCAGGTAGGGAGCCAATTTGTTAATCCAGGGGGGGAATAAAGCAGACTTTGAAGAACAGGACACTCCTTGAGCCCCTTCAAAAGAATAGACATTCTTCCTGTTGTCCCAGCACAGGTCAGCTAGCCCAGTCTCAAAGGTTGTAATCTCTCAGTTGCAGCTGAATGGGCAACAGTTCACCCAAAGATTTTTCTTTCTGTGCCATATCCCTCTGCTCACACCAGTTCATTTCTATGCAAAGCAACCCTGCACAGCTTCTCAGGACATGGGCATAAGAGCAAGCTTCTCACACAAACTGCTAGCCCAGTCCAAGCAAAACTCTTTCTCACCCTCATAAGCTAAACCTCACAGTCCATAGTTCTTACTGCAATCAGGTCTTGCAGCTCAGACCAGAATAGTCCATCAAGGCATCTCTTAGGCCAAGGTTTCAAATCCTCCCACGTTCCTCTTGAAAATTAGCTCCAAAAGGCCAAAGCCACACAGTCAGGTGTCTAGCAGCAATCCCTCTCCTTGGTACCACTTTATTATTGTAGTCTAGTTCACATTGCTGGTAGAAATCACCCAACCAAGAGCAGCTTCTGGGAAAAAGGATTTATTTTGGCTTACAGGCTTGAGGGGAAGCTCTTCGATGGCAGGGGAAAACGATGGCATGAGCAGAGGGTGAACATCACCCCCTGTCCAACATAAGGTGGACAATAGCAAAAGGAGAGTTGCCAAACACTGGCATGGGGAAACTGGTTATAACACCCATAAGCCCGCCTACAACAATACACTCCCTCCAGGAGGCACTAATTCCCAAATATCCGTCAGATGGAAACCTAGCATTTACAACACCCAAGTTTATGGGGGACACCTGAATCAAAGCACCATATCCATGGAATGAGACATGGCAATAACTAGACATTGAATTCACACTGGGCTACAATGAAATATTATATTGACTCTATATTTTATGCTTACTGTACATAAAATTAGGTATAGATACAATGATAAAATACATTGAATGGAGTTTAGAGAGTCATGAAAGATAACTGCAACATAAAATCACATCATTAAACTTATATGATCATTAACATTCCATTACATCTTCTTCTGTTTATGTGTATATCCACATATTTATTTGTAATGTATATGAATTAGGCCATATTATGCTTTTAAAATTTGTATTTCCATTATCTTAAATCATACTTTAAAATCAATACTTAAATTAATACACATATTTTTACATTGGAGCTGTTTCTTTAATGAGAGAGAAAGAGAGAATTGGGTGGGCCAGGGCCTCCAGCCACTACAAACAAACTCCAGATGCATGAGCCACCTTGTGCATCTGGCTTACATGAGACCTGGGAAATCAAACATGGGTCCAGGCATGGTGGCACACCCCTTTAATGCCAGCTCTCGGTAGGCAGAAGTAGGAGTATTGCTGTGAGTTCAAGGCCACCCTGATACTACATAGTTAATTACAGGTCAGCCTGGGATAGAGGAAGGCCCTACCTTGAAAACTCAAAACCAAAAAGAACAACAGCAACAAAAAACACAAAAAACACCCTGTGTCCTTTGGCCTTGCAAGCAACTGCCTTAACTGCTAAGTCATCTCTCTAGCCCAGTTTTTATGAAATGTTTAAATCTTAAATTTCAATAAAGATGCTTATAAATAATTGTTTCCTCCTTTTCTTGAATATAGCTATATTATCATGTATTATATGTTCTTGTAGGTATGTGTGTGTTGACACACACACACACACACACACACACACACACACACACATACATATATATATATATATATATATATATATATATATATATATATATTTGTTATTTTATTTTATGTTGAAACAAGTTCTCTATCTGCAGTACAGGATGACTTTGGACTTATTAGGTAGTTAAGACGAGCTTTGAATATATGATCCTTCTGCCATAGTTCCTCTAAAATTTGCTAGAATATCATGTAGTTTGATTTTTGACTACAGAGAGAACTTTTTCCTCTGAATTAAAGTTACACAGAATGTATTTAAAGCATTTGTAACATTTAATATGAAAAATGTCATTCTGTTTTAACACATTTCTTGAAATCCAATGATATTTGAAGAATTACTTATAAACATTGTCTAAAACATCTAATGACTTATGAATTCCTGATTTTTGCCAATTTTCTTTAAGGTTTTTGTTTTAAGTAAGTCAATCACATTTTAAACTTAACCTTTTTTTCTCAAGTATTTCTACGTACTTGTAATCTGTGTAGCAGCAGCCTTTTGTATTTTGAATATGATAGCATTTTTTATTAGTTTTGTACACAGTGAATACAGTCAAATTGGTACCATTGTTAGCCTCCTTCCTGTGCTCTCCCCTCTGCAGGGACCTTCCTAGTTGGGGAATATGGGTCACGCATTGTGGGGTTAGCCATCAGTTATTATATAGGTGGGAGGCAATGTATCTGTATATCATGACCCAATGTGTGGTTCTGAAATTCTTTCTGCCCCCTCTTACACAAATTTCCCTAAAGCATGTTAGGTTCATTTTAGGTCTGCTTCAATGATGAGGTCTTGGGAGCCTTTGTGTCTCTGGATATCTGGTTTGGTAGGAGTTGATTGTTCTCTGTGTCTATCTCCTTCACCCTTGTGCTGGTACCAGGTTCACCATGAAGACAGCACTCTTGTTTGTTTCCCCACTTATTCTTAGTTTCAGCTGTGGCCCTTTTGAGGTATGATGGGATAGTTCTGTCCTTGGGATCTGCATCTGTCTGAAAAAGAGAAGTAAATTCTATGACGGAGAATAAAGTTAGCCCCAGACAAATTGGATAACCATTTTTTTAGAGATAATTTAATAGGTGTCGGCTCTCTTGTAGCCCACGATTGGTGGGAGCTTGATAATGGAGAGTAGGCTCATTTTTGGCTATGATCTGAGTTGTTTCCCAGCTCCAGGTATGGGTTCCATTCCACTGAGCAGATCAGTTAGCCAAATCAAGAGCAGTTGGTTTCCCACCATGGCTGTGTGCCACTATTGCATTTGTGTGAGCATCACATCAGGTTGTTCGCTACTACGTATGTTGGACCAGGAATTGCTTGGACAAATATTGGCCATTTTCTCCCAGTCACTCATGTAGTACCTTTTGCACTAGATGAGCTAACTGTCTAGGGACTGACTCTCTTCCAGCTTCCAGCCATGTCACTCCATGTTATGTGCTAACAGCACATATTGTCTTCATCAGTAGGGTCTTACCACTAACCTTTGGTGGGTCATCAAGTACTCTGACAGAAATCTGTCTTCTTTTGGGAAACCTTTCTCTGATCAAGAGCTCATTGTGGATGATAACCACATGCTGGTAATGGGAGTTACAAGTCAGCACCCAAGAAGAGAAAGAAGATAAAGATAAGTAATATAAAATAGATAAAGAGAAGGAGGGAGCGAGAAAGAAACAGGAGAAGATTAAGATCAGTCTTCATTGTACCCTCTCCAGGGCCTTGTGATTCAGGTGTTCCCTCTAAGGGCCTGGTGAAGGTTCACCCATTTGGTGTGTATTTTTATTTTCTTTCCTCGTCTATCTCTTTTTTTGCATATTTCTTGTTCTTTCTGTCTTTCTTATATTTTCATTTTTGTGCTTGACTTGTAGCTCAGGGCCTTGTTCTTGCTGAAAGATGTACTCTACCTCAAAACTACACCTCTAACTATTTGGAATACTTACTGTCTTTACAACAGAGAACAGTTTTTTTCTCTCTTTCCTCACATCTATGATAACACACCTCCTTCCTAGGGTGATGAATGATTTACTGCATGAATTAATCCTACATTGGGATGTGGATTAATCTCCTACTAGGTCATAAATTTACTATCTTGTCTGCTTGAACTTGCAGTGCCTGATCTATGCTTTGCTAGTGTAGGTATGTGGAAAGTCTGAGGTATTTATTAGGCCTCCCTCACTTGGAAGTGGTTGCATTGCCACTGTATAGAGAACACTAATCTTTTCTCACTGTTTAAGAGTTTAATAACTTCAATTTTTAAAGGTGTGTGCAGAAAGTGATCTTCTGTCATCACATATGATCTACTTACCTGTAAAGAGATTAAGGAGATCTTAACATTTTAAACCTCAATGTTGCTACACTTTATGTTTTTATTGACTCTAATTATGTTTAAATACTTTTTAGTTTAAGAGTTCTGTAGGAGTATTAAAGTCCTGGTGCCTTATCTTTGGAAAATAGTTGTGTAATATCTACATGTGCCAAGGAATTTTTGAGAGCAAGTCCTCTAAAGAAGAAACACATATAGCCAATAAACATTTCAGTAAGTTCTGGACATCTTTAACCATAAAGAAAATCAAGGCAATGCCAACCATTTGAGGTTTCATCAGTCCCCACTCAGAATGTCTAATAACAAGAAAAAAGCACAGCAAATGCTGGTAAGGATGTTGGGGAAAATCAGTCTTATTTACTACTGGTAGGAGTATAAACTGATAAAGTTACTGCAGAAATTAGTGTTTAGACTTCTCTAAAAACTAAAAAATAGAACCACCATATGACCCAGTTATAAATACTCTATGTGCTACCAACAGGATACTTGCACACCCATGTTTTCTGCAACACAACCCATAGTAGCTTTGAAATGAACCTAGCCCATCAAGAAGTAAATGGATAAATAGAAAGGTATAGATATATACAATGGATGATAGTTGCATGAAAATGGACAAAACTGAAAATGATTGTGTTAGGTGAAATAAAACAAGCTTAGAAAGCCCAATACTATACATTTTTTCATATGCAGATGATAAATTTCAATAATACACACACACACATTCATTGGCTGAATAATTCCTGAAGCCATGAAAAGGAGAACTAGAGGAGAAAAGAGGAAACTGGCTATAACACCCATAAGCCCACGCCCAACAATACACTCCCTCCAAGAGGCATTAATTCCCAAATCTCCATCAGCTGGAAACCCAGCATTCAGAACACCTAAGTTTATGGGGGGATATCTGAATCAAACCACCATAACACCAAAGCAGAATGTGATTGGGGGTGGGGGGTAAATTGTACTAGTTTTGGAGGGGCACAGAGACATGAGAGGGAATTGGTGGTGGCTGATAAAATAGACAAACTTTATATGAATAATGACATAATGAAGCTTGTCATTTTGTATGCCTATTTAAGATTAGTAAAACAAAACGACTACAACATTAAAAAATAATAAGCACAAAATGTGTCTGGCTTTAAATGTGTCTGTTTTAAGAGTTTGATCAGGTTATATGATAATATACAACCAAAAATAAGAAGATTTATACTTGAAACATGTTCTAATGATTTAACAATAACCTTTGGAAAGATGTTTAGAAGTTAAATACTCAAGTTCTTAGCAATATCCGCTTTGATGCAGAGGAATCAGAAGTTTAAGATCATTCTCAGTTACACAGGGAGTTTGTGTCCTTGTGTCCACCCTGGACTACATGAGACTGTGGCTTAAAAGAAAGAAAGAAAAAGAAAGAAAGAAAGAAAGAAAGAAAGAAAGAAAGAAAGAAAGAAAGAAAGAAAGAAAGAAAAGAAAAGAAAACTTAAAGTAAAATGGGAAAATGAAGGAGGTAATCATAGTAACCAAATCAGTTTTCAAGATTCTTATTTGGACAACAAATTAGATATTTCCAATATGAACCCAATAAAAAGCTGTGAAATTATTATTTCTTCTGTTTATCAAACTTATTTAGCCTTAAACTCTTTAGCAAATGCTACATAGTGCCACTTCCACTATCAAGTTGCGAAATAGAGCTTTGGATGTGCATTACACATTGATTTACAGGCTAATTATTCAGCAACAATAATTAAAAGACTATTGTTAGTTCAAAACATTAGAATGACACTTATTTATAAAATTATGTTTTATATAATTATATATTATAATTTAAATAAATAAGATGAAAATCAAGTGCTAATAGAGATTTCCCCCAATATTTTCATTTAGTACTGTATGGTCATCTCATCTCCTTTGCAACACAATGACCTTGCTGAGGAGTAGTGGGACTGCAATGTAGCATGGTTCGTTTTCTGACAGGTTTGAGCTGTCAGTTCCATCAGTTTATGTCCTTTCCCACATCACTACTAATCAAAGTCATCATTTGATAGGTCTATATGAGAGTCCTCTACCTTCTCCTGAGTAATAAAGAAATTCCGGCATGTCTCTAACATTTTACAATACCTATTCTCTGAAAATATTATGAACCAGTGTATGTTTTCCTTTTTGTCAATGCAAATTTTCCCTAAATGTCTTGCATTAAACATTGTCTGTCAATTTCAGTAGTTCAGTTCAAATAAAAAGAATGCTACTACAAACCTTGCTTTAATTGCTGCATTGTAATCTCCAGACTCTTAATACCCTGGAGATGTAAATACATAAAATACCTTTTAGTGACACAGGTGTAGAATTCATTACAACTGTGTTTTAAGTGGGAATATATTTGAAACTCAATGAAGGAACATCCTCTGGGTATTTGACAACTTGAGCTATTATTTAAAGTGATAAAGGATCTATTAAAAGATATTAATAAGAAAGCATGTAAGTATAGTTTGGAGTATTCACACATTCATGTATATACCTTTGAAAGAAATAAATAATAATAGAATTTTTATGTTATGAATAGAAAAACTGGAATCACTTTAAATGGTAGCAGTCATTTGTAAGATGGGACCTGGAGAGAGTGAGATAAAGCCCAAACCTAAAATATTTGATGCTGGCTGGTACATCCCACTACCAGAAATGGGTTACAATCCACATTGAGATGTAGATCCGAGAGACCTATGAGGTTCCCAAAACAAGACAGGTTTCTGTCAAAGTACTTGATTACCTACTTGAGGGGAATGATAAGACCTTATTTTTGTAAACAACACAGGCTGCCCATGCAGGATATCTAGAGATTTGGCTCCCAGATGACTAGCTATATGGTGCTAAAAACTGCGATGTGAGATGGTGGGTGAAAACAGCCAACATCTCTTCAAGCAAGCAGGAGTCCCTGCTATATTCAAACAACCACCCTGACAAGACGTACACGCCTGTGCAATAGTGGCTCCTACCCTAGATAAGTAACTGATTGCTTTCTGATTGCCTAAGAGATCTGTTCAGTGGAAAAGAACCCATAGCTAGAAATGGGAACCAAGTCAGAATCCTGTGGAAAGCAAGATTATGGACTCCAATGAGGAGCCCCCAGTAGCCTTTGGCCTAAAGTGAGGCTACACAGTCATAATCTCTCTAAATTAACAATGCTTATACCCTTAACCTATCCTGATCTCATTCTTCATTGGAGAATATGCTTCTTTTATTTTCTTTTTCAGATAGCAGTGAGAACCAAAGACATCCAAACTCTATCAACAGAACAAGGATTGCTGACTCTATGCCAGCAGGTGAACCACCTCTAGAATAGCAGCCAGGGCTCACGTGAACATGCAAAGGAATTGGCTACGTGAGCAAGAATGCTGCTTCCATGGGGAGCCTGACAACCTTCTCCAGAGTGATGGAGACAGACCCTGAGGATATTCAAATTGCACCAAAGTATAAATCCAGAAGCTGCTGAGAAAACACTAAAGTGCACTTAAAGCTCACCCACCAAGGCCCAGAGAATTTATCAGAAGAGGGGGTGGAAAGAATGTAAGAGCCACAGTGTGGGAGGGAATAGCCAGAGGCATTGCCTTCCCAGCCCACAATGACTGACCATTGCTCTCACAATTTATAACCCACAAATCCATGGTGAGTACCAGCAATCCCACTAAGGAGGGCCCTCAGTGGAGTGGAAGCAGGGAGGAGGGGAATGATGGTACCAACACATGATATATTCATACAAAGTTCCAACTTAATTTTAAAAAAAAAACTACATTATTTGAATGTAGTTGATTAAAGGTTTAAATTTTCGTGTCTATCTACTATAAAACTACTCATTTGCTTTAATATATGCTTACATTTCTAACAAAATTTTCAAAAATATTCACAAAATATTAATGTCTACTCATATAATATATGTATGCAATCTTGAGACTGTTTCCAAAATGTGTCTGTAACCAGAGCTGGAGAGATGACTTAGCAGTTAAGTCATTTGCCTGCAAAGCCAAAGGACCCAGGTTCAATTCCCCAGGACCCATGTAAGCCAGATGCACAAGGGGTGCACACATCTGGAGTTCGTTTGCAATGGCTGGAGGCTTAGTGTGCCCATTCTCTCTGTCTCTCCCTCTCTCTCTCTCTGCCTATTTCTCTCTCTCAAATAAATAAATGAAAATAAAATATTTTAAATAAATAAATAAATATGCCTGTGACCAGCCTAAATAGAGTCATTGTTCTGTAGTCTGCACATATTTCACTCATATCTAATGCAATGGTAAACATGCCTCTGCTCTACTCAATATGTTGCAGAATAAAGTTATCACATCTCCGTAATAAGGAAAAAAAAAAAGCAAAATAGTTGGTCTAGTTTTCTCTTTCTATTCATTTGTACTGAAGATATTTTCTGAGTCCAAATCAAGGGCAGTCTGAGAGCATATTTTGCTGTCCCTCTTCTTTTCCCATTAGTCACATAAAAAATACTTTTCCTCTAAATTAACTGCATAGGTCAGGATGAAAGAAAGAAAGGGGAGGACACACCATGTTGGTGAATATATTAATTGGCTCCTATGCATTATTTGTTCTTTGATGACTTAATTTAAAGTAATTTTCCCAGGAAATCTCTTGAAAGGGAACATGCAATTTTCAAAGTAAATTTGTGAGAAAAGCTGATCAAAGTGCCCATCAGCTAGAATAACATTTAACTGTGGGTGACCTGAAAATCCTCATAATGGAACTTAATCACATAAAACGGAAAAAACAAAGTGAACAGCAAGCGTGAACATGGTGAGATAGTCCTCCCTTGCCAATCAAGCAAACAGTGCCTCAGTGCTTCAGAGAAAGAACACCAATCATTGTGCAGATGGGAAGTCCAGCTTGGTAATCATGTCGACCTCCTTATCTCCTGCTGAGAAGAGATGTGAGACTGAAAGGTGGACACTGAAGAAAAACAGTGGTACAAATAGTATCACAAAGGCGCACTAAAACCTTACTTCCTGTCAGCATACAAAGAAACACAAGAGAGAGAAAAAAAAAAAAAACACTAGATATGATTCACGAGAATAAAGTAGGAAAACATGATCTTAGAATGTAGCTGAGGGTAAGAATGTTCATTGCTCATGCAAAAGGCCTTAGGCTTCAGCTCCAGGAATGGAAAATGAGCACTTAAAAATAAAGTGAAAAACAAACATTACAATTTGAAATTAAAATGGAAAGCATCAAAATCTACTTGTCTTTTCATTACAGAATTCAATTGGTGGCAGGATTATATTTTCTTTTATTTAATTTTTTTGTTTATTTTTATTTATTTATTTGAGAGAGACACACAGATGGAAAGAAGGAGGGAGAGAGAGATGGAGAAAGAGAGAGAGAGAGAGAGAATGAATGAATGGGTGTGCAAGGGCCTCCAGCCACTGCAAATGAACTCCAGATGCGTGCGCTCCTTTCTGCATCTGGCTAATATGGGTCCTGGGGAAATTGAGCCTCAAACTGGGGTCCTTAGGCTTCACAGGAAAGCACTTAACTGCAAAGCCATCTCTCCAGCCCAGGATTATATTTTCTTTTTCCACTTTTGTGTTCTCTAAGAGAGAAAAATTTAACATTAAAGCCATTATTTACAGATAAAATCCACACATTTTTTCTCCTAATATCTTCCAGTCCAAATTCTTGCCACAGTCATTCCTACCTTTATAATGTCCTCCCTGTGCTTAAATGACAGTACATGGAAGCTTGAGAAACTAATAAATATTTGTCTGTCTTAAATACAAAACATTACAACAAAATACAGAAATTATATCTAATAATTTCATGCAAAATGGATTCTGTGCGAAGTTCATGGATGCAATAAATATGTCCTTGTTTCATCAATCAAATATGCCACAAATATTTTTAAAGCTAAATACAATTGAGTATACTGTTTGATGTCTGCACAAGCAATACCATGTGGGAAGGTTGGTTTCTGTCCTAAAACTAAGGACTTTGTTGAAATAGAAATAAAGTTTTAAGATTTTCCATTGATTTGGGTAAATAGAAATTAAAAGACATATTCAAAGTCACATGGACTATCACATGTTTCTTGATAGTCATTTTCTATGTCTCCATCACAGGCAAGGTTACCACATCAATTGCATTAGTCCAGCACAGAATCGATACCATGAGAACAGGGCAATTTCAGGATACAAAATTTGACTAAAATTTAACTGTGTAACAAAACTATAGTTCATTAAAATTATGAAAGAGAAATGCCACTTTTCATATGCTATATTGATTAAAATGTTCTATATTGAGGCTAACTAGGCAAAAATTCTCTCAGTAATTATTAGTAAATCTCATTAATTCAAAGAAATAGTGTAGTAGTGTATGTAATAATTTTTAAGTTACATAAACTTACAAAATGAATTCATTTTTTAATATGATTTAAAACTTGTAACTAACAAGACAGCAATGATTAAAATGCCAATCATCAGGAGATATTAATTTTCTTTTATTAGGGAAAAATGTAAAATGAAAGAAACATATGCATTGATTTGAGCCATCCTTCACGGATAGAGTGATTTCTTATATATAGTTGTAGGACAGGAGAAGTGTAGGTTCCAACCCTCAGTGCCTCGTTTTTAATCCAAGTTGGATTTCTTCATTGATGCAGGGCCTGTTTCACATTTGAGGCTCACAGGCTAGGGAGAACATGCCTGTGGTAAAGCCCTAACAGGGGGAAGTAGTTTATGTCCTGCTCTTATGTTGGGGTAAATCAATGCCAGACATATGTTTAGTTTCAAAAGTGGGGTTTTGTTATACAAGATTTACTTAATGTTTGAAATACTGAAGTGTTATTACACTGAGGTTTGGATAAGAATAGTGAAAACTTAGCAGGTTATATTTTTTGCCAAAGTATTGATTTACATTCCATAGAAAGCCCTTTACTTCTCATATATTTTTATGTATTCATAGAAGCAGAAATATGCGCTTACTGTAAATATCAAGTCATAGGACCAATGATGAATATGTGGTACTGAAAGTTTGAATTTCTAAGGAAATTTGAATCTGATTCATACCTGTGACTAAGATCCTCTTAAAACATGTTACATGGCTTTATGTTACCTTGATTAAAACTAGCAACAGAGAGCTAGAAATTTCTTTCACATCCCATAGAGCAGAATCACACAGTATTGCAAAATTTATGTTATTGTTCATAAAATAAAGCAAATCCCAGGATATATTTTAATATTTTTAATTTACAAATATGGAACACTCCAGATAAAACTTCCCTATCTGTCCTCCAGGTGAAAAAAGTTGACTTTTAAGTCAGAAAGTTACCTGTGCTTTCTACTTGATAGTTTCCTCCATTTTAAAAATAATTGCTTAAACAAACTAGAAAAAAGGATTTTCGAAATGTTGAACAAAATTCTATACTGAATTTTCCTGTGTTATAAATCCTGCATTATATAATCTATTTTTCATGTAAAAATAGCATTTGAGAATTATTTTCTGTATATGAGTCACTGGATTCTGGCAAGGTGAAATGAGGTGAATATAATCATTCCTTTATTTTGATTCAATAAAAAATGTCATAATCACATTTTTCCCTTGTTGAACTATTCCCTGATATGGAACCAATCCAGTCTTCTAGATGGAACTGGCAAACAGGATTTGGAAATGGACCTTCTTGATCTTCCATGTACTGTGCTTTTCCAAGGCGGTCATGCATTGGCACTAACTCCTCGAGCACAGCTACTCTTCCCTTCATCCCGGTTAGTACAGGAAACAGGAGGCCCATTCTTAAATGTTTCCACAACTAGCCTTTGCATACTGATGTGACGCAAGAAGTCATGAAGAGCTGGGATTGTAGCTCAGTTGTAGAGTCCTCAGTCTGCATGCATAAGGCCCTGATCCAAATCCTACCACCTACATACACACACCACCACCATGATCGTCTTCCGATTTCTGATGAGTTTTGCTGATAAATGTCAACTTAAATAATTGAAGCACATCAAATTTTCATTCCACATGTCTTAAAAAGCAAACAATTTCTCTTAATAACTCAAATATGATGAAATTGAAATAAAAGTTGTTCAAGTAGAATATGAGACCCTAAAATAGTAATGGTAGTTATGATATTTACAGTATAAAGGCTTCTAGTAGGTATAATGTACAAAAAAAAAGGGTAGTTCAGACAAAGCTATACAAGCTGTGAAAATGTGAGCAAAAATTATTTTTGCTTCATCCTACCAATTTACAATAGTATGTTAACTGATTTTTATAATATTTTTGGATATTTCCCTTCTTGTTTTGGTCTTTTCTGGAGCCTGCCTTGAGCTATCAATGACCATAAAGCAAAATAAAACTACCTCTTGCTGCTGTAAGCTACAGAATAAGCTGTAACATGCTGAACTATGGTAGAGTTTGATATATTGTTCTGAGTATTTTGATATGCGGCCTTATAGAGCTGATTTTCTTTCTTTATTTGAAAGGAGCTTCTATGCAACTTTACATGAACATTCAGATCACAGTTTTGAGCTCAAAACAATGTTTAAAAAAATGACCAAACATCTAACTTTTCAAAACATGTGGCTTGGCTTGGCTTTACTTGTTTTGTTTTGCATGTCTATGTGTTTTGTCTGCATGTGTGTTCATAAGTGTGTGGTGCTAGGTGTGTACATGTGTATATGCATGTGTGTGTGTGTGTGTGTGTGTGTGTGTGTGTGTGTGTGTGCTTGCATTAGGGGACAGAATCTTCCTCACTTTTTTCCACCTTAATTTGTGAGATAGGGTCTCACACTGGACATAGAGCTTACTGGTTTTGCGAGACTAGCTATGGAGCAAGTCCCAGAGATCCTTCTATCTCCACTTCCCCAGCCCTGGCATTACAGAAACAAGCCACAAAACCCAGATTATACATAGTTGTCCTGGCAAAGTCAGCAAAACCAAGGTATGATTCCTCTATAAATCTGAGACAATTAATACAAACTTAAATAGAAGGAAACAGATGAATACCAAGAAGAAAGCCCAAATAAAACAATGGTCTTGTTTAAAAATGTCTTTAATTTTATTAAAACATATGAATGATGTGTTTTTAAAAAGAGTCATTTTCAGTGCCTATCTTTATGCATAGGAAATTCAGTTATTTAGACATCACAACATGTTCCCAAGAAACGGAGCAAAGGGAAAAAGTTTAAATAGCATTGAGTGGGATTTATGCTATGAAAAAGATGAGATTTCCTGTAGAGGGGGTTGTTAAATCCAAGAATAAGGGAAGAAGGAAGCTGGACTTTTCTTTAAAGGAGTATAGAATTAAGGTAGCTACTCATCTGTCAGGAAAGTTTAAGGCAAGGTGAATGGATTAGGTGACCTTTCAAAATTACTTCCCTCCAAGGATTTATGATGTCAATATAAACCAGCAGCCATAATAGAATCCTGGCCAGAAGTCACTAACTCTTACACTTGTCTCTATTCCCTGGAACACAGGCACAGTCTTTCTAAAAGCAGCAGTATACAACATCTTAAGTTTGGAATCAGATAATGGGAGCAACTTGTTTTTGTACCATTATAGCTTTGGAAAACTAAATGATATGACATAAACAAAATGCCTAGGAAGTGTTAGATACATAACCACTATTCTCATTAGCTCTCCAGCTGCTACAACAATCCTTGTGGTATAACATGATGTCATATCAGTGTCACCTCTGTTTTCTACCTTCTCTTATTTCTTTTCTTTATGAGAGAGACAGAGAGAGAGAGAGAGAATGAATGGGCATGCCAGGGGCTCTAGCCACTGTAAGCAAACTCCAGATGCATGCACTATCTTGTGCATCCGGCTTATGTGGGTGCTGAGGAATAAAACCTGGGTCCTTAGTTTTTACAGGCAAGTGCCTTAACTGTGAAGCTATCCTCAGTCTTTGCTATTTTCTGTGTGTGTGTGTGGCGGGGGGGCGTTACTATTATAGTAACAGAACAGTTATAAGGGAGGCAAATATATGCCAACATACAACTCTGTACCTGAGCGTGTGCTGTGTCTGCCTTTATGGCCATTCCCCACAAAAGTGGTATTCTTACTACCATTTATGAACTCACATGAACATTTCCTAACCACTTAAAGGTTGCTGCCTCTAGTATGGTTCACACTAGTGCTACAAACCCTGTGAGTTGAGAAACATATGCAAGTATCATCTATGATGAATATCTTCATCCAATAAGGCACTGCTCACCTATTCATCTCTTGCTGCTCCCTCTTTATTATCTGTTCCTCTTCACTTCTTTCATCAGTTCAAAAGCCACTGTTTTATCAAGAGAAATGGGAAGTAAAAAATCCTATCACTCAATACAGCCAATATGGTTTCTTTTATGTGTTGAGAATGGATGAAAGTGTTAACAAGGCAAACAATAGAATGCTGGAAGATGAGCCAAATATCACTAAATGATGTGTATTTGGGGAGATGTATGATGCATCCATTAAAATCCTCTAAAAGAACATTGGAAGAAAAGGATCAAAACACTGTGTGCAATCAGTCATGGTTGCCCCTGCCAGAAATCCCAGGATGTGGAGATTAAGCAAGGAAGAATGCAGTAGTTTCATGGCCAGGTTGATGTGTAGAACAAGTACCAATTCAATAAAGTTTACAGAATATGATTCTATCTCAAACAACAAACAACAATTAAAGAAAACAATGTAATATTCCAGTATATTTGAACACTGAACTATATTTCTGATGGTTAGATGAGTTTTCTTATATGTGTTTTCTTGTATTACAGGGTTGATATTAGAATAAATTTTTTGTTTATCTTATTTAGCATTCTAGACAGTTTAATTTCTATTGCTTAATAACACTCTAAAAAGGTATATATCTATCTATCTATCTATCTATCTATATATATATATATTTAAAGGTATGTTTTAAGAGGACTTAGCCTTTTATTTTTATTTTGATGTGCCATTGACATATTTCTTGTAAATATAAATTTTACTAGAGAGGATAAGACAAGAATATTTTGATAGAATGGCCATAATCAAACATTAGTTTCTCTTTGATGAGACTTTTACTATGCCTCAATTAAAATATTTATTGTCTTTGTTATTATTCTTATTGCTAACATCTACCTTGAAGTTTATTTTGAATGTTATGAGGTAATATATATCATCAAATAACTCAACATCAATCTAGATGAAAATATTATATGTGAAAATTCACAAAATGATGCTGTTTTATATAGTTGTCTTATTTATGGTAGTTATTATGGATAACTTCATTCATGTCCTTTTCATATGTATATTTCTCACCATAAATCAGCAATTATTTTTATTTTATGGTTCAGTATAGAGCTTAATTAACCTTGTTCTCTCAACTGATGATTTGAGCCACAGAAATTGACTTACACTTATTTGTTACCTATAATGTTTCATTTCAAGATGCTTCCGCAAATACCATAATAATCCCATCGATAATTAGAGTAATGATGAGACAAAGAAATTAGAAATAAGGTAAACAGACCTCTTTCTTTCCTCCTTTAATATAATATGACTAATGTTTGCTTCCGGTTTTCTTCATTCCAAATGCCAGTGAGTCATCTGATTTTCCATGGTACAGAGCACTGTCAGTATTTCCATGCTTTGTTATAGATAGCTTTGTTTCTTCCAAAATATGTTATAAGCTCTTGGAGAGCAAAAACTATGCTGACATTGTGATCCATTTATTTCCAGTGTTTAGGAAACATCGAACATGAGTTGTCCTGGTTAATGAAAGGTTACTGAGCTATGTGAGGCCTGGGAATCCTAACTCAAGTACTAAACTTGTGCACTAAGTGCTTTATCCACTGTGCCATCTCCATAGCACTTTTGTTTTTGCAAATAAACCTTTAGAGCAAACAGTGGTCATTTGCATATCCACATCTCTATTGGTCATTAATTTGAAAAGACTTTTTAAATATTTTCATACCATCATTTTTCAGTAGGTAAGCCTAAAATTATAATAACCTTGGATTATATTATGTTAATGTATTTGAGATGCTGATTTTAGTTTCATTGAAACTATAAAGGGAATGTTGGCTTGCAATTAGAACAGAATTCATAACAATTTTTGAAGTATCTCTAAGCAAACTTCAGCCATTCTGTGCTTTGTAGTTGTATGAAACAAATATGAGTACTGGTGATTATAAAATCAAAATATCAACTCCAAAATACTCTATATCCTTCAGTGTCAAATATTCAGCCAAAGCTTAACACTTTACATAAAAATAAATAAGCATATATATCTCATTAGTATGCAAATTTGTTTCCACCTTTAATAAATAGTAAAATTATATTCATGACAAAGAATTGTAAGATAAATTTATTTATGATTTACTACCAGTTAAAAAGAAAAAAGAAAACATGCTTATATAAAACAGAGAAAATCCATCAAGTGATTCTTGCAATGTCCCTGTTCATGTTTCTCCCCAGATAATCTTATCACCATGGCTGTTTTCACAGTGAAATCTTACACAGGGGTGGAAGCCACATGAATAAACCTAACTGATAATAAAAGGACTGAAAAAAAAGACAAAAATTCTGTCAGTCTCCTTAATAAATGTTACCCTAAAAAAAATAAAACTGAACATCTAGCCTGTACTGCATATATCACTCTATGTCTCTGGGGCCACAAAAGTTCCCATTTATATCTTTCACGTCTCTAAGTTACTGAACTTCCTTGGACCTCTTGACTGTTGATATTTTTGTTTTGGGGGCAATACTTTTCTTTTGCCAAGCTAAAAGAGAAAAATACAAGCTTGTTTTCTTCTTCCCTCCAGGAAATTAATGAAGACAAGCAGCATTTAAAAGAAACTCTTTTAAAATGTTCTGTCACAAAAAAGGAAGCAGATACAGACATGGAAAAAATTCAAATGTTTGCTAACTGCATGAGAAAGCTGATGGTTCAGACTACTGTTCCCCAAGTACCATTATTAAGTTTATTATGAAGATGAATTCTTAGAATATTTGGAACCTGGAATGTCCCCCACAGGCTCAAGTTTGAGTGTTTGCTCACTAGCTGATGGCACTGATTTTTTTGAGGGGGTGGAACTGTTAGGAGATGGGCCTAATTGATGGAAATGTATCACTAGAAGTGGGCCCTGAGAGCTTGTAGGTTGTACCTCTGCTCCAAATGTATGTCTTCTTTGGAGAATGCCATGATGTGAGAACCCTCTGCCACACACTTCCACTGACATGAAGTCTACTTGTTGTCCCTGCCATGAAAGAATTAGGTCCTCTAAAACCATGAGACAAAATTAATTCATGCCCTTGGGCAATTTCTTGCAGTCAGGTATCTGGTCCCAGTGATGCCAAAGTTCCAAATATACTATTAAACAGCTGAAGAAAACTCAAAGCTTTAATGGATCAAGTAAATATGCCTTACATGTATTAATAAGAATTAGAGCTTATTTTCCACCAACAGGTGGTGGTACCTTTGTTGAGAACATCCCTAAGGACACCTGCTGTTTGTGTCAGTATTACCTTTCCTTTTCCTTCCTCATCCCAGGGCAGTTAAGGCTGGAGAATTACCACTGACATCCCTACCAACTGTAATGCACTATTGTACCACAGACACACAGATAAGTCATAGTAGCTACTTATGGTTCCCTCTCTCTCATACACACACATGTCATTTAAAATTTCTCTTTTCATTCTAGATCAATATTGTGTCTCTATTAATTTCATTTGACACTATTTTGACAGATAATCAGAGGAATTGACTCCATATACTGTCCTGTTTACAATCAACCGAGCCACCTAATAAAGATGATGTTTGATCACATTTTTTCTTGAATAAAACAAAATATGAAAGGTAGTAAATATTCCAAATAAATACACACAAATATTTCTGAAGATTAGTAGACACCCACTACTTCTATTATTTGGATCTGACCTGTTCTGCTAATCAACAATGATTTCTGGTGTAAGCATTCTGATATAATAAATGATAGACATCACTGGATTCTAAGTAGGCTTCCCTTACCCCCAAGTCTCAAATGTTATAAATCTAAAAAAGAAGATCTGTGACTTGAAAGAAAAAATATTTCTGTGTGACTTCTTTTATTCAATCTACCATATCTTGTAGATGTTTTTCACCGAACTTACAACTGCCTAAAGCAGCAAGGTGATCCATTTAAGTACTGCATCATATGCATATGATCCCTCCTCTCCAGCAGAATCTGAAACCCTTCTCCAAGAAGGAAGTTCTCAATACTCATGATTTTGAATTTTACATCGTAATTTCCAATAAAAGTAAATCTACACTCTTAAATTGTCTAAATACTATATATAAAGAAGAAAACCACACAACTGTATTGGGATTTCAATTATTTCTGTGTTGTTTGACACACACAAAAATTCATGCATGCAGATGTATATAGGTAGATAGATAGATAGATAGATAGATAGATAGATAGATAGATATGCATGTGTGTGTATATGAATTGTATTGTAATCATATACAACCCTCATTAATCCTTTCTTTCTTGTCTCCCCATTACAGAACATCTATTTCTTTCCCCACATTCGAGTGGGTACATCATTGAAGAGAGTACGCACCTCTCTCCCAGCAAGCAGCAGCCACCAAAAGCACCTCAGGGATGGATTGGGTCTCATAAGCCCCTCTCCCAACAATGGAACAATGACTTACCTTATCTTGTGCAGGTATTATGCAGGTAACCATAGCTGCTATGAATACATAAGGGCAATGAATATGCGATATCTAGGCAAGAGAGTTCCATAGTCTTCCTCCTCAATCGTCTAGCTCTTACATTCCTTCTGCCCCACTTTTGCCATGTTCTTTGTGTTTTGGGGGTGGGTGATATTGATGCCCTATACCATGCTTGATGCTTGGAAGTCATTTATATTCAGCACTTCTATGACTATAAGGCTTTGCATTAATTGTAGCCCACTAAACAGGAAACTGTCTGCCAAAGTCTGACAGCAGTGTTAATCTCTGAGTATAAATATAAAATGTTTAGAAAGAATTTTAGCATTATATTTATTTAGCAAAACAATACTAAGCACACTATCCCCCAAAGGTCCGTGTTTGAGCTTCGGATTTGGCTTATAGTATCAGGCATGCAGCCTCTTACAAAATGGCTCTCAAATCCAACCAGAAACCAGTTGGTTACCCCCATATCAGTCCAGCTACTGTTTCATCAGTAGGCACCTCTTTCCTTTCAGGTCAGTATTGTAGCTTAGGGTTCACAGATGGATGAGACTTTTCTCACAAAGCAGCTTGAATAGCACCTGCCCATAACATGAGGCCTAGCCAGTAGTGGGGAGATTTATAGCTCAGTCCTGTCTTGATTTTTCTATAACCTACAATCAGAATGTTTATAATTTTCAGCCATATGGTCTTACTCTACTGTTCTGGTGGACAACTAAGAGCACCAGAAATAGCTATGTTGTTTGGGGTTCCTATGGGACTTCTTAGACCAATGATTAATAGGGAGGTATCCCATACCTGGAACTGTTTTCTTTTTTAATTTAATAAATAAACCTTTACTTCTGGCAATAACATTATCCATCTCTACAATGTACCTCTATTCAATCTGTTATCCATCTGGAAGTGCTTATAAAAATTCAAACTTAGAAATTTTAAATTTTATTTAAATAAATTTATGAGGTAGTTGATTTCCATATGGCTTCTTCATATCTCCTAAGTTTTGTTAAACCTTCTGCCTATTTACTTCTTATACCCATTCCCCACTCTCCCATTACCTGGATATCATTTAAGTTCTATCTACCACCTAAAAGTTCTTCTACCCATGTCCAACCAGATTTTTGCCTTCATGGTCTCTACAAGTATTATAAATTCACAAATTATAGTACATGTTCTCTCTGTCTAATATATGAATCCTAGATTTGAATTCCAAGATATAGTAATATTTTTAAATAGAAGACTGGTTTTAATGAAGCAAACAGAAATGCTACTTTAGTTAGTTATTAACAGATCCTTAAATATTGACAGAAATTTTAAGAAAAAAATTAAATCACAAAGGAACAATGGCATCTGATTTGAAATGCAATATCTTTAGAAATTATACTTAAAGTTTAATGGTTCAGGAAGATAAATAAGTCTCAAATTGAAGTGAATACCACATCCTGGTACCAAATAAGCTCAATAATAGTCTTATGCCCTTCACTCCCAAAACTACAGTGGAAAAAAGAAGAGAAGAAAAATAAAGTATTAAAACATTACATAGAACATCTGGAAGTAATTATAAAAGTTCAATTTTTCTGAGTATTAAACAAAACATAATTAACATTTGTAAAAGTAGATACTTTTAGAAGGTGTAGGAAGAGGTATGAGAGATATTCAATATGTATGGACTAATATGGATTCCTCTTTTGATAATCCAGATATTTCACAAGCTTTCATTTCATAGGAAGCATATATGATAGATCATTTCCTCCAAATTTTCTAATTTGGAGGGTCGCCTACAACAATTATTAAACAAATCAATTAATAAATAAATAAAGCAATCCAACTTTTCTTGCTTTTTTAGCTTCTTGGAATTTTCAATTTAAATAGTCATTCATATTTGTGAATCAAGACAGTAAAGGTATAAGTATTAGGAAAATTAGGAAGTATTTACTTTACATTCCTAGATTCATTTTGGTACATTTGTAAAAACATTTGAAGAAATACTATATATTCAGGCTGCTTATTTGGAAAATTTATGAAGGTAAGGAAAAGCAATATTTCTTCTTATCATGGGCATTATGATTTTCAGTTCTCTAAAGTGGCTGTGAGGTTTACCTCTCATTAACAGATCCACACAGACTCATTAGGGCAGGAGGGTGTATTGAAGCAACTCTGTCGCACAGTACCTATTAAAGCCTTCCCCACATCTTTAATGTGGTGTAGCTTCCAATTAATTTTTAAGGCCAGCCTGTCACACTATAGTCAGCAGTACTATTGTCAAGCCTACCAGCTTGTGAATAAAGGTCCCAAAAGCAGTCCTCTGAGCCATTCTCAAGCTCAGTAGTGGGCACAGAGGCCCTCTCTGTGCTGACTTTTATTCTTTGAGAAAATGCATGTTGAAGTATTTTACAATAATAATACAGACAGAATTAATGTAGATAGAAGAGTTATATTTTTCCACTTAGTTTCTCTATTTCTATGCTCTATATGATTAAATAGCAATCCAATCATGTTGACTTTACATAGTAAGTCATACTATACAAATATCACTATTGCTTGAAACAACTCTCCACATATAATGCTTAATATATTTAATAAAATATTATTATATTTTTTATAAAATTCCCATTAAATAATAACTATTAGCTAATTATTATTATAAAAAATTATAGTCCCAGAATGGTATATAATCCCAGAAGGCAGAATAGTAGGACAAAATCTGATATGCATGTTTGTCTACTCAAGTTATGTAACTTAGAAAACTCTCTTAAGTACAAATGAAATGTTAAGGTAATTCCTTCAAATTCCTTGGAAACTAAGGATTATAATTCATGAACATTAATAATATATAACATTAAATAAGTATATGACACTATGAAAATATGACTTTTAGAAGCCTGATCATAGCAAAGCCTGGGGTACAGGCCTTTTATTCCAGCTGGTCAGGAGGCCAGATAGGAAAATCTTGAAGTCAAGGCCTGCCTGGGCTACAGAAAAATTTCAAGAAAAGCCTGGGTTACTTCGCCAGATACTTTCTCAAAGTTAAAAGAATTAAAAATTAAATGTTTAGCATATATGAGGCCAATGGTTTAATCAACAGTGTATGCTAAAATAGCAGCATCCAAAGAACAAAATGTATAGCTTAATTCTCGAATGCAGGTGATAATTTTATGCTGAGCCCTAAAGTGTGTATATGTTTGCCAGAGATAACGGCATCCCTGGATTTGATCCCAAGCATCATGTAAGCCAAGTGTGGTGGCACATACCCCGAGTCCTGACACTGGGGTGGTGAAGGAAGGAACATCAGGGCCCAACATCTACAACTAAGTAAATGAATTAATAAAATGTCTATAAAAAGATTTAAAATGACTCTAATATAAATCTATTACCTAGATCTAAGCCACTCAGTAAATTTCATTTTCACGATAGAAGCACTATGCTGAATGAACATGTAATTGGGCATATAATTGCCAGAGCCAGAGCCTGACCAAATGGTCTCTTTTTAAGTAGACCGGAATTTGGAAGGAAGCTGGAGCTTCTACCACCGTCCTGTCACTAAAGGGGAACTAACAATAAACTTGGGCTTGGGACACAGGGGCCCTATGTAAGTTCCTAAATTGTGGGACATTACGAATGCTTGATTTCTACTATGTGACACTATCAATTCTGCTTTAGCTTCAAAAAGTAAAAATTAAAAAGATCATCTTTGAGGACATAGCAAGTTTGAGACAAGCCTGAGATATATGAGACACTTTCTCAAATATGATAAAATAATATAAGTGTCAAAATTCCCTATGAAATAACTAAAACCTTGTCACTAAAATCTGCCTTCTGAAAAATGGTGACGTTTGTTATGATAAGAAAATCATCACTTTATACACATGTCATTTTTTCTCTACAGTAGCCCCCAAATCTCTTACCCACTCTGCTTTTATATGTATGCCCACCAAGTATATGTTATATTCTGACAAATTTTTGACATTCTTTATGTGAGAGGCTTATTTTTAATTTTTTGATGGGATTACATTGTGTTAGCTTCTAAATCTTAGAGGATTCATCTTGTGTCTATTAGAAACTGTCAAAACTAAAGTGGTAAACTTTTATGTGCCAAAAAATAAAAGTGGCACATTGTGACAGTACTTCCTCTTTGTTAGTGCCATATATAAATCCCAGAACTTCATCATTAGGACTGAAACAGATGGTTACAAATGGTACGAAAAGCATTTACTGAAACCTACTAATAATGCATGTATCAAATAACATTCTTTTAAACAGCCTAAGTAAAGGAGAAAATGAAGTATACTATCATGCCAAATAGAAAATAAATTATTCCAACTGAATAAAGATACTCTGTATAACCAAATCAACTTTTTAATTTCACAAGTACAAAATAACTCTATTTTCTATGTAACATATTAAAATGGAATAATTTTATTAAACAATTTCCTTCTTTAGATAAAAATACATTTTACACCTAATTCAGTGATTAAGATAGTTTTAATGTTCAAGTTTCTTTAGTATGTGAGTAAGTAGTGAACAAAAACAAGAAAATAAAACTGCTTAAATGTAAACACTGAGAACGTTCTCCTGCAGTCCCTCAGATCAATGGAAAAATTGCATTAATAAATTCCATGGATCCTCAGCAAAAGAAAGAGATATTGTCAGTGAACCAGAAACCTGGAAAACTTCCTAAAAGATCAATAGCATATAGAACTGGATTGCAGAAGGAAGCCTAGATCCAAAGTCAGGCTTAAAACCATTCAGAACAGCATGACAGACACTGCTTAGGAATTTCTCCTCCATTTCTATCCAAGTAGGCTACAACATCAAGTTCACAATCCTGTGCAGGATTGTTCATTTGAACATGTTCATCAATGTGACTTTAAGATGGTTGTCTTCAAATATTCTAGAACCTGCATGGGCATCAACAGGGGAAGAAAGAAGAAAGTGACACTGAGCCTGGAGTTTATTGAGGGGAAGAAAATGATCTTATTGGATACTACCCAGAAAAGTGCAATATTCAATGCGTATTGACATATAATGATAGAAGTCTACATGTTCAAAGTTGAATTAGTGGCCAAATGCATGCATATAACCATGCAAGCTCACATAGGGGTAACATTTTCCAAGAAATAAGACAATATGATGTATATACCCCAAACCATAAGGATCAAGCATGGCTAACCAGGATGTGTTATTGTTTCCCTCCAGTAGTCATTTGACTATGCATAAGAGATGGTTATTTGGTTAATAGCAGATGCTAGGTTAATGAGCAGGAAATATTTCTGAGCAGAATGTATGAAACTAGCTATAGGGAGATAATTGGACAAATGGTTGTTAATTCTATAGGAATTCACTGATAATTTAAAGTACTAAATCTTAAGAGTAAGGCTAAGAAAGAATAGGACATTCTTCAGAAGGAGGAATGTCCATGGCTGTGAAGATTGCTCAGGGGTGAGAGGTTTTGCTAGCTAAGCCTACTGGCTTAGGTTTAATTCCCAAGCCTCCCACATCACTAAGACACAACAAATGGCCCAAGCATCTGTCATTCATTAGTGTGCAGCTGCAAAAGCCCTAGGATATCCATACACACAAATGTGTATGTGTAAAAACTATATTAATTAAATATTAATTTTGTTTAACAAATAACATATTTATTGGCCTTTGAACAAACTATTCATTGGCAATATGCAATGGCCTTATTTAAATAAATATTACTTTCCTTATAGCTATCTGCACCAACAGTTTAAAATTTATAATTTAGTTTGCTAATTTAAATTTCTGTACAGCCAGGCATTCCCCTAGAGTCTAGTAGTCTTGGGGAAAATGGAAAAAAAAAAACTGGAATTTAGAAATATGCAAATTTAAGGATTTAAACCTGGATGGTGGTAACAGACTTAAAACACACTAAGTCCCTAAGGTCATTCTTGAAAGAATTGATGATTTGTTCAAAGTCAGGGTTATCAACTCAGAGGTCATTTTTTATGATACCCAACTAAATATTTCAATGCATTCTTTTTAAAGCATAAGATGTTTCAAAAAATTTGAATATCAATTTTTTTTACCTTTTATTTAACTGAGGATTGAAACAAATTCACTTTTCCTAAATTCACTTTTATATTTAATTATGCCTAGTCCATAAATTTTCTGTCAGGAGTCACTGAGAATAGCCATATGAACACAGAGTGAAATGCACTTTATGTGTGGATCTTTAGCTCTGTAAGTTTGATAGTAAAAGCTTTGAACATTACAGAGGCCATGTATATGCCACAATGTATTAGAAATAAAAGAACTGCTGTGGAAATTTGATAAGAAATGCCATTCTAGGTCATCCTTTTTTTTTTTCAAAAAATATTCTATAAGTACAGCATACATAAAATTTAGATAATTTCTTTGGATTCTATTCTCTATTTATGACAGACTTGAACATTCATGTTCATTGTTAGTCTACTCACAGTAGCTAGTCAGGAAATGGCATGAACCTAAGTGTCCATCAGCTTATGGCTGGTAATGAACACAATGGAATTTTAAGCTTGAAAGAAAAGTGAGGTTATAACATTTCCTGGAAAATGGATCGAACTGGAGAGAATTACACTAATTGAGTTAACCCAAGTCTACAAAGACAAAAACCCTATGTTCTCACACATATGTGGAATCAAACTTTTAGTGTCTGTGTGTAAATAGGGGACGTGAGCATGAGGATATTATTTGATTACCTTAGGACACCATGAGATGGCAACAAGAGCTGATGAGAAGAGGTGGGGGAGGACAATGGGAAACATGTAATACGAAAGCAGAGCAGTAAGTAGGCTTAGTGGTAGAGAAAGGAAAGGGGAAATAGGAAATCCAAAACATGTTTCTTTGAACATATCATAATGAAACCTACTTCTTTGTATGCTAATAAATATAAAATAAAATAATAGATAAATTTAATTGTTAAAGTCTTTATTGATCTGAGCAGCTTTGTAATTTTGCTTGGTGGAAACTTTCCAGAGGAATGTGGCTTTGGATGTATTTCCCAATATCACTGCAGACACTACCTAGTTTCTTTGCCCCATATTTTTAAAACTTCTGCTAAATATTCTAAGAATGAAATAATTTATATGTCATAATAAGCCACTATATGTGGTAAATTTCCAAATATATAGAATAGAGAAATATTTTCATTCTAAACTAAAATACAGAGGCTGGATCTGAAATACTTAATAAATATTTGTTTAGTAAATGAATAAATATTTGAACACTCATTTTGATGATCAATTTTTCTTGTATTGTTTTTCATGCAAATGAGCCATTCTTTATTATTATTACTTTTTGTTTATTTTTATTTATTTATTTGAGAGCAACAGACAGAGAGAAAAAAACGCAGGAAGAAAGAGAGAGAATAAGTTCTCCAGGGCTTCCAGCCACTGCAAATGAACTCCAGAAGCATGAGCCTCCTTGTGCATCTGGCTAACGTGGGTCCTGGGGAATCGAACCTCGAACCAGGGTCCTTAGGCTTCACAGGCAAGTGTGTAACTGCTAAGCCTTCTCCCCAGTCCTATTATTATTACATTTGAGAATACAAATTAACCTACAAGAAAGTCAGAAACTGATTTTGAAACAATTAACAATTGGTTTAACATCTTTAAGTTATAACAAAGCATTATACAATATATGAGTGAAATTAAATGTATAACTATTTTATTAATTTTTATTCTTGTATATTCATTGTACATAGTGATAGGTTTCATAGGGACATTCCCATTTAATGGTGTTACATATTTTGCCTGTATTTACCCTCATGCCCTGAACTCTTTTTAGTTATGTACACAGTCATCCCCCCTTGGCAGGGACCTTCCTTGTTGGGGAATATGGGTCATGCATTGTGGGGTTAGCCTTTAATTATGGTTAAGAAGCAATGTTTCTGTGCATAATGACCCAACGTGTGGCTCTAACATTCTTTCCGGCCCCTCTCCTGCAAATTTCACTGAGCTATGTTGAGTTCATTTTAGGTCTACTTGATTGATGAGGTCTTGGGAACCTCTGTGTCTCTGGATATCTGATTTGGTGGAAGTTGAGAGTTTTCTGTGTCTATCTCCTTTACCCTTGTGCTGGTACCAGGTTCACCAAGAAAGAAGAACTCTTGCTCATTTCCCTAATTACTCTTAGTTTCAGCTGGGGCACTTTTGAGGTTTGATGGGGCAGTTCTCTCCTTAGGATCTGCATCTATCTGAAAAAGATAAGCAAATTCTCCAATGGAGAGTAAAGTTAGCACCAAATAAATGGGATTACCATTGTTATTTTAGAGAGTATTTAATAGATGTAGGCCCTCTTGTATCCCATTATTGACAGAAGCTTGATAATATAGAGTGGGCTCATTTTTGCCTATGGTTCTGACTTGTTTCCTAGCTCCAGATATGGGTTCCGTTCCACTGAACAGATTCTGTCAGCCAAATCAAGAGGAGTTGGTTCCCCACCATGGCTGTGTGCCACTGTTGCATTTGTGTGAGCACCACGTCAGGTTGTTTGCTGCTGAGTAACTTAGACCACGAGTTGCTTGGACAGATGTTGGTCATTTTCCCACAGTTGCTCATGTAGCACCTTCTGGCACTAGATGTGCTGACTGTCTGGGGACTGACTCTCTTCCAGATTCTAGCCAGGTCACTCCATGTTCCATACCAACAGCATATGGTGTCTTCAGCAGTAGGGTCTTACCACTAACCTTTGATGGGTAATCAAGTACTTTGGCAAAAATCTGTCTTCTTTGGGAAACCTTGTAGGTCTCTCTGATCAACAACTCACTGTGGATGTTAGCCACATGCTGGTACTGGGAGTTACAGTTCAATGCCAAAGAAAAGAAGGAAGAAAAAGATAGGTAATATAAAAGAGATAGAGAGAAGAGGGAGAGAGAGAGAGAGAGAGGGAGAGAGAGAGAAATAGGAGAAGATTAAGGTCAGTCTTCATCATACCTTCTCCAGGGCCTTGTGATTCAGGTGTGTCCTCTAAGGATATGATGAAGGTTCATCCATTTAGTCTGTCTTTTAGGATGTAGAATTTTATGGTACCATTTCCATTTGGGTCCAGTTTTGTGTCCCCCACCCCCACCCTTATCCTCCCCTCTAACCCCACCTTCCCTATTGTCCGGCCCTTGAGATGCTTATTAGGTATGTCAGCATTTTGGGTAGATTCAGGTTAGGAGCTGCAGATGAGTGAGACTATGTGATGATTATGTTTCTGTCATTAGGTGAGTTCACTGAGAATGATCTGTTCCAGGTTCTACAATTTTTATTCAAATTTCATTGTGTCACTTTTCCTTACTGCTGTGTAGAATTCCATTGTGTAGATATATCACATCATATCCATTGATCGAATGAAGGACATCTGGGTTGATTCCAGTTCTTAGCTATTATGAATTGAGCAGATATAAGCATGGTTGAACTTTTAGGATAAATTCCCAGTAAGGTAATAACTGGGTCTGTTCCCATACCCTGAACTTTATCCTAATTACTCTTAATACTTTTACCCAAACCTTCCTTTTACTTTCATTTCTTAACATAGATAATATGTGACAGGAAGATAAAAGACAGTTTAGATATATGGTAGGTAGAGCATAGGTAAAATGATAGATTTTATATATAGATGGACAAATGATTTCAACTAATTATATAAAATATACGATCCACAAAAGAAAGAGTTATCTTTCTTAGTAAGATGATCTCCATTTATATCCATTTTCCTGCAAGTGACAGACTTTCTTTCTTCTTGACAGCTAAATAAGGCACCATCATGCATATACCACATCTTATTAAAGCATTTATCTGTTGGTGGACTTGTACTTGTATTCCTTAACTATAGTATAGTGAGTTATGAAGCAAAAAACAAACGTTTACAAGTATCTCTGTGGTGTGATGATTTTGCTTTCGTGGGCCATACACCCAGGAGTGGTATAGGTGGGCCATCGTGTACTTCTGCTTTTAACTGTTCAATGAGCCACCATGTATAGTGGATAGACTCATTTACATTCTGACCAGAAGTGTTCCCCCTCTTCAACCATCCTGATCAGCATTTATATTTGTCTGTTTCCTTAATGGTAGCCATTCTGATAGGAGCAAGATGAAATCCTAACATAGTTGTAGTTCATATTTCCCTTATGGCTAATAATGTTGAATGTTTTGATATACATGTCTGTCGTGTTAGCTTCATTTTTGACAACTCTCTGTGCATCACCACAGTTATTCATTGAATCATTTAGATTTATTTTTGGCATATACCTTTCTTGAGTTCTTTATATGTTCTATATACTAATCCCTTGGGATGTATATGGCCACTAAAGATTTTATCCCCTTTGATGATCTTAACTCAGTGATTCCTTTCACAAAACAGAAACTTTCTTTTTTAACTTCAGGCAGTCCCAATTGTCAATATTAAGCTTGATTTTCAAGTTTTACTAAGATAAATTCAATAACTTCTATATTCATGTAAGGGTTGATAATATTATTTACAAACTAGATATAAAATGATAAAAACAGAAGTATTTTTTAAAAGTTTGTGGTTAATAATTTTTTCCTATCACACTCAAAATATACAATTGGCAATGAAAAATATCTTATTTCCTTTTTCCCATGTTATTCTACTTAGTGGTGATTCACTGATGTCTAATATCTTCACAAATAGGAAAATATTAATTAAAATTTATAAGAGCAAAATGAATATTAGATTTTTTAAAATTTTCTCCATGATTTAAAAATTAGCTTTCTGAATGTAAGAACCCCAGGGTGGGAGGGAATGAATATCCAGAGGCATTGCCACACTACGCCACTAAAATGACTGACTGTTGATCTCACTACTCATAATCCATAACTCCATGGTACATGCCAGTAATCCCACTAAAAAGGGCCCTGAGTGGAGTGGGGGCAGGGAGGAGAAAAATAATGGTACCAACTCTTGATGTAGCCATACAAAGTTTAACTTAATTAAAAAGTGGCTTTTGGGTTGGCGTGATGGCTTAGCACTTAAGGTGCTTTCCTATGAAGCCTAAGGACTCATGTTAGACTCTTCAGTTTCCACATAAGCCAGACTCACAAAGTTACACAAGTGTGCAAGGTTGCACATGTGTCTGGAGTTTGATCGCAATAGCTGGATGACCTGGCTCACAAATCTTCTCTCTCTCTCTCTCCCTCTCTCTGTCTTTCCCTCATGCTCTCATTCTCACTCACTTGCATTAAAACAAAAGGCCAGACTGTTGGACTTGCCTCAAAAAATAAAAAGAAAAATAAAAATTATCTTTTTTATTTTAAAGCCATTTTAGTAGTTTAACATTTCATAATCTTATCATCCATTAGTATTTTGTAATAAATCTAGTTCACAACAGGATAATTAAAATAAATTTGTATAATTGTGCTTCATTTCAAGATGAATATCATGCATCAAAAACAAAATTTTTCCTTCCTCTGAAGTTTGCATAAAAACATTATTGACCTCTGAACATGAGGGATCAAATATTTGAAAATACTTCAAACTCTGAAGGCCTCTGAGATTGTGGTGGCACAGAAATCTTTAAATACCCAAAAAGTTAGTCCTTTTTTTTAAAGTTTCTCTATAAACTAACATAACTGTCATTTACTTATAAACTTTTTCTACCTCATATATCTGACTTTTTTGATGGACAGCAAGTTTATTTAGCATCTGAACTTGAATGGAACTGAACGCTTCAAAAACTCTTTTCTCTTGCCAAGTCCCTTCTTAGAAGATGACAGGATTCTGTGTTGATTCTGAGCATTTTATATGACAGTCCATTTTTAGTTGTTGAAATGCATGACAAATGTTGAATTAGTATTATTCAAATATAAAATTTGTGCATTTGTCCAATATATACAACACTCTTGAATGTTTATGTACAAATGAAACGTACTCAGTCAATCTTGGAAAACTTTATTTAACCTCAAAAGCTTCACTACAACCAATAAAAGCAAGGTAATTTATAATAAATAGTGAATTTCCATGCTGACACTT
The DNA here is from genome assembly GCA_036346955.1 of Dipus sagitta. Taxonomy (NCBI): domain Eukaryota; kingdom Metazoa; phylum Chordata; class Mammalia; order Rodentia; family Dipodidae; genus Dipus; species Dipus sagitta. Next base: position 60,351,937 of record CM070782.1, read on the forward strand.
CTATTCATTCTACGGTTATTAGACTTTGCTTTTCCCTTTCACTTCTTAAAGTAGAGTTATATAAAGGCATGCACATTTTAAAACCCTCAACAGACAATAGTTTTAAAATAACCGCAGTACAATAAACAGTTTAAAAAATGCTTGCCTGCAGCATGGGGAGTCAGCAAATAGGAGATTAACATTTAATGTGACAGATTCACATCTGTTTATCATGCTTTAGTGCAAGAGTACTTTAAGTCGAACATTTTTCAGCAAGTTTTATTTAAAAATATCTCTGGAATTTGCAATATTTTAGCAAAAAGTAAAAACAGTAACTAAGGTTAATATATGAGACTTTCTGCCAATTTTGTGCATTTCTTAGACCACATGGTATTGTGAATATGCATAGAGGCATTTCATCTGCCATACCTACTGGATTTACTTGAAGAGGGAATACTTTTCTGCAAGGATAATCAGCAGAGACTTGTGAATCTGAGCACACTTTATGAAACAGTTGACTAAGGAATGTGTAAAAACATTCCAAATTTGTCTTTGTGTCTTTATATGTCTCACTTCTGGATTTTACTGCCCCTGTCCTAAATTTCAATAACTTTACCAGTCTGAAATGACCTGTTGATATTTTTAATTTCAGCTTTTATGTGTCATCCCATGTAACTGAATTAATTATTGGAAGAATATACCTTATGCAAACTACTAACTTAGAAGTAAAGAGTATACAAAAACTTGTTTCTATGACATTTTTATTTCCTATATAATTGTACAGATTCCTGTTTAGGAAGAGTGAAGCTAATACAAAGAGACCCCAAAAAGTGGAAACAGTAAGAGTGTGTAGAACAGTCTCTGCAGAAACAGCAGGTAGGGCAATTCTACAATGAGGGCAGGGAGAACAAACTCAGCAGTAATGGCAGGAGTAAAAATGTCTATATAAGAGAAGGGGAACAGACTCTAGAGAGCAAAAGAACAGATTCTATAGTACGGACATGGAAATAGACTGTACAATAATGGTAGGCAGGACAGATTCTATAGCAAAGGCAGGTATTTCAGTGCCTATAGTAAAAGTAGGTGGTACAGACACTGCAGCAAGAACAGGTGGTACAGACCCTGAAGTAAGAGCAGACGAAACATACTCTCCAGTAAGCGAAGGGGAACAGACTCCACAATAAGGGTAATGGAATAGACTGTACAGCAAGGGTAGGTTAACTGTACAGAATTAATCTAGATGGTTTCTCACATGATGGAAAGACTGAGCAGAAATAATTACTTTTAAAATATATTTCTTGGCTGGAGACAAGGCTTAGTGTTTAAGGCACTTTCCAGTGAAGCCTAAGGACCCATGTTCTACTCTCTAGATCCCATATAAGCCAAACACCCAAAGGTGAGTCAAGTGCAAGTTCATACATGCCCACTAGTTGGCACAAGCATCTGGAGTTCGATTGCAGTGGCTGAGGCCCTGGCATGCCAGTTCTCTCTCCTTCTCTCCCTTCTCTCTCTGTCTATTTCTCTCTCTCTCACTCAAAAATGGTATTTCTAATACTCATATAATCTCAGACATAGTGAAGCTATTTCATCTCTGCTTATAAAAGTACCTACACATGCATTCATTCTTAAAAAATACTGAATAGAATATTAAAATTAAAAAAATTAATTAATGGCTAATTCCTTCTGTTTAAATCAATTCTAGTCTCTCAATAATTATGTAATCCAGTTCCTAGTAACAACAGGAAACAAAGGTTGAATTTCTTTAAGTTTTCAGATGTTCATAGAGATCTAAAAATGTCAATGCCAGTAGAAAGTGCTGATACTCTCTGTATGATAGCTGTGAGAATCTGTCATTAGACAAGAATTTGTACTATAGAGAAGACACTCCAAATAAATTTTAATTACTTTCAATATGCATGTAGTGGTTTTAATATTGGTAATCAATTATCCATTGTATATGACACATAATTAGTAGTTTTTCAATTATCATTTTATTGCTTCATAATTAACATGTTTATTTAATTTCAAATGTACAATGACATATACTAATGAAAGAAGATGAAATGAGCTCAACCATACTGGATGTTAAATATCATGAAGAAGGGCTGGAGACATGGCTTAGTGGTTAAGCACTTGCCTATGAAGGCTAAGGACCCCGGATCGAGACTAGATTCCTCAGGACCCATGTTAGCCACATGCACAAGGGGGCGCATGCATCTGGAGTTCGTTTGCAATGGCTGGAGGCTCTGGCACGCCCATTCTCACTCTCTCTATTTGTCTCTTTCTCTGTGTCTGTCGCTCTCAAATAAATAAATAAATAAAAACAAAAAATTAAAAAAATATATCATGAAGAAGGCAGGTGAAGAAACAGATTATCAATATATGATTAGAAACCAACAAAATAAACTTAGAAAAATTTAATATTATGATGAAAATTATGTGAGAATGTGGACTCCATAATTCCTAAACACAACAGCAAAAAGAGTGATTAGAATTTATATTTGTGATAAATTAGCTTTGGTTTTTCATACAAGTATAACATATGTACAATGAAGAGGAGGATAAAAATGGAGGAGGGGAAGGAGGAGAAAAATAAGGAAGCCTTACATTCTTTCATAAGATGATTCCATTTGGGCTATTGACTCACAAGAAATATTACAATTTTTATGGAGCCTATGCTGGCAAAAAAAAGCTTTTCTCTCTACAGTTGTCACACTGTAAAGGAACTCTCAAAAATAAATTACAATTTTCCTAAGAGGAAAAATGGAGTCTTAATGCATGTGCTCTGTAGCTTAACATAAAGTGCACCATCTGGTGCTTGCTTTTTATTTGGCAATGATCTATAATGACATATTATAACAGATTTTATCTGTTAATTACTAAGTAGCAAAAGTGATTCCACTCTCAAATTCAACAGAGCAAAATAAAACAGTTACAGTAATGGAAAAATGTTCCTTAAGAATTGAAAAATTGCTGCAGAATTCAAATCTGTTTTACACATTATTATCAGTTCTTCCTTGCATATAAATTTATAGATGAGGTTTAAATGTTTTTTTTTTATTACTTGAATTTCCATTTTTAATTTGTAGATCTTTTTGTAACTAGAAAGCCTTTACTTTGTGTCAAAAAGCATAGTCAGATATTAAAATATGTATCTAGCTGGAGAATTAATAGATGGTTTACTTTTTCAGTGCATGTAAATATAGTTTTTCAAATGGCTAGTCTCTAGAACATAGACAAAATATTGAAACTACATTATAAAATGAATTTTCATTATGCATACTACAAAACTGTGACAAAATATGAAGGATTAAGTTAGCAATAGATAATATGTCATCTTAAGACAGATGAACAAAATGGTGCATCTTTAGAAAAAAATTTAAGTAATTGATCAAGTAAAGCCCACTGCCCTAGAAGTCTACTTTATCTGAAACAATGGACAGGTTGTAAATCTATTTCCTTCACACAAAGCTGAGTGGCTGGAGGAGCATGCATGGAGCATGGGTCAACATGTTCACCATTTTAAAAGACGTCAGTGCCGGCTGGAGAGATGGCTTAGTAGTTAAGGTGCTTGCCTGTAAAGCTTAAGGACCCAGGTTTGATTCTCCAATACCCACATAAAGACACATGCACAAAGTGACGCATGCATCTGGAGTTTGTTTACAGAGGCTAGAGGCTCTGATGCGTCATTCTCATTCTCTCTCCTTAGAAACAAATAAATGAATAAATAATAAATAAATAAATAAAAATAGATAAGTAAATTTTAAATTTTAAAGGAAGTCATCAGTGGCACTGAAAGTTGTCACTTCCAGGCTCAAGCTAAAGTACTTTTATTAATCCAAACCTTGAATTTAAGTTCGAAGAGCTGAACCAGAATTCATGAAGTTATATTGACCACGGGTGGCAAGACTTCAAAGGTCTTATTTTCCATCAAGTTCAGTTTGATCCTGAGCCTACAGTGTACTACTATAATAGCCAGTAGAACAAAATTTAGAAAGCAAAAAGAGCCCCACTGCTTCGACCTCTGCCGCCGCCTCCACCTCCCAGAAGACAGGAGCCCAGGTCTCCTGTCACCCAGATCCGGCGGCTGCCGCCTGGAAGCATGCAAAATGAACAGTAGGAGTGGCTGGCTCGGGCACTGGTATTGGGACAGTCTTCGGCAGTCTTCTCTTTGGTTATGACAGAAACCCTTCGCTGAGGCAGCAGCCATTCTCATATGCTACCCTGGGATTTGCCTCGTCTGAAGCTTTGGGTCTGTTTTGTTTGATGGTTGCTTACTTGATCTTGTTTGCCATGTAACAGGAATTACTGCTTAAAATGTTTGCAGTTGTAGTAATTACGGATGTAATTCTGTGTATCTTACTGTGACTCCAAAAACTGTAGTGTTGGTGTCATGGAAATGTATGTTATTTCCAAAGTCATTTCATTAAAGATGGAAACTTAAAATATAGCAAAGGACATCCTCTTGTGTAGAAGCTGAGAGCCATTTCAGAAAGCTATGAATCAAATAGAAATGTTGATAGATTATTTTATTTCCTGCTTAATCTTGGATTATGTGGATATAATTTAGCCCATTTTATCTGTAGACAAACAGATGGTACTTATTTTCATTTATGTATAGGAGTTTGTCATCTAATTCTTGGTCAGTGAACCAAGAATATTCAGCTTGTTATACAAATGTCTGAAATGGAAGCATTGTTTACTCTATCCTGGAGCTAGGTATGACTATTAGACTAGTAGAAAATTAGTGAACTAGCTAATAAACCAAGTAATTAATTATCCACACTCAATACATATTTCTTATTTGGATAGTGTCACATTTAACATGTCTCTATAGTGAACTTACTTGATTAAAATAAACATGAAGAGAATAATCAAAATTATGTAAATACAATACTATCAGTATACACAAAATCACTCATGGTCTTAAGCACAGGGAGAGGCATTATACTTTCAATACTGTACTGGTTCAGTCTTATTTCAGAGCAAAGCTCTCAGTTACCAAATATGCTAATCACAGAGAAGGTATTTAATCTTGTTAGTGAACTATCTTACAGGATTCTCAAAATATGACTATATATCTTCACTTAAAATAAAACAAGAGAGTAATAATATTTTACTGACCACTAAGTGTGACTGTCATACAGGCTCTAAGATTCTGAGATGTAAATCAAGACAGGAAGTTCAACTTTCTAGAAAAGGCCTTGCCAATCAGTCCATGTCACCCTGTCCCTGCCTGTACCACAAGAAATTGTGATAATTAAGAGCTGCCAATATGGACCCCAATGAAAGCACACGTTACAATTTCCCACCAAGTTCTTCAACTGTTAAACACTTTAACAATGGGCAGAAGCCTAAATAATGCTTTCTTCTCTGAAAATAGTATTAAAATATTTTCCACATTCTTAAAAAGAAGACAAAAAGCTTTAAAAGATGTATATTTCTATTGTAATTTACAATGAAAATTCAAATTTCATATGAAACATTTACTTATTTAGTTATCTGAGAAAAAAATTATTCTCAATGATTTAAGTCAGCATGTAGAATATTCTACAAATTCCCATTTCAGCTCTGCATAGCAAAACGTATAAGCAAATCAAAATTCTTAAATATATATATTCTTAATAACATTTGAAATAAGATCTCATTTGACCTCATTTAGTATTGTGTTATGAAAATGACATGATGTAAAATATATTAAACCAGATGTGATCAACATGCAGTCCAAAGGTCACATGTGTCTCAGGATAACTATGAAGACAGCCCAACAATTTTTTATTTTTTTTTTTTTTTTTTTTTTTGGTTTGCCGAGGTAGGGTCTCACTCTAGCCCAGGCTGTCCTGGAATTCACTATGGAGTCTCAGAGTGGCCTCGAACTCACGGCGATCCTCCCACCTCTGCCTCCCGAGTGCTGGGATTAAAGGCGTGCGCCACCACGCCCGGCATGACAGCCCAACAAATTTGTAGATGACAATGAGTTTAAAAAAAGTTGGATACATTAAATGGTACTATCTACTTGAATGTGGGCAAACAGTTTATAGTGAATTATTCTGCATGTTGCAAGTAACTCTAGATTACATAGATGAAAGCAAATCACAACATAAGTTCTTATTTGAAAACTGGGTCTTCCAAAGCACAAAAATTTAAATAAAGAATGCATGAAAAATTCTTTACTCTATGGCAATTCATGACTATTAGCCAACCACATTAGTTACTTTTAGATTTTGAGACATGGTCTCACAGAGCTCAGGATGGCCTCTAGCTCCTGATCCTCCTGTTTGAACCACCAAATCTGGCTGCCAAAGTATAATCTTAAAAGCAGGATTAAACATCAACTTATATTTCTATTAAGATATGAGTACCTAAGGTCACTGTGTCCTGAAGAAAAAATAACATTGTTAGTAATGTGTTAAAAGTTAAAAAAAAAAAAAAAGCAGTCTCATGGTATATATTTACTAGATTTTTCAATAGTTACTGACATCATCAGTCCTTTGATTTATCCTTGTAGGTTGGTTTTCTGTTTGCAAACGTCCACTGTAGTTGTTTGTGTACACTGTTCATCTTTCTTTTCAAGTTCTTAATATTCCAAAGCAAGGTTAGGTGGTGGAATTCAGCTTCAGTGTGATATGTCATTTTTCTTATTGACCAGCTTTTGATGGGGGAAGGTGGGATGTTTCTTAGCTGAGTATGATAGTTTTCTACTTTCCATCTTAATTCTGTCAGTTTTTAAAGGATATTGATATTCTGAATCTCTTTGAATAGAAGTAATAATAATATGTATTTTATAAGAATTCTGATTAAATAAGTATTTCACAAAATACAGTTATTAACTATCAGTTCTCTCTCTTTCTCTCTCTTTGTGTGTGTGTGTGTGTGTGTGTGTGTGTGTGTGTGTGTGTTGTCTGTATGGGTATTATGAGTGCGTACAGGCACGCCTGTTCCATGACTTGCATTTTGAGATCTTGAAGACAACCATTTTCCTTTTTGAGAAAAAATCTCTCATTGCATTGCTGCTGAATGTCCCAATCAAACTTTTCCACAACCTTCCAGATTCTCTTGGCTCCCCCTCCATGGACACAGGTGCATTGGCATCACAGATGTGTGTGGGAGACACAGAGAGAGAGAGAAACAGTGTGCTTGGTTTTACCTAGTGCTTGTAGGCTTACACGCCAGCAGCTTAACAGCTGAGCCAACCTCCAGCAACTTGACTAGATCTTGATGAAGGGTAAGTGTGATTGCTCTTTGTGAGAGTCACCTTACCCAAGTATAAGAATCATCTGGAAGATTAGTGAAGCACATCACTAGGTGTGTCTGTGATTCTATTACAAACACTATAACATAGTGAGTGGCTTAGTCACTTTATAGATTCATAACACGATGGCATAATTGGAAGATATGGGTAAGTAGGAGGAGGGGCCTAGTTAAAGAAAGTTGGACTGAGGGCAAGTCTTGTCTTCTCGTTTTATACCTTGTCCTGGACCTTCCCGTGTTTCTCTTTCCTCTGTTTTGTGGATGCAACAGTTTTGAACTAGCCTTTTCTTGCCACACATCCTCTACGACACTGGACAGAACCTCCTGAAGTCATGAGCTACAATAAGCCCCTCTTTACTTTGTTCTCTCAGATGCCTTGATCACAACAATGAGGAGAAAGATGATAGAAAAAAAAAAAAACTGACATGACAGATAGGAACTGAGAAGAGCAGGCTCTTTGGACTTTTATATCTTTCTTTGACCTTGAAAGTTCAAATTTCCTCACAAGTGCTTTTGCCCTTCAACACACTACATCCATGGGATGGCCTTGCTTTCTGTTTGCTCTCTTCACTGTGTTGTGGCCACCACATTATTTCTCAAATGCCCTTAAACCATATAAATCCTATCACTATTATCTCTATTTTCATATTTTGAATAATCATCTCTTTTCTGCTGTTTGGGATTAATTTTGTATTCTATGACAGCTGAACCACTCCCTACTTCTGTGAGGTGGCTCATTAGAGTTTGTGTTCTTTGATAGTTTGACTTCCTTCTTTGTGATCATTTATTTTATTTTACAAATCATAGCTTATTTGAAATGTAGATATTTTCTTCTAATAACAGTGACGGTTTGGATTTTATATAATTGCTTTCATTCCTTTCTTGTTTATTGTGCTTGAATGGGAAGTTGAATTATTGAGTTTAGAGTCTATTCCTGCCCCAGCTATTGAGAACTCGTGCCAGTTTTCCAGATGCTGAGTCTGTACAGAAAGATTAAGGAAACAAATTTAATTTACTTGTTTTAACATTTCTCAAATAATGCATTCTTTTTAAATCCAAGCTCATAGAGTGAAGGCAGTGGATGACCCTCATGTTAATTGAGGTGTAGCTCTACTTTCAGTTCCACATACAGAATAAATACTACAGGAAAAGGAAGAATGAAACATCAGTAAAATATAAATACTTTGTATTAAGAAGAGAAATAAAACTTTATAAATAAAAACTCTTCCTTTATATTTATATTACACATATATATGTTAATAAAACTCTCTAGATTTTCTCTCTAAAATTGCTTTCTCAAAAGACAGAATAATTTTTGTAGTTTTCTCCGTCAATATATTATGTATTTGAATAGCTTAGGAATGACCATAAGTGCTGCATAATTTCCCAGATCTACACATTAGCTTCTATAGAACCCTTGATATTTTGTACATGCTATGCATTATTCAAGTTTAAGGCAAAAAGAAAGAATATGCATTGGTATTGGATATTTTGAAGATTTTACTTAGAAAAATATTTATTGGAGGAATTAATGCAGTATATTATTCATAGAAACAGCGTAGAAATTAAGCCTTCATATAGGCATATAATAATTGTTAGAAAGAGTGGTGTGACATAGAATGTGGATTTTAATAGAGGGAAATGATGAAAAAATATATAACCTGTGAGAAAGAAATCAGAAAAACAATTATCTCAGTTCCAGTAGTCACTTCCCCTCTATCAATCTTGTATGGGTTCTGTACATTATTCAACCCAAAGCTGAAATATGAGAGCAAAGCCATTCACTAATGTCATTCATACCATTAATGTCCTGCAGGAGAAATTGGTCCAAGGGGATAAATGAAAGAGATCTAGGGCATTCATGCATATTATCATCATTGTGGAAAAGTTTGTTGTGAATATACCATCAAACAAAGTTAAATCTCTCCTCAGAATAAAACTTTGCAAAAAAAGCTAGCATTTTATTTTCGCGTGTTTTGCCAATGAATATTGCCATCAGATTTACTTTACATCTTCATTCTCTTTTGTTTTGCACATCCTCTATCCAATATACTGTTAAATTTATGACTGAAGACAGCATACTCATTTGCAAGCTAATAGGACTGTGATAGGCAATAGATGGTTAGAACTGGAAAATGAAACTCTGTGCAATAACAATATGCCAAAAACTGTTCAAAATTTCCCATTCTACTTTGGAGAAACTAACTTCAAAGGCATAAATATATTTTGAAATTTATTTTGTTAGATTCTCCTGTACATCATTCAAAATTTGTCTACTTTCTAACTTACTTTTACACTAAAAATGAAGATGGGGATAGGGGACTTTATGAAATATAGCATCAGTCATCAATATTTATTTTATGCAATCCATAGGACATAACTTCCATTTATTTAGAATAACTTGTCATCAAGAAATGTGCAAGCTTAGAGTATAGAAAACTAATAGTGAAACGTGGATATAAAATGAGAAAAAAATGATTGCTATAATTTATAGTTGAGCTATTTTACTTTTATAATGAACTTTCAGCCCTGACAATTAATGCTTGTATAACAGCTATACCATTTTCTAAATGTGCATAGTTTTGTTTGGTTTTAATGTCTCCTGTATTTTGCATATTTCAGGTTGATTTGGGCTTGACAAGTAGGAATAATTTGTGCTTGCATAAGCATTCAGAGTTGAAACATACTTGTTTGACATAGCAAAAATACTCAACTGCACCTAACAAACAATGTGCAAATTCAGGATGTGAAGAACAAACAAGGGGTGGTGATTTATATGAAAATGGCATATAGATGCTGCCTAAAAGGCATACTGCAGGAAAAATGATAGAGATCACATGAAACGGGGTACTGTATTATTTATAATTTCTACTACATTGATAAAGCAATAACATATCCCTCCATTACTGCATTTTAGTAATGAGCTCAGGCAGCTCAAGTAGTAAAGCTGTGAGTCTAACTATTCCTCTTGTCACATGCTGCACTACATTAAATGGCATTTTGTGATTCTTTGTGTTCAGGTAGTACACCGCTATATAAATACTTCATCTAAAAGATTATTGCATTGAAAATTCCTCTGAATTAGAATATTTAGTCTTGAATAGAGGAGGGAGGTTCAGGAGATTCAGATGGTTAAGTCCGGAAGAATTGAAACTTAAAGGGTCACACAACAACTCCTCAGAGTTATGGTAGCAGTAAGCAACTGTTGAGAGGCAGACTCTGACCAGTGTCATGTAGCAATTTTCTCTGAATTGAAACATTTCCTCTTGGAGAAAAGAGAGAGGCCTAGGAGACTAAGGAGATCAAGTCAGGAGGAGCTGAGACTTAAAAGGTTGCAAGAACACTCCCTAAGGTGATACAATGACTAACATTTGTCCAAGCAATTCAAGGTCTAAGCTACTCAGCAGCAAGCAACCTGACGTGATGCTCACACAAGTGCAATAGTGGCACACAACCATGGCGGGTAACCAACTGCTCTTGATTTGGCTAACAGAGCCACTCAGAGGAATGGAACCCATAGATGATTCTGGGAAACAAGTCAGAACCATATCGAAAAATTGATCCCATTCTCCATTATCAAGCTCCTACCAATTGTGGGCTACAACAGGGCCTACACCTATTAAATTCTCTCTAAAATAATAATGGTTATCCCATTTACCTGGTGCTGATTTCACTCTCCAGTGGAGAATTTGCTTCTCTTTTTCAGATGGATGCAGATCCTGAGGAGAGAATCAGCCCACTGCACCTCACCAAGGCCCTAGCTGAAACCATAGAGTAATTGGGGAAATGAGCAAGAGTGCTACTGGCTTGGTGAACCTGCTACCAGCACAAGGGTGAAGGAGACTGACATAGACAACACTCAACTCCTATCAAAAGAGATATCCAGAGATACAGAGGCTCCCAAGACCTCAACACTGATGTAGACCTAAAATGAACCCAACATGACTCAGGGAAATTCGCGGAAAAGGAGTTGGAAAGATTATTAGAGCCACATGTTGGGTCATTATGCACAGGGACGTTGCCTCTTACCCATAACTGATGGCTAACCTCACAAGGCATGACCCACCTCCCCCAATGAGGCAGGTCCCTGGGGAAGGAGGGAGGACAGGGAGGAGGCTAAATATGGTGCCAACATGGCTGTATGCACACTGTATACATAAATAATAATAATAAACAAACAACAAAAAAAGAATAAAAAACTGTTTGAAGGGAAACTTGTCATCTAACTGAGCTGCCAACGAGTAGTGTAAGTCAACACATATGTTGGGGTTGGCTTTCTGGTGATCGGGCTGCCTTTGCCTTGTCCCTGCTTTTGAAATCAACCCCTCACCCAGCTCTATAAGTAGCCCATATAAACTTATTTGATCACCACAACTGGTTTTGGAGCAATTGTGTTTTGTTCCATTGTATTCACCATAACTGGGGTGAATAGATGTGTGTTCATATCTCCCCAGGGAAAACCATAGAGCACAATGAAGAAGTGTGAGATTCAATTATTTCTCTGCTGAATATCTTTCAATCATACATTGTGCTGATATTAAGCAACTGATTAAATATTTTTCACATATAAAACTCTATGATGGGGCTGGAGAGATGGCTTAGCGGTTAAGCGCTTGCCTGTGAAGCCTAAGGACCCCAGTTCGAGGCTCGATTCTCCAGGACCCACGTTAGCCAGATGCACAAGGGGGCATATGCGTCTGGAGTTCGTTTGCAGTGGCTGGAAGCCCTGGCACGCCCATTCTCTCTCTATTTGCCTCTTTCTCTCTCTGTTACTCTCAATTAAATAAATAAAAATGAACAAAAAAATTAAAAAAAAATAAAACTCTATGATGTCACTCCAGTTAAAGAGGACTCCAAGTACACAAATATTTGAAGATTTTTAAAGAATCATATATTCATTATTTTTCGTTTTGAATGTGAAGTACACTACTCATGGGGCTTTTTTTTTAACACTTCATTTATCTTGTGAGATTTTAAGATGCATAAAAGGCAATTTACCTTTTTATGTGCCATGCTTCATTTCATTTGGCTATCTAGAGATACATCTTGATATATTGGAGTTTTCCCTGACATTTCTTATTCTGTACACCGAAAACATAGCAAAATACATTTTTCCTATATTATAAACAAAATTTTATAATTATATATACCTATATAGCCACATATAGTCTCTCTTTGTATATGTAGCTACATATACACAGGTAGATGATACATAGATGTTAGATACTTACATATATACATATGTACATAGATAGATGATGATGATAGGTGATAGATAGATAGATAGATAGATAGATAGATAGATAGATGTAGGGAGCTGCAGCTGCTCTCTGACTTTGGGAGCTGCAGGTGGTCTCTAATTCTCTAATCTCTTAATACAAAGGCCTTATCGATAAGGCGCCTGATCCTAAAGCATTGTTTAGTATACAGCCTGGATAGAGTAAGCACCTGATCCTAAAGCATTGTTTAGTATACAGCCTAGGTGGAGTAAGCACCTGATCCTAAAGCATTGTTTAGTGTACAGCCTAGATAGAGTAAGCACCTGATCCTAAAGCATTGTTTAGTATACAGCCTAGATAGAGTAAGCACCTGATCCTAAAGCATTGTTTAGTATACAGCCTAGGTGGAGCAGGCACCTGATAGAGGGATTAACATACGACCCTGGTGAAACTGACCTTAGGCATGTAAGCATTGTCAAGAAAGTTCTATCTTCTATATATAAGCTATGTCTGCCTGAATAAACCTCGAGCCTTGATCAGAACTTGTCTTGGCTCCATTCCTTGTGTTCTTGTCTCAGGTTCATTCCCATTCCCTCCTTCGAGGTCTGTTTCGACTTGTGCTGCAGGCCGGCACAGATAGATAGATAGATAGATAGATAGATAGATAGATAGATAGATAGATAGATAATAGAAGAGTGAGGGAGAATAGGGAACAGAGGTACAGGGAGAAAATAAGTGACTTTATATTAAAATGTGAAAATCTGGCCAAGAATGTATTTGACTTCACTGTTGGTTTATGTGGAATAAAGATTGGCATTTCTGCCTTCTGGGTGTAACGATATCATTCACTTTAAGAGGCAAGAACTTTAACCCTTGACAGTATTTCTCTGTAGGAAAAGGCTCAACTTTGTTATGTCAACACCAGAACACTTGTGAAAGATGTCCAAGTCTATATAAACATAAGGTTTCTAAACTTCACTGGGTATCATCAGGTTTTGGGCCAGGGAAAAATGTGAATAGGAGAACAAAACACTCTGTCCTGGTTTCCAGTTGCATCTGGACCAGAACTGACAACTTTAGCATATACAGTATATTCCATAATAGAGTGTATACTTTAGGAAATTTAAAGAAATAATTCTTGGGATAGCAAACCCACTGGTCTTTGGAGATATAGCAGCCCAAAGATGCTGATAATATTTGCTATGGGTCTTACAAATAAAAATACTATAAATGTATCATAACTTACAAAACAACAACAAATTCTGTGTGATTCTTTCCAAATGTAAAGCAGTGGAGAGTCTCAATGAATTCTGTTATTGAGAATAGCATGCATAAACTTCCAGCCGGGTCTCTATAGGAAACCTGGTTTAATCCAAGTCATTCCAATCCAGGATTCAATGTCAGCAGGATCTGACAACACTTCAAGAATTGATAGAATATGATTTTGTTGCTTCACTATTAATTCCTTGCAGGTAGATGTTTGTAAGGCAATTTTTAAAAAGCCATTTCAATGACACATATATTCCGTTCCCTCTAACTAAATATTTATATGTATATAAATTAAATCAGTTAAATACTTGGAAGTTTTGTATAGCCTTTATCAGTAAGGAAACCAACCAAATATTATTCTTGATAAATAATGAAAAATAATATTTTAGTCTTTGGGTTATCTCCATATTATAGAGAGTTTTCTCCCCAGTGCTAGCTCAGATTGTATAAGATAGGTCAAATTGTGACTATTGCTAGAAGAGATGCTTCATGGCTTGTTAGATGTTGGAGTATAGGAGAATTTGACAAGAAGATAGGAGATTTGCTATTAGATTTTTAAGTGCCCAAGGCCTAGAGCAGCATATTATCTTCATGTTGTGAGTCTTATTACTTCATGCTTCTTTTTCTTATGAGCTTCTCTACTTTATTTTCTGCTTTAGATATTACCCAAGAGTTTTAATTCAAAATTCCTTTTTTTCTAAAGTAGAATTTATTAGTGGTGATGGTACATCAGGGTGCAAATATGCAATGATATAAAGAAATAAAGCAAATTTTAATAAGTATCTTAAAGGAAGACCTAAATGTGGTCTATATTTACTGTTATTTTGTGCATCATCAATGAAGTTAAATATTTATATAACTTGATGTAGATCATATATGACAAGACAATTTCTCTTTCTTTGTCTTCAGAAGGTGCAGGTGCATTTAAGAAAAATAGGGCTGGAGAGATGGCTTAGCTGTTAAGAGGCTTGCCTGCAAAGAAAAAGGACCCAGGTTTGATTCTCCAGGTCCCACATAACCCAGATGTACATAGTGGCACATGTGTGTGGAGTTCGTTTTCAGTGGCTAGAGGCCCTGGCATGCCCATTTTCATGCTCTCTCTCTCCCTCTCTCTGTCTCTAGTAAATAAATAAATAAAACAAATATTTTTTTTTTAAAAAGTAAAACAGAGCTGGGCGTGGTGGCGCACGACTTTAATCCCAGCACTTGGGAGGCAGTGGTAGGAGGATTGACATGAGTTCGAGGCCACCCTGAGACTACATAGTTAATTCCAGGTCAGCCTGGGCCAGAGTGAGACCCTATCTCGAAAAACCAAGAAAAAAAAATTATCCATAGTTCATTGACATCATATTACTTTAAGATCATTTTTTTTTTTTTTTTTTTTTTTTTTTTTTTTGGTTTTTCGAGGTAGGGTCTCACTCTAGCCCAGGCTGACCTGGAATTCACTATGGAGTCTCAGAGTGGCCTCGAACTCACGGCGATCCTCCTACCTCTGCCTCCCGAGTGCTGGGATTAAAGGCGTGCGCCACCACGCCCGGCTAAGATCAAATTATACATGTTGTTGTGTTAACACGTTTTTGATATGAACTTGATTTTATGAATGTAGAGAATTTGAAAATCAATAATGTTCCAGCTTCTGGTAAATATCTGTTCCATTTATAAAAGAAACAATAATTTAAGTTAGGTACCAAGCTGTCCTCTCTGAAGAAATAATACTGCGGTAAAAATGGGTGTCGTAAACAAAGTAACGTTAAGTCAAGCTAAAGTGTTGGATCAGGTACAAAACAGAACAAGAGTCATGCACAGATGCTTTCAGTATATACTGGCCTGCATCAACTCATAATGGCCACACTGATTTTCCAGGCTTTTCCTAGAGTCTGCCCTTCTACACAGCCACCCTTATCTCAGCCCAACAATGTATAATCATACACTAATGACCTAATGGATGGATTTCTAAAACTCTTTTACCTTAAATATGTTGAGGAGCCACACTTAAATAAAATCTGTTACATTCAATAAATCAGTGGCCATCAATATCCAAAAGATTCTAATAACAAAACTCTAATTTCATTATTTTTTGTATAGAATATAGCAGTCAAAATAATTTTTGAAAAGAAATATACAGACACACAAACACTAACTTAAAAAAGCTGGAAAAAGAAAACCAATTTTCTCCTAAATATCATGTACTAAAACAAGAGTCCCAAGTGCCCCAAGAAAGCAGTGAAATTCACTCATCTAGTTTGTTTTCTGCAGTATGTTAGCAAAGTATGAGCCTAACTAATAAGGCCATGCCCTGGGAGACTAGTAGTGGCCCACATGATTCAAATTAAATGGTTTATATGAGCTTGAATAATTTCTTGACTATTATGAAGAGCAAAAGTTTGCATGCACACGATGTGAAATGAAGTTTTATTTTCTAATAGAATTATACTATGGGTAAAGGATTTCACGGTGTTTAGGAAGATTACAGAATAGGTCCCAACATCTCTAATCATATTCAATACAATTCAGACCAAAAATAGCATTGAAGTCCTACGTTTTTGACAGTAATGATAAACATAAAGATATTGCTATAGAAAGCAAAGGTAGAGATTTAGTTCTCCTTTTTCGTGCTAAAAATTGTTTAATTTTAGCATTAAGGAACAAGTATGGGTTTTCTTTTTTAACTTTGTTGTATGAACATAATGCAAATTGGTCATATTCCCTCTGGGTTGTACTGTGATGTTCCCCTCTTAACTGCCACTCTTTCACCAAGGGCTCCTCACTGTGGGGTCATGAAGGCACCATACAATCTGTGGGGAAAACAGTGCCACAAAATACACTTCTCATCCTGTGACTCTTATATTATTTATGTCCCTTCTTTTACAATGCTCCCTCAATCTTGGAGGGCATGTTAGGAGCCTCCTTCAGCATTGAGCTCTCAGCAGTCTCTGATTTTCTGCTTTGTTGTGTTTTGAATCTTAGTGTCTGCTACCATCTCCCTAGAGGAGGTTCTCAGTCTTACACTCAGAACTTTGCGTTTACTTTCTAGATCTTTGCCTTTAATTTATCTAAGGGGAGATTACAGTTATTCATCACTGTATTTCTCTCTGTTTGTTATAATTACATCACTTAGAAAGTCCCTAGCTGATGTGAAAAAATTAAGTCCATCTATTTATACTTTAACTATCTAAAGAAATATACTAATTATCTCATTTGCTTGAAAATTATTAAATTGGCTTCAAGAAAAAATAGCATTTTCTTATTTATGACAAAAACACTTTAGTTCATATGTGTACTGTTTATAATCCATAAATACTTATTTAAAATAATTATTGATTAAGATTGTAAGAAGTTTTAATAAAAAGAAGATTTAAATACAATTCACCCTCGAATGACTTGGATGCATGGACGTGAAGACAGAAAAAATCCTAAGAGACTGGATGTTATCATTTACCATGGAATGATTACATTTTTGGACAGTTATCCTTGTGTTGAAGTTTGTAACCTCCTAAAGTTAACATTATAAAAATTGTTATGGAAGTCATTTTGTTGAACTAACAGACTTACTCCTATACTTCCAAATATCTACTGAAAAAAGCAAAAACTCCCTTAAGGATCATCATTACTATGTAGCATCTACAGTTATTCTTAAGCCTTCCTGTTGCAATAAATTAGAAGTTTCTAGAATCTAATTGTAATATATCCATAACTATAAATCCATGAAGGACTCTACCTGTATTGGACATTTTAAAAGGCAAAGAATTATCTTTAATTAATTTTGAAATGATTCAGTGTATGTAGTAGGATTATATTCACATTAATGATTTACATCAAAATTAAATTATATGTACAAGCAGTTCATTAATGAGGATTTCTCACAGTAAAGTTATCCTTCTTATCAAAAGGCCTCTGGGCAGCTGCCAAAAAATGCCATGCAATCTTTCCTTTCCATCAGCATCAAAAGCTTAGCTGGTTAAAGGGGAATAAGATAGAAATTGGTGGTCAGCATTGCAAGTACAGGTGGGCAGAAAAATGGATTCAGTATAATATTTTGGAGTCAGTTTTGACCTTTACAAAAAGAAAGGGATGATTCCTTATAAGACACCCATATCAACTTAAACACGCCTAATGCAGACACCAGCACACTTTACAAAAGGCAAATCTTATCTATTCCTCCTTAACCCCTTCGTGATACTGCCACAGGTATAACCATACATGAAACTATCATTCATCACGAAGCACCCACAAACAGTTTATAGAACCTGTTCTGCTGGGCATATTATTTTCTAACTATACATTTGTGGTCTATGATCTGCTTTGCTCCTGGAAGTTTCCTAGAGTCAAATATAATAGCATTCCAGAGGCAGGCTGCTATTACACTTTATAAGAGACATCAGGGAACCAGAAATCTGCCTTGCCAAAAAAGCAGCACAAGCAAATTGAGGAACCATGGCTCAGGTAGCGCACCCACAGGATTCTTACAAGCCAGTCATAAGAGGAATGTCTAATTATCAAATCTAATTGTCCATGTCCATGAAGGCTAGTGGGCCAACATTCAACAAGTTTGTTAACAAGCCGTTATTTATAAGATAAAAATTCTGACAACCAATCTAATTTTACGAAATTCAAAATATTGATATGGAAAACAGAAGCTAGCTCCTATGAACAATACTACCTAATTGTGCATGAAATATGAATTAGGATAACTTGCTTCATCTAGAGATGAAATATAAGCTAAATTGGATACATCTGATACCACACTTTTATGTCTTGAGCTTTTAAAGGAAATTATTGAAATCATGGAAGCATTCTGAGTTTAATTCTTTTAAAAAGAGTGTCAATTGGAAGATTTATGTTCCATTGTGAAATAAATGAATGCTTATTTTGGAATATTTACACATAACACAAAGAATCCTTGCATTAAAATTATGATTCAAAATTCCAAGCAACATAAGCTAAAATTATATACCAAAATCACTAAACAGTTGACATGTTTATTTTGTAAATTTTTGCTAATAAGGTGTTGTAGGCATGACACGTTTTGTTCTAGGTGTTAATTATGAAAGTGAGGTTGTAGAGACATGCACAGCACTTACCTGCCTCACATAATTGCCAGTAACTATGACCTAAATATTGGTAAGCCTACTAAATAAAAGTGACAAGTTGGACTGATCATATTGTAAAGCATTATACAAACATCCATCAGAAAATGACATGATTACTTTGGATAAGTAAAAAGAACATCAATATAGTAAAAACTGATCATTCAAATCTTCAAAGTTCTAATGTTCTTTTTTCTTAAAAATGTTATTTAAACATTTTTTGAGGTAATTTCCAAAGGACTCAAATGAATGAATTTGGAACTAAAATAAACCATAGCATTCTCATTCTTTATGTGACATTCAGTGATTGTGGTGGTTTGATTCAGGTACCCCCCCCCCCCATAAACTTAGGTGTTCTGAATGCTAAGATTCCCAGATGATGGAGATTTTAGAATTAACTCCTCCTGGAGGAAATGTATCCTTGGGGGTAGGCTTATGGGTGTTATAGCCTGCTCCCCCTTTGCTAGTGTTTGGCATACTCTCCTGTTGCTATTGTCCACCTGACGTTAGCCAGGGGGTGATGTCTACCCTCTGCTCATGCCATCATTTTCCCTGACATTGTGGAGCTTCCCCTTGTGCCTGTAAACCAAAATAAACCTATTTTTCCCACAAGCTGCTCTTGGTTGGGTGATTTCTACCAGCAATGAGAACCTAACTGCAACATTAAAGTGGTACCGAGGAGTGGGATTGCTGCTAGACACCTGACTGTGTGGCTTTGGCCTTTTGGAGCTGATTTTCAAGAGGAATGTGAGAGGATTTGAAACCTTGGCCACAGCGATGCCTTGCAGTGATATACAGCTTGATGGACTATTCTGGTTAGAGTTTAAAGACCTTAACACAGTAAGAACTATGGACTGTGAGGTTTGGCTTATGAGGGCATGAAAGAGCTTTGCTTGGACTGGGCTAGCAGTTTGTGTGAGAAGATTGCAGTTATGCCTGTGTCCTGAGAAGTTGTACAGGGTTGCATTTCATAGAAATGAACAGGTGTGAGCAGAGGGATATGGCACAGAATAAATGAAATCTCTGAGTGAATTGTTGCCTATTCAGTTGCAATTGAGAGATTACTACCTTTGATATTGGGCCAGCTGACCTGCCCTGGAGCCACAGGAAGAATGTAAACTCTTTTGAAGGGGCCTGAGTGCTCAAGGAGTATCCTGTTCTTCAAAGTCTGCATGATTCTCCCTGTATTAACAAATTGGCACCCTACCTGGTGTTGTGGATTATGAGAAATGCAGGAAAGAGAGGGTCATTGTGTTTGCAACACAGTCTTGTGTTTTGGAAATGGCCTTGGGCACTGTGAAGCAAGTTTGCTAGATGCCTGCATGGAGACCCCATGGGGCCATGAGGATGAACTGTGGATTGCAGTAGACCTAGTGGAGATGCTGGGACCATGAGACTGCTGCTAAGGAAAGCTGCCAACCCCAGATGAAATTTTCCAGGACTGTGAGTAGCCTAGCTGGAGGGGTGTAATTGGAATGCCAGAGAGTTACTGTTGGTTAGAAATGTCAGACTTGGAGATTTGTTACTAACTATAGTTGTTGGACTCGAAGCTACAGAGTTTGATGTTTGCCCTGGTTGTTTTAAATTTTGTATTGGTTGAATATTTCTTTGCTATGCCCAATACCATCTTTTGCAGTGTAAATGTTTATTCTGTGCCATTATGGAGTTTTGGGGGGATATTTTGGTATAATGGCTCAGTTATAAGTTCTTGGACTATGGGGATGTGTGAACATCATTAGGATTGATAAAAACTGTGAGGAATTTTAAAGTTGGATAATGCACTGCATTTTCACATTAATGTATGGTTATCAGTTTATGGGGACCAGACCAGAATGTGGTGGTTTGATTCAGGAATCCCCCATAAACTTAGGTGTTCTAAATGCTAGGTTCACAGGTGATGGAGACTTGGGAATTAATACCTCCTGGAGGCAATGTATTGTTGGGTGTGGGCTTATTGGTGTTATAGCCAGCTTCCCCTTTGCTAGTGTTTGGCACACTCTCCTGTTGCTATTGTCCACCTGATGTTGGCCAGGGATGATGTCCACTCTCTGTTCATGCCATCGTTTTCCCTGCCATTGTGGAGCTTCCCCTTGAGCTTATAAACCAAAATAAGCCTCTTTTTCCCATAAGCTGTTCTTGGTTGGATGATTTCTACCAGCAATGTGAACTTGACTGCAACAGTCATCTATTGCATCATTGCTTGTTTATGTGTGATTTCAAATTTCATAAACATAAACACTATCCTATATTCCTGGATGCATTATGTGAAGGCAAGAGATATTTCAGAGCATATGAATGTTATTCTATATAGTGAGAAGAAAAATTTTAAAAGGAAGTAACAGAATTCCTACATATATAAGAATTTATGCTTTAGGAAAATATGCTAATTAGCATCTTCTATGGTAATGGAGATTTTGAGAGCATTGATAATAAGATAGGAAAGGAGAGTAAGCTCCCAGAAACCTAGTCTGGTTCCCTGCATAGACAGTGTGTGGGAAGGTACAGTCATGTGGAGTAAGTAGGACGACCCTGTTTCCTGGCTCCTCCTAGCTCCCAGGTCTGGGTTCCCTGAATAGATGGTGTATGGGCAAGTTGATGTGGAGTGAGTAGGCCAGACCCCTTTTGCCAGCTCCTCCCAACTCCCTGGTCTGGTCACCACTTTGTGTGAGGGTAGACATGGCAGTGTGGAGTGTGTAGGCCAGACCCTGTTTCCTGGCAGCTCCAAGCTCCCTGATCTGGTTTCCCTGAGTGGACGGTGTGTGGGCAGGCACAGCTGTGTGGACAGAGTAGTCCAGACCCCTGTTTCCTTGCTCCTCCCAGCTCCCTGGTCTAGGTTTCCTGGCCAAGCCAATGTGAGGGTTGGCATAACTCAGAGTGTGTAGGCCAGATCCCTGTTTACTGGCTCTTCCCAGCACCCTGATCTGGTAGGTCCCATTGTATCTTGCTTATGATGGTCTGGCCCCTGGGTGAGCTGTGGAATAAGATTTTTGCACTTGTATCCAGACTGGCCACTGGGTATCAACATCCTGGTTGATCTGAGTCACAGGGTAAATGGGCCAAAGGACAATACAATAACTTTCTTTCTCCTCAACAAAATAAAGAGTCTTCCTAAACTGGGTAGACAACAATGCAAAAAAGCCAACCAAAGTCAGAAAACAAGAGATCTCCACCAAAGATGCCTATTCCTACAGTGGAAGACTCCAATGAAATCAAAGAGAAATAAACAGAAATTCATTCCCAAAATGAAAACATAGCAACCAATGACACCCTGATCAAAGAAAAAAAATCACTGAGCTGGCAGCAAACCATCAAAGAACAAAGAACAAATAACTGTATCAATGAAATTGAACAGAAGCATCTCCTAGAGAGTTCAGCTTTTGGAAATAGGCTTAATTTGATTAAGAAAATGTTAGAACCCTCCAAAGAGATATGAATAAATTGAAGATGAGTCTAGAAATGGAAAATCTGAACAACCAGTTGATTAATCTTAATGAAGAACTGATGTAAAATGCAAGAATGAATGCCAGGAAGCATCAAGAAAATCAGAACTTGAATTGAAATTGTACCTCAAAAAAGTGATGCTCATGATGCAAAATAACACAAAAGAAAACAAAAATCAAATAAAAATTATAAAAACCTCTCTAGAACCCCTCACCCAACAGTTATTCATGTGGACAACAGAACCTCTGACCTGGAAGTCAGGACAGAAGAAATTGATAAGGAGGCCAAAAACTTTGCTAACTTCAAAAAATCAAGTGAACAGAATAAGAGAAAACTATGAAATACCCTAAAATGACCAAACATCTGGATCATGGGTATACCAGAAGGAGAGGAAATCCAGACCAGAGGCATAGAGAACATATTCAACAAAATTATTGTAGGAAATTTTCTGAATCTCTCAAAACAGAGGTCCAACCAGATATAAGAAGACCACAGAACACCAAACAGATAGGATCAAAGAAAAAACTCTCCAAGACACATCACACTTAAAACTCTTAACAATGAAACAGAGAGTGTTAAATGCAAGAGAGAAACAACTCACAATATACAAAGGCAATCCTATCAGGCTTATGTCCTATTTCTCAATGGAAACCCTAAAAGCCAGAAGGGCCTGGAATGAAAGTCTTCAAAGTCTAAAAGGCTATGGCTTCCAACCCAAGCTATTCTACCCAGCAAACGTATCCCTCATAATATATGGTGAAAGAAAACTTTACATGAAAAAAGTCAACTCTATGATTACATGAACACAAAGCCAAACATACAGAAAATACTAGAAGGAATACTCCACACAGAACAGCCAAACAACCAATCTCAAGAGCCAACAAGAAGAAGATCACAATAACCAAAAGAGACAAGGCTCAAAATAGTGCAAAACACAATGAGGCACCAAACCCCATAAACACCTCATCATAGCAGAGATTAATTCAAACTTCACAGTAATAACCTAAAATATTAATGGTCTCAACTCATCCATCAAAAGATACAGGTCAACAGGATGGATCAAAACACTGGACCTTTCTATTCACTGTCTCCAAGAAACCATCAAGATAGACACCTCCTCAGGGTGAAAGGTTGGAAATGGTATTCCAAAAAAAATGGAAGTAAAAAAATAAGCAGGTGCTGCTATATGAATATCTGATAAAACAGACTTCAAACCAAAAGTAATCAAAACAAACAAATAAGGCCACTTCAAAGGAATGATCCAACATGAGCACATCACAATGATTAATATATATGTGCCAAACACAGGTGCACCACAGTTTATAAAACAAAATTAGTTGACAATAAAACAGAAATAAACATCAACACAATCATAGTTGGAGACTTTAGTATTCTACTATCATCACTAGACAGATCATCCAAACAGAAAATCAACAGAGAAATAATAGAGCTCAACAACATCATACATCAAATAGACCTAATGGTATCTACAGAACTTTCCACCACAGAATATCTATAGACTACACATTCTTCTCAGCAGCCCATGGAATCTTCTCCAAAATTTGCCATATATTAGCCCATAAAAAATACCTCCATAAAGTAAGAAAAATTGAAGTAACATCCTGCATCATGTCAGATCACAATGCATTAAAGGTAGAAATTAACAAGTGATATAACAAGAATTCTACCAGCTCCTGCAGACTAAATAACACACTTTAAAAAATATATTTTTATTTATTTATTTGAGATGGACAGAAAGAAGACATAGAAAGAGGCAAATAGAGGTGTGACAGGGTCTCCAGCCACTGCAGTTAAACTCCAGATGCATGTGCCACCTTGTATATCTGACTTATGTGGGTCCTGGGGAATTCTGCCTCAAACCAGGGTCCTTAGGCTTCACAAGCAAGAACTTAAGTGATAAGCCATCTCTCCTGCCCAAATAACACACTTTTAAACAGTGAATGGGTTGTGGAACAAATAAAAAAGAATTTGTAAAATTCCTAGAATTGAATGATAATGTAAACCCAACCTGCCAAAACTTTTCATAGCCCTAAATATCTTCATTACAAAATCAGAGAGATCCCAATTAATAACCTGACTGTCCACCTAAAGGAACTTGAAAACCAAGAAGAATTTGGCCCAAAGAACTTCAGATGGAAAGAAATAATCAAGATTAGAGCAGAAATTATTGAATTGGAAACTAATTTAAAAAATCAAAGAAACAAGAGCTGGTACAATATTGATAAACCCCTGGCCAATTTGATCAAACAAAAAAAGAAAAAGAAGTCTCAAATTAACAAAATAAAAGGAGAGATCACAACAGCCATAAATGAAATTAAAGAATCACCAGGGCATACTTTCAAAACCTCTACTCCACAAAATTAAATAATCTGGAAGAACTGGATAAATTCCTAGGCAAGACCACCTACCAAAACTATACTAAGAGCATATTAATCCCTTACACAAACTTGTCACATGCAAGGAGATTGAAAATGTAATCAAAAGCCTCCAAAAAGAAAAGGCTAGGACTGATGGCTTCTCAGCTGAATTCTATCAAACCTTCATTAAAGACCTGAAAGCAATTTTTGCAAACTGTTTTGCATAATTGGAGACCAGGGAATCTTCCCCAACTCCTTTTCTGAAGCTAGCATCACCCTAATACCAAAACCAGACAAAGATGCAACAAGGAAAGAAAACTATAGGCCTATTTCACTAATGAACTTAGGTGCAAAGATCCTGAACAAAATCCTTGCAAACAGAATTCAAAAACACAACAAAAGCTTTTTTCCACCTTGATCAAGTAGGCTTTATCCCAGGAATGCAGGCATGGTTTAACATATGGAAATTGGTTAATGTAATACACCACATACATCAAATTATCCATAAGAATGACATGATCGTCTCAACTGATGCAGAGGTCTTTGACAAAATACAACAGCACTTCATGATCAAAACACTGGAAAGAATAAGCATGGAGGGTTTATATCTCAACACCATAAAGGCTGTGTATATAGCTGCTAAAGACCAAATAATCCTTGATGGGGAAAAGCTCAAGGAATTCCCCCTGAGACCAGGAACAAGACAGGGATGCCACTCTCTCCACTGCTCTTCAACATAGTACTAGAAGTACTAGCCCTAGCAAGAAGACAGGAGGAAAAAAAATAATAAAAGGGATTCAGATTGGAAAGGAAGAAGTGAAGTTAGCTCTATTTACAGATGGCATGATCCTATATATAAGTGACCCAAAAGTCTCCATCTCAAAATTTTTAAAGGTGATAAATTCCTTTTAGCAAAGTGGCAGGATACAAAGTCAATGTACAAAACCAGTAGCTTTTTCTATATGAAAATGACAAATATACATAGAAAGAAATCAGTGAGGCTAACCTATTTTCAATAGCAACAAAAAAAATTAAATACCTTGGAATAACACCAACCAAGGATGTGAAAGATCTATATAATGAAAACATTAAAAAAAAAAAAACCCTTAAGATAGAAATCAAGGTGGACTTATAAGGATGGAAAACCTCCCATGCTCCTAGGTAAGTAGAATTAATAATATGAAAATGGCAATTCTATGAAAAGCAACATACAGATTTAATACAATACCAATAAAAATAGCAGCATCATTCTTCACACAGATTGCAAAAAATGATCTCAAATTCATATGGAGTAAGAGAAGGCCTTGGATATCCAACTATATTCTCAGCAAAAAAAGAAAAAAAAATATATATATATATGATAGTAGATATAAGCTATATTACAAAGCCATAGTGATAAAAACAGCATGGTACTGGAATGAAAACAGAACCATAGACCAATGGAGTAGAATTGAAGACCCAGACCTTAGGTCAAGTAAGTACAGCTGCTTGATCTTTGACAAAGGTGCTAATAATATAAAATGGAGAAAAGACAGCATCTTCAACAAATGGTGTTGGACAAATTGGATGACTGTATGTAGAAAAATGAATTTATACCCACTCATTTCTCCATACACAAAAATCAAATCCACATGGATTAAAGACCTCAATATAAGACCTGAAACTCTTCAATTACTGGAAGTAAAAATAGGAGACACTCTTTATGATATAGGCCTGGGAAAAGATTTCCTGAACAAAACCCAAGTAGCCCAGGAAATTAAACAAACACTCAACCAATGGGATCTCATGAAGCTAAAAACTTTTGCATAGGCAAACATACCATAATCAGAGCCAATAGATTACCCACTGAATAGGAGAAAATCTTCACACCAGCTGTACCACTGACAGAAGCCTAATATCTAGAGTCCATGAAGAACTCAAAAAACTAAACATAAAAAATCAAACAAGCCACTCCAAAAGTGGGACAGAGAACTCAATAGGGAGTTCTCAGAGGAAGAATTAAAAATGGAAAACACACGCTTAAGAAAATGTTTAACATCCCTAACCATTAGGTAAACACAAATTAAAACAACTATGAGATTCCACCTTACCTCAGTAAGGATAGTAAACATGAAAAAATCAAATGAAAACCAATGTTGGCAAGGATGTAGAGAAGTAGGAACCCTCATTCACTGTTGGTGGGAATGTAAGCTGGTACGACCACTATGGAAATTAATATGGAGACTCCTGGAAAATATGAATATAGAGTTACCAACAGACCCTGTTATTCTCTTACTGGGCATTTACCCTAGAAGCTCCATATCTCAATTCAGAGATATTTGTTGAACCATATTTATGGGTGCTCAATTATAATAGCTAAGAACTGGAAGCAATCCAGGTGCCCAATACTGGATGAGTGAATAACCAAGATGTGGTGTACCTACATGATGGAATTCTACTCAGCAGTATGAAAAAATGACACAATGAAATTTGTAGAAAAATGGTCAAACTTGGAACAGTAACCTCACACAATCACAGAATGACAATTGTTGCATGATCTCATTCATGTACTGTTCCTGACCTGGACCAGCCTGAGTTGCTGACATACATGAATGGCTTCTTGAGGCTTGGACAATAGGAAGGGTATGGCTTGGGGGGAGGGGGGACACAAAATGGTACCCAAATTGAACTGGTACCATAGAATCCTATATCTTGAAAGTTATACTAAAAGATGGGACCCTCAAGAGGACCTTAGGTAGAGCACTTGAATAGGAGGACCCTGGAGACAGGGAGATGAAACCTAACAAATTTATCCTGTTTATCTTTCTTTTCTTTTTCTCTTTTCTTTTTCCTTGGTGCTGGCCTGTAATTTCATGTACCAAGATGTGATTTATATCCACATTGAGCTATTTTTCAGACAGGCCTACTAGATCTCCCAAAACAAACAAGATAGACTTCTGTCAGAGCACTTATTTACCCACCAGAGGTTAATGGTAAGACCCTACTGCTAATGACACCATACATTGTCAGCATGGACAATGGTGAGACCTGGCTGGAATCTGGAAGAGAGGCAGTCCCCAGACAATTAGCCAATCTAGTGCTGGAAGGTGCTCTATGAGCTACTTGGGGAAAGTGGCCAACATCTGTCCAAGCAACTAAAAGTCTAAGTAACTTAGAAGCAAACAACCTGATGTGATGCTCACCCAAGTGTAATATTATCACATACCCATGGTGGGTAACCACCTGCTCTTGGATTGGCTAACATATCTGCTGAGTGGAAAGGAAACCATTTCTGAAACTGGTAAACAAGTCAAAATCATATCCAGGTAACGATTCTGCTTTCCATTGTCAAGCTCCCACTAATCTTGGGCTAAAGAGGGGGAATCTCATTTAACCAGCACTGACTTCACTCTCCATTGGAGAATATACATCTCTCTTTCAGATGTGAGCTAGACCTGAGGAGGTAAGCAACCCAGAGCACTCCACCCTGGCCCCAGCTGCAACCACAAAGGAATTGGGGAAATGAGCAAGAGTGCTGCTTTCATGGTGAATCTGATAGCAGCACAAGGGTGAAGGAGATAGATTCTGAGGATACTCAACACCTACCAAACCAGAAATCCAGAGGCTCCTAAGAGTCCATCACTGAGGTAGACTTAAAATACACTCAACATGGTTCAGGGAATTTTGTAGAAGAGGGACCAGAAGGACTGTTAGAACCACAAGTTGGGACATTTTTCCACAGAGATATTGCCTTTCCCCCATAACTGACTGCTGCCCCTATTGTTCAAGACCCACAATCCCCATGGGGTTGACCTGCATCCCCGATAAGGAAGGCCTCTTCAGAAAAGGGGCAGAGAGGAGGGAAAGGATGACATCAACATGTGTTGTTTACCTACTAAATATGTCCATGTCTAATAAAAATTAATTTAAAATAGAAAAATAGAGCAAAAAGTAGTGCATCAGGACAAACCAAGGAGCGATGGGTTGTTAAAATGGTTATGCTTTGTGATACACTCAAGGTATATATGTAGCTCAATGAACTCTGTTTTCATTTTAAATTGTCACTTTTAAAATATTTTAATTATTTCTTTATATATTAAGAGAGAGAGAGAGAAAGAGAGGCAAAGAAAGGAAGAGAATGGTCACACTAGGGCTTCTAGCCACTGCAATGAACTCCAGACTCATTAGCCACCTTGTGCATCTGGCTTACATAGGTGCTGGGGAATCGGACCTGAATCCTTAGGCTTCTCAGACAAGTGCCTTAACTGCTAAGCCATCTCACCAGCCCTTGTTCACATTTTGAGTATGCATATGAGTGATCCATAAATAGAGATCAGGCACATATGCTGCTTTCAAAAATTGGAATCAGTTAAAAAAAACCTGGAAACTTTAATACACAAATATACTGTAATTTTGTCAGTTTCCATCATGGTATACTCTTTTCTCCTCTCTCTCTTGCTCTCAATCTCTGAGGACCCTCTTCTTTCAAGGTAGTTAACCCACTTTTTACGTCCTTCCTTTTGTCCTCCTCCATCCTCTATGACAAACTTTTTGACATCAACATCAAATATTTTTGAAGTCAGTTTTTTTTTATTTTAAAATGTTTGTGTTTACCTGTTTTACTATTATAATATAATAAATCAGGCTAATGTAGATATTAGAAATTTATGTCCCACAGTCTGTATACTGATAAGTCCTTGATCAAATGGTCCACACACCTCGGGTCTTATAAAACCGATCTATCTGTTTTCAACATGGTGTCTTGTTGCTACATTCCCATGAGGGACAAATGCTTTATCCTAACATTGAAGAAAAGGCAATAAAGGGAGGAGGAATTCACATCCTAAAGCCCATTAGAAACTCCCTTGTGTCTTTAAAGGGTCTATACTTATAACTTAATCATCTACTGCTGTTGCTTGAATATAAAGTTGTCCCCATAAAGCTCATATGTTAAATTCTTGGATTCTAGCCGATGGCCTTTTGAGAAGTAATTGGATCATGGGGACTTTAACTTATAACAATGCATAAATTTATCAATTCATAGTTAATTGTATTATCAGGTGGTAGGGTTTAGTTAGAGGAAGACCATCACTGGAATATGTATTTAAAGATTATGCCCTGTCCCTGAATTCTTTATGTCTAATTTTGACTGTTGCCTACACTAAATTGAACTCTTTGTCCCCTTGACAGGCTTCCACCTTCATGATGGTGCCAGATGCCTATTGGTGGCACCTTTGAATAAAGGAGCCAAATTAACATTTCCTCCTTCATGCTAATTTACTCAGGTATTTTGTCACAGTGACACACACCTAACACAGAAAACTGGTATGAGTAGTGTGAACATTGCTCTGACAATGTGATTATGTGGTCTGTAAGCCATTGGAAACTGCTTGGAAGAGGATTTTTGACCAATATGGAGACATACACTATGAGCACTCAATGGGTAGTTCTGGTTGTGGGCTCTTCAGAGTGGAATGTTCATGCAAATGTGGGCAGAAAAGATGGCTCCTGTGGCTTTCTGTGGTGTGAGGTTTGAAGATCCTGTTGAGAAATGGACTAGAGGCTATTACTGTTGTGTCCTGTAAAGAACTTATGTATAATTTTTCCATTCCCTAGTATTACTGGGGGAAAGGGCTGTATTGAGAAGTGATAGATTGATATGATGGGGTGCATTTCAATGAAGTGCAGTGTTCAGACTGATTTATGAGCACTGTTCATTGTTTTAGAATCATGTTCAAAAGCATGAAAAGTTTTCTGTTGGCCCAGAAGAGGTGTACATTTAACCTGTGCATAAGGAACATATGGTGACTTAAGAGTGCAATTAGAAATCAAAATATATCTGGACAAATTGGTAAGATGCCTTGAAGATATCTCGAGAATCAGCAAAATATGATCCAATGCAGGCTCAAGACATAAAAGTGTAAACTCATTTCACAGACCTTCCAGGAATCAACAAGACACCATCCAATGCAGGCTAAATATATAGAATTATAAACTTATTTGACAAACTTTCTATTAAAAAGAGAGTGCTATTGGAGCACCTTATTTACACAGGGTCAACAAGGAAGTTATTTCTACAAGAGTATGTTTACTATTCTCAGCTCAAGACACGCAGACATCACTGAAGCTATGGGACAAGAAGCTCTGGCAATACCTTGACTTATTTTCAGACTTATTTATGTGTTGCCATTTTTGCGAGCATTTACAATGCCAAAGTTGTATGGTTGTGAAAGTTTCAATCAAGGTTTCAATGGCAAGTCTGGGAAGCTAGGTTATTTGTCATAGGCCCAGAGTTGTTGTGGACAGTCCCTGAGAAGCTACAAGGGAGTAACTTGAGCTTCAGAAAGCTGTATGTGACAACTTTCTAAACAAACAAGGAAAATCTTCCTTAGGAAGCTTTAGATATAGAGGAGAGCTCTCGTCAAAGGGCAGCATTCTTGCTGTAGCTAGCAAAGCCACATGGGTAGGGCTGCACAAGCTCACGGCAGATACTGTATGCCCCTCATGACAGCCGTTGGAGATATAAGATTTAATCTTTGCTCTACTGGGATTCCATCTTGCTCTGATCCTATTCTTCCTTCATAGAAGTGATTAAAATCTATTTGAAATAGGAATATGCATTTCCTTAACAAAGTAGGAATGTGCACTGCATGTTGGATATAAGTCATTTTATTTATTTATTATAAACGATAGTTAAAAGCTGGTCATATTCCTTGAGTCTCATAGGATAATTTGAATGTGGGCCTTTAAGACTTATTGCAATTGTCGAGACCTGAGGGACTCTTTCAGATGGACTAAATATAATATTCATTCTGAGAAGGAATTCTCACAGCAATTAAGACAACAAAAACTAACACATTTTCTAAAACCCATCTCTAAATACACTGATGATTAATTATCAACATTTGAATATTGAGAGGCACTATAGGGCTTATGTTATAATACTAATCACTCACTTGCCATGTGTTATCTTATAACTGTTAGTACAAATTTGGATTTCATTTACTCATCCCCACTTAGGATACTATTTTCATTTATTCTCCCCACAGAAGCAGCTATAAATTACACCACAATGTCCACAAATTGCTGTTTGCTTCATTTAATACTATTACTATTATTTTCTTGATGCAGATGTAGATTGCTTTCCATACTAATTAGTTTCCTGGTCTCTCTTTCCCTGTTCTCATAAGCAGTTATTTTGTTTCTGGGTAACTCAGTCCATTACCAACCTGATTTCTCTCTATTAAACCTTTAAGAAATTAATCATTCTTTCCTGATTTCTTCTGATCCTGCTAACGAGATCTAATTCACTCTTGAATAAACACTCTGTAACTGTTTTTCCAGGGAAAAATCTGTATTATTTCTTCTATTTATTACCAAAGTTTAAAAGAGAACACACCATTTCTGCTTTTGTCTCTACTCAACTCTTCCAATGAATCCTAAGTGAACAATTGGCATTTTTCAGTAAGGCCTTCCAATTCTTAAATCTGTGATACTTTCATATAGAAACATCTCTTCTTCATTGCATACTACTTATTTAAAAATTTGTTATACCCTTAAATTCCCTGCACATATATTCCTAATCTCTACTACATATTTTTGGTAATTTGCTATTTTTGTGTGTGTGTTTTGTGTTTCTAATGACATTATGCTTCTATATTTTCCTCTTTCCTTACCAAAATATCACATCATTTTTGTCTGGTTTTACCTATCAGCATGTGGTTAATTTTTAAAGTTTTATAGCTCTTTTTTAGCTTCCTTTACTTTTCTTTATTGTCTTCACAACCAAAAAAGCAAAACAAGATATTATTATTTACTATATCTATTTTAAGTAAGCAGCTAGAACTGATACTGTATAAGATTGGGGACTGGGAAAGATTATCTACAAAAGCCTGTTTGATTAATAGCTAGTAGTGGCTCAGCTACCTCTTGGTGAGGATAGATAATGCAAACTATCAAGTTCTCTTCACTTGGCTGTACAACCTAAAGTAGTGCACAGGCAACTTCACTCTTCACCATAGTTCAACACTCCATTCAAGAGCCTCTCTGATTTTAAGGTTAAAAGTGTTGATAGTAAATCTTCTTGAAATTTTATCCATTACTTAAAAAGTTGATGGTTCTCAAACATTCCTTATTCCTTCATCTATCATAAACCTCTTCTGGTAATCTTTTTGTTACATAAGATGTTCACTATCCATTTTAGTGATAACCTGTATACTTATACAAAATATACCCTGATCACAATCCACTCTGAGCATCCTCCTCCATTTTCCCTCACCTAGACACCCTCTACTGAACTTCTATATGTTTAGTCATGCTTCTAAGTTGATATCATTTTTTTGCCTGCATATCATGCCAGACAACAAGAAGACAGAAACAGTCACTGTGAAGTCATGAATGCAATGGCCATTTTTAATCTGAAAGAAAGACTTCCAACAGTCTTCTCCCCTTTCTTTGACTCTTGCAATTTTTGCCACCTCTTCTGCAATGAGGCTTGGGTTGTTAGAGATGCCTCAGTGCTGAACATTCCTCCAATGCATAATTTTTTGATGAAAATTGTATATTGCCCTATTATAATATCAAAATATTATCCTATTAAATTAACTTGGTAAATTCTTCCTCACAAGTGCTTAAAATTATCTTAAGAATTGTGCTTAAATTTCTTATTTCTGTACCTCCTAAATCTGTATGCAGATAACACTCACACGTCATGTTCAAGCTAAAGTTCTTCCTCCATTGATTTATACACCTTTATTCCACTTTCAGAAATAATCCCTCACTGTTCTAAACTCCTTAGAATATTTTACCTTTCTCAACCTGTTTTTCACTAAGAATAGTATGTTATACTTTTGAATGAGCATTTCTTATGCACATAAATCACAAAGGGGTGCACTTCTGCCTTTTTAATGTAGAAAATTTATTTAATCAATCAACATTTAATTCTATACTTGGGACCTACAAAGATTACTCTGAGAGAAGAATGGTAGATATTCATAAAACACAGAATATCAGGCTGGAAAAATGGCTTAGTGGTTAAAGTGTTTGGCTGTGAAGCTTAAAAAGCCATGTTGGATTCCCCAGTACCCATATAAACCAGATGCAGAAAGTAGCACATGTGTCTGGAGTTCCTTTGCAATGGTTATCTGTCTATTTATCTATCATCTATAATCCATCTATCTATCTATCTATCTATCTATCTATCTATCTATCTATATCTATCTATCAATCATCTATCTATCTATCTCTTTCTCTCCCTCCCCACTCCCTCTCTCAAATAAATGAATATTTTTAAAAGTAGAATATCCTAGACATAGAGACCAGTTGTGGAGCTGCCAAGACAGTTCTGGCAGAAGTCCTGAACAAATGTCAAAATGAAAGTGTTAGTCTCATTTCATAATCCATATTTCACTCTTTAACTGATTTAGAAGGAATATCCTTATACATGTTCTCATAAATATATCAATATGCTTGGTAAGTTGATCCTAGTTGTCATTCTAAGATAGGTTTAAGCTCTGAGAAAACATCATATTTTTTGATGTTATATGGCTTAGCAACCAGTGAGAACTGTGAAGAGAAATCATCAGTCCTGTCTCAAACTCTATAACTCTGTGAAGCCTGACTCATCTTTTTTTCATTGCACAGCAGGCAAGGAAGCCAGAAGGCTGGGTTGATGACAGCTGTATCATAACCATTAAGAAGAAATAAGGCAAACTGTTCATCCCAGGAATGACAACAACTAAAGGAATTGGTATATTTCAGATTGCCCAATGCTGAGAGTCCAAGTCACATAGCAAAACTATACTAATCACCTCATAAAATATCATAGTATTTTCAATAGGAAACCAAACATAAAGCCACTGGATTGTCAGGAAGCCATTTTATAAGTTTGATAAGAGTGATATTTCCAGAATTATATTCTCACATTTTTCAGATACACTAATGCACATTAAGTATTCCAATTATGCTATGGGCAGATGGTTCTATTTGACTTAGATGTATTAAATAGCAGATATTATTTAAAAGTATGCCTGTAAATAAAAATTCCATGAGATTCCAAATGTAAAAGAACTGAATAAAATTAGAAACATATCTTTTCATGGACATACTTCTAATGATTTAAGTAATTATGTCTACTTTGAAGCTAAATTTAGCTATATTTAAATTCTTTCATTTTAATTTAGAATTATTCATTTCCATTGTGCTACTTTATATAACTGCTGGTTCAAATGTGTATGGAAGTAACATATACTTGCTATAATCCCACCATTTCACTGGACTGATATAGTATAGAGGAGTTTTGACTTATCCAGAATAATTTCAGTTTGTCCCTTAATGGTTTCTCCTAAAACAACAAGACAACCCTGACCTTGTGGCTTCAACGACAGCAAAAGGTTTCCATTAAGTTCTAAAGTAGTGCTGCCTCATTGACTTGTAGACAATTTCTGGATATTTATTTTCTTTCACTATATTCTTCATTTTTATTGCCTTAATTCTCCTTCAAGTATCATTCCACCAAGAGATGTTCTGCTCTAGGAACAATTTCCTCACCTCTGCTGACAAATGTAGCTTTTTGTGTTCTGCTCTCTTACTATGTTGAGCTTAAAAGCTTTCTACCAAAGGCTGTGCAAAGATAAGTAATGGCTCTTCAGTAGTCTTAGGTCCTAACCTGGGTTCTTTGTATAAAGTTTATTCTACTAGCAAAAGAGTATATAGAGACTGGATTAAAGATCTTTTAATTGCAAAATTTTCCTAGATTACTTGAGGCTGTAAGGCCATAAGAACTGTCTTCATTAGAGAAGCTTGGTGAGATTCACTACCCTGTATGGGAATGCACGCAAAGAAAGAAACAATGCAGCCACATGCAAAGGAGAGCAAACGTCTCTGAGCAGCTGAGAGAGGTGCAGATTTGATTCACACAGAACCTGCTGAGAAAGAGCAGCCTTCCCCAGATTTCAACTTCAGAATTCTAGGTTCTGGAACTGAGTGAATAAATTTAGTGCTTTAAATAATGGAGTTGGGGATATTTGTGAAAGCAGACACAGGAAACTAATACAATATTATTTTATTTATTTATGAGGAGGGCAAGAATGGGCACACCAGGGCATCTTGCTTCTGCAAATGAACTCCAGATTCACGCACCAGTATGTGTATCTGGATTTCCGTGGGTACTGGTGACTTAAATACAGGTTGGTAGGCTTTGCAAGCAAGCACCTTTAACCATCAAGCCATCTCTCTAGTCTAATACAAATCCTTGATAAACTACCAGTGATCAAGTAAAGATTTATATCTTGCACCTGGAAGGAATGTGTCAAATTGGCAAAGATTGCTAGAGAAAAATCTATAAGTTAATGGAATAAATGTATTATTAGTGGGAGTGTGACTGTCACTCAGCTGTGTAAGAGTGTTTCTGAATAGGCAGAACCATGCAGTGAAGCAAATGAGCCTCAATTTAAACATCTTTAATTAAACAAGCTTTGTAAAAGTCAACTAAGGAGTGAGAAATTATAAATGTCAAATATCTCAAACTTTTGAAATTTAGCTTTCCCATGTTTTACTGGTTCCCAAACTCTTGATACCACAATTGGAGATAAAGCCCCCACGGACTTACAGAATTATTTCATTTATTGGGATTATTTTGGTGTTGTGAGTCAGTGTTTGCAAAGGTGAAATAAGAAAAAAAAAACTTAGTAGAAATGTTAATACAGTAGTGATTTTTTAAAGAAGGAGTAAATATTTCCATATACACATTTTCAAATTATTCACTTGCATGTGATGTGTGTGTGTGTGTGTGTGTGTGTGTGTGTGTGTAAGTATGAATACATACATTGCAGTGCCTCTTTGCTGCTGAAAACCAGTGTCATTACATATTAATGAGGGTGGCTAGGGGAATTGAACACAGGCCAGTATGTTTTGCAAGCTATTGCCTTTACTAAGTAATGTCCCCAGCCTACAGATTTTAGAATAATAAAATTCTCTTCAACTGGATTTGTATTGCTAATATTGTTCATAACCTGAAACATCACTTTCGTGTATTAAATATTTATCTCTAGAGTGGTTTGAATGTGTAATTTTCTTCACAGCCTCATGTGTTTATGACATGGTAATTCTTAATCTCTACATGATGGAGCATTTGAAAGGTGAAGCCTTTCTGGGGGAGGTGTGTTGCTGGGGGCTAGCCTTGGGATTTTACTCTCCTGATCTGCTGGCTAGTGTAAGCAAGCTTACCCTTTTTATGAACATCACATTTTAATCAGTGCGTTTCACCACATTACGTATATACTGCTAATGTGCTGAAACACATTTGTTGAAATGTTATATTTACATTTTTCCAAACTGTGACATCATACTCTCCTTTTAATAGATTGTTTTATTTATTCTATTAATGATTTCTGAAGGTATTTTCATTTTTGTTCATTAACACAGCTAGCTTGTCACAACTTGAATTTCAGTGTTCTCCAGTTGGTTCCCATTGTCTCTTAAAATGAGTTGGACTTTTCCATTTCCTAGGCTCTGAAAAATTCAGTTCAGTATTGTCTTCACTTCCTTCTTCAATACATTCTAGATATATTTTTACCTGGGTCAAACCAAAATTTTCCTCTCGGTGAATATTTAAGTATGTGATAGTGAAAACTTTCAAATTGTATCAATTTGTCAGTTTGGGTAAGATATACTTTTTATAAAGAATATTTCTATTTCATATAAATTTTAAAGTAAAATATGCCTTCATAAAAAATATAAAGCTTATTCCTGTTTATTATCCAACATACCTATTTTCTGTTTTTTTTTTTGTTTATTTTTATTTATTTGAGTGCAACAGGGAGAGAGAGAGAGAGAGAGAGGCAGACAGCGAGAGAGAGAATGGGCGTGCCAGGGCTTCCAGCCACTGCAAATGAACTCCAGACGCATGCGCCCCCTTGTGCATCTGGCTAACCTGGGTCCTGGGGAATCGAGCCATGAACCAGGGTCCTTAGGCTTCACAGGCAAGCGCTTAACCTCCAAGCCATCTCTCCAGCCCCAACACATCTATTTTTGTAGCTTTGCAAAAGACATTATTGTCCTAAGCTCTAATGTTATACTGCAGATTGAATAGTTCTACATTTGTCTTCTTTTCATCAAGTGTTCAAAGACTATTTTATAATTATTATGATTATCTGTTTTAGTTTAATAGCCTCAATATTTTTTTAATTTTTTTTGTTATTTATTTGAGAGCCACAGACACAGAGAGAAAGAGGCAGAGATAGAGAAAGAGAATGGGTACTCCAGGGCCTCCAGCCACTGCAAACGAACTTCAGACGCGTGCGCCCCTTTGTGCATCTGGCTAACGTGGGTCCTGGGAAATCGAGCCTTGAACAGGGGTCCTTAGGCTTCACAGGCAAGCGCTTAACTGCTAAGCCACCTCTCCAGCCCAGCCTCAATATTTTTAATTAATTGTTTTCATGAATCTCTGAGTCATTATGAAGAACTTGAGAACTATCTTATTTTTGACAAGCACATGAATATTTTTCTTTCTGATGTCTTATAAATATTACAATATCTGCCTGTTGTTTTCCCTAATGATCAACTAGCTGGATTTAGATGGTGAAATATTTTAACCCTCTTAATTAACCATAGAAATTAAATAATACCAAGATTTAATAGTTGAAAGATCACATCCTGTTTTTAATCTGTGTTATTAAACAAATATGGTGGATTGAAACAGATGTCCCCCTTAATTTTTTCTGTGATGGCAGTTTGGGAGGTGTAGCCTTGCTGAAGATGGTATGTTGTTTGGGTGGTGACTTAAGAGTGTTATATATGTTAGAGTCACATGTTGGGACATTATGCACAGAGACATTGCCTCCTGCCCATAACTGATGGCTAACACCACAATGCACAACCAACATTCCCCAAAGAGGGGGTTCCCTATAGAGGAGGGTGGACAGGGAGGAAGTTAACAATGGTACCAACATGGCTGTATACACCCTGTGTATGGAACAAAAAAAAAGTGTATTCAACTTACCCTCCCTAGAGTTAAACATACACTCTTGCTGCTGTTTTCCACCTGCTGTGGCAAGGTGATATCTAGCCTCTGTTCATGCCACACTTTGCTCTATCATCATGACACTTCCACTCAAAACCGTAAATCAAAATAACTCCCTCCCTCCCATCAGTTCTTTTTAGTCAGGTGCTTTGTCCCTGCAACAACAAAGAAGCTTAATTTTTAAAATCTTCTACTTATGTGGCTTATCTGTATGTTTTGAGGGAGTTGATTCCTTAATATGGTCTGTTATCTTTGATTTGTGCATGGAAATCAGCAAAAAAGAAGTTAGCTCTCTCTCCCATTGATATATCTCCATCCTAGTACTCGTTGGATTACTGGTGTTACATCTACCCTCTTTATAAAGGAAAGTAAAATAAGAACATCAACAGAGATGTGAAGAAATACCACTCTTGTAGGGTTGTAGTGTAATAGCCCAGGTTTCGTGGTGTTAAACATCACTCAACTTTCTGACACAGAGAAACTCAAGAGAATCACCAGTTATATTCTTTCCATTCTGTGTGCTCACTCAGGCCTTAAAAATCGGGTGTGAAACTTGGGTTTAATGTGATCAGCAGAAAATGGGGATTAAGAGAATAGATTTAGGATAAGATGTGATGCCATTTTTTCACAGCAAGACCAGACAATATTATTTTCCATCCTTGAGAGTGTATGTCCTCTTGTATCTCTTGGGGAGATTAACATCAGGTCCCTAATGTTTCTCAAACCAATTTGTTCATCTGGCTTTCTGTGGTTTCTGAAGAATGAAACCAAGGCCTTGGGCTTTGCAAGTACCTTTAACAACTGAGCAATCTCTCCAGCCCAAATCATAATTTCTTAAAAAAGGTAAATTTTTGCTTTAGTTTTAACCAGTATATAGCATTTTTTTTTCAATTTTTAATTTATTTTGGAGAAGTCCACCAGTTGTTGAAGTCAATTATAGTGTTTTGTTCCATGAATGCAAAAACGGGACTTATTCATCACTTCTTATTTCTTCCAATTATATTTTAACACATTTTAATTCCTAATACTTTCTTGTATTTCTAGAAATAACCAGCAACACCTTAGATATGTCATGCCTAGACTCACCAGTGTAGTTTCTTAAATATTTTATTTTTTTATTTAGTTATTTATTTGACAGTGAGAAAGAGAGAGAGAGAGAGAGAGAGAGAGAGAGAGATCAGTGTGATTTCTAAAGGGATAAGCTGTAATTTTGATGCATCTACTAATTTCTTCAATGATATTTTGAGCACTGCCTAACTGTTATGCTCAGAGCCAATATTTCTCTCCTGTTTGAAAAATTATTCCTATGTCAGCTGCCACCCAGTTCCTTAACTGTCGCTGTGATACTGCAGCTGATCTCTGTGTAGCAGCTGATACTTAAACCAGAGCACTCTTTTTTTTTTTTTTTTTTTTTTGAGGTAGGGTTTCACTCTGGCCCAGGCTGACCTGGAATTCACTATGGAGTCTCAGGGTGGCCTCGAACTCTCGGCGATCCTCTTACCCCTGCCTCCCGAATGCTGGGATTAAAGGCGTGCGCCACCACGCCCGGCCAGAGCACTCTTCACATTCATTGCCCTATGCTTACCTGCAACCATCTAGCACATGCTTTTCCACGTGGTGCAGAGTAGGTGATGCCCCTTTGGTGCAGACAAGGCTGTAGATGCCTCATACAAGTGGTTTCTATGCTTCTTGCAATCATAACTAATGTGGTTGTCCTTCAGTTGACAAGCAACTGTAGAAAAGGACCAGTTGTCAGCTGCAAATCTAAAATGTGTTCTGGTTTCATGACATGGTTGGAAGTTGGAAGAGAGTCAGTTCCCAGGTAATCCACACGTCTAGGGCCAGACTTGGGGAAAATGACCAATATCTGTCCAAGAAACTCATGGCCTAACCTACTTAGCAGGAAATAACCTGTGGTGATGCTCACACAAGTGCAAAAGTGGTGCACAGCCATGGTGGGAAACCAACTGTCCTTGATTTGGCTAACTGATCCCCCTCAGTGGAACAGAACCCATAGCTGGAGCTGGGAAACAAGTCAGAACCATATTCAAACATGAGCCCACTCTCCATTATCAAGCTACCACCAATCGTGGGCTACAAGAGGGCCTACACCTATTAAATTCTCTATAAAAAAATAAGGGTTATCCCATTTTTCTGGTGCTAAATTTACTCTCCATTGGAGAATCTGCTTCTCTTTTTCAGATGGACACAGATCCTAAGGAGAGAACCACCCCGTCATACCTCAAAAGGGCACCAGCTGAAACTAAGAATAATTGGCAAAATAAGCAAGGGTGCTGTTTTCTTGTTGAACCAGGTACCAGCAGAAGGGTGAAGGAAATCAACACAGAGAACACTCAACTCCTACCAAATCAGATATCTAGAGACACACAGGCTCCCAACACCTCATCACTGAAGCTGACCAAAACTGAACCCAACATGGCTCAGGGAAATTTTGCAGAAGAGTGGGGGAAGGAATGTCAGAGCCACACGTTGGGTCATAATACGCAGAGACATTTTCCCCACCCATAAGTGTGGGCTAATTCCACAATGCATGACCCAAATACCTCAACAAGGAGAGGCCAGGGGGAGGGGTTAGGACATGGAAAAACCTAACAGTGGTACCAACTTGACTGTATTCACTGAGTACAAAACAAATTAATAAAAAATAAAATAAAATTATAAAAATGCAGATTTGAGCCAGTTACAGTGTTGCACGTCTTTAATCCCAGTACTCAAGAGGCAGAGGTAGATGGATAACCATGAGTTTGAGGCCACCCTGAGACTACATAGTGAATTCTAGGTCAGCCTGGACTAGAGCAAGACCCTATCTCAGAAAACCAAAAGAAAAAAAAGAAAGCAGATTTGTTTCCATGTTTGCAAGTCACCTCTTATTGAATTTCTCCTTTCAAAAATAATTTTATTTGTGTTAAATAGAGAGAGAAAGAGAGTGAAACAGAGAGAGAAATAATGTATACACCAGAGTCCTTAGCAAACTAGCTTCAGAAACATGGACTAATTTGTGTATCTGGCTTTTATGTGGGTACTAGGGAATTGAACCTTGGGCTTGGGAGGTTAGCTTCTTTAAACTACTATGCCATTTCCTTCTCTGTATCAGTTGGATTAATTTCCTTTTTTGAATTATTTTAAATTAATTAATTGATTAACTTACTTATTTATTTATTAGAGGGAAAGAAATAATGCACACACCATGGCTTCGAGCCACTGCAAATGAATTGATGATGCATGCACCACCATGAGCACCTGGCTTATGTGGGTACTGAGGAATTGAACCTGGGTCCTTAGCCTTCAAAGGCCAGCACCTTAACCACTAAGGCATCTCTCCAGTCCATCTCTATACCCACTGAAATTTCTCAATAAAGAAAGCCTTGCATAAATGGTCTTCAAAGATTTTATACTCAAATCTGAATTCCACATCTCAACTCATATTTTATAAAGCTTGTTTCAATTTATGTTAACATTTTAAGCAGGACTCCTGAGTGTTTGCTGTTTTCCTCCATCTTTATTTCACTCATCTTTTGCTGTTTCATTGTCTGTCCCTAATTCTTGGAATCTTTACCATTGGAAAATTTCAAATATCAATTTCTATATGAAGGATTATTTCTCTCTGAGAAGCAACTTCCAATTAGCAATTTTTGTTTTAATTTGATACCTTAATTGAAACTTGTAGTAAATGTTTACTGCAAAGATTTTTTTCCAAAGTACGTTATATAGTCCCTTTAAGAAATATTTTTGGAGCTAGAGAGATGACTTAGAGGTTAAGGAGCTTGCCTACAAAGCCCCTCGTTTGATTACCCAGGACCCATGTAAGCCAGATTCACAAGGGGACACATGTGTCTGGAGTTTGTTAGCAGCGACTAGAAGCCCTGGCGTTCTCTCTCTCTCTCTCTCTCTCTCTCTCTCTCTCTCTCTCTCTTCCTCTTTCTCTCAAATAAGTACATAAAATATTTTTAAAGAAATATTTTCATTTAAGTTTTGTCTTGTTTTGATATTTTTCATAAGAACTTACACAGAATAGGAATGTCATAGGTTAGGCTTTCTTGAAGTAATGTAACACATTAGTAATCACTGGGATGAGAATGCAGGGTACTGCAGTCAGGTTCACATTGCTGGTAGAAATCACCCAACCAAGAGAAGCTTCTGGGAAAATGAGGTATATTTTGGCTTATAGGCTCAAAGCGAAGCTGCATGGTGGTAGAGAAAATGATGGCATGAGCAGAGGGTGGACATAACCCCCTGGCCAACGTAAGGTAGACAATAGCAACAGGAGAGTATGCCAAACACTGGCATAGGGAAACTGGCTATAACACCCATAAACCTACCCCCAACAATACACTCCCTCCAGGAGGCATTGATTCCAAAATCTCCATCAGTTGGGAACCTAGCATTCAGAACACCTAAGTTTATGGGGGACACCTGAATCAAACCACCACATTCCGCCTCTGGCCCCCATAAACTGATAACCATACATGCTGTAAAATACAATACATTCAGTCCAACTTAAAAGTCCCCATAGTTTTTATCAATTCCAATGATGCTCATTCATCCCCATACTCCAAGAACTTTTAACTGGGCCATAATACCAAAAACATAACCTCAAAAAACCCATAGTGGTATAGAATAAACATTCACACTGCAAAAGATGGTATTGGACATAGCAAAGAGACATTCAGCCAATACAAGATTTAAAATAACCCAGACAAACATTAAACTCTGTAACTCCAAGTCCAACAACTCTAGCCATTGACAAATCTCCAAGTCCTATAATTCTAACCAGCAACATGTCTCTGGAGTTCCAATTCTGCCTCTCCAGCTAGGCTACTCACAGTCCTGGAAAACTTCACCAGCTGGCACCTTTCCTTAGCAGCCACCTCTTGGTCCCTGCCGCTCCACTGGGTCTCCACAGCAATCCATGGTTCATCCTCGCAGCCCCATGTGGTCTTCATGCAGACAACCAGCAAACCTGCTTCACATTGCCCATGGCTGTTTCCAAAACACAAGGCCATGTTGCAAACTGAAGGATCCTCTCTTTCCTGCATTTCTTATACTCCACAATACCAGGTAGGGTGCCAATTTGTTAATCTAAGGGGGAATAAAGCAGACTTGGAAAAACAGGACACTCCTTGAGCATTCAGGCCCCTTCAAAAGAGTCTACATTCTTTTGTTGACCCAGTACAGGTCAGCTGGCCCAATCTCAAAGGTTGTAATCTCTCAATTGCTGCTGAACAGGCAGCAGTTCACCCAAAGATTTGGCTTTGATATTGGATTTGTTCTTGAAGTTGTACTGTCTTCAGAAAATTATAAGTAATATTTTACATGTGAATTTGTGTGTGTTGTGCATATGTTTGTGTAATGAGCATGTGTGTTTGTATGTGTGCAGTGACATGTGTATGTGGGTGCATGCACTTGTGTACCATGCATATAGAGGCCATAGGTCCATGTGGGGAATTGTTTCTAGTCACTTTTCATTGTATTCTCTGAGGCAGGATCTCTCTCTAAATGTACAGCTAATTCAATTGACTACGCTTATGAACCACAGAGTTTCCCTATCTCTTCCTCCCTGGTAGTGGGATTAAAAGAACATACCCCTATGCCTGGAATTTTTCACATGGGTCCCAGGGATGTAACTTAGATCCTTATGCATACACAGCAAGTGCTTTATCCACTGAGCCATGTTTCCAGTTTCAGTAATTTTTTTAAAATTATTATGAGAGAGAGAGAGAGAGAGAGAGAGAGAGTGAGAGACCAAAAGAGGCAAAGATACAGAGCGAGCAAGCGAGAGAGAAAAAGAAGTAAATATGGGTCCACCAGGGCCTCCTGCCACTGCAAAAAACTCTAGACAGGTGCACCACTTTATGCACCTTGTTTTACATGGGTACTGGAGACTCAAACCCAGGATTTCAGGCTTTGTAAGCAAGTACCTTTAAGAGCTGAGCCATCTCTCCAGCCCCTCAGTAATTTTTTATAGGATTCATGTGACTTATTATAAAACTAACTAATACAACTAACAAACATTACTAAATAAATACCCGTCTATAAAATCTAACTTTCCAGTCCTATTATTGAGCATCAGT
Organism: Dipus sagitta; assembly: GCA_036346955.1. Lineage (NCBI taxonomy): Eukaryota > Metazoa > Chordata > Mammalia > Rodentia > Dipodidae > Dipus > Dipus sagitta. The sequence goes on from CM070782.1 coordinate 60,396,652, forward strand.
ATGATTATTTCCACTCTTTCCGGAAGAGAGAAGACAATGAACTCTTGATTATTTGAGACCTAATTAGATAGTTTGTAAATTATTTAGGCTATTGACCTTTCTGCCTCCTAATGAATGGCTTTTCCACATTTTCCCCTTCATTAGCATAGTTAAATTCAGAGAAACTCAAAAGCATCAAATTCAAGCCATTCAGTTTTGCTTTTATTTATTTATTTATTTGGTGACATACATACTAGAATGCAAATTCCAATTATTTGGTAATATGATGTATATAGTTTACCTGGGAATTTGTAGTATACCGTCTCTGTTATTAATACAGTTAATTGACAGTTGACTCCACATTTGGTATTTAAAAATAAATCTGCACTCTGTGTTGCCCTACAGGAATGTTACTCATTTTTATGAGTGGCTATTTGTAAGACTAATCAACATGGAAGTGCAGATAGCTCTATAAATTATTCTTATGTTCTTAACTAAGCAAAACTATAAATATGAAGCTGTGTTAAATGACAATTCCCCTCTGCAGATACAGTGTTTCACCTTACCTGCTAAAGAGGCTGTCTTCCCAAGAACATCTCTTAATAGAACAAATATTCCTAGTCAGGAATGACTCCAGGCAAACATATGAATAATTAATTAATACATAAAAGCAGAGTAGTCCTTTTCCAAATATAAATAGGTAAAAATCCTGGAACAAAAAGAATATATCAAGGTCATAATTGAGAGAGGGTTAACAAAGTGTAACAGCAGTTGTAGAATTGCTTATACACATTAAAGAGTGAAATTTTCCAAGTTATCAACAGAATACGTGAGTATAAAAATCTTTAATACTGTATAAAAAGATTAGAGAAAAGCATGTGTTGGTTGGCACATTTAATAGAATTTTGGTGTTTATATATTCTCTCTCTCTCTCTCTCTCTCTCTCTCTCTCTCTCCTGATCTTGTTGTCCAGTCTGTTGTCTAGGCTGGACTTAGACTTAGACTTTCAGACTTACAGTCATCCTGTCTCTAGCCCCAAGTTCTGACGTTATAAATGAGCACAGATATTTTCAATTAATCTACCCATGTTGTTGTGCCTTCCAAAGTAATATTATTATAAAGTACTTTCACAGTCAGCTTCATGTTGCTGGGAAGAACTTGAAAGCTGGCATAGTTTATGGGATGAAGGGATTTATTGATGCTTACAGATCCAGGGGAAGTTCCATAATGATGGAAAATGCTGCCCCCCCTTCATAGATCCACAGAGACAAGTGCCACCACCAGCACCACAAGCAAGCACAGGTAGAGCTCCGTCACTCTTCATACCTTAGGCTGGAATTCAGATCTGCCCAAACCTCACCCAGCCAGGAGGCTGAAGATCTAAAATACAAGCTTTGATAAACTCATGAATCTATTGAGGGACAACCATTCAAACTACCATGGATACTATAGTTGTCTCTATTAATTTCCTTGAAGTTGATTCTCATAAAAGAAATTGCTCAATTTACAGATTTTTTTAACTTTCCATTTACATTTTTTAAACGTTTTTATTTTATTTATTTATTTTTTATTACAGACATATTTAGTATGGACACATCATGTGTTGGTACCATCTTTTCCCTTGTCCCTGTCCTCATTCCACTTCTGACCCCCCTCAGTGGGATTTCTAGTATTCCCCATGGGGTTGTGGGTTTTTGCATTGTGAGAGCAGCAGAAAATTTATAGTTTTTATAGGGGAATATGACAAAACATTATTGTGGTCTTAATTTTATTTTCTTTAATTATTATAGAACTTATTTTTATGTTTTCATTGGGCATTTATTTCATTTGTCACGAGGGCATTCTTTTCTTCTAGATTATAATGTGTATTACTTGTGTGAAAAACTCACTTCATTCAGTATATTATTATTTAGTTTTAGTTTGTTATAATAAATGTTATAAATACCTTCTGTAAAGTTTCCATTTCCACTTAATTTTCTTTACAATTATTTTTATTATAAAGAATGTTAACTTATGCGAGAGAGCATGAGACAGTATACATTTGTGCTCAGTGCAAAACAACTCACAGTAGCAATGCAGTGTGATCAGGCTGGGTGTAGAGGAACATGTGAATGGATGAAGAAAGAAAAGATGCTGGGGATCCACAACAGAGTTTAATTTGGCCATAAAGTAAAATCAAATCAGGTCATTTATATAAAAGCCAGACTCAGAAAGACAAATTTGTTTATTCACATGAGTGGAAAGTGTACATAAAGTAAAAGAAGGAATATTTATAAAGGGGAAAAAGCAGAGGGAGAGAAAACATCCTAGAAAGGGTAATGGAGTCACTGATTATGAGCAAAGTACTAATATGCACATATGAAAGTGACATAATGAATGAAACCCATCATTTTATAAAAAGAATACATACAGGTAGCTTTTTAAACCAAAGGCTGTAAAATAAAAATAATTAAAAGCCCTAAAGGATCAACCAAAGGAAAAACAGGAAGGTTCTGTGATGCCTACTGAGAAAGCTAGAGGAAAGAAAATCCTGGAAGCAAACCTAGATTAGCTTGGGGATTCCTATAGAATCATAGTAGTGGCTAGCAAGGAAACAAATTGAGAAAATGTATGTAATAACTTTTGTGAAGTAAACCATAAACTTTTGTGTTGAAGAACAAATTAGTTAATGATACAAGAGAATTATTCTTTAAAAAGTAAATCTTTTCTTACCCTCTTCCTTCTTATCTTGCCCCACTTGTCTACCTCCTCGTACTCTCTTATCTTAACATCTGTTCCTTCTTCCTTGCTCTCCCACTTTTCTCCTCCATCCTGCATCTGCAACTTATTGCCCTTTATGCCCTGCATTTCTGTGACTCTATCTGTTTCCATGGAAATGATGGCTTTATGGTCTGTCATAGTTATCAAGGGCCTAGTAGCTTTCTGTATTTTCTGGAAACACGAAGTAGAGAACTGAAAAGTCCTGAGTTTTCTTATGTAGGTATATCTAAATCCTTAGTAATGTTTTCACTTAATTCATTGCTCCCATTAATGTCTTGGCCATTTTCACACAAATCTTCACACCTTCTCTCTGTTCCACTACTCAGGCATGTTTTTTAATTGTCCCTAAAGTAAATTTTGGCACAAGTTACACTATTAGAAACATTAAAAATATTTTTATACAAGCTCATTCTTCCAAATCCCTTTTTTTCCATACATAATAGCCCAAATTAAAACAATATATCTAATTTATTCTAACTGACATGAATTTAAATGTTGCTCACAGGAGGTGAAATCTTTGGTATGGCTCCAAAGTAAATATATTAAATCTCTCCTAGAAAATTTACATTCCCCTGCTTTTGCACATTTCAGTTTATGTCACAAGGAGTTGCTCTATATATTTCATCAGGGATGCTAATTGATCTCAGCACATTATTTATAGAAAACACCTTTAGCCTACAAAGTTCCAATGTAATTACTTATTAAGATCATTCTTGCATTGTTCATAGCTCTTAACTGGTACAAACTAAAATAGAAATCTAATTTACTTTTCCCTAAGTCTTTTCTTAGGCTTACTTAATTCTGAATTCCTACAAGAGTATTTTAAACTTCCAGGGGATAAAGACCTTCATAAAATAATATGTAGAAGGAATATCCTTTTTTGTTGTAATTGCTGGATTGATAACATTCTTCTTTTTCAACATTTTTCAGATAGTAAATGATTTTACCTTCAAAAATGTTTTCATGTCAATTAACAAGAATATCTCAGTGTCAAAAGAAAAACATAGACTTTCAGTTATCTGGAGGATTTGGCTCTAATCATAAAGGTATTTAGATGTAAGATGTCTAATTCATGATGTAATTTTCAGAATATTTTACTTCTCAGGTTTATGCCAATAAAAGTGAAGAGAGGTAGGCTGGACGTGGTGGCACACACCTTTAATCCCAGCACTTGGCAGACAGAGGTAGAGGATCATTGTGAGTTAGAGGCCACCCTGAGACTACATAGTGAATTCTAGGTCTGCCTGGGCCAGAGTAAGACCCTACCTCAAAAAAAAAAAAAAAAAAGAAAAAAAGAAAAAGAAAAAGAAAAAAAAGTGAACAGAGGAATGGACTAAAGTAATATTCATGTGAAGAACCACAGATAATCCTAATAATGCATTGGTATGAGAATCAGGTTGCTGTACTGATATGCTACTATCTAGTTGTGTGGTTCCGGCACATTTGTTATGTGAACTAAGCTTTTTTTCACAGTTTAAAAATTATAATTGATTTCTCTAATATCACAAACATAGTATCCAAAATGAATATAGCATAATGCATGATGTATGGAAACTTTATGTGATAGAAATAATTGCTGTGTTCTACATTACTTAATGTTTAAAATAAATAACAATATGTGCCAAGTGTGGTGGTGCATGTCTTTACTCACAACACTCAGGAGGCTCAGGTAGGAGACTTGCCATTGCTTTGAGGCCAATCTGGAGCAACATGCAGAGTGGTTTTCACATCAGCCTGGGCTGCAGAGAGATTCTGCCTTGAATAAAAGCAAAAGTAAATAAAAATTGAAAAAGCAAAATGCAACACTGATTATCCTCAGATCCTTTAAGCAAAAGTGTTCAATAGTGTTATTATTGTTGTACAAGCCATGGTACTGACATAAACACCTCTTCAAGAAACATGTAATGTGACTACAAATCCAAATGTATAAATCTGGGACACTTTCAGTATTAAGATTTATGGCTATAACATGAAAAAATATGTAATTTTTGGCATTTTATGAAAAAATATAACATGCAGTGTGTTCTTATTTTTTAAATAAAATGCATAACACATTCTTCATTCATCTGATTCTTATTTCTTATATAATTCTTTATCTTATTATATACCCAGCAAGTCAATCATGATAGAACAACATAGAACTGAAGAGAGAGAGAAAGAGAGACCTTCATACATGTATACAATGCAGTTTGATTCCCTCTTCTCCAATTACTTTCCCTCATCCCCTTCCTACTAAAACCTTTAGATAGATAGACACATAGATAAATGTATTTTCATGCCTATTTTGTTTTTACCCACTGAGTTAATTTAGGTTCCTTTACATCATCATGAGTGGGAGGTACTCCTGAAAACAACCTACTTCAGTAATAGGACTTAAAGAAACAAAGCTGGAAGTAAGCTGGAAACTTCCTCCCTGACATCTAGCTTTCTTTGTGCCAGAAGTTGCTACTGGGGGAGAACAATTCACAACATCTGTACACAGCTGTGAACTCTACGTATTTTACAAGCAACCTGGCATGTATGGTGTACCTATTGGTGCAACAGGCGCATGGAAGTTAGGGAAGTGAGCAACTGCTCCCTGATTGTATCTGAGGCTTGCTCCACAGGACATATTTTACGCTTGGTATGGACTAAAAACCTGTTGGTAGGGACATGGACCCAAGAAGGGAACAAACTGAAGTAGTTATGCTAAATTGGCAGCATGTCAACTGCCTTCTAAATATCAGTGAGTATCCCATAGATTAATACTGCTCACAACCTCGATCACAGAGATGAATACCTGGCAGATTTCCAAGAATAAGCAAGAATTATGTGCTCATCCCTAACCATGACATCTAAACCACCCCCTTCAAGGCCTTGTATAAGTAGGAACAATATTAATGTAAGAGCAAGAGATGAGGAAGGGAGGTGAAGAATGCTATCTTCTGGTTACAACGTATCATTTCAGCAGCTGTGGTTTCCTGCACAAGCTTGATCCAAATCAATATGTCATATTAGATGGGCAAAGGTGTTCATGAAACCCTGCATCTGCCAGAGTAGCTAGTGACAGCTTTTGTTTACAGGGACAGGAATCATTTTCTTCTTTTCACTGGTATAGTTACATTACTCACAGTTAAACACTGCATAAACTCGATGACTATAAGAACTCTTTACTGAAACCAACATTCGAAACTGAAAATATGAGAGGCCATCTCTCATAGGTAAATTCAAATATAGTGTACAATTACACACTGAAAGGTGCTCTTTTTCAATTTGGTGATGACATTTAGATTGCCATACTTTTCAAAATCATGTGTTTCTTGGTCAATACTGAATTTCTCTCAAAATTGGGTTGAATGTCATGATCATCTAGCTTGCTAAAATCATTGATATCATAAATTCATGATTAGATGAAAATATAAACACAATGCTTGAGTGTACATTAGGCTACCACTCTATATTAGAAAAGTTACTAGGGGGAAGCTACAAAGTATATTCCTAAACTTACACAACAAATATCCCATGAAGCTTAGGGGTTCATACATGTAAACTTTTCACTCTGTGTCACACTGATGGCTGTTACCATGCTGACCTCATTAAGCTAAAAGAAGCTCACAATCATGGGCCACTTCCTAAAACAATATTTGGCTAAGAGTAACAGATTGGAGTGTCCAAATATTCCTTCTTCATGTCTCAGCTTCTTCCTTCTGTATATAGGATTATTAGAAGTAAAGTTCTGAAAAACATGTGTCATTAAAATACTTAAGTTTGAACATATGATATAGCATAAGTTGGTTGTCAACTATTATTAGTTATTCTCTGTTAGCCACCTTTTGCATAATGTCTCCCACTCACAAGAGACATATGAGATAAAACTCACCATTCCCACATGATCACTAGTATAGGGAAGAATAGACAAGTAACCAGGTCAGACCAAAGAAATGGGAAAGGACTGCTTCCTGCTTCAAATGTTATCATTATTATATTATGTGATAATTTTCATGAATGCATCAAAGTCGTATTTATACATGTCAGTGATGTACATTGATATGTAGAGAATCATTTTTATCAAAATACTTACATATCCACAGGTAATTTTATAATTATTTCACTTAACATATGATGGCTATATGTTTTGTAAGTGTCACATATTTTTAAAATTAGAATATTGTATTGAATATTTAAATTAGATTAAATTAAAATTATTTAATATAATTATACACACACATATATATGAAGAATTTGAAGCATATTTTGATCTTTCACAGTATTTAAAACGTATTTATGATGAAAATTATTATACTAGTTCTGATCCTTACTGATTTAGATTGCATTGTGTGGCAAAATCTTATTAATTATATTTGTAATATTTTAGTAACATCTTAAGTGTCACAGCATTGTTTTCCTCCCAGTTCTCTGTCTTCTGCTGGATTCTTACTATTTTTGGTGACTTTCCCATAGTTTGCTTAGACTCTGGCATGAAATCTCTTCCTTAGCTATTGTTTAATTTCTCTAGGTGACATTGTATGGACTGTGTGCCTTTGGTCATTCACAAACATACTTAATGTAATAGTAGATGCTCACTGCGCACAGTGCTCTATCAAATCGTAATATGCCTCTGCATTATACCCCTTTGGACAAGCTCCTAAGTTAAGAAGAAATTCCAAAGGATAACTCTTACAAAAGCCATTATTTTCCTTTTAATTTTTAAAATAAATTGAAATATAAACTTGAGAATTTCGAAATTACTCTTCCTCTTCAATTCATCTATGGAGGAGTCTCAAGTATGTAATTATCTACCAGCTTGCTCTAGAAGAATCTCCTATCATATCTAGATATTAGATGTTCTCAATATGTTGCTGAATTTCATTGAGAGCTATCAAGAACAAAAAAAATTGTGATTTATGCTACAAGGAAAGAGGCTTGGTTTACTACCCACCTGTACACGCCAGCAAACTCTTTATACAGCCTTTGCTTTAAAATCTTTCTTTTTATTAATTACAAAGATGTTTTTCTACTTATTATCATGGCAATCCAATATATTTTTCTAGGCCATTCTGAAAATGAACTAATTGTAAATTTTGGTAAGAAACTTTCAGGATAACTAAACCTAAAACAATTATCAATTTTGTAAGTTATATCATGCTGTTTGAAAATACAATTTAACACTTAGATGTGTATGTAAATTATACACACATACACACACGCACACACATATGGTTATAAATGTTGACAATCAAAATTGCACAGAATTTTCCATGGATGAATTCCATTTTAAAATTTGTTAGCTGATAAGTGCAGCATAAAAGTGTTATAAGTAAGGGGTCTCATATATGTGGTAGCAATGAAAATACGGCAGAGTGGTCTATCACACAGTGACTTCCTTGCCTTTGTTCCCTCACACATTCAAGTGACAATGCAGCTAAGGAGGAATGAGGAACTTAAGAGAGTAGCTGAACTGCTGAAAGCAAGTATGTGTATTTACTATGCTTCTTCACAGCATTCGTAAAGAACAAGGTGCTCTTGTGGTGTGGAAATAGCAATTACGGGCTTTGGTACTGTCAATGCTGCTGCTTTCTTGGAACAGAAAATGATGGCTTGGGCTTTTTCAGAAACCATATTGGTGAAACAAAAAGATTTGAAATCCTGGCCAGGACTGGCATTGGATTTTGCTTTAAGCAACATGAATCAGAGCAGTAGCAGTTGTAAGTTCTTTCCTGTTGCAACGTTTTGCCAGTGTCAAAATAGTCCCTTCAGCAAGCCTGCCAATCTTCCTTAGCACCGTCCTTTCAGTGCAAGGGAAAAACATGGATGGTATTCAAATAGCATTACAGCTAATGAATGAACAGATTTCTTAAAAAGAAAATATAAAAAGATTCATAAGCTTTCATAGTGTTAACAAGGAAGACTCATTGATCAAGAAAGTAGGAATTTTTATTGCCTTGAAAGCCAAACTTTGAAATAATCACCAAGCCATTTTGGACATGCTGTTCAAATGCAATTTCTCTCTCACACAATTGAAATGTAAATGTAAGTGCAAGGTTCTGATATAATTAATAAAGTAAAAGCTTTGTCATATTAAGAGTGTCCCAAGGGCTGGAAAGATTGCTTAGTGGTTAAGGCATTTGCCTGTGAAGCCTAAGGACACAGGTTCAATTCTCTAGTACCCACATAAGCCAGATGCACAAGATGGCACTTGCATCTGGAGTTCATTTGCAGTGGTTAGAGACCCTGGCCCACCCATTCTCTCCCTCTTACTCTCTCTCTCAAATAAATACAAAAATATTAAAAAAAAAAACAGTGTCCCAGAATACAAGACAAGTCACCCGGAGAAAGTGTACAGAATTGGTTACCCAAGCTATCTGGTAATCTCTCAGATTCAAATACCAGCTCTAAAACCAAAGATGAAATCACAAGCAATGCACCAGGAATCTCTTTGCCTCCATTCTACATCTCTCTTTTATGTAACTTGTGCAAAACATAAATAGTTAGTGTCTAGTTACAATTATGGCAGAATATGTAGTGCCACAGATCTGTCACTACACCAGAAAATCAAGGCATCTAAAGTATACATCTGAGGTAACTCTGAAAACTCAAAAGTCTATTGAAGATTTCAAACTTCAAAGGGAAGGAAGGCTTAAAGAACACTGTGCCAACTTGGGACCATGGGCACCCTTAGGTACAGGACTATCCACTCACTTTCCCAGGCTTTGGTAGGTTGCTATAAGCCAATTTGTGGGGCTGGTTGCCTTATAGGAGTAAGAATGGATAAGGAACGTCCGTGTACTCTGCATGCAGCTATCATTGAATGTTTCTGTGTTGGATTAAGAAGTGCAAACAGAGGGTTAGAGAGATGGCTTGGCGGTTAAGACACTTGTCTGCAAAGCCAAATGACCCACGTTCAACTCCCCAGGACCCACGTAAGCCAGATGCACAAGGGGGTTCACACATCTGAAGTTCGTCTATAGTAGCTGGAGGTCCTGGCATGTCCATTCTCTCTCTCTCGCTCTCTGGATATATCTATATATCTCTGTCTACCTTTCTATTTCTGCATCTCTTTTTCCCTCTCTCTCTCTGTCTCTCAAATAAATATTTAAAAGGAGGAATTTACTTCCTAGAATTCAATATTTTGATAGAAATTCATTTATCACAACTATTAATATCTGGGTACTTTGAAAATGTTCCTTCATATTTGTTTCCAAATATATTATTTGAAAAGATATATAATGTCACAACCATCATAAAATAAACTAGGGAATATATGCACTGTGGTTTGAAATATGAATTCTATGTGAATTGAAACTCTAACTAAACTGTTCATACTGACTGCCTACTACTTAATGGTTTTATACAAATGATACAAAAGAAAATTGCTGTTAAAGCAATTACCATGGGAATATATATGTAGTGCACTAAATGATTTGACAGCATGTGGCACCCAAACATCCATACTAGAACACATTCTGATTCAATTACACTTCAAGTTTACTTTTTTGCATTAATTTATAATGCATTAGGTATGAATTAGGTATATTTCTAAAATTGTGACAATGTTAGTGCTATATCTCTCATTGCAAGTGACTTTTGATGTCAATCAAAAGGATTATAATTTCTACTATTTTTTTATTACTGCACAGAGCATAAGTCCAATTATTGTATGTTAATTCCTGTCTCAAGTGAAGAAACATTATATATTTGAATATTGACCAATATTTTTTCTCTTCTCCTAAACCTCCCTTTTTTCACATTTGAGTGAAAATATTTTTGGAAATAAGAGTTAAATGTAATAGACTAGATTATTTTCAGTGAGCATTGACTCTTTCACTATGTTACCTTTTGGGATATCTAGTTCTCCAAGGAAATACCTACTCAGTTTATAAATATCTATAATCAATCTAGACTTTTGACTTGAATTGCATAGAATTTGAAGTGGGAAAATATAGTATAATTTCAAATGTAATCATATGATAGCAACTACAGGAAAGCAAGCTTACTGACATCAGGTCAACAGTATCTGGTGATTTGAGTCTTCCACATTTTCTAACATAACAAGGAAGTCATAAGAAAGGTATTAAAAACATCAGTAACATGAAATTTAACATAGACAGACAGGGCAAAAATCTTGTCAGAACTGAAGGAAAATGATAGGGCTGATGGAATTTGATGGAAAGGAATAAAAAAAAAACAATTCATACTTAAAGTTCATTAGCTATAGATATACTCAACTTCATAGCACTAAACTATACATTCTAGTAAATTATGACAGAAGACATTCGTTCAATTTGCACCTGTTTCCTGCTTAAGAAACTGTCAGAATCAAAACTGTATCCAACAGCTCCTTTCTTCCCTTGGGGCTACTGAGTATTTCCAAAGATACAACCTTAATATATGCATGTGCACCCAAAACTGCAAGTACATTCACACACACACAACACTTTTCTCCCGGAAGCATCATAAACTCTAATCAGATGAAGGTAAAAGTGATAGGATGTTATTTCATGGCACTTTGTTCCCTGGGGGGACTTGTTTTTCCTAAAAGTACACAATAGTGTAAGAAAAAGGGAGGGATTTCAACTTTTAAGTGATTCTATAATTCTTAGCAACATGAAGGGTATAGTGGAGGTAAGCAAACATTAAAAATAATCAAAGTAAAGCTTGTCTCAAAAATAAGTACAGAAGTGCATAAATTTGCATTTTCAGGGCAGCGCTTGCCTGTGAAGCCTAAGGACCCCGGTTCGAGGCTCCATTCCCCAGGGCCCACATTAGCCAGATGCACAAGGGGGCGCATGTGTCTGGAGTTCGTTTGCAGTGGCTGGAGGCCCTGGCGCGCCCATTCTTTCTGTGTCTCTCTATCTGCCTCTTTCTCTCTTTCTCTGTCAGTCTCAAATAAATAAATAAATAAATGCATTTTCAAGTACATTTTTAGGCATTGATATGGCCAACGATAATCCAATCACTCTTCCTTATGCCAAATATTATTTTCCTAAATTATTCAAATATGAATAATGAGAAATCAAACATAGAACCAAGAAAGAAGAATAATACAAAATAAAAATAATTACACCAATGAATGTTAATGAAGGAGCAGCACACTTCAATAAATGACCCATTGTAAGATGCAGAAGAATGTTCTAAAGTTATGACAACATGTGAGGATTACAAGCAAATCATAATGTCATGTGCCAGAAGTTTCAAGTATTTAGAGTAAATTAAAGAAAATGGAGAAGATAAAATTATCAACAATAAATGAAAAAAATGTGACAATGTAGGTCTGAAAATCATTTTATATAGCTTCTTTGGAGAGAGTGATAATGAGAGTAAGAAAGTGTCAATATTTTTAACTGAAAGATATCCAATAAGATAATTAGAAGTGGAATACATAGTTTCCAAAACACCAGAGAATTATTTTATATAAAATATGTTATATACACATTGAGTATAGTATACATTTAAAATTTATAACATCACAGAAATGTAAAAGATGAACAAAGAGAACACAAATAAGAAAGTATGCTTAGTAAGATATTTCCAATTTTCTGATTTTTTGTAGTATACAGTAATTACTTCTTATTTTTCCTTATTTCTCTTTCCTTCTGAAACTCATCTTAGTACCAAAGGCAGGTAATTTACGAAGGAAATGATGTACAAAAGTAGAATAAAATGAACTGGAATCCACAATTTTTAAGAATCCAAAAATTAATGAAATTGTAGGATAAAAGAAACCAGTTTAAAATTTCAAATTTAAAGGTGAGTGCCAATCATCTATGTTTCTGAAATATTGCAAAGAACTGTAAAACAATTATGTAGAACAACCTTTCCTATATCTAAAGGCATTTCATGGTCCAGTCTGAATGTCTTCTGTTACGGAATTTACTGGGGCTTCCTCTGTTACACCTTTATGATTGATTCAAAGAAGAGGGTGGGATGTTACTCTACAGAGAAGTTCATCCAATCTAGAAATAAATGGAACTTACCTCACACTCTCTGCACAGAGCATAAGTGCAATGTCATGCTCCCATATGTGGAGACAGCTGAGAGGATAGTTTATTTGGCTCTAGAGACAGACAACCTTAGCCTTTATACTTTGCTTTCTCTTGGCTCTGAACTTCCATGGGACAGAACCAGTAGAGAGCATTTAGCAGTGTTTTGACTGAGGTTGACTTCGTTGACAAGGTATTAACAAATAATACTGATCAAAACAAAAAAAACTGGTTAATTTGAAGCAAGATAGTAGAATTATTGGGTCTCGGAAACAGTAGTTTACAATTTCTAGAGAGGCTTTTTGTTTTCATATCTAACATGTGAAATATTAAGCTGAGAAGTACTACAGGAAAAACAAGACAATGTATAAATGAAATCACATGCCTTCATAAAATCAGTGTATAGTTTTCTCATAATCACATCTATCACAGGCAGATTTGAAAAATGGACCACAGTAATTTCTGCCTCAATATGTGCACACTGTGGGATTCTCTTCCTTTAAGCAGGGCCTGTCACTTGCATCTACACAGTGATGTTAGGCCACCATTATCTTGCCATCTTATTCCTTTTTTGTATACTGTTCCTCTCCTACTGGCTCTGATGGAACAAATTGCCATATGTTCAGAGGATGGCTTCCTTCAGGCTAGAAGAAATAAGAAATTAAAGCAGTCCACATGACAGAGTTGAGAGGTCCTACCTTTCCCCATCCTTCCATGGACTATGTAAATAAACTTGGAAGTAGATGATTACCCAGTCAAGCGGTCACATGAAGACTTGGCACCAACTAATATTTCGACTGAACCCTTATGAGAAACCCTAACCTAGAGTCAGCTAAACCATGTTGAGACTTCAGACTTTATGGGACTGCGTTTTAGGATAATGCGATGTGCAGTAAATGATAGCCAGTACAACACGAACTGTTGGAACTGCTTCATGTTGTGGTATTTTGCAGCACTGTTGAGACTTTGTAGCTGAGTGAAACACTTCAGCTGGGCAAAGTGGCTCAGGGATAAAGGCATCCAAGAAAGCTGGGGCAACACAAAGGAACTACCCGGTGGTACAAGTAGAACAAGGAGGTAAGAAATCAGAAAGAATAAAAGATCATCCTGAGAACTTATAATTATTTGTTGTTAATTGAACCAACTAAACTGCAATGAGCAGAAAAACTACTGAATTTTTAAATAATTATTCTTTTAGACAATTTTTTTTCATTTTCAATGTGATTCTTTCAGCCTTAAAATACTGGATAGCTTTCCCAAGTTATCAAGAGTTAAGAATCAAGTTGAGAAAGCAGCTGAGCCCCTACTGTGGGTGCGTTTTCCACTTGCCACTTCATATGTGATGTGGTCCAGACAACAAGGAAGAAAAAAATCAAAGCGGAATTCTCACACAGAAGACTTGAGATCACCATGGTGGAGTGTCATTCAGGTTTAATTATAAAATGTTGCCTTTCTCAGCATAGGAGTCCTCCTGACCTTCTCGGCTAGTGATTTCCAAACACCACCGGTGGTCCCCATCCTCTCCTTTTGAAATAAAGCTGTCAATTATGGTCACCCCTGCTCAGCAGCATAGAACACCCCTTGAGTTCACAAGACTTCAGGTCAAGCGGCTCTGTGCTGAAGTTAACACTGAGTCTACTGCATATCATTCTTCACTTGAGAGAGGAAGAGTACACCTTTACTTATAGAAAGGTGAGTCAGATATTTGCTTTGTAGAAGATGAACAGAAGCCATTTATATTTTCACCAAATAGTTTGTTATTCCATTTCCAGGTACTGATAAGGAATTCCCTGTCCATAAATGTGTATATGACTGGGACTAGAGATGTAGCTTAGCAGTTAAGGCACTGGCCTGAAAAGCCAAGAGACCCAGGTTCGATTGCCCAGGACCCACATAAGCCAGATGCACAGGTTGTGCATGTGTATGGGGTTTGTTCACAGTGGCTAAGGCCCTGGCATACCCACTCTTTCTCTATCTGCCTCTTTCACACACACACTATCTCTCTCTCAAATAAATAAAATAATGCCATTTGTTATATCCTTGCTAAAGTACTAAGATCATTGCTCAGTTTACTTTATCATTTCCCGTTTCTGGAGAGATTATGAAAGACTAGTAAGAATGGTACCCCAGTTACCCAGAATTCTCTTCACAGATGAGTGTTGGAGCATCAAGAGCTACTGTGTTAGTCCAGTAGGACTGAAGGAGCACTGGTCATTACAGGATACCATAGCTCATTCTGAATTATAGGTATGTGTAGTTTCTGTAGAATTTTCTTTTTTTTTTTTTTTTTTAGGAAGGCGATTCTATGTCCTTTGGCATGGTTACAATAGTTTAGAAGAAAACAAAGTAGACTTTATAATCAACAAACATGACCTTTAATTCTTTCTCAATTATATTCTAATTTTCAGAAAACTGCAAAACTCTTTGAATATTTTTATCTGCTACAATATCAATCATATAAAATTATTTCAATGAATAAGAGAAAGAACAGATGAAATGTCAAACCACATATTATACAGAAACATAGTATGTACCCAGTAAATTATTACCTTAGTCTCATTTATATTAAAATACATGTTTTTATCATTAAACTATATCTAAATTAAGATGAGACAAAATTCTGTATGCATGTAAAATATTGGGAAGAAAATTTCTTCAGAGTTTAATACATGGTCTATATATAGAAAATTCAAGCTAAATGTACTCTAATGAACTTTATTCATCATGATTCTATCAATTTTGAAAGAATGTGACAAGGTCTGATTTATAAATGATTAGGATATCTTCTACTGATTCATTTAAAATTAATTTTGAGGTACTGAAATTATCAATTTATGTGGACATATAATTCATAAAAGATTATTTTCTGTAAAATCTCTAAATTTATAAAAATATTTCCTAGATTTTTAGTTTTGATCCCTAACACAATAGGGTCTAAATATTAACATAAATCTATAAAAATATCAAATAACTTATGTTTTATTTGCCTTTGTTTTCCATTATTCAACCTGTGAATTTTTTTCTAAAACTTACAAATTTTGTACTATATTCATTTTTACCATTATTCTTTTTTTAATTTTTTTTGTTAATTTTTATTTATTTATTTGAGAGTGACAGAGAGAGAAAGGGTCAGATAGATAGATAGATAGAGAGAGAGAGAGAGAGAGAGAATGGGCACACCAGGGCTTCCAGCCACTGCAAAGGAACTCCAGACACGTGCGCCCCTTGTGCATCTGGCTAACGTGGGAACGTGGGTACTGGAGAATTGAGCCTCAAACCGGGGTCCTTAGGCTTCACAGGCAAGCACTTAACCACTAAGCCATCTCTCCAGCCCTACCATTATTCATTTTTAAATGAAGTTATAACTTGTGTGCTAGATAAAATACATAAACAATAAATTGGTGAGTTCAGTGTAATTTGTTATATAAATATATGTGAATATATACAGAGAGAAAGACATAAATAGAGAGCAAGAAAACTAAACATTATTCATTACACAAAATAGGTTAATAATACAAAATATACAGCAGATTCATAATAGTGAAAAAAGAGCTTGTTATCCATCTTCTTTCTTTGACACTATATCTTCTGTTACTTGTGTAGAATTTTTCCAAGACAGCAATGAGCCGGGTGTAGTGGTGCATACCTTTAATCCCAGCACTCGGGAGGCAGAGGTGGGAGGACTGCCATGAGTTCGAGGCCACGGTGAGACTACAAAGAGAATTCCAGTTCAGCCTGAGTTAGAGTGAGACCCTGCCTCAAAAGACTAAAAAAATAAAATAAAATAAAAGAAATAAAAGAAAGAAAGAAAAAACAGGGCAGCAATGAAAAACACACGTAATTAATGGAGAATCCAAAGAATTGTTCTTTAGTGTAGACAGTACCCTGATCTACTTGACTTGGCAAGTAACTAATCTTCAGCCAAATTCCAAACAATTCCACTGAGTGATCATGTATGTGTAACCAGTTTCTAAATGACTGTAATAAAAGCAGTGGACATTGAGGCAACGACACTTTAGGTAGGATAGAACTTTAGTTTGCTTTTACCAATTCACATTATTTATGCCACAAGCTTGTTGCCAAGATAAAATGTTATATACATTTACATTAAACAAGATGCTAAGTGGATTAGCTTCAAAATCCTTTGGATATACTTAGAATAAAATTTTTAACAAAATTGGAAGGAAAAAAGAGTATATATAACTTTTGTAGGAAAGCATTAGACTTAACTAAGTGTGTATTTTCGATGTTGAACTCAAATATTTATGAAGTATGTTAACTTTTTGGTGCTTCACACAGATAATTTTTTGCTTTCATATATAAACCTATTTTTAAAATAATAAAAATATTTATATTACTGATTTATTATTAGTTTTATGTGTGTGTGTGTGTGTGTGGTTCCTAAAGAGTTATGGGATTTAAAGGAAATATGTGAATGAATGCAAATCTTTCTAATGAAAAGATATATTGCCTGAATCTTATTAAAAGAACTTTAATAAATATATATAAAGATCTCCTCTATCAATGAAGATGATTGTAAAAGTTGGTGATGAAGTAAACTAGAAAACTGTGAATGTTAACATATTGAAACCTTCAAGAACTTCCATGATGTTTTATGAAATTTTTTGCAGTTTCATAAAAATGAGACTTTGTTCTCCAAAGCTCAGGGACCTGCAGAGTGCAGATGGAAAAAGATGTCAAGGCAAGAGGATGGGAAGTGCAGCTGTGAAATGCTCTACAACAAATAATACACTACAGCCATGGACTCACAGCAGATGAGCTGTCCGGTTCATGATGGAGCCTGTCATTATCTCATTACAGATACACTGTCTTTGAGATCCCACATCTCCAAGAGCAAGTATTGGAAACTAATGATAGCTGGGAGAGGAGAAGTCATGATCTTTAGTGGTGTAGCCACTGGAAGTTGCCCATTCTGTATTAAATAACCTTCCACTCATGTTTATGCAATCAATTCTAATTTAAATTATTACTTTAAGAGATAAATAATACATGGAAGTATGATGAAGGTCTAGTAGGGGTAAGGGTTATAGTGCATGGGAAAAGGGGAAGAGTCAAAATGCACTGTATATAATATGAAATTATAAGAGAAAAGAAAGGAGTAATAAAACTAGGGTTTATGTATAATTATTTTAGAAGATATATTCCATATATGCACTGTTAAACTTAATGTGTGATATGATTATATTAAATATATGGCCTGAATACATACATAAATACATACAAACATTTATATGGTATACCTTTATAAAATTAGTGTGACCCATTTTTAATTTTAATATATTTTTATTTATTTATTTATTTGAGAGAGTGTGTGTATGAGCCAGAGGGAGAAAGAGAGAGAGAGAGAGAGAGAGAGAATGGGCCCACCAGGACTGCAAACTCCAGTCACTGCAAATGAACTCCAGATGCATGTGCTCCCTTGTGCATCTGGATTATGTGGGTCCTGGAGAGTCAAACTGGGATCCTCTGGCTTTGCAGGCAAAGACCTTAACTGTTAAGCCATCTCTCCAGCTCAGGACCCATTATTTTTTAAAATGACATTTAATAAAGACTGTTGTCTTTTTCTGTTTCCTCTTTACAGACTCACTGGTGCTATATAGGAGTAACAGGGTCCCTGAGAATAAACTCAAATTATAATGAGATAAATGTCTTTGAGCCTGCAAGAAAGGGTTTGATCATTCCTTATTCCTTTTTCTATAAGAGTTCTCACAGCATATAGTTGACTGGAGGCAAAAAAAAAAAAAAAAAAAAAAAAAAAAGTTAGAAATGTCTTCTCTTTCCTTATCTCTTCTTCCCTAAAGGAGTATCCCCTTCCCTAGAAGCCTAGTGATAAGCATGTTCACCTGACATGAAGGATAGACTGACCAGCTCAGCCCCATCCAGTAAATTCCATAAAAGATTCAGTCAAAGAAACCAGGCAGGCTTTTCCATTTTCAGGAATATCTTCTTGAGGTAGAGCTCTGCCTTCTTTTCTTCTCTTAACCTCCAACTGTATGTAGTAGTTTGAATATAATTTTAATGCACTGCTGCACAAACTTAGGGTACTTTGTTAAATTCAAACTTGTAACTTGGGTCTCCCACCACTTAGCTGGAGGTGGTGTCACTGGGGTAAGGTCCTGAAATTTAAGCCTAAGGTGTGTTTTAGGAGATGTATCTGAATTTCAGACCCAAGGTGTGTGGAGAACAGTTTAACCTCTGGTGGTTTGTGTTGCTGCTGCTGGCTTCTCTGTCTGTCTCTGCTTGAATGCTGGAGCAAGCCACCTTCCTCCACCATCAATGGTGTTTCCCTGGATTGTGTAAGCCTGAAATAAACCCTTCCTCCTGTAAGCTGTCTCTGGTTGGATGTTTATCCCAACAACATGGGTCTGACTACAACAATCCATAAACTCTGACAAAACCTTTCTAAATTTTACTCTGTCTTGTCTAGGTATTTCATTCAAAGAAATACTGAAGAGAAGAACCCAAAAGTAGGGTCTGAGGAGATGGCTCAGTGCTCAAATGCTTGAAAAGCTGGATTGTCTGGGTTCATTTCCCCAGTACCCACATAAAGCCAGATGCACAAAGTGGCAAATGCATCAGGAGTACATTTTCAGCAGTAGGAAGCCTTGGCTTGTCTGTACATCTCTGTTTCTCCTCTTTCTCTTCCCTGTCTCCCTCACCAACTCTCTCTTTGTCTGTCTCATGAATAAGCAAAAATATTTAATAGAACCTGGAAGACATTGAATCAGTGGATGTTTAGTGAGGCTGTGAGCTTCTTGTACCAAAAGTTCTCTGTTATGGCTCATGCTAGAGCTGGGGAGTGTTCCCTTGCTCTCAAAGACACCCCACATTCCTGTATCACCATAACATTATAATAACATGCACCTTTATCAGCTGTTTACTATGTACTATGTATATGCATTATATTTGATTCTCATTATACACTCACCAAGTAGGATTGTGACAACTCAATGTTTGAAAAAAAACAAAAAATAATATATCAATGATCCCATAAATTCATGATGGTCAAGATTTGATCTGGGCTAATCTGATTTTAAAAGCTATGATTTCTCCACTTACAAAACCAACATTTTCTTCAAAATATTTGTGGACTGACTGAATATCTGTAGTATGAGCTAAGGGACACTGAAAGAAGCTAATGATTTCATAGAAATCATTGAAAAATATTGTGAATTAAAATAATGTGAACTAGTGAGCTATACTGGGTTACCTTTGTCTCCATTGCATGTGGATTTGCCAGACATTTATTTAAATATAAATAGTATGATAATGAAGCTTGTGAATGTAGTTCTTTTGGATATAGACAAATATCATACCTAAAACATCATATTTAATGTCCAACTTAGCAATGAAGTGGTATCTGCTCTATCCACAGAATAATGGGATGAAAGCCTAAGGGGGAAAACACTACCTGTGTAATCTGTAAGAAAATGATGAAGAAATATGGACTTACTTTTATGTATGGCAAAGAAAGCAATTTCCTTGCTTCTGCACTGAGATAGTCCTCTTTGAAATTATATGGAAGGATGTTTGGTATCAGTGTCCTCCAAAACATATCTATGGCATAATCTCAAAAAAATCTCTGAATGCATTACATGGAACAAAGTGGCTTAGTTAAGGTTCTTGGGTTGGTGGGCCCATCAGAATTGGCTATAAGTGCAATTACTAAATTCATTTGTAAGAGGAAGATAGAAGATTTAGCAAAGAGAAAAAGTCATATGATGGATGTAGATTCACCGTGAAAAGTCCTCTAGCATGGAATCTGAAGGTAGAGGGATGAACCATTAGGCACGTGATGATCTTCTATAACCTGAAAAACTTTATTCTTCCCCAAAGTCCCTTAAAGTATGGCTACAGTGAGTATGGTCATGGTGAAACTGTTTTGTTTGTTTGTTTGTTTTTGCCAGTACAAGACCATTTTAGGATCTGTGGCCTTTGTGACAAGAAGAGAGTAATTTGTAATACAAATTGCAACATACCACAGAAAATCAAGCATACCAACATATTTACAAACACATCCTGGAAGTTGTCATAAAAGCCAATCCAGGTTCAAGATACAAGTTAAATATAGGCTGTTTTGTCTATGGGAGAAAACTGGGAAAAACTGAGCTGAGAGAAATCTTTCTGTATCAAGAAACATACCTATAACAATATCCTCAGTGCTATGCTTTCACAGGAAGTACATGTTGATTCAAATCGCTTTCAAAGCAATTTATGGTACAGAGCATTGTAGTAACTAATGAGCCATTGGAGGAATCTGTGTCACTATCTGTCTCAGTATGGCTGGGGGTGGGGAGGAAGAATGTTCTAGCCAAACTTCCATGTGAGGGTACATCTAGTCATTTGAATTAGATAATGCTTTAATCATTCATTCCTGGAGTAAGAAATAATTGTAATCTCAGATATTGGTTTCTTTTCCCATTTTTAAAAAGACTCATATTTGAATATTACTTGTGGATAATATTGGGCTTATATTTTTAATCCCATAAGGAAACATAATTACATGTGAAATTAATGCTTTTTCTAGTCACACAGCTGATTTGTAGCATATTTTGGCACACGTGAGCATCCCCAGTAAGAAACAGCAGAATATTAACACTGGCCTCTATAGACGTCACTAAATTAATTTTGCTAGCTACTGAACAAATGAAATAATAAATGAAAAGGCATGCTTTTATGCCCAAAAGGATACCAACCATGAAGAAAAAATTACTCAATGGATGGAGGGATATATTTCACAATCATGACTCTTATGAAGAATTTACTTCTGAAAATTATTTTAAAAAATCGAAAATTAACTAAAGTGTAATAAAACCCAATATAAAATGGGAAAGGTGAAGCATATATTTCCTAAAGAAATACACATGGTTTGGGAGTATATGAAAAACCATTAAATCATAAACTTTCTATGGATAAACTGAAAACTATATGAATCATATGTCACTATATGTAGTAGTTTGAGTTTGGCGTTCCTCAAAAGCTCATGCATTTTGAATATTTGGTTCCCATCTGATGGCTATTTGGGAGGAAGAGTCTTGTTAGAGGAAATGTGTTGCTGGGGATGGGCTTAGGGTTATTATAGTCAGTTTCCCCTTACCAGAGTTTGGATCACTCTCCTGTTTCTGCTTTGGCAAGGAGGTGATGTCCAGCCTCTGCTTCTCTCTCTCTCTCTGTCTCTCTCTTTCCCTCTCTCTTGTAAATTTTGCTGCCATCTATCAGCTGCATTTGTCTGGTGCATTGTGCCAGCAACAAGAAGGTTACTACAACACTATAGCTTTGAAAAATATTGGAAATTTACAAAATGTTTAGGTAAGGTAAAGATGAGGAATAGGAAAGACATGTGGAAATTTGACGGTAATAAAGAATGTTGTAGTTCCAAACTTTTGGTGGATTTAAAAATGTGCTTTTTAATTTTTAAAAATATTCTTATTTGTTATTTATTTATTTATTTAATTATGAGAGAGAGAGAGAATGGCCACACCATTCTGGCCTCTAGCCAGTACAAGCGAATTCCAGATGCATGTTCTGCTACCGTTAAGCCATCTCTCCTGCCCCACTTTTTATATTTTTTAATATTCAATTAATTTATTTATTTGAGAAAGAGAGGGAGAGACAGGAAGAGGCAAATAGAAAGAAAGAGAGAATTAGGTGCTTCAGGACCTCCAGGCACTGCAAATGAACTCCAGATGCATGTGCCCCTTTGTGCATCTGGCTTACATGCATCTGGGGAATCAAACCAGGTTCCTTTGGCTTTGCAGGCAAACACCTTAACTGCTAAGCCATTTTGCCAGACCCCCTTTTTAAATTTTTTTTACTTGATACTTGAAATATATATATATATATATATATATATATATATATATATACATATATATATATATATATATATATATATATATATATATATTTCCCATAGTATCATGTATACACAAAATTTCAAGTAATTCAAACTTAATAAGTTAACAAAGCCAAACATACTTACTTTAAAGCTGTTTTACCACTATTTCCTTCTGTTAGAACTCCCTTCTAGTTTGCTGTGTACTTGTTCTTTTACATTAAAATGTTATTCATATTTCACTATGTAATGGGCTTGTACAAGGAGTGATTCCCCTACTCAAAATAAAACTATTATTGATTTTAAAAGATGCTTGGTTATTTAAGTAGTACATTTATTGTAGTATAAATCATTTAAATTGAACAAAAAACACTATTCCCTAAAATGGTCCCCATAGCAGTATATATCAATTGCAAACAGTTCTAAATGTAAATGCATTTTGAAAACAATCATAATTCTAGATATATTAGCCCTTCATTGGTATTACTTGAAATCAACGAAATGTACCAAGTAGTGATTCTTAGCCATATTGTTGTCTGTTCTGATAAATACCAATATTCTTTTGTAATCTGCTAGATTGTATAACAGTCTCTCCATCTGCCTTAGATGTATGATGAAGTTGGGTATGGAAACACAAAGCATTGATCTCCACTGTGAGTCTAGCATGCTATTCCCAAATAGGTACTCGACGCACTTTGTGGAATAGCATGAGAACAAAGCACCCATGCATGTTCACACCCTCTTGGTCCCACCAAAAAAAAACCTTCAGCTAGCAAAATATGTATGCCATGCCTTGGGGACAAGAGTAGATAGACTTGGGAACTAGTGCCCATGAGTAATGCAAAGGAGCATGTTTCACACTGTCTGCAATTGCTTACCTCCTGATCCCCCCAGCTGGTAATGAAACAATCAGCAACCTGTCTCGAGAATGAAATGGGCAAATGATCCTACCTTGAAACTCTGCCCTGGCAAATTCAGTGTGGCAACAATTCATATTGACTGTCATTATAATATCCCCCAAAATAAGTTAGCTATCCAATCCATTCCGAAGGCAAAAATCAGGATGCCTAAAAAATCAACCATAGCTTCCAATAAATTATTGCATATTTAGGATATAGATATTTAAACTGCTTTCTGTAAGAACTTTCATAATTTCATTGTACAATGTTATACCTAATAGTTCCAAACAAATTTGAAATTCCAGTCAAAAATGTTTGCATAGATTTCTGTTATTCTCACTCTTAACTTGCAGCAAATTAACAGAAAGAATTTCCCTTTTTCCTTCTAGTTACATTTTAATGCTCAAATACATTTAATGTTCAAAGAAAAATGAGATTTGCCTTAAAATCTGAATATGGAATAGATAAGTAACAATACTCTTAATTTGTGGCTCTAAATCACATCTGTATCATTTTGGGGGAAATTAATGTTACGGAGTAAAGTTTAGAGGTTTTTTCTTAATTCAATTTTATTTGTATTTATTTATTTGAGGAAGAGCGGCAGATAGAGAGAGAGAATAGGTGATCCAAGGCCTTCAGCCACTGCAAACGAACTCCAGATACATGTGCCACCTCTTGGTTCTGTGGAATTGAACCTGTGCTCCTCGGCTTTGTAGGCAAGCACCTTAACCAGTAAGCCATCTCTCCAGCCACCAGAGGAATTTATTTTGAGGTAGGGTTTGACTCTAGCCAAGGCTGGCCTGGAATTCACTATGTAGTGAAGGGTGTCTTCAAACTCATGGCAATTCTCCTACCTCTGCCTCCAGAGTGCTGGCATTAAAGGCGTGCACCTCCAAGCCTGGCCAGGAATTTTTTTCAATACTGATTTGTTTCACTGTAGATAATTCTAATGTGCTCAAAGTAAACTAAAGAGCTAATGGACATGCAAGTAACTTTGCAAGAACATTTTAATATGATTTATTGAGAATTTAAATATATATTTTATTTGTTTATGTATTTCAGAGAGAGAGCGAGAGAGAGGAAGAAGAGACAGAGAGTGAAAATAGGTATGCCAGAGCCTCTAGCCACTGTAAATAAACTCCAGGTACATGTGCCACCTTGTGTATCTGGCTTTATGTGAGTACTGGGGAATTAAACCTGGGTCTTTAGGCTTTGCAAGCAAATGTCTGAAATGCTGAACTCCTGCTGAGCTCCAGCTCTTTTTTCAGAATTTTTAAAATATTTATTTGAGAGAAAGAAAGAGAGAAAGAAACACAGAGAGAGGCAGATAGAGAGAAAATGGATGCACTAGGGTCTTCAGTTGCTGCAAACGAAATCCAGATGCATGTGCCACCTTGTACATCTGGCTTACAGTGGGGGGGGGGGTCCCTGGAGAATCGAATCTGGGGCCTTTGGCTTTACAAGCAAACACCTTAACTCCTAAGCCATCTCTCCAGTCAAATTCAGAATTCTTTTTTTTGGCTTTTTGAGGTAGGGTTTGACTCTAGTCCAGGTTGACCTGGAATTCACAGTGTAGTCTCAGGGTAGCCTTGAGCTCATGGTGATCCTTCTACCTCTGCATCCTGAGTGCTGGGATTAAAGGCATGCACCACCATGCCCAGCCCAATGCAGAGTTTTAATACAACAATATACTGTACTTTGACCATATTATCTTCCATTTCTGTACTCCTTTGGCCATCTGCCTAACCCTATTCCATCGAGCACTCTGCTTTTTCCAGGTAGTCCTTCTGTTCTGATGTTTTAATTTTTTTTTGTCCTACTCAGTCCACTATATCAAAATGTCTATGGGTTCAGAATTGCGCAGGTCTTGTGGGGGTTAACAACAACCACTGTGAGGTCCTAAGGACAGTGCCTCAAAGTAGGAGTCCTTTCCATGTTGTGACTATTACATTCTTTTCACTCTGTTCTGCAATGTTTCCTTAGTCTAGGAGGATGTGGAAGGCATGTTTCCTTTAGAGTTCAGTTATCAGTAACATCTTATTCTCTCTCTCTCTCTCTATATATATATATATATACACACATATATATATATATACATATATACATATATATATGTATGTATATATAAATTTCCATGATTAATTTATTTGATATTTGAAATAATACTCTCTCTTACTTATAATATTTAATGCTGCCCTTACTGTTTGTTTACAGTGATCAAACAAATTCCTTGAAAAATAGCTTGATATATTTACTTAATAAAAATGAATTATGTCTTTAAAGTCTTGTTCAAAATAGTACAACTCCTCCTTTTAGAAATTCTGTATTATCTTTTGGACTGTAAAATTTTAAGGAAAATCCTTCAATGACATTCGTTTGTTTGCTTGATTCTAATTTCTATTTTACCATTAGCTGTTATTCATAGAATTCACCTAGGGTTTAGTCTATATTCTTGTTACCACCGACTTGTTCTTCACATCTTCTGCACGCTTGTATATGACTACCTCTCTGCCTTTTCTAACTCAGAATACTTATTGACAACTTTTCCTTTTGAAAATCTATTCAATCTTTAAAACTATCTTTAATACTCCAAATAAAGCAAATATAAAACAAGACTCTCTCCCTTGAGGTCCCTAATATTTTATTGTATAGAACTTACTAAGAAAACTCATATTCATGTCAACCAAACCTCTTTCTGTCCTAATTATTTCATTTGAGGCTTTAAGATAGTCTTCCAAAACTTCATTTCCAAAATAAATGGCCAATTGAAATATATTTGAAAAAATATAATTGAAATATATAAGAATTTTCTAAATACCTCCTGCATGAGTATTGATTTGAGAACTTAATGCATACCATAAGGAACATGTGATATATAGAGCTTTAAATCTGCAAAACAAATGTTACATATGAGGTGAAGTTAATCCGCCAGTTAGTCATGAATTGTGATTCCAGCGTTTAAGCAACTATAATTGTACTGGCCTATATACTTTGAAACATAATAAGTTTTCAAAGAAGAAAATATAGCTTCCCAATAACCTCTTCCAAAAGAGATATTACATGAGAAATTTTAGAATTTGTAAAGCTAAAACTTGAGAAAACATTATTTTAAATGTACTTTGATATTGCCATGCATGTAATAATATGTTTTGATCATACATATCCCTACTAGGTCTGTAACACTACCTCTCCCCGAATTCCTTCATCTTTCCAACTAATCGTTTTCTGGCTTAACTGTCTGTGTTTTTTATTTTTGTTACAACCCACTAGTTAAATAAGGGTAGCTCACATAAGCATGGGTGGTTTTTGTTTGCTTATTTGTTTATTTGTTTGTTTGTTTGTTTGTTTTACTAGAATGTGGGCAAGCTAACAGTGGCTACACCACTGAGGACAATTACCACCACACCACCAGCAACCAGTTACCCTCAGGAGATCTGGGAGGAGTGGAGTCCTGTGAGCCATTCCTCCTTTCATGAGGGAATATTGACAGGCTCAGTCTTGTACAGGAAGCCACCACGACTGTGAGATCATGAGTGTATGACCAAGTTGTATAAGGAAGACAACATTCCACAATACTCAAAGCCCCAGGCTCTAGCTCTTATATTCATTTTTTTGTCCCCTCTTTCATATTGTTTCCAGAGCCATAGAATGATTGAGTGAAAAAACAAAAACTGAAAAAGAAAACAATTAAGTCAGACAAAAAGTGAGAGCAAAAGGGTGCAGGAGAAGAAATTAAAAAAAAAAGATTAAATAGAGTAAAGAAATTGGTGTAGCTGTTACAGTATGTGTTCAATAAGTGTTTGGTTATTAATAATGTATAACAGAGAACTATTTATAAAATGTTAGTTCATTAGTTTCATGTGGCAGAGAAATACAACCAATTAAATTATTTAAAATACTTTTTTTTTCTTTGTTTTGTTTTTTTTTAAGGGATTATTATTTTATTTTATTTTATTTTATTTTATTTTTATTACTCAGTTCTGTATTCAGCAAATACAGTCAGTTTGGTACCATTATTAGGCTCATCCGTGACCTACCCCCTCCCCTTGGCCCTTCTTAAGAAGCAGGAATAATAATATTGGAAATCAAATTTTCTTTCACTTTGAGTACTTTAAGATATTTAAAAATGAAATGTAATTCTATTATTTTTTATAGATTTCATGGATAAGTACTTGTAGAGTGCAGTAATGAAGATTATTGGCAACATATAAAGATACTTGGAGCAAAGGTTACTGCCATGATGAAAGTAATACATCATTTCATTTATTTTTATTATTCACTTATTTACGTTTGTTTTTTCAGGGGAGGGCCTCACTCTAGTTCAGGCTGACCTGTAATTCACTATGTAATTTCAGGGTAGCCTTGAACTCTGCCACCACTCCCAACTCTTTTCATTTATTATAAAGTATTTTCTATATCCTTAATTGTAATTTTAGACTTAAGAGTATTAACATAATTATAGTTATTATTTTTAAATAATGGGAATTATATATTCAACTTTATATTATGTCAAAACAAATATAATTGTGATAGATTTATAGTTTATTAACTGAAATTAAAATATAAAGGTCTGCTTTATAGCTAAACTTTTACAAAACTGTAATTTCTTTTTTTTTGTTTGTTTTGTTTTGTTTTGTTTTGTTTTGTTTGTTTTTTGAGGTAGGGATTCCAGCCCAGGCTGACCTGGAATTCACTATGGAGTCTCAGGGTGGCCTCGAACTCACAGTGGTCCTCCTACCTCTGCCTCCCGAGTGCTGGGATTAAAGGCGTGCGCCACCACACCTGGCCAAAAACTGTAATTTCTTAATAAAATAGTTTTTATTAGTTTAATATTCTTTAATTCTTATATCCATTTTTAATACTACACTGGAATTTATAAATACAATTGTTTTCCAATCTAACATATATATATTTTTAAAAACATTTATTGTTAGGATGGAAGAGTTGTCTTAGCAATTAAATCACTTGCCTTCAAAGCCTGAGAACCCAGGTTCCATTCCCCAGTAACCGTGTAAGCCAGATGCACAAGGTGGAACATGATTCTGGAGTTTAATTGCAGTGACTAGAGTGCCTGGCATGCCCATTCTCTCTCTGTTTATCTGCCTCTCTCTCTCACTCTCTCTCTCTCTCTCATAAATAAATAAATAAGTAATATATTTTAAAAACATATTTAGTGTATTTATAGACTTCTTGAAATCTCACTATTTTTCTCTTAATTCAGTTAGTTCCAAAAGTTTCCTTCCTATGTTATCCTACTGAAAGGATACCTCGAATAATCAGATTTTGCCAAGTAAACATGATAGCAATGTGAGTAGTAATTTATTTTTTTATGTATGTGTGTGTGTGAGAGAGTGAGAGAAGCAGAGAGACAGAGAATGGTCATGCCAGCACATCCAGCCACTGAAAATCAACTCCAGATGCATGTGCCACGTAAATCTGGCTTATATGGGTCTTGGAGAATTGAACCTGGGTCCTTTGGCTTTGCAGGCAAGCGCCTTAACTGCTAAGCCATCTCTCCAGCCCCTGAGTACTTATTTAATTTTCATGTTTTATCTATAAATTTCATGCAATATTTATACATGTGACACATGTTAATTTTTAATACAAGCACTAAATTATGTATTTGGGATAAAATTTTCAATAAAGGATGCTGCATTTATGCTTGATAAATACTGCCACATTCATTCAAAGGGAAAGTTTCTTCAACTGAACTTGGAAGAAACCATTTTTCACCCACCACCCTTATGTCTCCATATTCATCAACTTTCTGCTTCAAGTAAACCTTCTGAGCTGGGGTGTGGGTCAGTGGGAAAGCACTTTGCAAGCAAGTAGAAGGCTCTGACTTCCAATCACAATATAAAACAAACAAGAGACATGTTCTTCTAAAAGAAAATGTTTTGTGCATTCAATGTACTGTCTTTAAAGAAGCTTGATAACAGAGCAATTCAAGGGCTTTCAGCAATTCAAGGGCTGGGTGATAGTTCAGTCAGTGCGGTGCTTTCTTGTTACTCAAGCATGAGGATCTGGGTTTGGATTCCCAGCAACGACATTTGAAATTAAACAAGCTGGCCATGATGGCATGCACCTGTCTCCTCAGCCCTGAGGAGGCAGATGCAGGGGATCTCTTAGGCTTGCTAGCTAGTCCTATTAGCTAAGTGAGAGACCTTTTCTCAAAAAATAAGGTGAGGAATGACTAGGGAAGACACCTGAAGTTGATGACTGTCCTCCACATGCATATGCATATATATGCATGTTCACTCATACACCCATGTGCACCCAAAGATAAGCATAACACCCACAGGCCATGCAACACACACACACACACACACACACACACACACACACACACACAAATGAGAAGTTGAAGTCCAGATGTAGGATACAAATATTAGTATAGAGATCAATGATAAAACATTGCATCTTGTATAATGAGTAATATTACACTGAAAGATGACCTAGGGCAAAATTTTCTGAGGTTATTTTAGTAAATACACACAATGACATAGTACATAAGTTATTGAAGATAGTCTGGAAAGGTGAGAACATCTGGACAAAGGCCGACTGCACAAATGCACCGAGACCTTTCCAGGAACAAAACAAGAAATTGGTTGCCAGAGATAACATGCTTAACAACAGGTGGAGCTAGGTCTCAAAAGCAGGCTAGCTTCATATTCTAAAAGATTAAGGACTTTTTTTTTTTGTATTAGCATAGAGATCTAGGTTTCATTGTGATGCTTTTCAATCAAACTTAGGATTTTGCTTTCTCCCATACCATAAGACTATTCATGCTAATTAGTCTTGTCTCCCCCTCCCTACTTACCATTGCTTTTCAACCCTATCTGTACCTGCTCTTGTATCTTATTTACATATGGGAAAGTATTAAACTTTGGGTTCTGCATGTAACAAAGAGTGTGTCATGTTTGTCATTCTGGACCTTAGTTACCTTATTTAGTATGTTTTCCAATTCCACCCATTTTCTTGAATATTCCATTCCTTTATTTTTTTATTCATTCGCTAAACAAAATTCCCTTGTGTACGGGTGTGATATTTTCATGATCCAGTCATTTTTCATTGAACATCTATGTTGATGTAGTTTCCTAGCTATTGTGATTTGAACACCAATTTGCATAGCTATGCAAGTATCTCTGTGATAGGATGTCAAGCCCTTGGGGTGTATGCCCTGGAGCAGTACAGCTGGGTCATATGTAGTTCAGATTTTATCTTTTTGAGAAACTTCCACACTGATTTATATAGTAGCTGTACTAGTTTACACTCCCACGCATATTTTTTTCAGAATTCCTTTTCCTGGCAACCAGCATTAGTTTTCTTGATGACAGACTTTCTGAAAGGGGTAAGATTAAATCTCAAAGTGGTGTGAATTTAATTGTTTTTGTATCTGTCGAACCTTTGTGTTTCTTCTTTTGAGAGCTATACATTTCATTAGCCCATTTATTGTTTGGAAATTTTGAATTTTGGTACTTTACTTTTGCAGTAATTTGAATATTCTAGATATCTATCAAAGTACTAGCTGGGAAAGATCTCCAATTCTGTAGTCTTTCTGTTTGTTCTTCTGATTGTTTCCTTTTCTATGAAGAAACTGTAATTTCCTGTAATATCACTTGTTGATTCTTGATACTATTTCCTGTTCTATCAGAATTTTGTTCAGAAAGTTCTTTTTTTTTTTAAAAAAAGTTTTATTTATTTGAGAGAGAGAGAGAGACAGATAGAGAGAGATAGAGAGAATGGGTTCACCAAGGCCACCAGCCACTGGAAAAGAACACCAGATGCATGTGCCACCTTGTGCATCTGGCTTATGTGGGTACTGGGGAATCAAAATCGGTTCTTAGGCTTCACAGGAAAGCACCTTAAATAATAAGCCATCTCTCCATCCTTTGTTCAGAAAGTTATAATCTAAACCTATGATAGACAGTGCACTGCCCATGTTTTCCTCTAGCATGTTCAGCATTTCTAACTTTGTATAAAGGTCTCTGATCCTTTTTGAAGTGACCTATGTGCTGGGTGAGAGGTGTGGGTTTAATACTCTTTTGTAATTAGAGATCCAGTTTTCCCAGCACCATTTGCCAAATAGGCTGTGTTTTTCCTAGTGTATGCTTTACATATAATTTTCAATAACTAGGTGTTCCTAGCTCTGTCAACTCATTTCTGGATCTTCTAGAGACTTTATTCCATTACTCACTCCTTCCTATGTCAGTACCATACTCTCTTTGTCACTAAAACTGTATAGTATAATTTTAAGTCAGGAATTGTGATATCTACTTTAGTATTCTTCGTTCAGGTTTTTATTGGCTATGTGAGGTCTTTGGTGTTTCCATAGAAATTATTAGATTGTTTAATTCTAGTTCTGAGAAGAAAATCATTAGAACTTTGATAGTCTATGTAGATTAGCTTTGGAAATACAGGCATTTTCACAATGTTGATTCTTCCATCCAGGGGAATGGATCTCTTCAAAACCTAGGATTTGGAAGTGGATTGTGGTTGGCAGGGCCTGGGGCCTAGGGACGGCCTCAGCTGTGGGGACAGCCATGCAGTAGAGAGAAGAACATAAATTGCAAGCCCAAGAATCAGGATTAACAAGATTCCTTTCCAACTTCTGAGAGATTATGAGAAGCCATCAGGAGATGAAAAACCATCTCAGTAACAAGAAGGAAAAGAAGGAGGCCCATATAGCTTTTAGGAAGACTCTGGAAAAGGAAGCAAAAGGAAGGGAGCCAGACATCTTTGTCCCCAAGTTCAAGCAGAGGAAGGGTCTATGTCCACCACATGAAACAGGAGGACCAGCATGCGTGCTGTTCCTTAGCAATAACCAGGCCACCAGGCAGCCAGAGGCGGAAAAGGCTCCCAAGAAGAAGTCTGAGTAAAAGAAAGGGGCAAGCTGGCTTTTGCCATGCCAGATGTGCCAGATGGAATTGGAAGCTTAGGAATCTGGACAGCACATGCTTTCTTCCCAGGTTCCAGAAGCAGCGACTAGATAGAGCCCATGAGAAAAAGGAGGCAAGAGCACTGGAGAGGCTGAAGCAAGAGTTCTTGAAAAACACTGTGAAGTTTGGAGAGGTTGCGATGCAGCCTCCAGATCTGACAATCCAGCCCAAGAGGAGTATAAGCAAAGTACAGCCTGGTATGAAGTCACTGATGTTGAAGACATTGGTGGGCTCTGGTGGCATGCCCCAGCCACCAGCTAGCTCTCTAGCCTAGCAGTGAATGCTGGGTAGAAGGTTGTCTGTGTCCTATGTAAAGTCTCAGGAGAACAAGCTATGGAGCAGGGCTGGTGAGAACTCATGCCCAGGGATAAAGTTCACACAGTACCAAAGGAGGGAATACATAGCTGCCTGCTCCAAGTAAGAATGGACGTGTAGCTTAAAGCTCCATAGCCTGGCAGCAACACCTGGATGCACACCTATAATCATAGCCCTCAGGAGGTGGAGGCAGGATTGGGAGTTCAAGGCCAGCACCGGCTATATAGCAAGTGTGAGGCTAAACTGACTATTAAAGCATTTTCTCAAAACAAAACTCTCACCCACACATCAAGAGCCAGGCCTGTTACACCTTACAAGGTAAGCATGTGGGCCTTTTTTGACCGACTTGTCAGGGTCATCTCTCTAGCAGAGTTGGTCTCGGGAAGCTCAGCCCTGTGGCCAGGTGAGGTGCTAGAGTTGTGTGTGATCTTTTATTGCCCTTGTATTGAGAGACCAAATATAACCATTTTATGTAAAAAGGCCCAGGCCTGACTTAGAGAAATAGCTGGCTAATGTGCTGACCTTTGCTTCTGTAAACTTTGCTTGCTTGCTCAATGGCTGCCTTTCCCCCTAAAGTTTCTGAGGAATCTCCACTTCAAGGACATTGCAGAAACACTCCACTGCGGGGGACCTCTGGCCTCTGACCACCTGCTTAGATAAGAAACTGAGGAATCTCCACTTCAAGGACAATGGAGACTACTTCATCTGCCTGGAGTGCCCCTAGCTCCTGCCCCCAACTTTGCCCACTGAAACCCCAAGCCAATCAGAACTCTTTAAATCAACCAATCATATATCTATCCCCTACTTCTTTGTTCAAATTCCTATATGAACCCCTTCCCCCAAAAGGAAGGGGCTCTCTCCCTTACTACCACTGTGTCAGACTGTAGGGAGGGAGCCCAGGCCTAGGCTTGCAATAAAGAAACCTGTTGCTTTTACATTCGAGTGTCTCGGCTTCTGTGGCGGTTCTCTGGGTGACTCCTGGGTGACTGGGGGTCTTGGCTCCTTGTCAGGGGTCTTGGCACATCTTGGGGGCTCATCTGGGATCCCCAGAGACACCAACGGAACCTGAGACCCCAAAGGTTTCTTCTCTGACCGGTCCGATACGTTTTCCACTTGAGCGCTCTCTTTTTCCTTTCACTCTGTAGGCTAGCCGCATCTGTTTTCTGATCAGATCATATGTCTGGTGGATGCTGTAAGGACAGACCTGGAGGAGGCATGAAATGTCATGCCCCCTCATCTGAGTGGGGGCTCTGTCCAGGACAGAGCAAACCTGCTAATCTCTAGCGTGCATCTGTTTTTCTGGGGGGCCCTGTGTGTCTGTGTCTTGTGTCTTGTGTGTCTTGTCATTGCCGTAATCCTACAGACGTTCCTCTCCTGACTCAATAACATGGGACAGATTCCTTCCTCCCATTTAGGACTCTGCCTTGCACACTGGAAGGACATCAAAGCAGTTTCCCATAACAATGGGGTAAATGTTAAAAAAGAGACAAATGGATTACATTTTGTTCCTCTGAATGGCCTACCTTCAATGTAGGATGGCCACCAGAGGGGACCTTTCATCTAAATACTATACTTGAGGTTAAAAAAAAAAAAATGTTTTTCACCCTAGGAGTGGACACCTGATCAAATCCCTTATATTGTGACCTGGAGGAACCTGATAGAAGAGCCTCTCCCCTGGGTGAAGTCTTTCCTCCCTTCCTCGCCCCCTTCTTTACAGGTGCTGGCAGTTACACCCAAAGAGACACCAAGCCCACTGCTGAAGCCTTAGCCCCAGTTCTTGTGGGGGGCACTGATGAGATGGACAGGGTGGGTGAGTGCTCTCCCAAAAGGACTGGGAGACATCGGCCCATGCGGCCTTGCCTCCATGTTTTTGAGGGCTGGCAGGTTTCTCTTTCTCCTCCTTTATTTTCAGTTTGTGCCATCGCGTGGGACCAGACACGATGAAATGGCAACTGATGTCTCTTGGCCGAGGCCACTCTTCAGTATTGACTGAAGGCCAGCCGTCCTCTGCCTGGACCCGATAGCCCATTGGGTATTGGCAAAAACCCTCTATCTATTTCTTTCTGCCACAAAAAAAGAAAAAAGGAAAAAAAAAAGGTAACACATCGACCTCTTAAAAGCCTGTAGGGCAGGTCGCCGGCCTCTTAAACTTGTGGACAGGCTCACGCCCGGAGCTTTGGGGGACCCTCCGTGTGCTAATCAGCCCTCGGGAATGTTGATCTCTGGTCTTGGCATTTCTAATCTTTCTCTGTCATGGGTAACATTGTCTCCTGCCAAAATATAAATATATAGCTCTCAGATTCATGGAATAAGAGCTCTTCTGAAAGTTAAGGGAATTAGCTCTCCCAGAGGGAGGCAGGCTCTTTTTGGAAAGAAGTCCTCCAGGTCATTTCTGGATTTCTGGGCATCCATGAGGACCCGCATAGCTTATCTGGCTAGGAAATGAAAAGTTCAGGAAGGAAATTTCCCCTCTCTCCCTTTAAACAGAAAAACTACAAGCCAGCTTTGCAAGCACTCCAAAGTGGCTTGGGTCAGAGTCAGGTGGCAGACAGACAATGGCGCCTCTGCCCATGCAGGTGCCATGTCTCTGCCTCCTCTCCCAGGGGTCCTCGAGGGGCCCACTCCTTCTTCAGCAGCCTCCCAGTGGGCTGCCTTCTTCAGAGGCCTCCTGGCAGTCCTGGAGGTGCCCCCCTTTCCTTTCAGGTAGTCAGAATCCTTGGCCTCCTGGCATTCTTCTTGGCCATTACCTCCATGTGTACAAGATGGATCCCTGGTGAGTGCCAGGAGTAAAGCAAGGCTGATGTAAAGTGTATGCAAGCCCCTGCCTAGCCATCAACAGAGCACCAAAAAGCGGCAAGAAAAAAAAAAAGTCACATTTAACTGCAGCCTATAAAGAACTAAAGTTTTACGTTAAAAAAAAAAAATGTCAACTTTGTTACATGATATCATGAATATAATTACTGAATTTATGTTCTAGGTCAACTTCAACTTTCATAGAGGATTATTAAGAACAACAGAATTCTCTCTAAAGTGGTAATTTATCAGGTGTTAAAAAAATTATAATGTACTTAAAAGGAGGATACAACTGACCTGACTTCTAGGCCAGCCTGCCTCAAGATAACAACAATATTTGCCTTAGTTTAATGTCTTATTGGTATTAATGACATAAAATTGTCCTCAGACTACTCACTTGTTAGTGAGTAATGGGATTAATTAATTTGGTATAGTTTTTCATAATAGCCTTATAAAAAAGGTGGTTAATAATGGGATAAAATAAATTCATTGAAGGAACTGGGAAGAAATTTTTCAATGTTGGGACATAGAATGCTCATTAAAAATGCTTTTTGAGTGGTACTTAGATGAGAATGTTAAAGTATGTGAATAAAGATGTGCATATATAGGAAAGAAATTTCAAGCTAAACCTAAACACCATGCCTAAAGTGAGAGATTTTTCAACTGTTTACAGACTCTTAAGGATACTCTAAAAGTTTATATAGGGACATAGTCTTAATCTAAATTCATCTAATATTAGACACAGGTGATGCCTATGCTAGGTGGGTCACAAAGTCATACAGATGTAACTGGAGGTTTAACCAGGTTAAACATAGACAAGAGTCTTATCACCGTGTGTTTTGCAAATGGGCAAATTTGCTATGTAAAAACAACTTCAGAATAGGATAAGAAATGTCAGGATGCTCATCTCTCTGCTCTGTAAGTTCATTTTGTTCTTGCTTTCCAACATGTGCTACTTAAATCCATGGAAAGCTGGACTCTTAAAAAAAATGGATGGAACCCCCTTTATCTCAGACCCCATGCAAGTTTAAGCCATGTGTCCCCCAGACCTGACTAGAGACAAAATGGCCAATTGTCTCTGACAAAGAAAAAGGAATACAGCATATAACTGTGGTTCTCTTTAGTTCTTCTCTCTCTCTCTTTTTTTTTTTTTTTTTTTTTTTTTTTGATTTTGTTTTTCGAGGTAGGGTCTCACTCTGGTCCAGGCTGACATGGAATTAACTCTGTCATCTCAGGGTGGCCTTGAACTCATGACGATCCGCCTACCTCTGCCTCCGGAGTGCTGGGATTAAAGGCGTGCACCACCACACCAGGCAGTTCTTCTCTTTTGAACACCTAAAGTCACATGTGTTAGATAAAGTTTCTCACTAGACAAAATGTTAAATAGGTACCATTAGACTCCACTCACTAACTCAATTGGGATCCAAGATTGGCTCCTCATGGTACATAGAGAGGGGGAAATAAGAGACCAAATATAACCATTTTAAGTAAAAAGGCCCAGGCCTGACTTAGATAAAGAACTAGCTGGCTAATGTGCTTACCTTTGCTTCTGTAAACTTTGCTTGCTTGCTCAATTGCTGCCTTTCCCCCTTAAGTTTCTGAGGAATCTCCACTTCAAGGACATTGCAGAAACACTCCACTGTGGGGGGGGACCTCTGGCCTCTGACCACCTGCTTAGATGAGAAACTGAGGAATCTCCACTTCAAGGACAAAATCTGCCTGGAGTGCCCCTAGCTCCTGCCCCCAACATTGCCCACTGAAACCCCAAGCCAATCAGAACTGTTTAAAAAAACCAATCATGTATCTATCCCCTACTTCTTTGTTCGAATTCCTATATGAACCCCTTCCCCCAAAAGAAAGGTGCTCTCTCCCTCACTACCGCTGTGCCAGACTGTAGGGATGGAGCCCAGGTCTAGGCTTGCAATAAAGAAACCTGTTGCTTTTACATTCGAGTGTCTCAGCTTCTGTGGCGGTTCTCTGGGTGACTCCTGGGTGACCGGGGGTCTTGGCTCCTGGTCCGTGGTCTTGGCACAACAGTATTTTCCAGAAGTCTATTTTATAAAGTTTTCCTATTCTGAAGGGAAAAAAATCTAAGATTGTCTTTAATTTTATTTACAGTATCTTAAGGTTTTCTTCATAGAGCTCTTTCTTTTGGAGGCAGCTATTTTTAGTCAGATATTATTCCTAATTTATATATCAGCATTTTCATTGCTGGAATATATGTAGACTACTAATTTTAGTCTATTGATTTATGTATCCAGAAAATTGTTTAAGTTTTTTGTTTGAATCTAAGAGTTTTCTGATAGAAAAAAGTATGGTATCTCAAGTATAGATTCATGTTGTTTGTAAATAGGACTAATCTGATTTCTTCCTTTCCTATTTTATCTTTTTATATCTCTCTCTTGTCTTACTGCTCTAGCTGAAAATTCAAGCACTATATTGAATAAAAGTGAAGATTGTGGACATTTATCTCATTCTAGACTTTAAAGGACATATTTTTAATTTTTCTCATTTATTATTATATATTGGTTTAAAATACATAGCTTTTATTATTTTGTGCTATTTTGACCTTATTTCTAATTTCTCCAAAATTTTCATTATGAAGCCATGTTAAACTTTGTCAAATGCTTTTTCTGCATGTATAGAAATGTTTATAGGATTTTTGTGCTTTGGTTATTTATATTGTAAATTACATATAATGATTGCTTATGTTAAACCAACTATGCATGCATGGACAGAGACCAACTTGATCATGATGTAAAACCTTCTTAAGCTAGTTTTGGATTCAGCTTGCAAATATTTCGTTAAGAAATTTGCATCTCTATTGGTCAAAGAAATTGGTCTGAAAATTTTCCTTTTTCATTGTGTTTTGATCCAGGATAATTCTAGTTTCATAGGATGATTTTGCTACTGTTCCTTCAGTTTTGTTTTGTGGAACAATTTGATAAATGTTATTAATTCTACTTCCAAAGTTTGGTATGACTCAGCAATAAATTAATGTTTTTCTGGACTTTTCATTGTGGGAGAATTTTAAATACTACTATAATTTCATTTCTCTTTGAGTCTGTTTAATTATACATCATCTAGTTTTAATTTTGATAGGTCATGTTCATTTAGAAATGTATCCATTTTATCTCAGTTTTTCAGCTTTTTGGAATATAAAGTTTCCTAGTATTCCATAATTTTCTTCGAGATCTCACTGAGATGTGTTGTAAGAACTCCGTTTTCATCTCTAATTCTGTTAGAATCTTTTGCCTTTCTTTTGATAATTTGGCTAGGGGTCTGTCAATCTTCCTAACTTTTTCAATGAACTACCTTGTTTTTGGTTGTCTTTGTGTATTGTTCTCTTTGTTTCTATTTTTTTAAATTTTTTTGATTGTTTATTTATTTATTTGACAGCGACAGAGAGAAGGAGGCAGAGACAGAGAGAGACAGAGACAGAGAATGGGCGCGCCAGAGCTTCCAGCCTCTGTAAACGAACTCCAGATGCATGCGCCCCCTTGTGCATCTGGCTAACGTGGGTCCTGGGGAATTGAGCCTCAAACCAGGGTCCTTAGGCTTCACAGGCAAGAGCTTAACCGCTAAGCCATCTCTCCAGCCCTCTTTGTTTCTATTTCATTAATTCCTTCCGCGTTTATCATTGCTTCCATCCACTAGGTTTTGGAATGACATCTTGTTGTTTTCTAGCACCTTAAGGTGCATCATTATATTGGTTATCTTGGTTGTTGAGATCTCTTATAATGGTTACTGTGCACACTTATAGCTGTAAACTCTCCTTTTAGGAATACCATTATTGTACTCCAGAGTACCTGGGAGGATGTGCTAAACTCTTCATTAATGTCTCAAAATTTTTAAAATTCTTCCCAGATTTCTTCAGTGATCCACTGTTCATGCAATAGTGTGTTGTTCAGTCTATGGGTATTTGTGCAGTTACTCAAGTTTGTTTGTTGATTTCTAGTTTTATCCCACTGTGGTCTGATAGGATACATGGGATTTTAAGTTTTTGTACTAGTGAATGCTAGCTTTGTGAACTTTGTTGTGGTAAATTTTGAAGAAACATCCATGTACTGCTAAGAAGAATCTGCTAAGTCCTGCTGTATATGGTAAAATTTACCCTTTTTATTGGCATATTGTATATTTTCTGTTTGGATGACCAATCTAAATATGTGAGCGGGGCATTAAATTTTCCAACTATTATTATGCCAGGATCTATGCAACCATTTTTCCCTTTTAGTGTTTGTTTTAAGAAACTGAGATCCCTAATATTTGGCAAACAAAGGTCTATAATTGTTATGTTTTCATGCAGAATTGTACCTCTTATTAAGATGTTTCTTTTCATCTTTTGATTAACTTTTATTTGAATATTACTTCATCAGATATAATAGTTGTGTCTATGGCTATACCACTCTGAACATGCCCATTCCAATTAGATATAATAATCACTCTATCCATGTGCTTATGGTTTCCCTTTGCTTCGTAGGTTGATTTACATACATCCTTTGCTGCTCTTTTTGTAGATGTCTTCACCAGCTAGGTTTATTTCCTGAAGAGAACATAGACTTGCTGGTTTTTTTTTTTTTTTGTTGTTGTTTGTTTGTTTGTTTTTTGAGGTAGGGTTTCACTCTAGCCCAGGCTGACCTGGAATTCATAATTCATTCTGTATTCTCAGGGTGTCCTCGAACTCATAGCAATCCACCTACCTCTGCCTCCCAAATGCTGGGATAAAGGGCATGCACCACCACACCCAGCTTGAGAGTAGCATTTTTCAATCCAGTAAGTTTGTGTATTCCCATTTACTGAGTTAAAGCCATTTTATTTAACATTAATATTGAAAGCATCTTTCTTGTTAAGATTTATTTTTATTTATTTGAGAGAGAGAAATAGGTAGAGAGAGAAAGACACACATACACACAGAGAGAAAGAGAAAGAGAGAGAAAAAAAATGGGAATGCTAGGGCCTTTGGCTGCTGCAAACAAAGTCTAGTCATATGAGCCCCCTTGTGCATCTGGCTTACATAGGTCCTGGAGGATCAATCCTGGTTCTTTCAGATTTTCAGGCAAGTACCTTAAGTACTAAGCAATCTCTCCAATCCTGAAAACATCTTTATTTGGACTGTTTTTGGGTAATATTCCTGCTGGCCAGTTTATTGGTATTTCTTTTCCATCTTTCCTGTTAGCTTTAGGAGTTTGTTGGCTTGTTTTGCACATGAATGGTGCATTTCCAGGGTTTTATTGTTCTTCAGATTCTTACATGATGAACGCTCTTACATGTGTTCTATTAATGTATTCCTTTAAGAATTTTCTGTTTCGCTATTCTAGTTATCTGTATTTTTCCTTATAGATTTTCATATTATTTCTTTACTTTGTTCTTTTGGAATCTTGTCTGTGATGTGACATGGAGAAATCCTCTGGTTGTATTTGGGTTTCTAAATGTCAACTTCACCTAACTTTGGAAAAATTGCTGCTATACAATGATTCTTCTGTTTCATTAGATATTAGCCCTTTCTTATACTCCATAAATTCTAGGGTATGGAATTTTAAACATATACCAGACATCTAATATTAGTGATATCCAGCGATTTTGTTTTCTAAATGTCTGTGTTAATTATCATCTTGATATTTTCCTACATCCCTGGAGTATTTCGGCATGGCCTTGTTTGTTGGTGAGGCTCTGTATTGTCATTTTTACATGACTGACTTGAGTTTAGGGGCTAGTAGATCAAGAGCATGCTGGCAATGGATAGGTGTCAGGGCTTCGGCACTCAGACACAGTAAGTGAAAGTGTAAGTACAGTGCCTTCTGGATCCAGAAGTAGCAAACTGGTTTTTGGTGAGTGCTGGGTCTGTTTTTAGGCAATCATTGTGTTAAGTGGTTGCATGGTTGCAGGGCCTGTTGAATATGTGCTATAGTGAATGGTTATTGGATGCTGAGCCTTATGTATTCCAGGTTTGGTAAGAAGTAGCCTAGATGGTGGCCTTCTAGATCTGGAGCACATAGGACAGTGGGCAGTTATGGGACCTCCTTTTTCTAAGTCAGACCAAGAGATCATCAGACACAGGGTCTCCTAGGCATGAGGTACAGTGAATGGTGGTATGAGCATTGGGCCTTTTTACCACAAGCATGTAGAATGAGATGAAGGTTCTAAACACTAAGGAAGGTCTATATTTCTAGACAGTGTGATTATTTGATTACTTATAAATACTAGTAGGGAAAAGACAAAATGATGTTTTAGAAAGTGATCATGATCAGGAAATAAGGGATGCTAATTTAGCAACTATAATCAAAATATGAAGTTTTTTAAATAAATAGGGCCTTTGGCTGCTCCAAACAAACTCTAGTCATATGAGCCCTCTTGTGCATCTGGCTTACATAGCTTACATTAGGCATTGTAGGCAAATGTAATAACTGTTAAGCCATTTCTTCAACCCGAAATATCAAGCTTTTGGCCACATCCTATGTAGCTCCAAAGATTAATGAGAAGAAATACTTTTTAAAAAATATTTTATTTATTTTCAAGCATAGTGAGACAGAGAGGATAGGGGTAGAATTGACATGCCAAGGACCCTGGCCATTGCAACCAAACTTCAGATTCATGTACCACTTTTTGCATCTGGCTTTATGTGGGTGCTAGGGAATTGAACCCAGGTTATACTTTGAAGGCAAGTGCTTTAACTGCTAAGTCATCTCTCCAGCCTGCAAAACACTAAAAAGCAATATTAATAGTTTCTCTTTAGGTCTAAAATCCATTATACCTTTTTTTGTGAGGAAATGTGTGTATTCAAAATGGACTGATATTCATCCATAAATATTGTGGTGATTTGAATGTGAATGTACGTCCCCCATAGGTGTCTTATAAAGCTAGTAACTTGGCTCTTCAGCCACCTGGCTGGAAGAGGTGTCACTGGCAGCATTTCCTGGGGTGCAGCCCAAAGGTGTGTTTGGAGACAGATTTAATTCCATCCCAAAGGTGTAGAGAACAGCATGAGCTCAGCTGGGTGAATGCTTGCTGCTTGTTCCTGGTATTTGCTGACTGTATTTTTGTATTCTCTCTGCTTGAATTAGGAAATGGAGCCAGCTTTTTTCCACCACTGATAGAATTTCTCCTAGATCTGTAAGCTTGAAATCCATTTCTTCCATAAACTGGTCTCATCTGAATGTTTATCCTAACCATCTAGAACTGACTAAAGACAAATATGAACAAAATATGTCAATTATAGGAAAATGGATGAAACTGGAGATCATCATCTTAAGTGACATAAATCAAACTCTGAATGTCACAGGTTTCTCTCATATGTAGAAAAAAGGAAAAAGATATGAAGAATCAGGTACTAGAAAGAGAATGAGTAGGAAGATGATTAAAAAAAGATGATGGAGGGACAAGTATGACTAAAGTATGCATGTATGAAAATGACACAAAAATCAACTATTTTTGATTTAATAGAGCAATGATAATTATGTTTAAATCAAAGCATAAATTAAATAGTTTATAGGGCAAATGGGAACATAAAAACCTTCAAAGTTAAGAAAGCACAAACAAAATTATTTTTTGTCTAATAATGGCTAATTCGACTAAGCTCACAGATGAGAACTTCTGAGTAAAAAATATTTAAATAAATTTAAACATACTGGATGACTAACCAAGCTGATAGGAATTATAGATTCTATTTTTGGATAAGAAAATATAGTAGCATGTCTCATTTACATAATGATGCTTCAATGCTCAATGATGCTTCAGAATTGCACATTATGTTTGTGGTGGTTTGAATAGAATAGATGGCCCCCAATATATTCAGTTGTTTATTTGTTTGCAGTTTGCATCTGTAGCCACCTGGCTGGAGGCAGTGTCACTGGGTGGATCTTAAGGTGTGATGGTGGGTTTGAGATTTCAGTCTAAAGATATTCAAAGTTGCCTAGCTTGAGTTCCTGAAGTGTGCTATGTTGTGTGGCTTTTGGCTTTAGGCTTTTTAGCTTGTACTTCTCTCTCTCTGCTTGGTCCTGTGAAGGCAAGGCCAGCTTCTTCTGCCATCTATGGAACTTCCCCTGGATCTGTAGGCTTCAATAAATATCCCTTCCTCCATAACTGTGCCTGGTCTGGAAGTTCATCTCAGTGAACCTGAAGCTCTCTGCT
Organism: Dipus sagitta; assembly: GCA_036346955.1. Lineage (NCBI taxonomy): Eukaryota > Metazoa > Chordata > Mammalia > Rodentia > Dipodidae > Dipus > Dipus sagitta. The sequence goes on from CM070782.1 coordinate 60,440,279, forward strand.
ACAGAACTTGGTACCAGAAGTGGGGTGAAATGAACCTGACCATGTGGATGTTGATCTTTTGGGACCTTTGTTTTGGAGGAATGGGCATGGACATGGTACTTGCAACTGAAGATGCCTTCTGGAGTGGTAAGCCATGTTTTATGGGCTATTCTGATCAGAGTTTGAGAATGCTAAGTGCAGACAGCATTGAACTTTGATGCTTGGCTTATGAGCTTTCTAAGGGGAAGGAAAGACTACAGAGGACTTTGTTGGAACTGGGCTACTGGTATAAAGGCTGGCTGTGTTCTGCTTCTGAGGCCCAGAGAGTTTGATCAAGGTTACATTTGTTATGGACTAATGTGCTTGGCTAGAGATATTAGACTGAGAGATTTAAGATTTTAAGATGGAAAACTTTAAGCAAGATAAATTTACTGGCACAGAGACTGGCTTTAGATTACTGAAGCTGCTATTGTCAACACATTAGCAATCTTAAGGAAGATGACCAACTGCTTTACATTAAAACAATGAAAACTATGCCTGAGAAAAGAGCTATCATAGAAATGCAAACTCTTTTGGAAAACGTTGACTGGAGAAGAACCTGCTTTTTAAGGTTAGGCTTTATTTTGTCCATGAATTAAGAATATGGTTGCTGAAAGAGCCTTTGGAAGATGGACCGTGGTTTGCATGAAGACCTCAAGATGTTTTGGATATACCAGGACTATGCAAGCGCTACCATAGAGCGCACTGTTGGCCTGAGATGCAAGTGTTCCCTCGATACTCTGCCCAGCTGGAGGGGCGGAATTGGAAAATCTGAAGACTGTCAGTCTTTGGTTATATTGGACTTGAACTGTAGAAATTTGATGTTTGTATGATGGTGGTTGAATTTGCATTGTTTTAGTCTCTCCTTGCTATGCCTTATACCCATTGAAAATGTTTACTCTGTGCCTTTATATGTCAGAAATGTTTAATTTGTTTGATTTTACAGGTCTTAATATCTTAAACTGGTCAAGACTGTGGGGACCTTTGAAATTGAACTGAGTACAGTTTAAAATGTGTGATGGTTATAAATCTATTGGGGGCCAGGGGCGGAATGTGGTGGTTTGAATAGAATAGATAGCCCCCAATATATTCAGTTGTTTATTTGTTTGTAGTTTGCCTCTCTAGCCACCTGGCTAGAGGCAGTGTTACTGGGTGGATCTTAAGGTATGATGGTGGGTTTGAGATTTCAGTCTAAAGATATGCAAAGTGTGCCTAGCTGGAGTTCCTGAAGTGTGCTATGTTGTGTGGCTTTTGGCTTTAGGCTTTTTAGCTTGTACTTCTCTCTCTCTGCTTGGTCCTGTGAAGGCAAGTCAGCTTCTTCTGCCATCTATGGAACTTCCCCTGGATCTGTAGGCTTCAATAAATATCCCTTCCTCCATAACTGTGCCTGGTCTGGAAGTTCATCTCAGTGAACCTGAAGCTGTGTGCTACAATGTTAAAAAAAATAAAGAAGGGAATATACTAAACCGAGCCTTCCAAAGTTCACAAGATTTGAAAAATGGAATTTGATGGGTGGAGATTGAGACCTTAGAACACTAGCCATTGTTTTTTCAGGTTCTTCCTGGGATTAAGGATAACAGTGGTATCTTCCCTCATCTATATCTCTGGATGCGTATATTGCCTAGAATAGCTAAGTGCAGTTGACCTACTGGGAATAATTTGTGACCAGGTGTGTTTGATGATAACATGGTCTTATCTCTGAAATTATGTCTGGGAAATCACATGCTAAAAGCATATATAATTCATAAGTCAATAGCTATAAGTTGGTCAAAAACTAATCAGACAAAACCATGAAAATGGAAATAAAAATGGTTCATGAATATCACATAATGACATCAGATGAGGATTTTGTAGCAATATATATTTATTTACTTTATCAATTAAAAATAAAACCAATAATTTGAAAGATGCCTAAAATCAGATCCAAATGAAGAAATGGAAATGTGAAAGGTAGATGACAATTTCTAGAATGAAATATGAAAATAAAAAAAAAAGTTTTTATTGAGGAGGAGGGTTCCCAGCAGAATAGGGCAGGGATAACAGAAAAGTGGGTACCAATACATGATGTATCCATACAAAATATGTTGTTAATAATAATAATAATGAAAAACATATCCACAAATGTATATCTATGTAGGTGTATGTGTGTTTAAACACTTAGAAATCCTGTTGTCACATAAAAATAATGTTGCCAATATCTAAAGTGATTTGGAATATTCCAGATGCAATTGAATAACATGATTTTTTATGAAGAATTGTGACTAGACATTCTACTCTTATATATAATTTTTATTTTATTTTTCAACAATAATGTTTACTATGGTAATATTTTACAAGGACTGTGTCAGTCAGTGGAAGATAAATAAATGAAATAGTTCTTTCTTCCTAGGAAGATAACTGTATTTGGAGAACAAAGAATTAACTGAAATGTTATATGACAATATGAAAGGACTGGTAGCTGGTCAGTAAATATTGAATAAAATATTTGTATAAATGCTTGTAAAAGTGATATGAGGATAATGGTAAAAATCATTTAAGACTGAAATAGGAAAACAGTCAGCCTTATGTAATACCTACATGATTTAAGAAAGTATATTGTAGATGTTAACTATAGAAATAGCCCAAAATGTTCTCTGGACAATTCTATACCAACTTCTCCATTTTATCTAGCTAAATTAAAAAGAGAAATGAGGAGAAAATTCCTTATTCAAGATGAGAAGTTAGAAATACTGCACACAATAAAAAAAACAAGTAGCTGTCAAATGCACTGACTATTAGATAAAATTGACTCAGAGGCAGAAACAGCACAGAGAAAAGCCTCTGAATGGGAAAGAATATACCTGAATAGGCTCAGCACTTCTAACTGAGGGCTTTGTTGCTTAGAATGGGAAATTATGGTACATGAGGGTAAGAAGAGCACTCATGAGCCTGTTTCATACCATAGTGTGACAAGAAAGGCAAACCTTGCACCCATGGATGTATAAAGTACATATTGTTAGCTTGGAAGCAGTTGGCAGGTAGCAGGCAAATATTCATCTGGCGAATAACATAGCAACAATAAATTCTCTTAACACAATTATCGCATACAGAAAAAAAATAAAGTTCTAAGATACTGGGATACCTGAACTATTAAGGAATTTTCATTCAGTGTCTAGAATGTGGCTTGATGTCAAAAGACTCGCTGGGTTAGCAAGTGGCCTTGAATTTCGATCTTCAGAACCCATTAGCAGCCAGACATGGTAGGCAGCATGTGTCTGTAATCCTAGTCCTCCTATTGTGAGATGGGAGGCAGAGACAGGAGAATGCCCCAGAAGTTTGCAGAACAGCTAGCCAGGCAGTGAACAATGAGAAATTATCTACAGAAAAAAAATAGATGTATTTAAGATGCTTGTTCTCATGTAGTAGAATATAGTAAAATGCTATAAAGCAATAAATTGTAAAAGTGAGACTATAAGTGACAAATCAATATAACACATATCACTAAGTATTATGTACTTTAACTTAGTTTTCAACCATGTTTTTTCAAAATCCTTAAATTTATGTTCAGCTTGCACTACAATAATTGAATTTACTCATCTATTTTATTAATTTAATTGGACAACCAATGAGCTGTCATAAAATATAGAATAATTTTTGTTTCCATCATGCAAAGAAAATCATCTATCATTTTATTCATATACTGTAAATATGTATATATAATATTTATATATTGTAAATGGAAAATATTTCTTATAATCTTTAGATATATGCTATTAATCCTGAATCACTTTTATCATGAGAGTGAATTACTTTAGCCAAATCTGTGAATATTTAGCTCAAAAATGAAAGTGTTAATGTTATTAAATAATCTCTGGTGCTCCCAATGCCAGGAATGCTGAATATTTAAAATAGCATCAAGCAAGTAGCTGGATGAGCTTTATTTCTCCAGAATGCAGAACAGTTTGAAAGAGAATACTATTCCTCACTGGCTTCATATTTGGGGGGTTAGATAGCTGGTGGCACCATTGCTTATCTAAAAGAGATGCCAGAATGAATTCTAAAGCTGGGAATTAAATGACTAATTATTTAGTACAATGAGACATATCCTTTGTGATAATCCCTCAGTGTTTTACAGTTTTATAGCTAATTAGAAGCAGTTTCAAATACACATTTCCTTTCCTTAGCTTTAAAATGAGAATAGAGTCAGGTCTTTGGATGCAAGCCAGATGCTGATTTTATAACCTTAGCTATGTAGGCTAACTGCTAACAGCTCAGGATCTGAGACTTTCAAAGTTATTTTAGGACAAATCAGTTAATGAGCAGGTACAAACTTAAGCAGAAATGAGCAGCAGGGCAGAGGCGGCCAAATGTCAGGGAGGAACTCAGATGGTAGGACAAATTATAATTATACAATCCAGTTATGGACAGTGGAGAATAAAAGTGAACCAGTTTCAACTCCTATCCAGTCAAAAGGTTTAATTTTTTATGCATAGAAAGAGAAAATGTACAGATAATATAAACACACAGAGCATGTCAAAGTCTCTAGCTGTTGTCTCTCATGCAAACAGAAAGCAGTTTCCATTCAAGCAGCAGCTTCCTGCGTCCTACTGTTGGCTCTAATATCTGCATTGTCACTGTAATGAATAGTGCATCTTTATTTTGTACTGGTTTATTTATAATGATGAGACTGTATGTAGTCTTTCTACATGGTATAGAATGCTCCAAGAAATCATCAAGGTCATAATTCACTCCCCTGCTACCGTCACAGAATCAGCACTGGGGCCTAACCTCCTCGGACAATTACAGTGTTGGGGAGAGGCTCAAGTAACCTAGTTACTTTACATTAATAAGTTATGTGAGGTTGCCAGAGTCCACAAGATGGTTAAATCTGGGGGCAAGGAAGAAAATTTTACCAAAGATATGATACAGCTTGTGACTTTTATTTGCTACTTTGATTTTCAATGCAGACTATAATAAGCAAGGAAAAGGGAACCGTGATTTGAGCAGTTTCAATGAGGTAGTTTTGTCACTTTCAGCACATATTTTTTTACAGCAAACATATTAGCCCAAAGCTTCTTCCCAAAATGTTTTTCTTCAAAGGCTGTTTTTATAATTAAAAATGTTTGTTGAAATTATGTTTCTCAAACATTCCACCTTCATGGAACAGAGTTAAATTTAGTATAGGTAATTGTTTTGTTTGGCTGGCAAGTGAATATTATCAGTACTGCTTCTGACAGGATACCGCATTCTTAGAAAAGTAAATTTGTTCTGTTCTGAACCACAAAGGTAACATAGGTGTTATGTTCAACCACAAAGGAAAAAAGAAACCTGAACATTAGATTGTTTTCTTACTGCTAAGATACAACAAAGGGGACTAAATAACCCTCCTAAAGTTGTCCAATAAAATGTCTCAGAATTAAAATGATGACAAAAGTGACAAAGGCATGAGACACACAGGAACGCGTCCACCCTGCCGAGCAATCATTGTGGTTGCATCTTTCTACTTTCCGTTTCATGGCTGTTTTGAGCCTACCTTCCCAGTCTTAATGTAATTCCTGTGAGCTACCTCAGATCCACTCAGTAAATCGATTTTAGTTTAATTTAGCCAAAGTCAGATAGAAATGCTTGCTACCGAAGGGATTGCAAACTGAGCTAGAAATTTTTGGTGGAAGTACCTAAGACTTGTTTTCTGGTGCTTTCCATCAAAGAGCAGGACAATACTTGATTGTGGAGGGAACTTTTCCTTATTGACTGATGATAGCCAAAAAGGCTTCATCCAATGGCTTGGCTTACAAAGTAAAGGATTTCACAGATATAGGTGCAAATGATGGTGAAGGTGGTCATGTGATGGAACTGATACCAAACAGATAGTGCCACTGTAACTAAAATGTAAATCTATTTCCCCGTGTCACTTTAAAATTTGTCCAGTGAGCTACTGAGCAAAAACTATAGAAGAACTCATTAATTTATTCTCACTGTTGGAGAATAAACAGCTCTAAGTCACCTGGAGCCATAAAACAACATTGCAATTGAGATTTAGGATAATCAATAAAATGTAGCAACTCTGAACATGATTTACTGTCAACTCTGCTTTTCTTTCCTGGCTGGGGCCAACCTCCAGCTGGCTGCCTATCAACCTTTCTGTCTCCCCCTCATTAATGTCTTTTCTCTTCTCTTCAGGTCTGCCAATATCTTTGCTGCCTCAATTATTACTGATGTTTTCTACTTGAATGCTCCTGGTACCTGTGCAGTTCTTGAGAGTATATATATATATATATATATATATATATATATGTGTGTGTGTGTGTGTGTGTGTGTGTGTGTGTGTGTGTGTGTGTGTAGCAGTGGTGGGGTGTGCTGCTTTATGCCTGCATAAAAACACACCAAAAGCTCTCGCCAAACAGCAGCAAATGGGAAATGACACTTTTTTTTTTCTCTTTTTCTTTTTGCCTGATGCACTTCTGTATCACGCAAAAGTCTTTAAGGTCTTTCATTTAGCCATGGTGATCAGCTATATTTTGACTGGAAGTGGATTGCTGCAGAAAGACAACACATGGACCCACATGCATGCATGTGTGCACATGCACATACACACAACTAAAATATTTTTAGTCTTAGTTAAGAGGCCAGGTAACAAACAATGAAGAAACTGATACTGGACTCTAAAAAGGTCAAATGAGTTCATGATAACTTGAGCCTTTTCGCTTGAATATGTAGGTTGATGGCAAAGGAAGGAAAATAGGACCAATATGAGATGTTGACTTTGTTAGCCCAAACTGGAAAGCTTTTATGAGGGTAATCTCTGTTGGAAAATAGCTAGATTTCTAAAAGAAATAAATATGACAGGAAAATCAGGGACTGGGCCTCGGTATGTAGCTTGGTGGTAGAGAATTTGACTATTCTATGAAACAGCCTGGACTTGAGTCCCAGCTTGGTAAAGGAAAATTCTAGAAATGATAGGAAATGAAGACAGTCATGGAATTGAGAAACTTTCAGAGTTGAACAAACAAAATGCCTTTCCTGGCTTACTTGCTTCATTTTGAGCTGGATATTTCTAGAGTAAAACCATTTGCCTTAGAATCTGAGCTTTGTGGGGAAGGATCAAATCACAAGCACGATCTTCATGAGTTATGAAAAGTACAAAATAAGTAAGCTTTGGAGCACAGATTTCATTGGACCCGTGGTGCTGAATTACTTTGTATTGAATGCCATCAGTTGTGAGACAATCATATGATATTCCCGCAGATATATCAGACGCTCATGGATGCAGTTAACTGTGATTCCTCTCAGTACTGAGATTACAGGCTGGTGTGGCTGGGCCCAGATTTTTATGTGGTTGCTGGTGATTGAACTTAGGTCCTTCTGCTGGCCCAGCAAGTGCTCATACCTGCTGCATCACCTTCCCTGCCCTAATCTAACACAGAGTCCAGTGTATATACTAGGCTGACTGTAAACCCAGCAATACTCTTTTCTCAGACCTTCAAATGCCGGGACTACATCTATGAGCTATGTGGAAAAAGGAACTGAACATGTGGCTATTGCTCTATGCGCATGGCTGGAATCAAGCAGGTTAGCTTCCCATCATTAGGTATTTCCTCACTTACTTTTGTAAGTACTACTAGGATAGAACCATCAGGTGAAATCACAAATGCTAAAGGAAAAGTAAATCTTAGGGTCCCCATCATATATTAGCAAAGACTATGCTAGAAATTATTTAGCTTAGGAAAAGCATCTCCCCCATGCCTATTTTAGATGTCATGAAAGGACAGTGGTAAGTGAACAGAGGGAAGATCCAGGTGTTACCAAAGCCTTAACACAAGGTGGATAAAATCGGAGCTCAACTTACTTCTCATCATCAGGACAGGGAACCTTTAAACATACTTTTATTTGCCATAAGCGAGATATTTTCCAAACAAGACTGTAATAAGAATTCCCTATTATTCTGTCCCTGTTCTACTGGTGCATTTTGTTTATGTTGGTAGCAAGGAATTTGTCATTCTGCTGTATGGGTTCCACGTAAATCAGTATGACACTAGGCCAGATATAGAGTGTATAGTCATCTCCCAGATCCTAGAATAAGAAAACTTGTGTGTACTGTCTTCTAGGAAGTAGGATTTTTAACTAGATAGAATAGTACATCTTCTTTCTTTCTTTCTTTCTTTCTTTCTTTCTTTCTTTCTTTCTTTCTTTTATGTAGTGAGAAAGACAGGCTATGACAGTTGTATGTCTTATCTCAGTCTTTCATACACGTGGGAGCATTGCTCCTACTGGAATACTGTGATTGGTTGAACCACAGGATTTGATATGTTCAACATATGAGTAACACTGTTGGAAGTTCATGCTGATGTGAGCTTATACTGAAGATCTTTAATGTAAAACTTGCAATGTTTGTGAAGGTATGACTCCAAGGATGTGGGTCTATAAGTACCACAGTAAATGTATTTTCTGCTAGCATGCACAGGACATTTAACACATAGAAGGTTAAGAAAAATTCAAGTCCAGAATTTTAACAATAGTTCTTTCAAATAAACTCACCTATTCTGACTGATGCATGTGGTTCTGGACTCTGTAAAGATGAAATAGAGAGACTTCTGGGTAAGATGGCAGCTTAGGAGCTATACAAAACCAGCCTAGGGAGAGATTTAAGCAAAACTCCAGCAAAATACACTCTTCTTCTGAAAAGTGAAGGAGTACAGGTTATCCATAGACACAGCACAGAAGCCAGAGAGAACAAGACCCACCAGAAAGGAGGAAAATGGCCAGAGTCCCACTGAGGCAATCTTGGTCCGCAATCTGCACTAGGCCCAGGACAGTCCCACCATGCACGCCAGGCAGCAGCAGCAGCAGAGACCAAGCAACAGATGTTTCAACTCCATCAGCCTTCTTGCAAAGTTAAGAAATCTGAAGGAAAGACAGCTGAGATCAACTAGAGAGCTACTGAAAGTGCGAGCAACTCCAGAAGTATGAACTCTTCCATCCCCTACCATCAGAACCAGGAAGCTCCTGATCAAATATGAGAACTCAGTGTATAACAGAAAGAGAAGAATTTCAATCCAGAGGCTTAGTAGGTGTTTTCAACAAATTCATAGAAGGAAAATTTACCCAAATTGGGAAAGAAATGCCAATGCAGACAAGAAGCTTTTAGAACGCCAAAGAGATAAAACGTGAAAAAAAAAAAAAAACTCTCCTTGCCATGTTGAAATTAAACTACTAAATACATATACCAAAGAAAATATATTGAAAGTAGTTAGAGAGAAAAAGCAAGTCACCTACAAAGGCAAGCCCATCAGAATAATTGCAGAGTACCCAACACAAACTTTAAAAGCCAAAAGGGCTTAGAATGATGTATTCCAAGTTCTGACAGATAAGAACTGTCAACCAAGATTACTTTATCCTGCAAAGCTATATATCCAAATTGATGGTGAAATAAGAACATTCCACAACAAAAACAGGTTAAAAGAATTTATGACAACTAAACCAGCTCTACAGAAAATTGAAGGAATTATTAATGCCAAAGAGAAAGCAAAACACACACAGGAAGAAATAGGAAAAAATAAACCACATTCGAATAACAGTTAAAACAAATGAGTAAAGGGAGAAGAGGAAACACTACAAAATAAGAATGGCAAGAATAAATGCACACACTTCAATAATAACTCTTAATATCAATGGCCTCAATGCACCATCCAAAAGACACAGGCTTGCAGACTGGATTAAAAGGCAGGATCCTGCCAATTGTTGTCTCCAGGAAACTCATCTCTCAATAAAAGATAGACACCACCTTGGGGTAAAAGGACAGAAAACAGTATTTCAAGCAAATCCACATGTGAAACAAGCAGGGGTTGCTATCCTAATATCTGACAGGATAGAATTCAAACCAAAATTAGTGAGGAAAGTTAAGAAGGTCATTTTATGCTGATTAAAGGAATACTCCAGCAGAAGGACATTAAAATCCTAAACATATATGCACCTAACATGTGGTCTCCCAGTTTCATCAAACAAACATTATTAGACTTAAGCTCACAGATAACATCAAACACAATTGTAGTGGGAGACTTCAATACCCCACTCTCATCAATTCACAGGTCATCCTGGAAAAAAAAATAAACAGAGAGACATCTGAATTAAATGATGTCATGGAACAAATGGACCTAACAGATATCTACAGAACATTCCATCCAAATGCTGCAGAATATACATTTTTCTCAGCAGCACATGGAAAATTCTTTCAAATAGACCATATATTAGTACACAAAGCAAATCTCCACAAATACAGGAAAATTGAAGTAATTTCTTGTACTCTATCTGACCACAATGGGATTAAACTGCAAATCAGGAACAATAAATAAATAAATAAATTCATAGAATCAAATGATGATGATAATACAACATATTGGGCTGGAGAGATGACTTAGTGGTTAAGCGCTTGCCTGTGAAGCCTAAGGACCCCGGTTCAAGGCTCGATTCCCCAGGACTCACCTTAGCCAGATGCACAAGGGGGCGCATGCGTCTGGAGTTCGTTTACAGTGGCCGGAGGCCCTGGCGTGCCCATTCTTTCTATCTACCTCTCTCTCTCTCTCTCTCTCTCTCTCTCTCTCTCTCTCTCTCTGTTCCTCTCAAATAAATAAAGAAAGAAAGAAAATAAAATAAAATAAAATAAAATAAAAATAAAAAAGATAATACAACATATCAAAACCTTTGGGACACAACGAATGCAGTCCTAAGAGGGAAATTTATAGCTCTAAGTGCCTATATTAAGAAATTAGAGAGTTCATAATTAAACAATTTAATTCTTCATCTTAAGGCCTTGGAAAAAGAAAAGCAAGGCAAACCAAAAATCAGTAGATGAGAAAAAAATCATAAATATTAGGGCAGAAGTTAATAGAAACAATAAAAAAATTCCAAAGAATCAACCAAAGAGTTGGTTCTTTGAAAGGATAAACAAGATTGATAAACCCTTAGCAAATTTGACCAGAAGAAAGAGAGAAGAGACAAAAATTAATAAAATTAGAGATGAAAAAGTCACCATTACTACAGATGCTAAAGAAATTCTGACATTTATAAGGACATACTTTAAGAATATACATACATCTAAGTTTGATTCATATGACCTATCAAAATTAAATCAAGATGAGATAAACCATTTAAGTAGACCTATAACAAGTACAGAGATCCAAGCTGTTATAACAAGTCACCCAATTAAAAAAAGCCCAGGCCCAGATGGATTCACTGGTGAATTTTACCAGACCTTCATGGAAGAACTAACACCAATGCTTCTCAAACTTTTCCATAAAATAGAAAAGGAAGGAAGTCTACCAAACTCCTTCCATGAATCCAGCATCACCCTGATATCAAAACCTGGCAAAGACAGAACAAAAAAAAAGAAAGAAAGAAAGAAAAGAAAAGAAATTTACCGACCAATCTCCCTCATGAACATAGATGCAAATATTCTGAATAAAATATTGGCAAGCAGAATACAAGAATATATCAAAAATATTATTCACCCTGACCAAGTTGGCTTTATCCCAGGGATGCAGGGATGGTTCAATGTATGCAAATCAATAAATGTAATACATCATATAAAAGGTCTCAAAGACAAAAATCATATGAACATCTCAATAGATGCAGAAAAGGCATTTGATAAAATCCAACATTCTTTCATGATAAAAGTATTACAGAAACTGAGAATAGAAGGAACATATCTCAACATAATAAAAGCTACTTATAACAAACCTACAGACAACATAATACTAAACGGTGAAAAATTTGAAGCTTTTCCACTAAATTCAGGAACAAAACAAGGGTGTCCACTATTCCCAATTTTATTTAATATCATACTGGAAGTCTTAGTTATAGCAATAAGGCAAGAGACACTCATAAAAGGGATACAACTTAGAAAGGAAGAGGTTAAATTATCACTATTTGCAGATGATATGATTCTATATATAAAAGACCCTAAAAACTCTACTGGAAAACTGTTAGATCTGATTAACACTTTTAGCAATGTGGCAGGATACAAAATAAGTACACAGTAATCAGTAGCTTTCCTATATACTAACAACAAATATGCTGAGAATGAAATCAGGGAATCTCTCCCATTCACAATTGCCTAAAATAAATAAATAAATAAAGTACCTTAGAATAAATGTAATTTAGGAAGTGAAGGATCTCTACAATGAGAACTTTCAAACACTCAAGTGAGAAATTGCAGAAGACACAAGGAAATGGAAAGACATCCCATGTTCTTGGGTTGGAAGAATCAATATTGAGAAAATGTCAATCTTACCAAAAGCAATCTATACACTTAATGCAATCCCCATTAAAATTCCAATGGCATTCTTCATAGGAATAGGAAAAACAATCCCAAAATTCATTTGGAAGCAGAAATAACCTCGAATAGCCAAAACTATTTTGAGCAACAAAAATAAGGCTGGTGATATCACCATACCTGATTTTAAGCTATATTACAAAGCCATAGTAACAAAAACAGCATGGTATTAGCACAAAGACAGACCTGTAGATCAATAGAATGAAATGGAGGACTCAGATGTTAATCCAGGCAGCTACAGCCATCTGTTTTTTGACAAAAATGCCAAAAAATATTCATTGGAGAAAAGACAGCCTCTTCAACAAGTAGTGCTAGGAAAACTGGTTATCTATATGTAGAAAGATGAAAATAGGTCCTTGTCTTTCTCCATGCACAAGAATCAAATCCAAGTGGATCATGGACCTTAATATCAGACCTGAAACTCTGAACTTGCTAGAGGAAAAGGTAGGGGAAACCCTTCAACATATGGGTATAGGTAATGACTTTCTGGATATAACCCCAGTTGTTCAGAAAACAAAACCACTGTTCAACCAGTGTGATCTCATGAAATTACAGTGCTTTTGTACAGCAAAGGACACTGTGAATATAGCAACGGGACAACCTACAGAATGGGAGAAGATCTTAGCCAGCTACTCATCTGACAGAGGATTAATATCCAGAATATGCAAAGAACTCAAAAAATTGTACAGTAAGAAATCAAACAACCCAATCAAATAATGGACTGTGGAACTAAATAGAGAGTTCTCATCAGAAGAAATACAGATGGCATATAAATATCTACAAAGGCTTTCTACATCCTTAGCCATCAGGGAAATGCCAATTAAAATTACATTGAGATTCCATCTCTCTCCCGTCAGTTTGTATACCATCAAGAAAACAAATGACAATAAATGTTGGCAAGGATGTGGTAAAAGAGGAACCCTTCTTCACTGCTGGTGGGAATGTAATCTGGTACAGACATTGTGGAAATCAGTGTGGAGGTTCTTGAGACAGCTAAAAATAGATTTACCATATGATGCAGCTATAGCACACCTAGGCATATAACCTAATGATTCTTCTCACTACCTTAGAGATACTTGCACACACATGTTTATTGCTGCTCTATTCACAAAAGCTAGGAAATGGAACCAGCCTAGATATCCATCCACAGATGCATGGATAATAAATATGTGGTACATCTACACAATGGAGTTCTATTTAGCGGTAAAGAAAAATGAAATTATGAAATTTGCAGGGAAATGGATGGATCTGGAAAGGATTATACTAAGTGACATAACCCAGGCCCAGAAAGCCAAACATCTTATATGTGGATGCTAGCAACAAAGGTATAGAGTACAAAGGTATTGTGTGTGATCTGGAATCAAAAATCAGTAGCAGAGGCCCATAAGCTAGAAAAAGGCTATAAGGGAGGGAGGAGAAGGAAGGTCTTAAGGGGAAGGTATTGTATATATGTAAGTAAAAGAACAGATTACAGGGAGCAGAAAGGCTTAAGCAAGGTCAGGGGAAGAGATTGTATAAAAGAAAGGTGGGAGTGTCAAGCAAAATTCAAGATATTCTGAATAAGACATATGAAAAAGAAGATGAAATGGAGTAAAAGTAGCTAAAAGAGTGTGTAAAGATGTTAACTGACTAACACATAGCTTCTGGATGTGGGTAATATTAAAGGTATGATTTCTATGTCCTGTGCTTTCTGTGGTTACTCACGTCTCAGGTGTGACCAGGCCCACCCTACTCAGTCTACATGTTAAAGGCCTTCCATGTTGTGGCAATGGGCCTTTTGCCCAAATCTCATGTGGTAAATATGCACAATCCTACTGGGTGTTTCCCAGTTCATTCCTATAGGTACTGACATTGGCCATCTACTTTCTAAGGCAGCAGTGGCAAACTCTAAGCCTCAGGCTGTTGCAGCCTGGGAGTATGTCATATGTGTACAAATAATACTGTTAGTGATCTCATACAATGCCTTGAGCACCAAGATCTCAGAATTGTATTCTTGAAGGGTGTACAATCAAGAACTGTCTTGGTATGTTCTTCAAACAGGAATGAGTGAGGTTCATAGCATTTCAGCAACTGTACTCCCAAGAACATAACTGTCCAGTCCATGATGTGTTAGATCCTCCTCTGAACATTAGCTCTATCCCAAGAGCAGTCTTTGTTATTGTTTGAAAATTTCAATCTGATATCTCTCGGTCAAAGTTTATAATAATTTGAGACCTAAGTTTAAATTTCCAACAGAACATGAAGTCACATAACAATATCTACCATTTACTGATCTCTTAAATTGTGCCAGTGGCTGCATGAAACATTTAAGTTAATGTGTGTCATCTCTTTCAAGCCATATAGGATATTTTTGGTTTGTTTTGTTTTTGTTTGAGGTAGGGTCTCACATTAGTCCAGGCTGACCTGTAATTCAGTATGTGCTCTTAGGCTGGCCTTGAAGTCACAGCAATCATCCTACCTCTGCCTCCCAAGTGCTACGATTAAAGGCATGCACCACCACACCTGGCAAGCATATTTAATTTTAATTTTATTTTATTTGTGTATTTGTGTGTGTGGTATGTGTGTGCTTGTGTGCATTTATAGGACAGAGGTCACTGCTCAGTGTCTTCCTCAATCATTCTCCACCTTACTTATTGAAGGAGTATCTCATTAACACAGATTTCACTAATTCTCCTAGGCTAGCAAGTTAACTTTCCCTGGACACCTGACTGTCTCCACCTCCAAAATGCCTGAGTATTGGCATGTGACGACATATCCAGCACTTATGTGGGGTGCTGGAGCTCTGAACTCAGGCCCTCCTGCATATAGGGAATGAACTTTGCTACTGAGGCCATCTCCTCATTCACCTGAAGAGGATCTTTATGAGGCTAGTTTATTGTTCTGAATCACAGAGATGCACCTTGAAAGTTGGATAGGCTTAGTGTTCAACTCATGAATAGTGTAGTTGCTCGTGTTAAGATTTTCAGTTTCAATAATACACTAAGCATCATTATGTGGCATGTATATTAATTACTGGCTAAAATGCCCCAAAAAATCACTTCCATCCTCTTTGTTTTTCTACTTATGCTATCATAGATGGACATTATTTCAGAATTTAAAAAGGATAAACCTGGACTGAAGAGATTGTTCTGTGGTTAAAGGAACTTGTTTGCATAGCCTGATCGCATGGGTTCAAATCCCTAGTTACTCATGTAAAGCCAGAAGCACAAACTGCTTCATGCATCGAGGTTTGTTTGTAGTAGCAAGATCCTGGTGCACCCATTATCTCTCACTGTCTCTCCTTGCAAATAACAACAATTTTCTTTTGGTTTTTCAAGGTAGGGTCTTGCTTCAGCCCAGGCTGTACTGTAATTCACCATGTAGTCAAAGGGTAGCCTTGAACTCACAGTGATCCTCCTGCCTTTGCCTCCTGAGTGCTGAGATTAAAGGCATGTACCACCATGCCTAGCTTAAATAAAAATGTTTTAAAAAGGATAAACTTCATTCTAAATTGCTTAAAGTCTTAGAATTAACTTTTTTACAAAATTTAAATGAATATATTATCAGTGAATTATCATCATATTTTAGTATAGTTGTTACTTTCCTGCAAAATGGAAGATAGATCCACACTGAGAAAGCAGTGCACATTTCAAAAGTAAATGTGTCATCTCACTCATAATCGTCTGGCAGTGAATTCTTAAGTGTACATCCAAATATTTTCAATGCTTTCTCAATTATGAGAGCAGCTTGGAAATTTCACATTTCACCGCCCACCCTTTCTTTGCCTTCGCCTGCTCTTTTCAAGTCTCTTCTGCTCATTATCTCATTGCAGCTCTTTTCTGTTAGTCAAGAAGTTTATTTATGACACCGATCAACCCTAATCATGCACGAGAGATTGAAAAAAAGGAATTCCACAAGATTAAACTTATCTCTGGAATATGTGAACACTTTGAATTAATTGTTGATTTTGCAATTAGTGTGACTGCAGGCCAGCTGGCTTCCTCAAGCACAAGCCAAATGACACTTGACAACGCTTAAACTTTGTCAATGTGTGCCGTGAAGTCTTGAGCTGTCACTCTGCCCTGCCAGGAGCAACATACTCATCTCTCTTTGCTTGTGACAGAGCTATCCTGAGACAAAAGCAGTGTTCTTGGAGCTAAACATGACTGCTAAACATGTGGAGTGCTACATTTTGTAAGCCTTGCTCTTAAAGCTACTTTAAATGAGTTTGGTTGGATTTTTAAAGTATGATGTTTGTTTAGTTTGTTCATTGTTTTAAAACAAGTGTTTTAAAAAATACAGATTTCTTGCTGGGCATGGTGACCTACATCTTTTTTTTTTTTTTTTTTTGTGACCTACATCTTTAATCCCAGCATTTGGGAGGTAGAGGTAAGAGGATCACTGTGAGTTCAAGGCCACCCTAAGACTACATAGTGAATTCCACATCAGTCTGGGCTAGAGCAAGAAGCTACCTTGAAAAAAAAACAATACATGCATACATACATACATACGTACATACATACGTACACATATGTGTATATGGCTGAGGAAATGGCTTAGTGGTTAAGGCATTTGCTTGTGAAGCCTAAGGACCCATGTTCATCTTTCCAGGTCCCACATAGGCCAAATGCACAAGGTGATGCAATCATGCAAGTTTTTACATGTGGACAAGGTGGTGCACATGTCTGGAGTTTGATTGCTGTTATGGAGGCCTTGACATACCAATTCTCTCTCTCTCTCTCATAAATTAAATAAATTAAAAATATAGATTTCATTTTCTGTATTACACCTATTGGCACACTTCAATTATTCACTTTGAAATAACTTGATATATGAATATTATTAGGCTCATGGTTATACAGGTTTAAATAATTTTAATTGATAAACATTCAAGTTCAGTAAATGACTTTTTTAGAAAAATACACAAATAGCTGGCATGAAACTTAACAAGTACATTTGCATTTTATTTTTAAATCAAACATTTTATATCTTCAAGAGACCTTCAGGGATGTAACCTTGAAAAAGGTTTTGTAGATGAGTGTGCTTTCATCTATACCTGAGAGACTATAGAGATGAAATTTACATGCTATTCTTAATACTCCACCTTACCATGCATAATATAAATAACACAAAGACAGTGAACAACAAGCAATTCTTCTGGAATTGTGAATAAATTACTTTGAAGTTTACACACAAACTAAAAACATTTGAATTCAAGTCTTAAACACTTAAATACACACATAGAAGCCATGCACAGGAGTAGGGAAAATGCTCACTTGGAATTTATTGTTGCTCAGAACAGAAGACAGAGAGAAAGTTTTATAGAGTGTGTAAAGAGAAACAATTCAGGATTTCAAGGAACTGACAGAAGGCCATTATCAAGAAAAAAGAGAAGCTTAAAAGGAAAAATTCAGAACTTGTTCTCATCCCTGGGAAACACTGTCTTATTTAAAACAATTTTACAAATTCTACTATGTTATTAAACAACGTTAACATAGTAGAGTTGCATGGATATTTTATTGTGGTTAAGAGAATAATATTTTGTCTCAAAGAATTGGCTTTTAATTTTTAATACAGTGGTCATATTTTATTGGTTTCATTGAAAATTTCACAACTTAATAAATTTAAAGCACCAAAATATTAAAGGCTGTCTCTGTTGTTTTGTTTGCATTTCTAATTCATCCTCTTATTTTGTAACAGTGAGCAGTGTATCCTTAGGCAGCCTCAGTGTTTTTGCAGACAGACCATGAGAAACATAAGGATCTACATTTGGAGGCAGTGTTCTAAAACATGACAGTGATTTGTATTAGAATAAAAGAGACACAAGGCCAAGGAGAGCACTGGAGAGAAAAATATATATATATTGTAAGGATTATTAGACACAAAATCAGTATAGTAATCTTTCCTGGAGTCCAAAACCCTGACAACAAACAGGAATATTTCAGATAGTCAACTCTGCTAGGCTTTTAGTAATAACGTATTTGCCTAGTATCCATCATATCAGATCTACAAAAAGAATCGCAATAAACATGGTTTTATTTTTTCTTTATAGTCATACATGGAGCTGACAGTGCAATTTATTGGTATTGCCTATTTACAGTTTCTTCTTCCAAGAGAAATGTGTTTGGAAATGTAATGTTTGTCCCTGAACAAATTTTCAAAATAGTTAAAAACAAAACAATAAATACTGTCTGCCATTATTTCTTAGATTAGGGGAACAGTGTACTATCTTAAGAAGAATGGATTGAAAAAAGTACACTAAATATAATGGCTCCCCAGTTTGGAATATATACAAATTTCCTTTGCAACTGTATGACTTATGATCAAATAAGATATCACATACAGGTTTTGTGTTGCATATTTGGACTTTACTCATTACAGTAAGTTATTAAGCATCAGCTACAACAAAGCCATCAGTCAAGTTGGATAGCTTCATGCCAGAAAATTTGGTCGTAGTGAGAATAGACTAATATAAACTTCTGCATGACTAAATTCATAATATGGGAAAACAAAAATAAATACATTTATACTTTCATTCCATATATAGGTATTAGAACCTACCAACAATATCTGTTTTAGGAATTCTGCATTGAGCAACAGCAACAGAGAAATACCTTATGTGATGGGCCTATAGTGGACAAGATGTAGAGCAAGCAGGATGCATAAAGCTTACAGTTTCAAAGATTATGCACATTATTTTTATAGCAGTTTAATAGTCTTAGAAAATTTAAGCTGACAGTGTAAATGTTTCTCTATCCCTACATATGCAGGCTCCACAGGTAGTAACATGTTCTACTCAAGTCATACATTTGGTACAACTGATGGACAGGTGTTGATATTTCATTATCACCTAATATCCATAGTTTACACTAGCATTAACTCTTAAGGTCATTCATTCTACAAATACAAATAGATGTGTGATCAACACTATAATATCACATTGTTACTCTTGTTTTAAACCACCCTGTTACCTTCCCTATTACCTTTGGAGCTATTGGTCTTTCTCTTTTTTTCCCAGTTTTGTCTTTCAAAAGATGGCATAGTCGGATTGCAGTGTAAATGCATCTCAGATTAGCTTCTTTCAGTTATAATGTGCACTTAAGTATTCTCTATGTCTTTTCATAGCTCATGTCTTTTCAGTAGATGTATAATATGCAGTTATGTGGATGTACTACAACTGATTTACCCATTTACCTACTGAAGGGCATCTTGCTTGATTGCAAGTTTGAGCTGTGATAACCAAAGCTACTATGAAAATTTGTGTACACTTTGGTGTGGACACGAGATTCCTTTGGATGAATACCAACTAGTACAACTCCTGCATCATGTATTAAAGGTACATTTCTTTTAGCCTGGCATGGTGGTGCAATCCTTTAATCCAGTACTTGGGAAGCAGAGGTAGGAGGATTGTCATAAGTTCGAGGCCACCCTGAGACTACATAGTGAATTCCAGGTCAGCCTGGGCTAGAGTGAGACCCTACCTCGAAAAACCAATAAATAAATAAATAAATAAATAAATAAATAAATAGAAGTACATTTCTTTTGATATGAAACTGCTAAATTGTTTCCAAAAAACTGTAATTTTGAACCCCCACCAGTAGTAAATGAAAGGTTAATTGACCCACAATCTTACTGATTTGTTTTCTTTCTTTCTTAGTTTTTTTTTTCTTTTCCTTTTATTTATTTATTTATTTATTTATTTATTTATTTATTTTGGTTTTGTGAGATAGGTTCTCTCTGTAGCCCAGGCTAACCTGGAACTCACTATGTATTATCAGGGTGGCCTCAAACTCATAGCAATCCTCCTACCTTTGCCTCCCAAGAGCTAGGACTAAAGGCAGGTGCCATCATGCTCTGCAATTGCCCCACATTCTCATGGCTATTTAATGTTGTAGGTGTGAAATTTGGGCCTACTAAGAGTTATACAGTGTGGAGAGTGGGTGTGGATGGCCGCCCGGGCTTCCTGCCAAGGTTGCCGCGGGCTTCCTGCCAAGGTCGCCACCCCAAGGCCGCCCGGGCTTCCTGCTAAGTCTCCTGGAGTATGGCGGCCATTACAAGATGGCACCTGGGCTGGCTGCCAAGTATCATGACTAAGCATCACTTCCTGCTTCCCCTTCGTACACACTGCAAAGTGCGCATGTACAGCGCTATGTATGATTAGATCACCATCAGGTGGTTGGCTGCGCCCTGTTGCTTACGCCCACGTGGCAGCTGCTGATTAGGTTAGGCGGGCTATTTAAAGGGAGGAGGGCTTGTTATCAGGGCCCCACACCCAGATGTCAAGGATTCCTGAATAAACTGCTTCGAGAAGACTCCCGATTGCCGTTGCCTTATTCTGCTGGACAGGAAGGGTAGCAACAGAGATACATTATTGCTATTTTAATTGACATTTGGATTTAGGACATAAGATTGCAAACATCTTCTATGCTGCATATACTGTAGTATTTACTTTTCTAATTTCTGAAGTCAATAATAACAGGAAGCAAATTAAAGAGGAGGGATTATAGTCACTGTAGTCTGTCATGTCCATATAGGCATGGAAGCAGGAGTATGAAGCAACTGGTCATAGCCAATATGCAGTCAGGAAATAGCATGATGAATGCTGGCATTCTGTCAGTTTTCTTTTCTTTCTTTTTATTTATTTATTTATTTTTTGTTATGTGTAGGACTACAGGCGTAGAATTGTATCACTCACATGTAGAGTTAATCTAATTTAAAACTCCCTCATTAACATGCCCAGATATGTGTTTCCATAGTAACTCTAAATTGACATATTTTAAACTAATATTAGCTAGAGAAATAGTTTACTAGTTAAAGCCTTTGCCTGCAAAGCCTAAGGACCCAGGTTCAATTCCCTAGTACCCACATAAGCCAGCTGCACAAGGTGTTGCATGTATCTGGAGTTCATTTTCAGTGTCTAGAGTGCCTGGAGTGTCCATTCTCTCTATCTGCTTCTCTCTCTCTCTCTAATATATAAATAAATAAAATAAAAATATTAAAAAAAAACTTATGTTAACAATTCCTTGTTGGATGTGGTAGCACATGTTTTTAATCCCAGAATTTGGGAGGCAGAGGATTGCTGTGAATTTGAGGTCAGCCTGCAACCATGTAGTGAAGTTCAGGTCACCTGGGCTAGAGTGAGAATCTACCTTGAAAAACCAAAAGCCAAAAAACAAACATAAAAAGAATACCGCCCCCCCACCACCAACAACAACAAATACCTGTATTCAATCCACACATGTTCTTTATTGCAATGCTTGGTCCACTTCATGGCTCCTTTTCTAAGTGGAGATTACTTTTCCTGTTAAATTATAATAGTTTTTGTATATCAAATGTATCTTTCAAATACATGTTTTTCCATATCACGACTGGCCTTTTAATTCTCTTGACAATGTCTTTCATGAAACAAAAATTTAATTTTAATGAAGACTAACATGACAGTTACTTTATTACTCATCCAATTAGCCCAATTAGTTCCATCTGATTAAGTTCTGCTTCCTAACTGCGGATGTCATGTTACTGTTGCTTTATACTCCTGCCACCACTTCCTCCATCATGATGAACTGTAATCCTCTCAAATGGTAAGCAAAAATAAACTGTTTCTTCTTCATATTGATTTTATCAGCCATTTTGTTCCAGCAATGAGAAAAGAAACTAATATGCTTACCACAGCTGCTTATTAAGCTTGAAGCTGAGTCCTGTCAGTCATCAGTTCTTCTGGAAGAATATGCTTGTTATTCTGATTTGTTTAACTCTTTATATAAGCCACAGAATCACTTTGGGGATGCTCAAAAAAATGATTATTATCTGCATTCACCTTTCTGTCTTGCCAGTTGTGGGTAAGTGGTTGAACTCTGCAACCTCATGTTTCCTTCAAATCCAAGAGGAAATTACACTTGAGAAAGCTCAGCTCTTGTTGGGTGGAGTAGCATATGAAGATTCACACAGGCCAGACTAAACAAGTAGTCCATTAATTTATAAGTCATTTTTGATTGTAGTTATAAATAGTAAAGTTGAAGGAAATAATAAATAAATTGGGGAATAAGAGTTTAAAATGTCAGCTAGAGGGCTAGAGAGATGGCTTAGCAGTGAAGGCACTTGCCTGCAAAGCCTAAAAATGCATGTTCAAATTTCCAGGTCCCATGTAGCCAGATGTACAATGACACAAGCATGCAACACATGTGCACAATGGGTACACAAATCTAGAGTTAGTTCACACTGGTTTAAAAGCCCTGGTGCGATTATCACCCTCCCCCCAACTTTGGTCTTTCTCTCTCTAAAAAAAAAAATCTAAAAAATAATTCAAAATAGTATTTAGCTAGATACAGGAGCCCATCTTAGTGAGTAAAGACCTAAGTGAGTAGAGAATGGAAGTCTTGCAGTTATCAGAGGCTGGAGTATTTCAAATAGAAGAAAGAGGCTATGCCACTGAACCACAGTGAGCAAGAGTGTCTGAGCTGGGGAGATGAGGGTCGAGGTCCAGTGGTACATATTCTACCCTCTAGATAGTTGTATGAACTTTTTAATCAGGCAGGATTTAGATTATAAGAAAAGGGGTATCATGAGATTTTTCTTGTTTTTATTTTGAGCCAAATCACTAACTCCTGTGTTGAAAATAGATAGGAAAGGAATCATTTTATGACATCTCTGGTCATTTCTCAGTCTCAGAAAGTGGATTAATGTGAACTATATCAGGGAAGTTCCTAGGAGCTTAGAAAGAGGCAGACACATGAAGTTAGGGTTTATTTATTTGGCTTTCCCCCATTTGTATGTCTAAGGATGGCTGTATGCTTCTATATGTCATTGACTCAAATGTTACATTACTCAAGTCTCTAAACTTATGTGCTATTTGCACTTTCTTCATTTTCATTTAAGTCCTCCTTCTTCTGTTCATGTGTGTTTAAATGTTCAATTTCACACCTTATAGAAACACTAAACTCCCCAAAACATCACATTCATGAGTCTAGAGTTTAGAACTTCCACATTGGTTTTGGTTTCACCTAAGCACCCTTATTCTGGTCCCAGGGGTGAGGGGAAATAGTCTGGGTGCCTCTGGTGCCAATTATGGTTTAATTAGCCACATATCTTTATAAAGTGTCTTCTTATAAAAAAAAATCCTAACCCTCACATTTAAGCATGTCATCTGCTCACTGCTGGGAGACCAAGGCTATGAAAGATTTGTTTACTATGACCAATAAACCAAACAATAGTAGCTTGCACCATTACTGCATTACTGCTAGAAATAATAGTCATATGATGTGGTCACTACTCTGAATGCAACTGAACATGAAAGAGATTGAAAAGCGTGCGTGGGGGGGGGGTGAATGGGGTAGAAATGGCATGTATGTGCTTTTGGATGCCAGAGAACAACTTCAGGTGTTGATGTTCAAGAGTCAGCCACCTTTATTTTGTGACAATCTCTTATGGAACACATCAACAAGACTAGTCTGGCTTGCCAGCAAGCTCCACCAATCTACCTGTTTCTGTCCACACAGTGCTCTGATGACTACTGCATGCCACTAAGTGTGGCTTTTATTAATCTGAGTTCTGAAGATTCAACTCAGGTACTCATAGGTGTATGACAAACATTTCACTAATTGGGGTATTTTCCCATCCCTACTCATCTGTATATTTTTCAACATACAAATACATGAATAAAAATATAGTATATATGCATAGATCTATATATACAAACATACAGGTACTTTGTCTCTAGTTTTATAGTGAGATGTGCATATCTATTTTTATTTACGTTATAATATGCTTTTGTGTATCTAGATATGATATCTAGCGGCTGGAGACCTGGCTCAGCAGGTAAGGAGTTTGTTTGCAGAGATAGACCAAGTTCCACTCGTCAGCCACTTACACAAATGAGAGAGGTGTTTGTTTACAATAGCAAGAGAGCCTGATATTCCCATACACACACACAGTTAAACAAATAATTAAAAATTAAATATCATATCTATAGTTAGAAAATGTAATTTATTATGAGAATAGGTTCTGAAAAATAGAAGTCATTTTCAATTTAAATCCAATATGTCAAACAGTTGTCCTTCTGCAAGATGATATAATTTTAATATTTTATTTTTATGAATTTATTTATTTGAGATTGAGACAGATAGTGATAGAAGTGAGAGAGAAGACAGAGAAAAAGAGAATGAGCACACCAGGGCCTTTAGCCACCGCAAATGAACTCTAGATGCATGCACCATCTAGTTCACCTAGCTTTATGTGGGTACTGGTGAATCAAACCTGGGTTCTTAGGCTTTTCAGTCAAGTGCCTTAATGGCTAAGCCATCTTTCCAGCCAAAGATGACATAATTTAGTACAAGGCTGAAAACCAAGAAACTGGGAAGTCCCTTGGATAACTCCAAGTGTGAGACCCAAAGAGGCAAATTCTTTGTGTGAGTTATGGAGAGAACAGGCCAGAGAACCTGAGCTCTGGTATTCAAGGACAGGAGAAGAGAGATTTCCAGCCAAGATGGCAACCGCCTAGCTGCGCTGCAAATCCCAGGGAAAGAGTTTTTAGGGGAGAGAAATCTCCAATAGATTGCCAGTGGGAGGGCACATGGGGGGAAAAACAGGGAATCATTGATCCCCTCTCGGGCGGGTAGCCCACCCCTCCCCCCAAGTAGCCGCCATATCAACTGCACCTCCACACGCCCATGGATCCCTGCATGAGGAAGCTTAGACTGCTCAGGCCACTCGCCCACTTACTGCTCTGGCCACCGCACGTCCAGTGAGTCCTGGCAATAACAGGGAATCACTGATTCCCTCATGAGCGGGTGGGAGGGTAGCCCACCCCTCCCCCCAATTAGCCGCCATATCCATGGCACCCAGCGCACCAATCAATCCCTGCATGTGGAAGCTTAGAGTGCTCCTCCACTCGCTCACTTACTGCTCCTGCCACCACACGTTCAGTGAGTCCAGGTCCACAGCAACTGCCAAGCAAGCTCAGACTGTCTCTGTCGCTTCTGCCTGCTCAGGTGTGGTCCCCTACCTATCTTCCATGCTGGCCTTCTGCCATTGTCCTGTGGCAGGGGAGCGCAGACTGCTTCCGGGACCCACTGTTCCCACAACAGAGTTTGGGCTGCTTCAGTGCTTGGTGCCTCAGTGCCCCCCCTAGCTCAAACGCAGGCAGCTTTGGTGCATTACCACTTGAGAGATCAGGTAACTTTGGCACCCTAGCCAGGCAGTAGATCAGGTGTCTTTGGCAAGTGAGAGCCAAAGCCCAGGCTGCTTGGCAACTGTCCCAGGCTGCCTCAGATTCCCATTGTGCTTGAGCCCAGGCTGATCCACCCACCTAAGTGCCCATACACGGTCATGGGCAGACTATAGCGCAAAACAAATAACATGAAAAATCAAATGCAAGAAAATCCAGTTAGATCACCCAGTCCTACAATGAACATATCTAACCAAAACATAGAAGAGTCATTAGGATCAGCACACCAAAATGAAGTGATGAGCAATGCAACCGTGACCAAGCTACTGGTTGAACTTGCAGAAAAGCAACAAAGGACTGATAATTGTGTGGATGCTGCCATCACTAGACTAGACCTAATAGGTAAGAAAATGGCTACCCAACTCCTTTTATGAAGCTAGTATCACCCTAATTCCAAAACCAGGCAGAGATGCTATAAGAAAAGAAAACTACAGGCATATTTCCCTGGTGAACTTCGATGCAAAGATCCTGAACAAAATCCTTGCAAACCGAATCCAACAACACATCAAAAGCATTATCCACCTTGATCAATTGGGATTCATCCTGGGAACACAGGGGTGGTTCGACATATGGAAATCTGTCAATGTAATACACCACATAAACAAGGTTAAATGTAAAAACCACATGAACATTTCCATAGATGCAGAAAAGGCCTTTGAAAAGATACAACATCACTTCATGATCAAAACATTGGAGAGAATTGGCATGGTTGGTTCATATCTTAACCTAATAAAGGCAATATACAAAGCTCCTAAGGCCCAAATAATACTTAATGGGGAGAGACTGGAGGAATTCCCATTAAGATCAGGAACAAGATAGGGTTGTCCACACTCACCTCTGCTTTTCAATACAGTACTGGAAGTCCTAGCTCAAGTAATAAGACAGGAGAAGGAAATAAAAGAGATACAATTTGAAAAGGAAGAAGTTAAGGTAGCTCTATTCGCTGATGAACTGATTGTATATGTAAGAGACCCGAGAGATTCCATCCCAAATCTCCTGAAGGTGATTAACTCCTATAGCAAAGTAGCAGGATACAAAATCAATGCACAAAACTGAGTAGCCTTTCTATATGCAAGTGACAAAGATACAGAGAAAGAAAAAACAAACAATGGGATGACATGAAGCTGAAGAGTTTCTTTACAGACAAGCATACAATAAGCAAAGCCAATAGATTATCCACAGGATGAGAGAAAATATTTGTGGGTTATGCAACTGACAGAGGCCTAATCTCTATAATCTACAAAAGAACTCAAAAATCTAAACAGTAAAAAGTCAAACACCCCACTCACACAATGGGGCAAAGAGCTGAACATGCAGTTCACAGAGGAAGAAATACAAATGGCAAACACACACTTAAGAAAATGTTCATCATCCCTAATCACCAGGGAAATGCAAGTTAAAACCACTATGAGATTCCACCTTACCCCAATAAGGATAGAAAACATCAAAAAATCAAATGAAAATAAATGGTGGTGAGGATGCGAAGTAGGAACACTCATCCAGTGTTGGTGGGAATGTAGGATGGTACAACCACTTTGGAAAGCAATAGGGAGACTCCCGAAAAAGCTGACTATAGAGATACAAACAGACCCAGTTATTCCCTTACTGGGCATCTACCCTAAAACCTTCAAACCACAGGCCAGAGAGATTTGCTCAACCATGTTTGTAGCGGCTCAATTTGTAATGGCTAAGAGCTGGAATCAACCCAGATGTCCATCACTAGAAGAATGGATAACTAAGATGTGGTATATCTACACAGTGTAATTCTATACAGCAGTCAGAAAAAATGACACAGTGAAATTTGAGGAAATATGGTTGAACCTGGAACAGATCAATCTCAGTGAACTTACCCAATCACACACAAAAAATCGCTACTTAGTCTCACTCATCTACAGCACTTAACCTGAATCTACCCAAGATACCTTACATACCCAGCAGGCATCTCGTGGACTAGACAATAGGATGGGTGGGGAGGGAGGGGAGGGCAACGGAGGAGGCGTGGGAAACACAAATCTAGACCCAAACAGCAATGGTACCATAAAATTCTACTTCCTAAAAGGCATACCAAATGGATGAACCTTCTTCAGGCCCTTAGACGGAACACCTGAACCACAAGACACTGGAAAGGGTATGATGAAGAATAACCTTAATCTTCTACAGCTTCCCTCCCCCCCTTCTCTCTTCTCTCTAACTCTTTTATGTTAGTTATCTTTTTCCTCGTCTTCTTAGTGGGCACTGAGCTGTAATTCCCAGTACCAACATGTGGCTGTCATCCACAATGAGCTTTTGATCAGAGAGACCTACAAGGTTTCCTGAAAGAAAGACAGATTTCTGTCAAGTACTTGATGACCAACCAAAGGCTAGTGGTAAGACCCTACTGCTGAAGACACCTTATGTTGTTGACATGTAAAATGGAATAGCATGGCTGGAAGCTGGAAGAGAGTCAGTCCCCAGATATGCAGCACGTCTAGTACCTGAAGGTGCTACATGGGTGACTGGGGGAAAATGACCAATATCTATCCAAGCAATGCATGATCTATCCTACTTAGCAGCAAATAGCCTGTTGTGATGCCCACACAAATGCAATAGTGGCACACAGCCATGGTGGGGAACCAACTGCTCTTAATTTGGGAAACTGATCCCCTCAGTGGTACGGAACCCATAGCTGGACCTGGGAAACAAGTCAGAACCATATGCAAACATAAGCCCACACTCCACTATCAAGCTACCATTAATCGTGGGCTACAAGAGTGCCTACACCTATTAAATTCTCTATAAAAAAAAAGTAAGGATATCTCATTTGTCCTGGTGCTAACTTACTCTCCATTGGAAATCTGCTTCTCTTTTTCAGATAGATATATATCCTAAGGAGAGAGGCACCCCATCATTCCTAGAAAGGGCCCCAGCTGAAACTAAGAAAAACTGGTGAAACAAGCAAGGGGGCTGTTTTCCTGGTGAAACGGGTACCAGCACAAGGGTGAAGGAGAACAACACAGAGAAAAATCAACTCCTACCAAATCAGAGAGCCAGAGACCCAGAGGCCCCCAATACCTCATCACTGAAGCAGACCAAAATGAACCCAATGTGGCTCAGGGAAATTTTGCGGAATAGGGGGCGGAAAGAATGTCAGAGCCACATGTTGGGTCATGATATGCAGAGACATTTATCTTACCCATAACTGTGGGCTAACTCCAGAATTCATGACCCATATACCTCAACAATGATGGGCCAAGGGGAGGAGGTAGGTCAGGAATGAGCCTAATAATGGTACCAAACTGACTGTATTTGCTGAATACAAAACTCATTAACAAAAATTTAAAAATTTAAAAAAAAAAGGACAGGAGAAGATAAGTATCTCACTTTATTAAAACAGTGTTAATTTACCATTCTTCTATGTTTTTTACCTCACATGTTATATCCTTACTGATGAGGAGATTACTTTTGTTCACCCTGCCAACTTAAATGTTATTCTTCAAGAACCCCCCCCCACACACACACACACACATACAAACACATTTAGACAAGCCTCAACTCCATTTTGACACATAAGTTAAACTTGAGACCACAACATTTGCCTAGAAACCCAGGTCAATAATTTTAGACTAGAGTACCAGGACCATTAGTGCTGCCATTGATAATGGTGATGAAAATTGTGGGATAAAGTACATTTCAGCGATAGGATCTCAGTATTATATTCATTTGGAAATCCCCATAAAAACTAAGCATAGATGTCTTGTACATATTTGCTTTGCATTTGAGTAGAGATCTAGTTGCCAATAAACATTTGAGAATCATCAATGTATACATAGCATTTAAAACCATATGGCTGACTGACAGTGAGAAGAGGATCAGACATAAGCAGAAAAGAAGTGATCCAAAGGACAAGCTGCTAGAATTGTAAAGATTTCAGGTCAGGAAGATGAGCATAAATAAAGTAAACTGAGAAAGAATAGCCATGAAAGTGAAAGAGAAAACATATTTGGGGCAGGGGTCAGAAGAAAAGAGGAATTGTGTTTTAGGAGGGGGCTATTCAATTGTAGCAAATACTGCCAGTGGGTCAGGGAAGGCGAATTATGAGAATTGAACACTACAGTTTAGTCATAATTAGGCAGTAAACAGAGGTGCAAATTTCCTCATGGTTTCTCATACAAGTTAGATCTCTTGGTAATTCTCAAAATGGTGTATGAAGATGGGAGGTGGGGGGGAGGAGATCAACTTCCAGCATGAGAACTCATCTGACTCACATCCTGGTGAAACTGATGAAAATAGTTTGCTTTGGGGTCTTTGTTTGTTTATGAGACATTGTTTTCACATGTAGTCAGGCTTTCTGTTAACTTATGATCCTCTTACCCAAAACTTTTAAGCGCTGGGATTACAAGTATGAACCACCGTGCCAAGCTTTTGATAAGAATTAGGAGTAAAGTATATCTCAGTTGGTAGACAGGCAATGAGGCAATTCTTTAACTCATCAGCCTACTACATTTAAAGTAACCAAACAATCCAACTGACTTGATACTGACTTTACATCCACAAGTGTGTAAAAAGGCCCCAGTCAAAGCCAGTATGAGGCAGCCTACCCAGGACACCTCCCAGCTCTGTATCTATTCTATTTGCTTCTCTTTCTTTTCTAGTAAACTCTTGTTTAACTTACCTTCCTGCAAGTCTGCACTCATCATTCTTTATGGGTCCCAAGATACACTCAAAAGCCCCAAGCTTGAGGAGTCACAGCGATCTTTGAGGGCCCTGCATTCTAACAACACTAAGCCTATCTGGAGTTAAGATGGGCTCAGTCATTCTCAAAACCCACACACTAGGGCTGGAGAGGTGGCTTAGTGGTTAAACGCTTGCCTGTGAAGCCTAAGGACCCCGGTTCGAGGCTCGATTCCCCAGGACCCACGTTAGCCAGATGCACAAGGGGGCACACGCATCTGGAGTTCGTTTGAAGTGGCTGGAAGCCCTGGCGTGCCCATTCTCTCTCTCTATCTGCCTCTTTCTCTGTATGTCACTCTCAAATAAATAAATAAAAATAACAAAAAAAAAATTTAAAAAACCCACACACTAAAATCATTTCTAAAACGGAAACAACAAAAATACTCTAGAAGTGATATTGAGGGCAAATAGGAAATCTAGTCAATAAAATATGCAGAAATGTGGCGAGAAAGATTAGACATTGGCTGTGCAACCATCACTTCTCCCTTCACCTTGACCATCCGGTGAAGCAGAGTCCACCCTCTTCAGAGGCCTGCATTCAAGAGCCTTGAGCTTATTTCCATTCTCCCTAGCACCCAGGCAGAAGCTCTCTTCCCATGAGAAACAAAGCCAAATTTTCTCATTATGCCCTGAGCTGCCTACTGTTGAATCTAAATGCTGGGTCAGTGCATTTGAAATAGTATGTTTAAATATATCAATCTTAGGAAAAACAACCGAATTCTTTTTAAGGCTATGAAAAAGTATTATTTTTTTTAAATTATCCTTTCCTCCAAAGATAGCATGTTGTAGTATCATAATAGAATTCATGAGGATTAAAACCTCAGCTAGACAATTGACTAGAACAAGAACATATTCTCATGTATGAATAATGTATAGTTAATGTAATTCAATAGCATATACTTTTATATAAAAATACTAGTATGAATACTTCAGGAATATTGTAAATGTGAAAATCACTTTTAGAAACATAAAGTACCTATCTCTTCCAGAGAATCAATCAGCATAATACCTTTGTGGCAAACTTTAGAATCGTGTATTTTTCAAGCTACATTTGGTAGTCTTGTATTCAGTCTCCTAAATATCACAGAGACTGTCTCCACTGTAACCACAACTTGTTGCTGCTTATCCTTATCTATAATGTGGTGTTCTACTGAGGCCTTTACCTTGGGAATTCCCATCATCTTTCATTCACGACTTTTCCTATCACTGATTTCATTTTGCTTAACCACTTTTCAACTTCAATAGAACATTTTTTTTTTAATTTCCATGTTATTCTTTAGCTGTGATTAACAGTAAGCATTGATCCCTGCTGACATTTGCTGCATTTTTGAATAGTTCTAAATGCACTGACATAGTATACCATTTCATACTTCCAATGGGATCAGGTAGTGTCCAATAGGGATAACTAGATGTGGCTTGCAGATGGGAAATTAAGGAATGGGGAGAAATGTGTCTAATATCACACAATTAGAAAGTGACAGCACATATTGAAGCTAATAGACAATTAGACTAAAAAAATTACCCTTGTAGGGACTGGAGAGATGGCTTAGCGGGTAAGCGCTTGCCTGTGAAGCCTAAGGACCTCAGTTTGAGGCTTATTTCCCCAGGACCCACCCAAGCCAGATGCACAAGGTGGCGCATGTGTCGGGAGTTTGTTTGGAGTGACTGGAGACCCTGGCACACCTATTCTCTCTTTCTCTCTCTCTCCCTCTTTTTCTCTCTGTCTGTTGCTCTCAAGTAAATAACTATATAAATTACCCTTGTAAAAAGAAAAGGGTTACTAAACAATGTCCCTGAAGTAGCTCTTTCCATTCCCAAGACCTGGCCAAGTCAAAAAAGCAATATAATTAGTCATGGATTGGACCATGTATATGGGTGGCATCAGAAGGAATACCAAATTCCTAAAACATCCATTAAGAATTTTGAAAGCAAGTGTTCCTCTAAGAAAATTAAGAAGCAAAGAATATGTTACCAATATGTTACATTTTGAGGCATTAGTAGGCTGTTCTAAAACCCAACTATAATTTGTATATTATTCATTAATTCTTGTTGCTGTGAACAAATAACCAACTGAAGCAATTTAATGGAGGTACAAAGTTAATTTAGCTTCGGGGGATACATTCTCTGATGGTGGAGAAAGCCTGGTAGCAGACATAGGAAGTCAGATCCTCACATTTCAGACAGAGGCCAGAAATGGGAAGAGAGACAGAAAGTGGGGCTGGGCTATTAAGCCTCAAAGCCTGCTTAAGGTGACCCACTTCTCCATCAAATCCAGCCTCCTCAAATTCCACACCCTTCCCAAACAGTGCCACTTGCTGGGGACAAATTCTAACACTTGAGCCTATGGGGAGCACTGTTTCCATTCAAGTTACGGCAAGCTCTAATATCATTTTTATGGTACAATTTATTCTGGATTGAAAATAGCCAACTAACAAAGGTTTCAGATAATAAGAGATTATATATGAATCATTTGATAAATGAAAAAATACAAGTAAATCATATTAAAAATAGGTGTCAGTAAGAAAAAATGACACAATGAAATTTGAGGAAAAATGGTTGAACCTGGAACAGATCATTCTCAGTGAACTTACCCAATCACAGAAAAAAAAATCGCCACATAGTCTCACTCATCTACAGCACCTAACCTGAATCTACCCAAGATACCTTACATACCCAGCAAGCATCTCCTAGACTAGACACTAGGATGGAAGGGGAGGGAGGGGAGGGTATCAAAAGGGTGGGAAACACAAATCTAGACCCAATTGGCAATGGTACCATAATTTTCTACTTACTAAAAGACAGACCAAATGGCTGATCCTTCACCAGGCCCTTACAGGGACCACTTGAACCACAAGACACTGGAGAGTGTAAGATCAAGACTAACCTTAATCTTCTACATCTTCCCTCCCTCACTTCCCCTCTCCCTCTCTCTCTCTCTCTCTCTCTTATCCCTAACTATTGTATATTAGTTATTGTTTTCCTCATTTTCTTAGTGGGCACTGACCTGTAACTCCCAGAACCAGCATGGGGCTATCATCCACAATGAGCTTTTGATCAGAGAGACCTACAAGGTTTCCTAAAAGACAGACATATTTCTGTCAGAGTACTTGATGACCCACCAAAGGCTAGTGGTAAGACCCTACTGCTGAAGACACCTTATGTGATTAACATGCAAATTAGAATGGCATGGCTGGAAGTTGGAAGAGAGTCAGTCCCCAGACAGTCAGCTCGTCTAGTGCCAGAAGGTGCTACATGGGCGACTGGGGGAAAATGACCAATATCTGTCGAAGCAATGCATGGTCTAACCTACTTAGCAGCAAATAAGTTGTTGTGATGCCCACACAAGTGCAGTGGTGGCACACAGCCATGGTTGGGAAGCAACTGCTCTCAATTTGGCTAACTGATCCCCTCACTGATATGGGACCCATAGCTGGAGCTGGGAAACAAGTCAGAACCATATCCAAACATAAGGCCACTCTCCAATATCAAGCTACCATCAATTGTGGGCTACAAGAGGGCCTACTCCTATTAAATTCTCTATAAAAAAAGTAAGGGTTATCTCATTTGTCCTGGTGCTATCTTACTCTCCGTTGGAGAATCTGTTTCTCTTTTTCAGATAGATGTAGATCCTAAGGAGAGAGCCACCCCATCATATCTCAAAAGGGCCCCGGCTGAAACTAAGAAAAATTGGAGAAACAAGCAAGGGGGCTGTTTTCCTGATGAACTGGATACCAGCACAAGGGTGAAGGAGATCAGCACAGAAAAAAATCAACTCCTACCAAATCAGAGAGCCAGAGCTTCAGAGGCCCCCAACACCTCATCACTGAAGCAGACCAAAAAATGAACCCAACATGGCTCAGGGAAATGTTGTGGAAGAGGGGGCAGAAAGAATGTCAGAGCCACATGTTGGGTCATGATATGCAGAGACATTTAGCTTACCCATAACTGTGGGCTAACTCCACAATGCATGACCTGTATACCTCAACAAGGAGGGGCCAAGGGGAGGGGGTAGGTCACGGATGAGCCTAATAATGGTACCAAACTGACTGTATTTGCTGAATACAAAAGTAACTAATAAAGGAAAAAAAATTAGAGGTTAAAAAAAAATAGGTGTCAAGAGTGTATATTACTTCTAAATCTCCCAACCTAAGCTTCTAGGGTGTATCTTCCATGTGCTTTTCGCTCTATTCCAGCCTCTTCCTAGTCCTCCATTTCTAACTAATAAAGGTTTCAGATAATAAGAGATTATATATGAATCATTTGATAAATAGCAAAATACAAGTAAATCTGATTAAAAATAGGTGTCAATGAACCTTGGGTTTTATTTTTTTTTTTGTAAGCAATTGTATTCGAAGTCATAATCTTTAATAATCCTCAACTATTTTGTCTTTCTTTTTATTCATTGAATTAGGATACCTCTTTTAATTATGTAGGTATTGAAACTTTTATAGAATATGGTGTCTTTCTAAACAACAACCTGCTGAAAAATTTTACTTGACCTTTCTAAACTCAAATGTATTTGTAGTACAACAAATATGTTTATTATATCTGCTCCAATGATTATTTAATAAAAGTTTGTCTTCAGATTACATTGGTTCCGCCTCTAAATTTTATACTCTGGCACCCCAAATTTTCTTTAAATAATTTTTCAAGGTAGATTTGGATTTTCTTGAATCCATCTACTTGATTAAGCAAACTCAATTTTCCAACTAAGAACTCTTAATTGATAAATTTAAAATTTATAGGGCTAATTTAAAATTTTAACTATTTCCACTAATACAAAGTCAGCAAAGAAAACTGTCATACGTTAAATAACACTAGTGTATCTCCATCATGTTATTAGAGTATGTTCATCCATATAAAGTCTGACTTCTGGCAATAGCTTCCAGTCTATATTTTCTTAATTGTTATTTGAAAATTGTTTATATGACATGTGGTATCCAATTACAAGCTATTATGTGGCTACTCTCATGTTGTAGGTATTTACTTTCATTCTTTTTATGTCATAATGCTGGTGGAACTCTGTTGCTAAGCCAATTATGTTGTCAGGGATCATGATACTTAATGATTGGGGTCTTGTTTGTGCATGACCTTTCCTTGCTGAAAATGTAGTTCGACTCAAATAATAATGATGAGGATATCATATTACAAATAATAAAAGAAATATAAATTCTTAGAAAACAAATTATCGGTAGAATCAGAGTATGCCAATAAAAATATATAATATATAGAAACTTCAAAAAAACTTCCTTCTGCATATAAGATATCAGAAAAAAAAATAGTCTGGACACAGTGAGGCATACCTTTAATCCCAACAGTCACACTCAGGAGACAGAGGTAGGAGGGTCACTGAGAGTTCAAGGCCAGTCTGAGACTAGAGAGTGAGTTCCAGGTCAGTGTGATCTAGGGTGAGATCCTACCTTGACAAAACCAAAAAATTAAATTAAATTAAATTAAAATTAAAAACTTAAAAGTAATTAAAAAAATAGGGCTGGGGAGAATGCTTAGCAGTTAAGTGCTTGCCTGTGAAGCCTAAGGACCCTGTTTCAGGGCTCGATTCCCCAGGACCCACATCAGCCAGATGCACAAGGGGTCCCAAACATCTGGAGTTGGTTTGCAGTGGCTGGAGGCCCTGACACGCCCATTCTCTCTGTCACTGCTTCTTTCTCTGTCTGTCTGTCACTGTCAAATAAATAAATAAAAATAAACAAAAACTTTAAAATGTAATAAAAAATAAATGACATAAAATAAAATTAAGCATTTGTTAGAATCAACTTTTTTTTCTGAAGGCTGTAAGTTAGTCAAAAAATAGGAGCATTTCTCAAACCATTTGATAAAAGTAGCTGAATCTCAGCAATAATACTCCACCTCCATGTTGGTGATTACCTGAGAGACCATCAGTAGGAAAACTCTCACCAGCTAGTCAAGAGAGGCAGAACAGTCATAACTCTCCCATAGTCCAGTTCCCGTACAGTTTTCATTATGTGAACTCTCTGGTGAGTCTCTGCATGATAACATTTAGAAAGATGCCTTTATTTTAGCTCACTGTGTGCTCAACCAGCATGAAAATTCTTTTCCCTGGAGTGTGATTTGAAAAAAAATAAAAATAAAAAAATCGCTGGTAATTGTTTAACTTTGGAACTCTCTATGGTAGCTGGCAAAAATTAGAGCCAACAAAAGACTAACAAAAAACTAAAAGAAAATTATGGAAAATGTACCCATAAAATTTTTAAAAAGATCCAACATACTCCAGCAGGCATGGTAGAATCTTCTTACAGTCCCAGCACTTAGGAAGTTGAGGCAGGAGGATCAAGAGTTCAAGGTCAGTATGGACTACATAATAAGATTGGTATCAAAACAAACAAACCTGAGCTGGAGAGATTGCTTAGTGGTTAAGCACTTGCCTGTGAAACCTAAGGACCCTGGTTCGAGGCTCGATTCCCCAGGACCCACATAAGCCAGATGCACAAGATGGCACATGCATCTGGAGTTTGTTTGCAGTGGCTGGAGGTCCTGGCATGCCCATTCTCTCTCTGTCTCTCTCTCTCTCTCCCTCTTTCTCTCTCTGTCTGTCTGTCTCTCTCAAATAAATAAAAATAAACAAAAACAAAACAAACAATCAAACTCCAAATATACTTTGGAGACTCCAAAAGACCACATGCATTCATGGTGTTATAAGCTTCCATTATGTCACTATTTAAGGCTAAATAGTAAATCTTAGCATTTATAAGAAAAATTATCAAAAACCTTAAATTTTGGTTATCCCAATTATGGAGTATGAAAAAAAAACTAATAAAAATAAACACAGTTGCAAAGAAATAAAGGACATCAGCAAACTTGCCAATGTATTCCTAAGAAGAGAGAGAATGGAAGCAAGAGGAGAGAATAAACGAATTTACACATTGAAGACAACCAATGAACTACAAAGAGGAAAACCCGAGGACGTCTAGACCCAGCAGTCACGTCTTATGGGGTCAAAACAAAAGAGAATATTCATGGAACAAATAAAAAAGTGACTTATCTCCTGTAACAGATTCTCCAAAGGAACAACAAATGGTGTGTCTCCCAATACACAGAAGACAAGCAGGCAGTTGGAATGCATATTGTAGTAACTAAATAAATCAATCAACCAATAAATTAATTAAATAAGAATTCTGTATACAACAAAAATTCTTCCAAAATCAAGAAAGAAAAAAACTTAAAATGTCATAAATACACAAACAGATTTTTGCCATCACATTTGGACTATAAGGAATATTAAAGGTTCTTTACAACCAAAAGGAAAGCACACCATGTAATAGCCCAAATAAAATTACTCCAAACTCACATGATTTACAAAGTTTATTCAAAAAGTATCAAATTCCTAAATTTATAAGAACAGTATCAAACTCAGTAGAAAATACATGAAAATTTCCATCATATTGGATTAATACATTTATTCTTAAATATTATACCTAGAACACAAGCAATGAAAGAAAAATAAAATTAACTGAGACATTAATGTTTAAAAATATGTGTACTTCAAAGAACCCAATTAATAGAGTAAAATTCATACCAATATACATCATAGATATAAGCAGATATATCTAGACATAGTATATTTCATATATATATATATATATATATATATACATATATATATATATATACTAATTATGAAACATTAATACCTAAAGTATTTATAGATGAATTGTAACTGAAGTAAAAAGTCAAATGTACTGATGACTTGTTTTGCTTTCAGAATCCCAAGATTATTTCCCATCTCTTCTCTCTTAGAACTCTGCCAGGATTCTGATCATGGAGGCATAACCCTGATAAATATGACCTTTCTTAGTTATCTTCCAAAAAACCCACCCACACTGTGGTGGTTTGAATATAAAATGTCCCTTTTAGCCTCAAATAGTTGTACTTAAGCCTCTCAAATCTTGTGGAGGCTTTGCGAGACGCAGCCTTGCTGGAGGAATTTTGTCACTTGGTTGGACCTTGAGGTTTATTAGCCCAGCTTTACTGGGAGTTGAGAACTTACTCACTTTGAAACTCCTTCCTTTCTGCTGCTGTGACAAGATGCCTGTCTTCCTGTTCAACAGTTCTTTGTCTGCCATGATGAAGTTTCCCCTTGAAAGTATGAACTGAAACTTTCCTCCTATTAGTAGCTTCTGGTTGGGGTGTATCTCAGCAATGAAAAGTAACTGATACACACCCTTAACACCTCATGATGATGATTAAATTTCAATAGATGAATAATTAAGGAATACATTCAAAGTACTTCCAAACTACCACAAGAAATAATGTAACAATATTAAAAGACGTGTACTGCAGGAGCTGATGAAATAAGAAATGCAGAGCACTTATTACTAGATTAGTGTCTGTATAAAAGAATGGGCAAAGTCTTTCTGTCCCTTTTACTATGTGAGACACAATGTCCAGTGCTTCTTTCTTCAGGCAGAGACTTAGCTATCACAAGACTCTGTACCCTCACTTCTTGAACTTCCCAATCTCCAAACTATGAAAAGCAACCTCTGGTGGTTAATCCACTACCTGCACTCAAGTATTTTGGTACAACAGCAGGAACACACTAACACAATTACATAAGGTTCAATCAAAGCAAAAATTGTGATGTCTAAATGAAAAAGACAGACAAGTATTGGTAATGGTCTGTAAAATTTAGATCCCTGAATTATCACTGATGATCATATAAAACAATGAAGCTGATTTGGAAAACAATTGATAGCTCTTCAAAAAGTTGCACATAATTACCATAGGAGTCAGTACTTTGGCTTCTTGTGATACACTCAGAGAAATTAAGGTATGAATTTATTCCAAAACCTGAATAAAGTTGTCCTGAAACTACATTATGAATGTATCTAATGAATTAATCAACAAAAATAATACATCCTAAATGGAATACTCTTCACTGAAAACAAGAATGACTAATATATTTTATATTATAGATGAACCTTGAAAGCCAGACACCAAAGGTCACACATTTAATTTGATTCAATTTGATGCAAAAACCAGACAATTCAATCTAAGAAAACTCCCCAAATAGTAAAGCCCACTGACACTATAAATCTATAGTCCTAAATATAAAATTCAGACTCTTGTATGCCAGGGCATGTGGGAATGGAGAGTGTGAGATCATACATGAAGGGCATTGTGTTGTTTATACTTTATATTTTAGTTTTTAATGATATAAAATATACATATTTATGAGTTAGCATGAGATGTTATGATGCATATATACATTGACTAAAAGGTCAGATTAAAGTGAACATTTCTATCTTCGTCAGCTTTAAGCATAAAACAGTGGTGATGGTTCACAATCTTGTAAATATATAAAACCTTGCTGAAGTGTACACTTTAAAAAAGTGAATTTTATTATGAGTGTATAATATCACAGTGAATTATACATAAATATTGAGAGTTGAATTCAAAAGAGCAAGAGAAACTACTGGTATAATAATGAACAGAACAATGGATTTAGTTTAATTTTGCTTCAGAAGGTAACTAAAATATCTGGGGCTTGAAAGAGAGATTTACTCAACATAATAGGACTCTGTTTCTCATGGGATTTTCCTAGAAATGTTCACAATAGGAAAATCCTACAAAATAGTTCTTGACACTAGACCTAAATACAGTAAAGGTCACTTCATTATATGAGGTATAATGGGCACATTGTGTGTATGTCCACCATATGTGTTTTATAAAGAAAAACAAGTTTTGAAATACTTTCTGGTAAGTTTTCACTTATATAAACTTGTAGGAAGTCCGTCAGTTTATGTTTGCACTCCTACTTCAGGAGACAAATAGTTGTTTTAGCTGCTAATTGTCCTTATATAAGCACACAGTGAGACTGGTGGCCTCTGAGCTAGTCCAGATGTATCAATTATTATATATTAATGTTCACTTCAAGAGGATTTCTCCATCTTCAAACCCAGAGAGCAAAAAACACAGCTGGAATGTAGATTTTCATTTTTGCTTATCTGGAGTGATTTGTGATCCTGTCATTGTAAAGGCAAGTTGAAGAGTGACATCTGAACAGTCTCCTTATCTTTCTTAAAGACACAGTTGAATGGAAGTTTCTAAAGGCAGGTGCAGAAAATGAAATAGCACTGAGAAACAGGTTTTGGAAAAAAAGAGTATTTATTAAAAATATGAAAATAACTTTCTCTGATCATCTTAGAAAAGGAAATCTACAACATGCATACCAAATTTACAGATATTTTCGTAATTGGATAAGTGATTATAATTGATCCCTTTTGCTTAGATATATTCTGTGTGCCTATAGAAATTAAATATTTTCAAAAGGAAGGGAGACATTTTACCTTGCACAGGTTTAGTTATGTGTTACATTTATAAATGTTATATTTTTATTAAAATCACTTTATTTGTTAGTAGTCAATATGACATTTTTTAATTTCATATATACATATGCATATTTAAACAATTGTGCACACATATACACATATATACATACATACACATATACATATATATACATATAGAGACATACATACAT
The DNA here is from genome assembly GCA_036346955.1 of Dipus sagitta. Classification (NCBI taxonomy): domain Eukaryota; kingdom Metazoa; phylum Chordata; class Mammalia; order Rodentia; family Dipodidae; genus Dipus; species Dipus sagitta. The sequence continues at coordinate 60,481,034 of CM070782.1, forward strand.
ACATCTGTAGACAGGCAGTTATTAGCTATATATAAAACAATAAATAAACACTGGTATTACATATATTGGTCCTTATACACATTAAGTCTCAAGTCTCATCTTTAGATGTATTTTATAAAAATTAAATTTATATATAAAATTTAGAAGAACAGAACCTCATTATTACTGGCTAATTTATGAAAATGGCATCAATGACTAATACTAATATAGACTGAACTAAAATAAACTTATGACATTAAATGTGAGCATACTGTTATACACACACACACACACATATATACATACATATTTATGGACAAACATACATGCTTACATGGCATGTGTGGTGTATAATGAGATATTTCATAGCAATAATACTAATTCAACTTTTTTGTTGTTTTTAGGTTTGTTTGAGACTGTCACATATATCCGTGTGTAGATAAGAATAAACTTGAACCTCTGATCCCCCTACCTCTATCTCTTCAGTACTGAAATTACAGGTATGAACCACCACTTGAAGATTAATAGGCTGAATTATGACATATAATTTTCAATTGTATCTTAATTCACAGTATAACATATCCATGATGCATAAATACAGTAGTAACCCATAGACATTGTTTCCTATGATTTTACTCTAAAAGTTTTAGTGAAAAAAATCAACAAAATTCACTTAATTGCTATATCACTTTCTAATCAAAATGATAAAATGACTTAAAAAGAAAGGAAAGGGCTGGAAAGATGACTTAGCACTTAAGGCATTTCCCTGTGAAGACAATGGACCCAGGTTCGATTCCCCAGGACCTGCATAGGCCAGATGCACAAGGTGGCCCATGATTCTGACTCTCCTATTCACTCCCTCCCATGGACTTCTGCTTATTGTTAGGTAATTTTGTATCATTACACAATTTTCCTAGTGTATGTAAACCTACTGTTTCAAGGTCTCAAAGTGAAGACAGAGTAGCATTTTCCCAGTCAACAGTGTGTCAGTGGATGGAGTGCTCACATCAGCTAACATTTATGCTGCATAGTCATGGTATGGCAGAAAATGCATGCAAATGTGCTCACTCATTCCAAGCCTACAATAAACACAAGTGACATAGTACTTAAACATTAAAACTTGTTCCTACCTCCCATTTTTTATACCCTTGTACATCTCTCTTGTGCTTAAAACAATTTTACTCTGATCATTCTGACTTTCCTCCCAACAACGATTATATTTTCATATGATGTACAAAAACTAGAATAAACAGAAAGTTATATTTTCTGATAGTCACTCTCTCACTCTCACTTTTTTGTCTCTTTCTCTGCCTTCCTCACTTCTCTTTCTTATCTGAAATAGTCTACTCATTTTTACCTTTTTTAAAAAATGCATGTCCAATAGTTTCTTGAAGATGGTATTATGTTTTGTTGGGGATGTAACTCAGTTGCTAGAGTGCTTGCCTAGCCCTGGGATTGATTCTCGGCTATGGATAAAACCCATTGCGGTGATGAACTCCTATGCTTTCAGCATGCAGGAGGTGGAGGTAGCAGAATCAAAAGGGAGGGGTTGGGGGACACAAACAGCAATGGTATCATACAATTCTACATCCTAAAAAGCAGACCAAATGATTGAATCTTCACCAGGCCCTTAGAGGGAACACCTGAGTCACAAGGCACTGGAGATGGTACGATGAAGACTGACCTTAATCTTCTACATTTTCTCTCTCTCTCTCTCTCTCTCTCTCACTCTTTTATATTAGTTATCCTTTTCTTCCTTCCCTTAGTGGGCACTGAACTATAACTCCCACTACCTGCAGATGGCTATCATCCACAATGAGCTTTTGATCAGAGAGACCTACAAGATTTCCTAAAAGAAAGACAGATTTCTGTCAGAGGACTTGATGACCCACCAAAGGTTAGTGGTAAGACCCTACTGCTGAAGACACCATATGCAGTTGACACATAAAATGGAAGGACATGGCTGGAAGCTGGAAGAGAGTCAGTCCCCAGACAGTCAGCGCATCTAGTGCCAGAAGGTGCTACACGGTCAACTGGGGGAAAATGACCAATATCTGTCCAAGCAACTCATGGTCTAACTTCCTTAGCAGCAAATGACCTGTCATGATGCTCACACAAGTGCAATAATGGTGCACAGCCATGGTGGGAAACCAACTGCTATTAATTTGGCTAACTGATCTGCTCAGTGAAATGGGACCCATATCTGGAGCTGGGAAGCAAGTCAGAACCATATCTAAACATGAACCCACTCTCCATGATCAATCCACCACCAATCGTGGGCCACAAGTGGGCCTACACCTATTAAATTCTCTATTAAAAAGATAAGGGTTGGGCTGGAGAGATGGCTTAGCAGTTAAGCGCTTGCCTGTGAAGCCTGAGGACCCCAGTTCGAGGCTTGATTCCCCAGGACCCATGGTAGCCAGATGCACAAGGGGCACACGCATCTGGGGTTCCGTTTGCAGTGGCTGGAGGCCCTGGCACGCCCATTCCTTCTCTCTCTCTATCTGCCTCTTTCTCTGTGTCTGTCGTTCTCAAATAAATAAATAAAAAATGAAGAAAAAAAAGATAAGGGTTATCCCATTTTCTGGAGCTAACTTTACTCTCCGTTGGAGAATCTGCTTCTCCTTTTCAGACAGACAGAGATCCTAAGGAGATAACCACACCATCATACCTCAAAAGGGCCCAGCTGAAACTAAGAATAATTGGTGAAACAAGCAAGGGTGCTGTTTTCTTGGTGAATCTGGTACCAGCACAAGGGTGAAAGAGATCAACACAGAGAACAATCTACTCCTACCAAATCAGATAGCAGAGACATTTCTCCTACCCATAACTGTGGGCTAACTCCACATTGCATGACCCATATACCTCAACAAGGAGGGGCCAGGGGGAGGGAGGAGGACATGGACGAGCCTAACAAGGGTACCAACTTGACTGTATTTACTGAGTACAAAACTAATTAGTAAAATAAATTAATTAATTAAAAATATATTAAATTCACCCTTGACTACACAGCATAGCAAGTTTGAAGCGAACTTAGGCTATATGAAACCCTGACTCAACCCCCCCCCACACACACACTTAGTCCATTTTTCAATTAAGTCTTCATTTACAATATAAAAAATACTAGATTATAGTATAAATATGCTATTTCTCGTACTAACAAACATTTATCAAATTGTTGGTTTTGTTAAAAAGAATCCCTGAACATGTACTTAGTGTCTTTCATAATATTAATAATTCAATAACATCAGGGCATCCCAAATTGCTTGCTGTCTTACTATCCTGAACTGTTTTCCCAGTAATAACCCTTATATAATCATGTTTAATTAGCATCTCTTGATTTTCATTTTTCTCTTTAATCATACACCAAATAGTAAACTGAAATTGTTGTAAGGTTAAATATTGTTGTTATAAAGTTTCTTGTTCAGTTTTTTGTCAACCACTTTCAATTCCAAAGTTTCTGTTGCAGTGCAACAATGTGGACATTCTCTTCACGTCATCATTTCCTTTGTAAAAATGACATTCTTGTGTTTCTTGATATTTTTTTTTTTTGATTCTCCATGTTCCTTTTAGTTTTTTTTCTTTTTTTTGGAGTACCTTTCATTGAAACATGTCCACACCTTTTAAATGATTGAGAACTTGTGGGGCTTTTTGCTGACACAGACTTTTAAGAAATGTCAATTTATTTATCTGAAAGATTAAAAAATATTAATATATAACAATGCGTGAAATCCACCTTCTTTTTAGCCTATTTCTACATTATAATGCTTATTTTTCAGCACTGATCTAACTTCTTGATCTATAAGTTACTGCTGCATTGATTATCATTCGCAAGTAGGGCTCACACCATTTTTTCCCTTCTTCCCCCCCCCCACCTTTTTTTTTTTTTTTTTTTGAGACAGTGAATCACGTATCTCCAAGAAGCTGGCCTTGAACATGCTATGGACCGAAACACGACTTTGGATAACAGGTGTGCAGGTGGGTGCCACTGTGAGCTCCTTTGTTTTTGTTGTTGTTTGTGTTTATTACATTGTTTTTGTTTGTCAGTGCTGGAGATAGAATTCAGGGCTTCATGCAAGGCAAGCACTATACCAACTAAGGTACAACCCCAGCCTTCAACATTGTCACACTTCCCTTGGTATTATTATTATTATTTTGTAAAACATATTTATCCATTTATTTGAGAGAAAGAGGCAGATAGAATGGGCACACCAGGGCCTTTAGTCACTGCAACAAACAAACTCTAGACTCATATGCCACCTTGTGCATCTGGCTTCATGTGGGTAATGGGGAATTGAACCCAGGTCCCTAGGTTTTGCAGGCAAGTGCCTTAATGGCTGAACCATCTCTCCAGCCCCCTTGGTACTATTTTGATATAACATTTCTAAATTAAAATGATTATTTTTAAGGACCCAATTTATCTATTTAGATACCCTGTATATATAGCTAAGGAAACTTCTGGAAATTATTTTTTAAAGCTTCATCTAAAATTATCTCATACAATAATAGCTCATTAAGAGTTCACTGTAGGATAAAAATTTCATTTATGTTTTCAACTGCCCTTAAAAATTTGAGAGGTAGGGGCTGGAAGGATGGATTAGTGGTTAAGGCGTTTATCTGTAAAACCAAAGGACCCAGGTTCCATTCCCCAGATGCACAAGGTGGCACATGCATCTGGATTGTGTTTGAAGTGGCTGGAGGCTCTGGCATGCCCATATTTTCTCTCTCTCTCTCTCTTAAATAAATAAATAAATAAATAAATAAATAAAAATGAGTGGGGTTTGGGCAATTGTACTTGCCTAGGTATTCCAGATCAAATAAGAAAACCAAGAAAAATACTAAGTGTTCAAGAAAATAAAGTACTAGCCTTGCTTTTTATTTCAGTTTCAATTGGCACATTTTTTTTAATAAAAAAAAAAAATCCAATTTGCTCTTGCAGAGAAAAACAGAGATCTCTTGACTGAAATTTAAAATGTCTTCCAAAAACAGGAAAGAAAGGAAATACGTATTGAATTTCTGTGTGTAAAACTAATAGTTTTAGTTTCATGGGAAATCTACCATTTTTCACCAAGCAAAGCTGTCCTGTACTATGAAGGGTCTCCATTTAAAGAACAACCAGGAAGCAGTTCAATGAGAGGGAATTGTTAAGGATAGGTTTCTTGCTGCATTCCAATCATGCTCTTTTCAAAACCTGGCTTTATGGATTTTAAAGAAATCCCGAGGGTGCACTCTTTCTCTTTGTCCCAGTGAAAGATCATCATTAAACTCCTCTAAAAATGGTCTGTGATATGATTTCACTTTCCAGCTGAGGCAAGGTTTTCTATAAGTAATAACAAAACAGCAGAACTGAGGAAAAGCATACTGGGCAGATAGGAATACCAGTCCTGATGGGACCAAAGCGAGCCCTGTGTTCACTTCTGAAGTACCTAAACTTTTCTGAACCAGTTGGTTTTGACTGAAATTGGAAATGCTCTTTTACTTTTGAATTCCTGCCAGAGGGGGCTGCTGTGGTAGACTTCTCTTGCTATTTTTCTTTTGCTTTCTTTCTTTCTTTCTTTTTCAGAAGAATCCAAGACGGGAGATGTCAATGTGTGTGCTTAAGCGTAAAAGTGATCATTTTTTAACCACTGGTGGGAAAGTAGTTCGCCAGTGGGGAGCTAAGTGTTGAAATCTGGCATTAATCCAGTACAGTTAGACCAATAGATCACAGATAACAATACAGTAGATGCTGGTGAGTTCTCTTGCTTAAAATGAGAAAAAGAAAAAAAATGGTGAGTATTGAGAACTGAGACAGGAGATTTTTCAAGAGGTGCAGTCCACTGCTCTATTGACTTAAGTCTGCCAGAAGGAAATCTTAAAACAATTTAGAGAATAGAGTGCAACTACCTCTATGAAGATCACTCTTCATAACATGGGAGCATAGGGAATATTCCAGAAAGAAAAATTGACTAGCTTGTGTGTTTACCTTAAGGCTTTAGCAGATACTCAATCACATTCTTAAAGGCAGCTGGACTGAAGAACAGGCTGCTTACGTCACCCAGAGGCAACAGCAGTGACACCCCCAGAGGTGGAAGCAGAAGTAAAAATGTCAAGTATCTTTCGCTTGAGAGAAAATTAATAAAAAAATCCAGTTTTCCTACTTGGATCAGGGTGAGCTGTGCTTCTGTTTAAGTATGGCTACAGGTTTCAGTTGCCTTGCTTTTCTCATTATGCCACAAGCACAAGGTGCTAGTTACACAAATCCATTATTAAAAATTTCTATTATTCTTTTGTAGGGACAAGGAAATATGCTATGGAGGCTGTGTGGAGCGGTAGAATGGAGTAGAGGGTAGAATCTAGGATAGCACAATCATTGCATGATACATGCATGCATGCATGCAAATGCCACATGAGTTAATAATCAGCACAATAGATATGTATGAATTATAGTAAAAAGGTCTTTTTCAGTTGTTAGTAAAAGCAGTCTAGATTGAAGAACAATTTTCAAATGAGAAATTAGAAAAGGTCCTAGAAACTAATACCTACATTTTTAAAATCTTTTCAGAATTATGATCAGAAGTCTAAAATATGAACCTAATCATTTGAATTTTTAAAAATTTCCTTAAGGTTGATTTTAACTAAAGTGGCTAAAAAATAAAGAAGTAATACACAAAACTACTATATGTAAAATGCATGTTTCTCACAGTTTTCCTTAACTAGGAAACAAGGAATCAGAACTATAAGTTTTGAATTTACATATGGGAGATGATAGGTATTTTTTATCTCACATTTTCCCTGTGATGAAGTCAGAGTGTGTTTAACTGTAAAGATCATCTCTCTTAATTTTTATTACATCATTCAGAAGCATTTATTCTCAAGATATCCACTCAGCATTTTCTTGTACCAATTGTACTTAAAATTAATCCTGAGATTAAAAATAGTTACTAGAGGCTCCAGAAGTTGTGCAGGCAGAGTGCAATCAGCAAGGTTGCCCCATTTTCAATAAAAAATTAAATACCTTGGAATAACACTCATCAATGATGTGAAAGACCTATATAATGAGAATGTAAAAACACTCAAGAAAGAAAGTGATGAGGACTTGAGAAGATGAAAAGACCTCCCATGCTCCTGCATAGGTAGAATTAATATTGTAAAAATGGTAATTCTACCAAAAGCAATATACAGATTTAATGCAATACCAATAAAACTTCCAGTAAAATTCTTCACAGCAATAGAAAAAAATGATCTCAGAATTCATATGGAATGGCAACAGGCCTCAAATATCCAAACACATCCTCAGAAAAAGAAACATCTCTGGAGGTGTCACCCTATCTGATCTTAAGCTATACTACAAAGCCATAGTAACAAAAACAGCACGGTACTGGCATAAAAACAGGAATATAGATCAATGGAGCAAAATTGGAATCCTGAAACTTAGGTTAAGTAGCTACAGCTACTTCTTTGGCAAAGGTGTCAATAGCACAGACTGGAAAAGAAGACAGCATCCTTAACAAATGGTGTAGCTGAGAACTGGAATCAACCAAGGTGTCCATCATTGGACAAATGTATAATTTGTGATACATATATGTAATGGAACTCTACTCAACAGTATGAAAAAAAAAGATAAAAAAATTTGTAGGAAAATGGGTGGACTTGCCACAGAGCATACTCAGCACAGACACACAATCACAGGAAGACAAATGCCACATGTTGTCACTCATCTGCAGTCCATACTCTGGATCAGCTTGAGTTGCTGGCATACTGGATAGACAACTTGAGGCCCAGGCAATGGACATGGAAGGGTTTTTGCAAGAGAAGAGAAGAGTGGGGGGTAAATAAACACAATACTAAACCCAAAATGAACTGGAACCATAGAATTGTTTCTCTTTTAAGGTAGACCAAAAGATATAACCATCAATAAGAGTAATGGGATAGCACCTGCAAAGAAGGGCTCTGGAGGGGGTGGGATGAAGCTAATCCTTAAAAAAAAAAAAAAAAAAAAAAAAAAAAAAAAACTTTGGATCTTCCAGCCAGGTCACTCCATGTTTTGTACCAACAGCATATGAAGTCTTCAGCAGTAGGATTTTACCACTAACCTTTGGTGGTTCATCAAGTACTCTGACAGAAATCTGTCTTGTATTGGGAAACCTTGTAAGTGTCTCTGATCAACAGCTCATTGTGGATAGTGGTACTGGGAGTTACAAGTCAGCACCCAAGAAGAGAAGGAAGAAAAAGATTAGTAATATAAAAGAGATAGAAGAGAGAGAAGAGGGAGAGAGAGAGAAACTGGAGAAGATTAAGGTCAGTCTTCATCATATACTCTCCAGGGCCTTGTGATTCAGGTGTTCCCCCTAAGGGCCTGATGAAGGTCCAGCCATTTAGTCTGTCTTGGAGGGTGTAGAATTTTAGGGTATCATTGCCATTTGGGTCCAGTTTTATGTCCCCCACCTTTACCCTCCTCTCCCATGCTACCCACTCTATTGTCCAGCCTCAATATACTTATTAGGTATGTCAGCATCTCAGGTAGATTCAGGTTAGGAGCCAAAGATGAGTGAGACTATGCGATGGTTATCTTTCTGTGATATGGTGAATTCAATGACAATGATCTGTTCCAGGTTTGACCATATTTCTTCGAATTTCACTGTGTCCTTTTTCCTTAGTGCTGTGTAGAATTCTATCTGGTAGATATACCACATCTTGGTTATCTATTTGTCTAATGATGGACATCTGGGTTGATTCCAGCTCTTAGCTATTATGAATTGAGCAGTTATAAACATGGTTAAGCAAATCTTTCTGAACTAACATCTGGAGCTTTTAGGATAAATACCCAGTAAGGGAATAACTGGGTCTGTTGGTAACTCTATAGTCAGCATTTTTAGGAGTCTGCATGTTGCTTTCCAAAGTGGTTGTACCATCTTACATTCTCACTCACAGTGAGGGTTCCTATTTCTCCACATCATCAGCAGCATTTACTTTCATTTGACTTTTTAATATTTGTTATCTTTACTGGGGTAAGGTGGAATCTCATAGTTGTTTTAATTTGCATTTCCCTGATGATTAGGGATGATGAAAATTTTCTTAAGTATTTATTTGTCATTTGTATTTCTTTGTCTGAGAACTACCTGTCTATTTCTTTACCCCATTTTGTGAGTGGGTTGCTTGACTTTTTATTGCTTAGATTTTTGAGTTCTTTGTAGATTCTAGAAATTAAGCCTTTGTCAGTTGGATAGCCAGCAAATATTTTCTCCCATTCTGTGGATAATCTATTGGTTCTGCTTATTGTATGTTTGTCTGTGAAGAAACTTTTCAGCTTCATGAGGTCCAAATGGTTGAGTGATTGTTTAAGATCCTGTGCTACTGGGGTTTTGTTCAGGAAGTCTTTTCCCATTCCTATATCATGGAAAGTTCCTCCTATTTTTTCTTCCAGTAGTAAGCGAATTTTCAGTCTTAAATTGAGGTCTTTCATCCATTTCAACTTGATTGTTGTACATGGTGAGATGTGTGGTTCAAGTTTTGATTTCCTGCATATGGATATCTAGTTTGTCCACCACCATTTGTTGAAGATGTTGTCTTTTCTTCCAGCCTATATTGTTAGGGCCTTTGCCAAATATCAAGTAGCTGTAGTTAAGTGAGCCAAAGTCTGGGTCCTTGATTCTGTTCCATTGGTATATACTCCTGTTTTTATGCCAGTACCATACTGTTTCTATTACTATGGCTTTGTAATATAGCTTTAGATCAGGTATGGTAATGTCTCCAGAGATGTTTCTTCTGCTGAGGATATGCTTAGATATCTGAGACCTTCTGCCTTTCCAAATGAATTTTGAGATCATTTTTCCTATCTCTGTGAAGAATAATGTTGCGATCTTGATTGGCATTAGATTAAATCTGTATATTGCGCTTGGAAAGATTGCCATTTTCGCAATGTTAATTCTGCCTATCCAGGAGCATGGGAGGTCTTTCCATTTTCTCAAGTCCTTCTCAATTTTGGCTATTACCAGAAGGTGCTACATGAGGAATTGGGGGAAAATGACCAACATCTGTCCAAGCAACTTGTGGTTAAATGTTGTGGGAAGAGGACTAATAAAAAGTGAACACATTAAAATTTAAAAATAAAATATTTTTTGAAAGGGCTGGAGAAAATGACTTAGCAGTTAAGGCACTCGCCTGCAAAGCCAAAGGACCATAGTTTGATTCCCCAGGACCCACATAACATAGATGCACAAGGTAACACATACATCTGGAGTTTGCAGTGACTGGAGGCCCTGGCATGTCCGTTCTCTCCCTCTCTCTCTCCCCCTATCTCTGTCTTCTCTAAAATAAATGCATAAATAAAAATAGCTTTTAAAAGTGAACACATTTACCCACCCCCACCACCAAGGCAAAAATGTTGAAGCTGGAAAATAAAATGGATGCTAAAAATACATAACATAGGGGAAAAAACTGTTCTTATAATTCCTGTAGCCAAGAAAAAGGAAGTATGGAGAAATAAAGTGAACAACTTTTTTAAGGGAACAATTTACAAGACTGATAATATAAAAGTTGTTTTTAAACCATATGTGAACACCAAGCAGATCTAGGGAATAAAATTAGACCTGGACTCTTCCAGAATGCACAGAGGAATACCATGAGGGTACTAATGAGGTTTTGGACCAAAACAATAAAAAGTAAAAATTCTACTTTTTGTTTCTCAACTTGCAAAGGTTATGATAAGCAAAAGTTAGCTTTGAAAGAAAAAGAAAAATATATTATTAATCTGGTAAAACAATTCACTATTTTTTCCATTTTCACAAATAGCTGAGGATTATTTTTCAAGGTATTTACACTGTGCTTAACTATTTAATCAGCATCATTTTTTTTTCTTAGCTATATGCCTGTTTTTATTCATACCCTAAAAGAAATGCACATGCTTCATATTATTTGGAGCATGATGTATTGAACAAGTAAACTGTTGTTTGACTCATCCAAGTTGTGTGATTAAACTAAACCCACCCCAAAATTTCATCTTTTTCAAGTCTTCCTCGATACCTACACACCAAATTTACCCTGTCACGTACTGTTCACAAAGCTCCTTTACCCAATTCTCCACAGCCTGGTATTAAATTAATAAATATTTCAATAATCCTCTCTAATTCCTGCTTAATATTTCTTTCCTTAATATATCCTAAATGTACCAATATTTATCCCTTACACATCCTCATTGCTATATGTTAGTTATTGCAACACCTGTAATTTTTATATAAGCTAAACTACCTTAAATTCCAGTAACAACAGATAACAAAAAGCTTAAAATGCTGCCATGCATTTAAAGATATGGCATATATACAAAAATTCTTCAGTACAGAATAATTCTTGAGGCTTGACCAAACTTTAAATTCCATTTTTCAAAAAAAAATGATTTTGTAAGCCTTAGTCTACTCCATCATTTAAAGAAGCCAAATAGCCAAAATCATGTACTTTTATACACTCCACAAGCCCAGTGATGCTAAAATCTTATGATATCCTGAAAAAGACAGATGGTACACACAGGGTTTAATGCCATTTGAATATTTGATTGGATTAATGTATACCCAATCCAGAATAGGTTCAGGCAGACATGTACATAGCATGGTTAGTATTAGTGTTATCACAGGAAAAGAACAATATATTATTGGATCATTTATAATGTACCAGAGAATATACCTACTTCCACTTTTATCACATTTAATATTCAAGCCAACCTCATGAGAAATGTACTACTGTTTTATGCATAGTGAAACAAGGCGGCCTAGAAATCATAAGTCACTTTCCTAAAATGAGTCAGGAACTGACAATCTGGATCGAATGTAAGGTTTTGCTTGTCTCCTATAGTCTACAAGTTTGTCATTGATGATCTGAACTGTCTTGGACCTATATTTATTTTCCTTTAAGTGCATATAAAGTCTAAAAATAATTTTTGGATTTTAACAAACTTACAATGTTGAACGCCTTTAAAGAATTCATTCACAGAACTTGAAAATTATTTGGATCAAAAGTAATACTAAATTACTCCATTGGGTTAAGCAGATAATAGCACTTAAGCTTTCTGGAAAAAAAAATTGATAGTGAGATTATTGTTGCTTCATTCCTAGGATTAATTGTTTCCCCTCCACCACTAGGAGTATAGACTCTTTGATAAACTGTTGACAAGTTTTCACCCCAAGGGCAAGCACATGTGCCACCTGTGAAACTGCAAATTTAAAATGTGAGATGGAATTCTGTTGTCAACAGCTATTTAACTTTTAAATTATTAGGAAATTCTGTAAAACTTAGTTTTCCCTATATGCATATAATAATACTTAATTTGTTTTGTTTCCACTTACAAGTATATAGAGAAGGAAGGAAAGGTAGATAACCAGCTCTCATTCTCAGAAATACATTAGCTCTATACAGAGGCTGTATTTTGACTAACTGGAAAAGAAAAAAAGTGAAAAATATTCCCTTGCATTTATATAACAATAAGAAAATTTACAGTAAAGACACTGGTAAAATTCAAAATATCTCTAATTCCTGACATTGAAAGAAAATTATATCCTCATTGTACAACGTTTATTTTGTTAAGCAATAGAACAGAAGATTCAGGAATTATTTCACCCTAATCTGTGCTCCTATAAAAGTGTTTAAAATTATTGTTTTCATTTTATAGGTGAAGAAGCTTAAAGTAAATTTTGTGACAATACCTTAAAGATTGATTTTATGACTTCAAAATCATACATTTTCCTATTTCTTAGACTCTACTACATGGTATTAAAACCCTCCAAATTAAAAATAAATATTATAATGCTCTATAGTTATTATTTCTGTTTTTGGTACCAAAATTTAGATAAAAATAGGTAAATCTGTTTAGAAGTCCTACATATTTTAGAACAAAGAGCAAAACATTTATTAACTTGAAGAATTTTGAAAACTGAAGCATCGTTAAATGCAAAAGGTAAGAAACGTAGCCCTAGAATGTCATCTTCTGGTGGAATGTTTATATTTCAGAGAATAAGTAGGATGTGATCATGTGGGCAATTAATATTCCACTGACACCTTGAGCAATCCTGCCACCTGCGCCTTCTAACCAACTGTCTGGCAAAGTATTCTTCAAGTCATCAAATTCCCTTTATTCAGACATTGCAACCTCATGAGCAGAAACTTTACTGTCAAATCAGAAATATTTAGAACACTTTTTGTTAGAATTCTGTTTCTTATGAAAGCTCAATCTTCCAGATCCAAAGCAAATGTCACCTTTTAAAAACATTTTTAATGACTTCTTGTACATAAAATCCCAGCTGGTTTATCTTGAAAGAAATGCTGTACGTGGATTCATCTGAATTCACTTTTGGTATTTCCCAAACAAGCCTTGGCTTCCATCTCTAACATCAGTTGATCCTTGTTTTCCTTTTCTTTTTTTTTTTTTTTAACACCTTGTTTCTTTCTTTCTTTCTTCCTTTCTTTCTTTCTTTCTTTCTTTCTCTCTCTCTCGTCTGTGAAGTTTTTTTCTCACTAATAGTAGTTTGTCGTAAACTAGCTAGAAAGCTCTTTTGAGTGAAAGACATATAAATTTCACCGCATCCTTTAAAATTCTAAAAATGTGTCTAAAAATAGCACGTAACCCTTCATGAAAAATGCCCTGAATTAACCACGTTCAATAGTGAGGACAAACTAAAGTGTCTACAGGAATAATTATTTCAAATACTACAGAAAGTATGTATTGTCTCAGATCATGCAGGTTGTTAACTAAACCCACAGAACTTAGCTTCAAGTCATTGTTCACATTCTATGGATTTGACAAGGAATTCTCATTGATATGTTTATTACCATAGTATTGTAAGTCTTTCCATGTAATAGTTTCAATGACATTTTAATTAAGCTCAATGATAAGGATTTACTCACCAGTTTTGAATTAAATATGTTGACTTCCCTTCAACTTTCATTTCCTAGGATGGCATGATGCTTTGTCACAAAAGCTCATTGACGGACCATTCCATTTTCAGGGTTTACTACCATTGCTGATTGCCTCACTTTACCAGTCAGTTTGAGAGTGACTAATAAGACTTTTATAGAACATCAAAATATCAGGTTGATTACATTTTAAAATGACCTCAAAGTGTTACTCAGAGGATTATTATACCACACTTGCAAAGACAATGGTATTTATCATTCTCAAAGGAGATTCATGAGTCTAACATCAGCCAATACTCTTTTTCTTATTTCTTCTTATCCATATGCTGTCAAAATTTCAGATGGGCAGAAAGTACACCCTTTAACAACTCATACTTGTTTCCACACATAAATCTAATTTAAAGTAGAGAACTTAATTTAGTACCTACTTTTTAACTGTTCAGAATTAATATTCCTTCAAGTGGGAGATCATTAGTATCTGGGATCTACTGTAACTCCCAGTACCAGCATGTGGGTAACATCCACACCACAATGAGCTGTTGATTAGAAAGACCTACAAGGTTTCCCCCCAAAAAGACAGAATTCTGTCAGAGTACTTGATGACCCACCAAAGGTTAGTGTTAAGACCCTACTGCTGAAGGCACCATATGCTGTTGGGATGGAACATGGAGTGACCTGGTTGGAAACTGGAAGAGAGTCAATCCCCAGACAGTTAGCTTTTCTAGTACCAGAAGTTGTTACAGGGCAACTGGGGGAAAATGACCAACATCTATCTAAACAACTTGTGGTCTATGATACCCTGTAGCAAACAACCTGACATGATGTTCACACAAGTGCAATAGTGGCACATAGCCATGGTGGGTTACCAACTGCTCTTGATTTTGCTAACAGATCCTTTCAGTGGAGCAGAACCCATACCTGTAATAGGGAAAAATGTCAGAACAATATTCAAATATCAGCCTGCTCTCCAATATCAAGCTCCTACCAAGAGTGGGCTACAAGTGGGCCTACACCTATTAAATTCTTTCTAAAATAATAATGGGTATCCATGTATCTTGCACTGACCTAACTCTCTGTTGGAGAATTTGCTTCTTTTTTTCAGATGGACACAGAACCTGAGGAGAGAATCAGCCCATTACTCCCCACTTAGGCACCAGCTGAAGCCATAGAGTTAGTGGGGTAATGAGTAAGAGATGCTTTCTTGGTGAACCTGGTACCAGCACAAGGGTGAAGGAGATAGATGGAGAGAACATTCAACTCCCACTAAATCAGAGATCTAGAGACATAGAGACTCCCTAGACCTTGCATCACTGAAGTAGACCTAATATGAACCCAACATGGCTCAGGGAAATTTGCAGATGAGGGAGTAGAAAGATTGTTAGAACCATAAGTTGGGTCATTACACACAGAGACATTGCCTCTCCCCCACAACTGAAGGCCAACCCCACAATGCGACAGTCACAATCCTTGGGGGTGGGAGGGACAAGAGGGAGAAGGTTAACGATGGTACCATCATGGCTATATATATAATATATACATAACTAATACAAAATATCTGGGGATACTGCATTAAAAAACCTACTACTTAGAAAACTAAGATTTATAATTGTTTTGTATATATTATTTCATTAATCATTTCTACCTTCAATTGGTAACAGAAAAGACATTATACACCATTTCACAGGTGGTTCATTAAAGTATCTTTTCCAAAGTCATGTAGCTTCACCAAAGTACCACGTAGGAGGCATCAGAGTCAAGTCACAGTTTCCTACTGCAATTCCTCTAGTCAATAAAAAGCCAGAGGCCTGTGTTCCTTCTCCTGCACCTGTGAAAGCCCTCTGGAAAGGCCATATGAATTACTTAATTGTCATTGCCATTACTTTCTGGCTGGGAAAATATTGAATGAGTTTATGCATTGAAATTTATAGTGAAAGGGGATAAGAGAAGGAAAAATAGATGTATGGAAACTTTTGTGACTTTATATTTTGTGAAAATCTTGAATAATCTTATTTTTTTCAATTTGTTTTGTAGCTGTACTTCTTGGTCAGAAAGTCCATTATAGTTGCAAGTTTTCTTTAAGCAGGCAAATTTTTTTTTTTTTTGGTTTTGTGTTTGTTTATTTCCTTTTTTGTAGATCCCAAACAAGTCTGTACCCTGCATTGTGTGTCTTAGGCCAACAGTGTGGAATAGGTGCTATATGTTGAACAGGATAAAATATGTTTTTCCTCACCACAGCAAAAATCAAAATGCTGGAAGAATTCTCAAACATCTCACGTAGCCTAGTGATTGTGTCATTAGAGAAGACAAAGTCCATGAGGCCAGTTTACCATTGTGAAGGCCTATGCCAACTGTAAGTGGATTGTAATGTACCCTATCATCAGGCAAATGTAATTTGTTTCATCATTGGCCCTTTATCTTGTGACCAGATGAGATGTGTGCAGGTATCACTGCTCCTCTCTATCATAGAGTTTCATGGCAAATGTTGCTGCTTCATTATTATCCAGTATCTTTCCCCTACTCCCTAGATATCACATTTAAAAGCTGTCAGCACAACTTACAGTTGGAATTTTGTCATAATAAATGGTAAACAACTAACCTAAAAGCCAAAGTTTAAAAGCAAAGGTACACCTGGCTAGTGAAAATTTTCCTCCAAAAAGTCTGTATTCTGACAGTGTCTTCTCAGTCAAAAATTAAATACCAAATCTTTATTCTGGAATCCAAATGGCAGTCATTTATCTGTGATGTGACTGAATCCATATATAAGTTTTAATCTTTTCAAGTGTCCCAGGCTTTCTCATTCAGGTTGTCTCTTTTTCTCTCATATTATGACTGTTGGTTTTACTAAAAAAATAATAAATTCCTCTGAACATAGGAAATGAAATATAACATGAGAGCATTTTACTTATTACCTCAAGAGTGATTACACAATTCCTAAAATATTTAACTTTGCCAGTCAAACATGAAAAATTGAGAATTGTAGTTAACGACATCTGTTTCTCAGGTATCCTGCTCTCCTGAGAGAAGGAGTTTATGCTTCTGAACATTGTTCTCAGAGTGCCTCTCACTCCTAAATTACAGGCACCGTGGACCTTTAGAAGTACAAGAAGGCAATTTATTTTCCTGTACATGCAGCCTAGACTGGTGTTTAAAATAAAGGCTGCCAACCCCGCAACTTTGTGGTGTTTCCTTAATGAAGGTGTTGCTGGACCAGAAGCACAGCTGTGACATTTAGAATTATTTTTATGGTTGTCCTGAGTAACCATCTATTCTTAATCAGAATAGTTCTCCTGTAAATGAATCTGTCCTGGCTCTACAGGAAAAGCAAATCTAAGTTCTTCATCTCTTACAACTCTGAATCCCAACAGGGAACACATGTACATTTCTTCAGTGAGGCTGTAGAGACATCAGTCAAATACATGCAAATGCAAAAGAAGTTACAATAAATCCCCTCTCATGTTATAAGTGAACATTTACCTGCCCATTATGTGCTCTAGAATTTATGATCTTAACAGTAATCAATATTCAGACATCCAAAATGTGCACTTTATTCATTTTTATCAGGGTAGGATAAAGTTACCATTTAATATCAGATTTTAAAATAACAAAATAATAAATGATGAGCTATTGGTTCTGAAAATGTTGGTCTCCTCCATTTTGTAAGTTGAAAATAGATTATTAAATTGTGTCTCTCAGTAACTTATGTAAACATACTGCGTGTACAGTGGATCTGAAAACAGAAGTGGCAGGGGCTCTTAAATTCAAATATAAATGTCAACATAGGGATGAAAGTGTTTTTTCTATGACATATAAACTGTGTAGAAAATTAGAGTAAAATTTATCTGGTAATGTTAATACAAAAGACTACAATAATGACTTTTGTTATAATTCTCTAAAGTAATGCTTATGAGTGGTTTGTGCCTTTAATAAAACTTCTGGGATTATTCTCTAACAATATTATTTTTGAATAGCCTCCATATGCCCTTCTGTATTTTAGAAAGGAAATTGTTAATTTTCAATAGTATTTTAATCTGCTCACTTTTAAATGAAGAATAACTAATAAGCCATTGAAACTTATGATTGTACAAGATGATTTTCAACATGAGTAATGAACGATGCTGTCTTTTTTTATTTTTTAAAGCAATAGGTTTTCCAATACTGCACTTCAAAATGAAGTGACATTTGGCAGTGAACAACCTTTTTAAAGTTCAGGAACTGCATTAAAAAGAGAATTATAAAGGGCATCATTAGAATTTAGGTAGAAACTGTTACTGAGCATTTCAATTAGAGAGCTACATGACTGGCAGTAAGAAATAATAGACACAAATTAGTACTATTGACTGTTTCCTACATCTACTCAGCTGGCCTCCACTGTGCCTGTCTTGAAGAGTGCCATCAATGCTTTCAGACTCACACATCTGTTCTTCTGGTTATCATTGCTTTCTAGCTGTGACCCTTCTGAAGGACTTTTGTTGGTACAAAAATTATAGACCCAAATCATTCCCCTTATCAGCCCAACTGCAGTTCTACTTAGCATTTTTTTCACCTTTGATTCCGCTGTAGACATTCCTCATTTATTTAAATTTTACACAGCAGATAGGGACCAAGAAAGGAAGGAGCAATTTCATTCCATAAAATGTGATACTTCTAATAAGTGTGCAGAGGCTTTGAAATATGTGAAATTCTATAAATGTGACATCAAATCACATTTTGTTACCCAGAAATTAATGTTTACCATGTGTACCCAAAGGTACTAATGGATGTTGCTTTCTACAATACAAATTCAAATTCATGTACATCATTATTATTTTTTTATTTCCAAGAACATTTGGATAAAGCATTTTGTTTTTCAGACTTTTTTTTCTCATTTTTACCTCCAATTTAATTTTAGCATCTCTTGGCGTCATCAAAGAAATACACTTTTCATTTCAGCTTTGTTGCTGATGTGTGTGGTAAAATATTTTCTGTTGAGAAAGGTGGTTTAATTGTACTGGTAAAATAAACTAAAAAACAAAGAGAGCATCACTGAGAACAATGTTTAGCTCACAAAGGGAGATATAGCTTTATAGATTCAAATAGCATTTGCTTGTCACATTTACTAATAAGAACTGATAAATGTATAATGGCTGACAGACAGGAATTGATTTATGAGTTTGTGGGAATGAAAGGAAACCAATGGAAATGGTCTTATTAAAAATCTGCGATTTCTCACTCAGACCAGGTTGCCATAATAAATGTGAGAATAGGTGACTTCATTCAGAATTAATTTAGTTTGAAATTAAAATGGGTCTCACTTCCTGCCTCCAGGAGGTCTGCTGACATTTCTGGGGCTGCTTCAGAGAGTCTGTCTGATAAACAGGATGCTTGTATATCTATGTCTACCCAAGCATACATATATACCCCCAAAGCAGAATTAATAAAAAGTGATGCTTTGTCCAAAGCAAAGGTATTATTTGCAGAGACAAAACCAATAAAATGTAAAAAAATGTCCATTTGGGAAAATTTTGAATAAATTTAGAATGCCAACAGATATTAGTTCCATTTTGGTTGATGAACTTGATTCAGGAGGAATCTTTGGTAATCGAATTGTTGTGTGCAGTTTTCTCAAGTGAAACTGTCCTGATCTCAGAGCCTGCAGGACCCTATTTGTATTTCAGAGGTAACTAATTGTAATCCACAGTGAAGTAAAATTGAGCCTGACTTACCAACAGTATGGAGTCGTGTTTAAACAATTTCAACTTCACAGAGAAAATGCAAACGCAGAGAAAAAAAAATAAAGTTTGGCTTGAAACAATCCTGTTGAGGTGGGTTTTACTTGGAAACAAAATTTCACCCTATAATTTTCAGGACTATATATTTGCTTAAGTTCATTTCCCAGCTATACATTTGAGGGAGACTGAGTCAACCACAATTGTGGCCCTTGGATAAAATGTCCAAAACCTACTTGTGTACCATGTGAATGTTGGAGATCAACACTTTTTCTCTCATTTTATTGCCATTACAGGCTATAAGGCTTCTACAGGGGGCATGTGGTTTGAATTAAGTCACATTTAAATTGATAGTCTAGTGATTTGGTATATCTTACAACAGAAAACATTTAGTTCCCAATGTACGTGGTGATAGACTGTGATTCTATGGAGGGCAAACTGTGGTACTAGATTAGGTTTGTTTATCTCAGGACACAAATAAATGTATTAAGCAAATTTGTTATTTTCAAAATTTGTTTAAAACAGCTTTGAACTCAGAGTAGCCTCTAAAGACATATACATAAACCAGAAAGGAATAGAAAAGAAAAAAAAAATAAAGTAGGAGGAAAAAGCCATTTGGGGATTAATAATATGAACAAAAAGTAAGTGGTATGTGCAGCAAATGATTTATGTGAAGGAAACTACACAGTCCATGAGTATTTTATATTTTTTGATAAATTGTAAATTATGCTTGCAATCATTGTAGTACTATGAAAAAGAAAGTGATTAAGTTTAATAAAACAAGGATCAAATTGTATCAAATCTTTTCTTTCACTATTCAAAGCAACTGTAATTGAATAAATAATTCTATCTAAATGTACATTTTTTTCTCATATTACTCTGAAAATATCTGTATATCAGTAGCTAAATGAATATTTTTCTTGGAAAGCTAAAAAATTTTGTAGTGCATGTGTTGCTGGAAATTTAGTTCAAACTCTTTTCATGCTTGTTAAATGTCTACTGAGTTATATTCCCAACCAGAATCTTCCTAAAATTGTGCTTAATATAGTCTGTCTTCTGCCCCCCCAAAAAGATTCATATCCCTCTTAAATGCAAAATGCACTTGACCTCCTTCCAAGCCTGCCAAGAGCCGTATTCTGTTACAGTATTAGCTCAAGTTTAATGTTCTGTTATCTAAATCTAAATTTCATTGTCACAATCATCTTAGTTAAGACCAATCAGGTCTTTAGGTGTAGCACTTCCCCAGGTCACAATTTATTTCTTTGAAACTGAAGTTAAATTATCAGCTCAAACATGTGTGTAGGTAATCTTAAAGAGGGGAGGTGTGGAATAAAAGTGACTAGCAGTGTGTTTCAAGAAAGAGTAATATGCAAGGGAAAATGGAGTGATCAGGGCACTCCACTTGGGCAAGATTCTGCCAGAAAGTGTTGATCAGACCTGAAAGTCTGGGGATGGTCGCTCTTGGCTTGAAGTATCCTCTTAGTATTGACTTCACAGTTATATTGCCTTATTCATTATAGTAGCAAGTGTTGGGTACGATGGAGTTATATCAGCCTGATTTCCAACTGAAGACTTATGCATATGTGGCAGTCTCTTTTCATTTCATTGTATTGCTATTTCTCAATCCAACCCACAAGCATTTCTACTAATATAATTTTCTCAAACATAACATTGAGCTGTGAAT
Organism: Dipus sagitta; assembly: GCA_036346955.1. Taxonomy (NCBI): domain Eukaryota; kingdom Metazoa; phylum Chordata; class Mammalia; order Rodentia; family Dipodidae; genus Dipus; species Dipus sagitta. Next base: position 60,502,283 of record CM070782.1, read on the forward strand.
TTCACTAGGGTTCACTTTATTAATGACATCTACACTTCATTATTTTTGACACACATGCTAAGATGGTCAGGGTAGCACTGCTAAGCTTTGCAGAGACACCAGTGTCTAAGATCTGTACTGTACACTCTTAATATAAGATCTTGTGGTAGTTTGGATACGATTGCTTGAATGTATGGTCCCTCAGACTTAGGTGATTTATTGAAATTGAGATTTCAGCATGAGCCTCTAGCAGGCAGATCCCTGCTACAGGGGTCATGCCACTGGAGGACAGATCTTGGAGTCCACCCCTAAAGTATGTTGAGAGAATTTGGAGCTCTGGCTATTTTTTATGTTTATTGGCTATTTGGTGATGTCCCTCTGCTATTATCTATGGAAGTGAGCCAACTTCTTCTGCCACTGATGGTGTTTCCCTGGAATTTGAAGCCTGAAATAAATCCTTTAATCCCATAAACTGCTTCTGGTTGTCCATGTTTGTCCAGCAATGTGAAACAAACTACAACAGATATGTACTATGCTCTTAGTATATGAAAGGATTCTCCCACATTACTTTGGTCTTTCCTTCCTGAGGTTTCAGAAGATTGTTTGGGTCCTACCTTATTTTTTCTTCTCTATCACACTTTAGAATTAATATTTAACTTTAGAATATTTTAGAACATGGGCAGACTAAAAATTTTCCATACCTCCAACTTTTGTTCTTTTGGGGAAGGAAAATGTCATAAGTGCAGTCAAGTGACCTTCCTCTCTCGGCTGTTTAAGAAGGAGTGTTGAGCCTGGGGAATGTCCTTTATCATAAGATAAAAAGTCCTCATGGTCTTACTGTACTTTCCTTGTGGGGGAATATCTTTTCCTGTTTCAATAGCATGTACTCCTTTGTTGTGCCTGAACAAAAGCATTATATGAAATCTGGAAAAACCACATTACCCTAACTGCCCTCTTCAAGGGAAATTTGTGCAAGGTTCATTTTTGCTTATCAATTTTATTTTGTGTCTTTCCTCTTATTACCAGTCCCTTAGGTCCATAAATCAACCACTTGAATTTCCCTCTATTTCAAAATATATTAGCAAACAGAAATTGTGAAAGGAAAATGGATCTTTTTAATTTTTTTTATTAACAACTTCCATGATTATAGAAAATACCCCATGGTAATACTCTCCCTCCCCCCACTTTCCCCTTTGAAACTCCATTCTCCATCATACTCCCTCCCCATCTCAATCAGTCTCTCTTTTACTTTTGATGTCATGATCTTTTCTTCCTCTTATGATGGTCTTATGCAGGTAGTGTCAGGCACTGTGAGGCCATGGATATCCAGGCCATTTTGTGTCTGGAGGGAGCATGTTGTATGGAGTCCTGCCCTTTCTTTGGTTCTTACATTCTTTCTGCCACCTCTTCCACATTAGACACTGACCCTTGGAAGGTGTGATAGAGATATTGCAGTACTGAGTACTGTGGTCATTTCTTTCCATCACCATGATACCTTCTGAGTCATCCCAAGGGCACTGCTATCTGAAAAGAGAAGATTCTAAACCAAAAGTGAGAGTATCATTAATATAAGGGTGTGAACATTAACAGAAGTGCTTACTGGGCAGTTTGCTAAGCATAGTATACACATTTAGCCAGACAACAGTAGACATTACGCCCCTAGGACTCATGACTACCCCTGTTTTAAGTTTTCAGTAACAGGGATGTATTCCCTCCCCCATGGAGTGGGCCTCCAGTCCAATTAGAGAGCAGTTGGTTTCCCCCATAACAGATGTGCCACTATTGCACCCATTGGCTCATTTGGCCTGGCTGGCCAAATATAAGGCTTGCAATGTCCACTGTTGAGTATCGTCACTGGTGATTTCTCTTTCTCTCATTGAACTGCATGCAGAATGGCTTCTTTCAGCTTTCTGTTAGCTGGTCTACATGGAGGAGGTTATCAGCTCAGATCCAGCAGGATTTCTCAGTGGCCTTGCAGCACAAGTATATGGAGTCTTCAGCAACAGGGTCTTACCATCTATTCCTGGTGGGAAACCAAGGGCCTCGGCAATGGCCTATAATGTTTTGAGGGCATCAGGGACCTCCCTGGCCAACAACTCACTGGAAGATATCCCATCCCTGGCACTGAAAATTTTCTAGCCACAATCTATGGCTCCTGAGTGTTCCATTGTCCAAAACTGGAGGATTACATATGATTTATTTATATCCTCTTAGATTTTGATTAGCTGTCCCTCCACCTTTCCTTTACTCAATCTCTTCCCCAGACCTCATTTTGGGCCTTTTCACTCCCATTATTCTATTTTTCTACTTACGTATATACAATATCATCTTATTAAGTACCCTCCTCCCTTCCTTTCTCTTCCCTTTATATCTCTTTTCTAGCTTACTGGACTCTGCTACTGAGTTTTTTCCTTCTCACACAGAAGCCCAGTCATCTGTAGCTAGGATCCACATATGAGAGAGAACATGTGACACTTGGCTTTCTAGACCTGGGTTATCTCACTTAGTATAATCCTTTCCAGATCCATCCATTTTCCTGCAAATTTCATAACTTCACTTTTCTTTGCCGCTGGGTAGAACTCCATTGTATAAATGTGCCATATCTTCATTATCCATTCATCCATTGAGGGACATCTAGGCTGGTTCCATTTCCCAGCTATTGTGAATTGAGCAGCAATAAACATGGTAGAGTGCGTACTTCTAAGGAAATGAGATGAATCCTTAGGATATATGCCTAGGAGTGCTATAGCTGGGTCATATGGCAGATCAATTTTTAGCTGTTTTAGGAAACTCCACACTGATTTCCACAATGGCTGGACCAGATTGCATTCCCACCAACAGTGTAGAAGGTTTCCTCTTTTTCCACATCCTTGCCAGCATTTGTGGTCATTTGTTTTCTTTATGGTAGCCAATCTGATAGGAGTGGGATGGAATCTCAATGTAGTTTTAATCTGCATTTCCCTGATGACTAGGGATGTAGAACATTTTTTTTTTTCTGATGCTTATATGCCATTCATATTTCTTCTTTTGAGAACTCTCTATTTAGTTCCATAGTCCATTTTTTAATTGGCTTGTTTGATTTCTTATTTAATTTTTTTAGTTCTTTGTATATCCTAGGTATTAATCCCCTATCAGATGTATAGCTGGCAAAGATTTTTTTCCCATTCTGTAGATTGCCTGTTTGCTTTATTCACAGTGTCCTTTGCTGTACAAAATCTTTGTAATTTCATGAGGTCCCAGTGGTTAATCTGTGGCTTTATTGCCTGAGCAATTGGGGTTATATTCATAAAGTCTTTGCCAAGACCAATATGTTGAAGGGTTTCCCCTACTTTTTCCTCTAGCAGTTTCAGAGTTTCAGGTCTGATGTTAAGGTCTTTAATCCATTTGGACTTAATTCTTGTGTATGGAGAGAGAGAAGAATCTATTTACATCTTTCTACAGATAAATATCCAGTTTTCCCAGCACCATTTGCTGAAGAGGCTGTCTTTTCTCCAATGAGTACTTTTGGCATTTTTATCAAATATCAGGTGGCTATAACTACCTGGACTTGCATCTGGGTCCTCTATTCTGTTCCATTGATCTACATGTCTGCTTTTGTGTCAGTACCATGCTGTTTTTGTTACTATGGCTCTGTAGTATAGGTTAAAATCAAGTATGGTGATACTACCAGCCTTATTTTTGTTGCTCAGTATTATTTTAGATATTCGAGGTTTTTTTGTGATTCCAAATGAATTTTTGGATTGTTCTTTCTATTTCTGTGAAGAATGGCATTGGAATTTTGATGGGAATTGCATTAAATGTGTAGATTGCTTTTGGTAAGATTGCCATGAAAATGGATCTTTTTATAGGTTCATCAGAACAGGTGAGAGAAAAGTCTGCAGATTCTCTCAGCCTCCCTATGTCAAATGGGACAAGTGTATAAAACATGAAATATGAGCAATGGTAAATCAGCTGGGTGGTCAGCTATAAGAAGTCTATAAAAGCCCTGCCTGCCCTTTTTCTTGTGGTATCATGTTTCAGTCTAGTATCTCCTAAGCATAGCATGCATAGGGAAATTTCACTTGTTAAGGGTCTAGAGTTTCAGGGTACCTATTACACTGTTTCACTCTGATGATTTCCTATATGCAAAAAATAATAATAATCAAGAAGAAACTAAGAGAATATTGCATACTTGGCTTGGAACTTTTCTTAGCTACACAGCCACATTTTATAGAAGATTTTTTTTTTCCAGGTAGCTGCAGAATACAATTTTGCTAAGCAATCTGTCACTACTTAGCAAGTATTTTCTCTCCTGTTGAAGGAAAAAATTCCAGGTGATCTCAGAACTTCCCAAGCCAGCGTCTCTAAAAGAATCATGCAAGCCACTAAACCAGTGGCTTTCAAGTTCTTCGCTATAATTAGCAACAAATTTAAAAATACAGACACAGAGAAGGGTAATTATGAAAGGCTTAATAAGGGTGAATTGAGGTAAGATAGCAAAAAGTAGGAAAATTAAACCAGGAAGATTTGCCCCCCCCCCATCACATCACAGCCAGACAGGAAAAGGGGAGGGGGAATTGTCACATGGATGCTTGTATAAGGTCCTTTTTTATGAGTAAGAATGAGCTTCATTACCAAGTTCAAATGTACATGAGGGACCTTGGTTGGTTAGTGGGCTCATATGAGAATGGATTCAGGAATTGCCTGCACACAGGAAGTGTAAGCCCACAACAAGATGTTCTAGTCTTGCCAGGGCAGGGTGGCATTGCCAGCTTTTGGACCTGGGTCCTTAGCTAATTACCTGTTAAAGAAAGCTACCTTCCTCCAAATGCAGTCTTCATGTTCTTCTGTGCCCTGACCATCAGAATCTTTAGAAGTCAGTATTTTTGACAGCATGACCAATACTATTCAGGGTTTCTCTTTTTGTTCTAAACATTCACCCTTATGGTCTTTAATATCCACATTTCTTATAAAACTCTGTGTCATTAAATCTATACTTCCCTTACCACAGCCTCATTGTTTTTCCATCCTCTCCTCATTGTGCAAGATTCACTCCCTACATTTTTAAATATTAGGGCAGTACACAGTGTGGTGGTTTGATTCAAGTGTCCCCCATTAACTTAGGTGTTCTGGATGCTAGGTTCCCAGGTGATGGAGATTTGGGAATTAACACCGGCTGAGGCAGTGTATTGTTGGGGGCAGGCTTATGGGAATTATAGCCAGTGTCCCCTTGCCAGTGTTTGGCACATTCTCCTGTTGCTATTGTCCACCTGATGTTGGCCAGGGGGTGATGTCCACTCTCTGCTCATGCCATAGATTTTCCTGCCATCGTGGAGCTTCCCATTGATCCTGTAAGCCAAAATAAACCTCTTTTTCCCACAAGCTGCTCTTGGTTGGGTGATTTCTACCAGCAATACAAACTTGACTGCCACACACAACTTATGCTTAAATTTGTATTCATTTTCTGCTACTGTAAGTCAAATTACTATAATTTCAGTCATCTAAAATACCAAACACTTATTTCCTCATTCTTTTGGAGAATGTTGAGTCTTGGTCCAGTTTAGCTGGGCCATTGCTCACAAGCTAAACTCCTGGCTTCATTGCAGGTTGTTGTTTCATCTGGGCTCAGGGTGCTACTTCTAGTTAACTAGTTGTATGCAGAATCCATTCCTTTGTGACTTTATAAATGAGGTTTCTATGTCTTCCTGAAAATCATCCAAGAGCCATTCCCAACTCCCAGATGTCATTCAGATCTCTTGCCAACTATCCCTTTGTTATCTTCAAATCCTCAACGCAACATTGAATCTTCATGTTTCAAATCTCACATATCATTTTAAAATTATTTTTATTAGATATTCACATACATCTTTAACTGATGTCTTGACCCACATTTAAAGATCTTACATAAGATTAACTCGGGCTGGAGAGATGGCTTAGTGGTTAAGCGCTTGCCTGTGAAGCCTAAGGACCCCGGTTCGAGGCTTGATTCTCCAGGTCCCACGTTAGCCAGATGCACAAGGGGGCGCACGTGTCTGGAGTTCGTTTGCAGTAGCTGGAGGCCCTGGCACGCCCATTCTCTCTCTGTCTCTCCATCTGCCTCTTTTTCTCTCTGTCACTCTCAAATAAATAAAAAAAAAAATGAACAAAAAAAAATTTAAAAAAAAAAGATTAACTCTAGTTAGATAACTACTATTTTAAGTTCATTTGGGTTTTAGTTATATCTCCTAAATTCCTTTACTACAGTGGCAAATGTTTGAATAATTGGGAATAAGAATGTATAGTAGCAAAAGCTGAGAAATTTGAGGGCTTGACTATGATTCTCCTAGGAGGTTTAATGAAATGATACATGAATAAAATACCCTTTATTAGATAGCTTCCTGTTTTCAATGATTTGGGGATACATCTAGTTTTTTATATTTTTATGTTTATTTATTTATTTGAGAGAGAGAGAGAGAGAGAGATAGAAATAGGCAGGGAGAGAGATTGGGCACACCAGGGCCTTAGCCTCTGCAAAGGTACTCCAGATGCATGCACCCCCTTGTGCATCTGGCTTACGTGGGTCCTGGGGAATCGAACCTGGGTCCATTGGCTTTGCAGGAAAATGCTTTAACAGCTAAGCCATCTCTTCAGCCCAATACATCTAGTTTTAACATGTGTCTTGGTGAGGAGCTATGAATACAGCCTAGGACAATTAAATTGATAATAATGATAGTTGGTCCTTAAGCCCAGTGAAAGTAACTTCATAGATAGTGTAATATTGAATAAATGACCTAGTACCTAGGAAACATCTGACTAATATTTATTTATTTTACTTTTCCTTGAACATTTGGACCAAAATCATTCTCCTATAATGGCTTCCCATCATAAAACATACTGAAATGCATTACTTACAAATGCATTGTGCAATAATTCTCAAAGTTGATCATGTCTGAGAACCACACTAAGGACTTTAAGAAAACATATTTCTGGGCCAAAACCTATGATTTATGAGTTAGTAACTTAGAGATGCAATGTATTCATTCCTACCAAACTTCATGTTGATGCTGATGCAGCTGTCCAAGGAACGAATAATGGTAATCTCTGTACTATGAAACTTATTAAATTATTTACCTTTAAATGTGTGTAGAGGTAAACTTACTTTTTATTTGTATTGTATAAAATATTCTATAGGGTATAGCTGGCTATTATCTATCTTAACCCTCCCTATGCCTAGAAACTGTATATATACATATTGTGCCAAATCAATAACATTTCACAAAATTTTTTCACATGATTTTAAATGGTTTCATATAAACAATACAATTCTGCTATTGCTAATAAGAATTATTTTCATATATTTTGAAAAGAATGTTTATTCAAACTGACTCAATTCTTTTAGTTTATGTAATGAATATTTTAATAATAATATTTATTTTTCAGCAGAAGAGATGTCTCAGTGATTAAGGCTCTTGTCTGCAAAGCCTAAGGACCAGTGTTCAATTCTCCAGTACCCACATAAAGCCAGATGCACTAAGTGGTGCATGCATCTGGCGTTCATTTGCAGTGGCTGGAGTCTCTGCCACACCCACACTCTCTCTGTATCTGTCTCTTTCTTTCCTTTTCTCTCTCCCAAATAAAAAAAAAAAGAAAGAAAAATGTATTGGACAAATTATCACTAGCTTGAGATTTCCTGTTACATAATTTCCAGGCACATGACATGTGTTAGTTCTCTCACTTCCCTTCCACCCAAAACTATGCAGTTCTTCTTTGGCGTTTATGGGCTGCCACCAAGTGAATAACATGGGCCATTTGATGTCCATTTAAAATGCAGGAGAAGTTCCAAACTGCGACGTTTGGTTCAACATACATCTCTAAGCAAGACAATTGGTATTTTGCTTCAACATACTTTTCTCAGCAAAACAATTGGTATTTTGCAAACTCTAAAGATGCCTTTTAGTATTGCATCAATCTAATTCCTATTTCAACAGGTAAAAGACATTTTTAACATCCAGTACAAAGTAAACTTTACTTGCTTCTCAATTGATTTTCTTCTTGTGTGATTTTGCATACTGAAAATTAATAAGTTATTTTAAAAGCTTTTACAAAATTTGAGGCTCAAAAAACAAGATGTCAAATTGTATCTAACTTCATTGTATTTATAATCCTCTGCAAACCACACTCAGAGTACAAAGTGTGGATTTGCCTAAGATTAAATTAATTCTTGTTTACACATATCATGTAATTCTATCTCTTTCACACCAAGAGACAATATATGGAATTTCTGAGGCATGAGTAAGCATGCTAATTTAGGCCAAAATGAAGTTTAAAGACTTTAAGAAGTCTTCCTTATGTTAATAATAAAATAGAAAAGGACAAAAACACTATACCCACGTATCACCTTTTATTCTTAATTGGGAATGTCATCCCTTTCAAAATATTGGTTTCAGATGTACAGTATTAAAATTTTATAAGTACGTTTTTACCTCATGTGTTCTCAAATATAGGACAAAGTTCTTAATTTTATCAGGATTTTCAGGGAAGTTTCGAGGTAATAAGTTTTTTGATGTATGGCACGTAATAAAATGCATTTCCTGATTATAAAACTGCTTATGAACATCTTAAAATACATTTATAAAGAAAAATAGGAATTAGTAAAATACTTGAGGGTATCATTAAAAGATAGTTGAATACCCTATGAAAAGTACAATAAGAAAAACTTAAAAATTAAGAATCTGGATGATCTATTGTATTTAAAAATTGGTAATATGTTATCTTTATTATCTAGGTGTTTTAAATATACATTTATACAGATAAGAACTTTGCTGTTTTTTTTTTAAATATTTGATTTACTTGAAAAAGAGAGAGAGAGAGAGAGAGAGAGACAAAAGAACAAAAAGGGCAGACAGAGGGAGAGGTAGTATGGGTATGCCACTGCAAATCAATACCAGACACATGTGCATCTGTCTTTATGTGGGACTGAGGAATAAATCCTGGGCCATCAGGGCCTGTAAGTAAGCACTTTTAACCTCTGAGCTATCTTTCCAGTCTGAAATTTTCTAAATATGAAGTATATGACAAGATACAAAATCAATCCTCCACGGTTTAAATGCAAAATACTCCTAATAGCTTCATAGGTTTGAACACTTGTTTCCCAGGTCCTTGTACAAAGACTAGAAGGTGGAGAAATCTCAGCTGTGAATGCTCTACTCGTGAGGTTTCAGAGGGCCCCAAGGACTCTACCATGAACTGGGCTAGAGGCAGTTCATGTGATGTTCTAGCAAAGAATCTAGTGGCATTCTGCCCATGTCCTGAGAACTTGAATATGGCTGAATTTAAAATTGATGACAGAGAGAACTTCAATGCAGGATAACTTTGAGTCTCTGATATGGCTTTTCTCAGTCCCTCTGATTCAGATCTTCAGTGAAAGAGAACACAATGCAAAGCAGAAATATGTGGGAATATATGTGAAGTTTGAAAAGAAAAGAAATGGGATAGAGTTTAGAATTTCTGACAAGGAAACTACAGCTTATTCAGCTATAACTGATAAGGAAATTAACACCATTGAAGAGGAGTCTACTACTCTGCATTAGGTGCCCCTGAGGTCAAGAACTACCTGTTGAAGATTCAAGGTAGTAAGAATGCAAGGTCATCTGATAGGAAAAGGCATTAAGGCAGAATGCTAAAGGAGTTTTTTGTGCCCTAATTTAAACATAGAGAGGCTTCCATATCTATGTTCCATGGTCTACAGGTTATCATTTCTATCTCCAAGTAGAATGTATCAGCATGGTTGATAAGGCATGGCTTTTGAAGTCATTTAAAAAAAGATGTAATATAGTTCATGGATCATTGCCTCCATGTGTTCCGTGGGCTATGGAGGCTAAGCAATATGAGGAGGCAGGGTCAGAGTCATTGCATGGAAATCCTGATAGGCTTTAGAGGTGAACCCTAAGCAGTAGTGGAGACCCCAAAGATATTGGACATATCAGGATGATAGAACATCAACAAAGGGAAACTCTATGCTATGGGTAGATCCAGCCCATAGAGGGGCCTTGAATGCTAAGGGAAGCTCAGCTGGGTGGGTGTGGGTACACAAGCCATTTGGAGCCAAGATGACTTCATCACAAAACTCAGATAACTGGACATGGATCTGGAAGTTTGGGTATTTGTCCTGCTAGATTTTGTTCTTTCTTTGATCTGATATTTCCTTACTATTTGCTTATTTCCCCCCTTTTGTGAAAGGGGATGTTTATATTTGGAAATACTTTTGCTTTGAATTTGTAGTACTCAATGTTAAGAGTAGACTTTGAGAAGAATTGAGACTTTTAAGGAATAGAGGAACTTTTAAAGTTGAACTGACACATTTTGCCTTATAAGATGCCCATAAAGCCTATGGGTACAAGGGTGGGGTATAGTGGTTTGAATGTGAAATGTCCTCTATAGACTCATGTGTTTAAATATTTGGTCCCTTGCTGGTGGTACTATCTGAGAAGATTGTGGAACCTGTAGGAGGTGGGGTCTGGCTAGAATGAAGTCACAAAAAATGAAATGGGACACAGGGGATGGTTCATTTGAGGATTTTTAACCATTCACTGTTCACCCTCTGATTTTCAATTCTAATGAGATGTGACATGAGCATGCCTTTCTGACAGCCATGCTTTGCCCACTGTGATGAAACTTTCCCTCAAAACTATGAGCCGTGAACCCTACTGATCTTCCCTAAGCTACTGGGTGGTTTCTCCCTGCAATGAGAATATAACCAATACTCCACTGTTCTGTTTGTTACCTACCTTGTCTTCATTGTATCCCCTGCTTCTAGGACAAGAGTTACTGATATGATCAAACCACACCTTGAATCCCAGTACTCAGGAGGCAGAGGTAAGAGGATTGCTGGGAGTTCAAGGCTACTCTGAGTCTACTGAGTAAATTCCAGGTCAGGCTATGCTAGAGCGAGACCCTATCTTGACAAATGAAAAACAAACAACAACAGCAACAACAACAAAAAAAAAGAATTACTGAGATGATCATATAGTTCCTATAAGTTAATGCATTTAATTATTGAATCATTGTAATTGAATTATTTTTTGTCATTAAATTAATTGTGGGGTGAAATAGATACCAAACTAAGACAATATGGTGTTAGTAGTCATTCAAATAAGGGAAAGTAAAGTAAAGATAGAGTTTATTGTTTGAGAAAAATGTCACTTTATTTTTTCACAAGATTACAAAAAATGTTCCTGAGTGGTGATTTAAAGAACACCAAAATACAAGAATAGAATTTTTCTTGTCATCATTTATGGAACAAATAAAGCAATCATTTTGTGAAGCTTACTGAAGAGTTCAGCTATCATTTGCATCTCTTATTATTGGATAAACGAAGCATTGGTGTGGTGTAAAAACTGCAAGAAGTTTGGCCTAGTGCTCTGAGGTCTCTGATAAAGGTCCTAACTATAATCATGACGGTTACACTTTATGACCTAATCTCCTCGAAAAATCCCCATTTTTAAAGCTATCACCTTGGGGTCAGCACTTCAGTACATAGTTTTGGTGGTGATGAGGACAAACATTCAGAAAATAGCACAAACCCAGTTTTCAATGTCCACAATTTACATTAAGATTCACTCAATGCTGGACATTCTCTAGATTTGGGAAAAAAATATATGACACATATATACAATTAGCATATCTTACAGAGTAATTTCACAAAATCAAAATATGGCATCTGACCTTTTTCTGTCCCAATTAATTTTCATTTTCTCACCATTGAAATAAAAAGATCGGCTACTCAGTGAATGAAATTAAACCAAATGTCATATCTAAGTTTGCAGTAAGCTAAATAGTCTCTGTGGTAGTTTAAATCGATGACACCCTATATATTTAGTGTTTTATTAGTCTGTAGTTTGGATCTGCAGTCACCTGGCTGGAGAAAGTGTCACTGGGTGGATCTTAGGGTCCAGCCCTAAGGTATGAGGGTGGACTTACAAGTCCAATTTAAAGATATACAAAGTACCTGGAGTTCCTGAAGTGTGCTTATTTGTGGTGTAGCTTTTTGGCTTTTTTTGTTTGTTTATGTAGTTGGTTTTGGCTTGGGCCTTATTATGGAACTTCCCCCGGATCTGTAGACTTCAATAAATATCCCTTCTTCCATAACTGTGCCTAGTTTGAAAGTTCATCTCAGCAACCCGAAGCTGGCTACTACAGTCTATCTTGATTTTTTTTTTTAATTTTTTTTTGTTTATTTATTTGAGAACGACAGAGAGGAGGCAGAGAGAGAGAGAGAGAGAGAGAGAGAGAGAATGGGCGCGCCAGAGCTTCCAGCCTCTGTAAACGAACTCCAGATGCGTGCGCCCTCTTGTGCATCTGGCTAACGTGGGTCCTGGGGAACCAAGCCTTGAACCGGGGTCCTTAGGCTTCACAGGCAAGCACTTAACCGCTAAGCCATCTCTCCAGCCCCTTGATTTATTTTTAAAATTGGGTCTGGAAGCATTTTTTTAGAAAGATTTAAGATCTATATCTACACTCATATTTTTGGATATAAAAGTGTCCAGTGTTCTAGTATCATTTGTTACAAAGACTGTCTATTAAGTAGTAATAAACTAGAAGCATTTGCTTCTAAACAAGAGGATGTCTCAGACACAGTAATTAGTAAAGAAAATGAAATATGAGGCATCTAAGTTATACATTAAATAGTAAAAATGTCTGCTATAAAAACCCCATCAAAAATCTTTTTTGAATTAAAAAGTGCATTCAATACATTTTAAGAATAGATAATTGGCTTACAAAATTGATTTTGTTTACATACACTAACTTCAAACTATCAGAAAGGGGAAGAATAGTAGCATCAACAAGAGTAAAATATTCAAGAAAGAAATTAACAATTAGAACTGATTAACAATTCATGCATGGGTCAGCCCAACCTGGTTTCATTTCACAGCCCAGACCAGTGAGAATTCCTGGCCACTGGGTAGGCTGTCCAGAGTCCAGGTGAACACTCCCCTCCCCTCATACGCATTCCTGTTTGCAGGTACATCTTGGGCTGACATTGACATGAATTGAGTATTGGGTACATTTGTCACTGTCTTTACTGCCCAGTGTGCCAATCTGCACATCTCTGAATAGCGACAAGTAGATTAGATCCTCCTGAGCTGATTACATGCCCCAATCCAGACCTAAGTGGTGACTGCCCAGGCACTGCATAGATCACCCAGGGTCCATGTGCTTTCATCTTTACAGGTTCAAAGTAGGCTGGTGCAGGACACAGATTGAGAATCAGGCTCATTTGATGCTATCTCAATCCCATGCCCTTCCACTAATGCCACACTGAATAACGACAACTAGAGTAGGTCCTCCTAACACTGATGGCATTGGTCACACTCCCCAAGGAGCCCAGACCACACACCTGTGGAGACTATGCATACACAGAGAAGGCTGCTCAGTTTCCAGTGTGACCAGCTCAGGCCCTCAGATAGACTACCACCTGATGACCACTCATATCATGACTGACCAGACCACTCAACACAGGCCCCACAGGAGCCACTGCTCCTTCCTTCTCAGCAAGTCTACAAATGAGCAAGCCACAATGCAAAAAAAATAAAAAAAAAAGCAAGGCAAGATGTCCCCATTAAGAATGCCTAAACTCATAGTTGAAGTATCCAGTGAAAAACTACTCAGAGAAAACTCCAAAAGATTCCATGATGTAATTATGATAAGCATATTCAACCAAATTAATGAGGCTATGAACAAACAGCTGAATAAAATGGAAATCAACACAAACAGCTCAATAGACAGTGGAATGAACTCAAAGAGGATATGACCATAATCATGAATTAATTTCAAGACAGCACAGACAAAGAACAAAATACAATGAGAAAGTGAAATGATGAAAATAAAAAGAAATCACTAAAGATTTGGAGATGGTGAGAAAATCCTAATAAAAATCAAATATCAAATAACTAAATTAAAAGACTCCATAACCTACAACCTCTTGGGAGAAGGGAAAAGACTGTACAAACATATGATGTATCCATAAAAAGCATGTTCCTAATTGAAAAATAAAGACACAGGGTAACAGGCTGGATCAGAAAAAACCTGAGACACACATTTTTTGTCTTAAGAAATTGACCTCGCTATTAAATGTAGTCATCACCTTAGAAAGAAAGGGTATAAAATGATATTCCAAGCAAATTGGAACAGTAAACAAGCTGCAGCCATACTAATTTCTAACAAAACAGTCTTTAACCAAAAGTAATCCATAGACATAAATAAGTTCACTTTATACTTATCAAGGCAACAATTCAAGAAGAGGGTATAACATTCATAAAGATATATTCACAAAACATAAGTGTCCCAAATTTTATAAAGCAAAATCTACTAGACACTAAATTATAAATAAACAATAATATTGTGTGACTTAAATATTCTACCATCTTTAACAGTCATATCATATAAATAGCAACTATGTAAATGATAGAACCAGACAACACCATAGATCAAATAGACCTATTATGTGCTGCGCATCTTATCCAAACTCTATAACCCAATCTTCTCAGCAGCCCATGCAACTTTTTCTAAAAGATCATATATTAGGACACAAAATGAGTCTGCACAAATTTGGAAAAATTGACATCACTCACTGAATTGTATATGAAAATAATGCAAGAAAACTAGAAATCAACAAGAGAAAAAACAATTCCCCCCAAAACATAAACTATGGGGATTGAGTAATACTTGATTTAATAATTACTAGATCATTGAAGAAATAAATAAGGAAATTAAAAAATTTCTAGAAGTAAATAAGTATGAAAATTTATGATGCCAAAAGTTATGGAACTCAATGAATGCAGTTCTAAGAGGGAATTATACAGCTCTAAGTACCTGAATTATTAAAAGAGAGATATCTTATATAAATATGTAACATTCCATTTGAATGTCTTGGACAAACAAGAATAATATAAATGCAAATATACCACAGAAACAAATAATAAAGATCAGGACAAAAATACATTTGTTAGAAATGATGAAAATAATTTTTAAATTGATGAAACAGAGAGGTGATTCTTTGAAAAAATTAACAGGATTTATAAACCCCTTCAATATTTATCAGAAGATAAATGAAGAAGACTCAAATCAACATGAATAGCCATGAAAAAGGAGACCTTACAACCAATACCATGAAATTAGGAGAATCATCAAGACATAATTCACAAATCTGTATTCCACAAATTGGAAAATCTCATATGATCTGCACAGAAGAGATAATTTATCTGAGTAGGACTATATCATCTGAGATTAATAGAGCAAAAAAAAAAAAACCCTCCCAAATAAAAATGTCCAAGCCCATATCATTTCATGGCCTAATTCTACCAAACCATTATAGAAGAAGAAAAACCACTGTTTCTCAAGTTATTTGAAAAGACTGGAAAGAGAAGGAATGCTTTGTAACTTATTTTGTGAAGCCAGCCTTACTCTAATAGCAAAACCAGACAGAGAAAAGTATGGACTGTTATCCATGATGAACTTAAATGTAAAAGTTTCTAATAAAATTTTTAAAAACTGAATCCAAGAAAACACCGAAAGTGGTATCCAACTCAAACAAGTACATTTCATCCCTTGTATGCAAGAATGGCTCAACATAACATATCACATAAATACACTTAAGGAAGGAAATCACATGATAATTTTAATAGGTGTTGGAAAAGCCATTGGAGAAAATACAACATTCCTTCATTATTAAAACACTGAAAAAATTAGGGATATATCAACATGATAAAGGATATATACAAAATAATTAAAGCTAATATCACATCACACTAAAACCTTGAGTCATTCCCACTAAAGTCTGGGCAAAGAGAGCAGTGTCTACTCTCACCTGTGGTATTTAACATAGCACTTGAAGTCTTAGCTTGAGTAACAAGACAAGGCAAATAAATAGTAGGATGTAAATTGGAAAGGAAAAAAATCAAATTATTCTTATTTGCAATAGATTAGACACTACTTAAAAGGTCCAGAAGACTAAAGCAAAAAAAAAAAATGCATAGAGGTGATAGACACTTTCAATAAAGTAGAATGATATAAATGAACACACAAAATCAGTAGTATTTGTATATAACAATGAGAAGCATACAGATAACGCAGGGAAATGGTCCTATTTACAATAGCCTCAAAAAATGTATCTTGGAATACCTCTAACCAAGGAAGGAAAAGAGCTCTACAATGAAATCATTAAAACACTGAAAAAAAGAAATCAAACAAGACACAAGAAGATGCAGAGATTTCCCATGCTCATAGATGGGAAGAACTCATATTGTGAAAATGGACACCTTACCAAAACAAATACAGATTTAATGTAATTCAATCAAAACTCTGGCACCATTCTTCACAGAAATAGAAATAGAAAAAAGTCACAAAATCCATATTGATGGGAAAGGCCTCAGATAGCCAAAAATGTACTTATTAAAAAGAATACTGTTAGTGGTATCACCATGCTTCACTTCAAGATATACTATAAAGCCACAGTAATTAAAACAACATGGTACTGGCACATAGATCAATAGAATAGAATAGAGGATCCAAGTATAAGTTCTAGTAACTACAGACACCTGATATTTGACAAAGAGACAAAAAGTGCACGTGAGAAAAAAGACATCATTTTCATCTAATGTTTCTAGAGAAACTGGGAAAACACAGGTGAACGAATTTATCTAGACCCTTTTCTTTCACCTTGGACAAAAATAAACACCAAATGCTTCAAGGCCCTTAAGATATGACGAAGAATAGTACAGGACTAGAAGGAAAATTAGGAAAACAATCCGAGACATACGTGTAGGGAAAGACTTTCCAAACATGACCTGGGTAGCCCAGGATGTCAAACAAGGAATCTCATGAAACTATAAGGCTATTGTACAGATAAGCAAACTACAAACAGAATCAATAGAAAGCCTACAGAATGGGAGAAAATCTTCACCAGCTATACATCTGAGAGGTTTCATATGTAGAATATAGAAATAACAAAAACTAAGCAATCAATCCACCAGAAAAAGGGCAGGAAACTGAACAGAGAGTTATCAAAGAAACGAATATAAATTTTCAATAAACACAGAAAAGATGTTCACCATCTTCAGCCATCAGGTAAATGTAAATTAAAACTACTTTCAGATTTTATCTCCCTATGTTCAGAATGGCTACCATCAAAAAAAAAATCAAATGACAATAAATGTTAGCAACAGTGTGGGGAAAGAGAAACCCTCATCCACTGCAGATGGGAGTACAAACTTGTACGACCACTGTGGAACTATGTATGGTGGTTCCTCAAATAAATATTGATCTTGGACTGGAGAGATGGCCAGGAAGTTAAAGTGTTTGCCTGTGAAGAATAAGGACCCAGGTTTAATTTTCCCAGTATTCTGTGGGATTTGCTAAAGACATACAATGTTAATAATTCCTCCCAAAGAGGAAGCAATGGATAAAGAGTTGTATATACCTATAGATGAGAATGAAAGTGTTTCAGAAACCTGGCTGAGCTGTTTCATGAAGCTGTTTCTTTCCTAAAGACTGAAGAAGGTTTATGATACTACACGCACGCACACAAATACACACACACACACACACATTGCACAGCACACAAAATCAATGTGACACCAAATATAATACCCAACCCCAAAGATATAGAGACTGGTCAATTGCCTACAAATTCAAAACCACATTGTTAAAAGAAACCTAATCTGTTACAAGAGAAATAAGAATAATCAGTAAAACCAGGTGTTGTATTCTGATAATCCCATGACTCTGGAGGCAGAGGAGTATCATTTCAAGGTCCAGACCAGCCTGGGTTTCTTAGAGAGTGGAGGCCAGCCAGGGGTACCTTCTGAAGAAAAAAAAAAAAAAGTAAATTAACCATGGAGACTTTTTGAAATTTAGGAATATAATTAGTTAAATAAAAGATATAATATATAGCATCAACAAAGAATCTGCAAACCAGACAGCACATTTGAAAATATATAGTCAAAACACAAAGAAAAAATAAAAAGGAATTGATTAAGCCTATGCAATGTATAGACACCATCAAAAGATATCTAATTTATAAACAAAACAATTACTTACAAAAGTGATAGGAAAAGCAGCAGAAATCTTATTTAAAGTCTGATGACTGAAACATTCCAAATCTGTGGAGATATGTGGACATTCAAGTATATGATACTCCACAGTTCATTCAAAAAAAGCTTCACAAAGGTAGGCATGATCATACTGTCAAAAATGAAAAATAAAGAGACTCTAGAAGCAGAAAGAAGAAAGGGATATACATAAATGTGTATATATATATATATAACAAGGATGTCCATAAAGCTGCCAGCAATTTCTTCAGCAGAAAATTTATCAACCAGGAAAAAGAGAAACTATTCACATAATGATAGACAAGCCTGTAACCAGGAATACTTTCCTTGACAACTCAAAGTCTCCTTCAGAAATGGAGGAAAGAGACAGACTTTCTAAAACAAAAGCTGAGGAGTCCATCAACACTAATCCTGCTTCACAAGAAATGCTACAGGAGCTCTTCAAGCTGAAACAAAAGACTATCTGGTAACATGGAAACATGTTGAAGCATAAAACCCTGGGGGTCAAATTATGCAGTCTAGTCCAGAACCTTCTAATTCTGTTAGGGCAGCATGCAAATAAATCACATACCTCTAACATAAAAATTAAAATAAAAGTATCTACCATTATAATAATCTTAATTGATAGACAGTATAAAATACAAAAATTCAAACACAAAAAATATGGTACAAGGGAATAAATATGTATAGTTTTTGTATATGATTAAACTTAATTTGTTACAGGATTTAAACATACATACAAGTGCAATAGTGATGCATAGCCATGATGGGAAACCAACTGCTCTTGATTTGGCTAACTGATCTGCTCAGTGGAACAGATCCCAAAGTTGGAGCTAGAAATTAAGTCAGAACAACATCCAAAACGAGGCTGCTCTCCATTACCAAGCTCCTAGCAATTGCAGGCTACAAGAGGGCCTACACCTATTAAATTCTCTCTAAAAAACAAAGGTTATCCCATTTATCTGGCACTAATTTCACTCTCCCTTGAAGAATTCTCTTCTCTTCTTCAGAAGGATGCAGATTCTAAGGAGAGAACCAGCCCATAACACCTCAAAAGGGCCTCTGCTGAATCTAAAAATAATTGGTGAAATGAGTAAGAGTGCTGCTTTCTTGGTGAACCTGGTACCAGCACAAGGGTGAAGGAGATAGAGACAGAGAAAAATCAACTCCTACCAGATATCCACAGACTCAGGGGCTCCCAAGACCTCATCATTGAAGCAGACCTAAAATGAACCCAGCATAACTCAGGGAAATTTGCAGAAGTGGGGGCAGAAAGAATGTCAGAGCCACATGTTGGGTCATGATATGCAGAGACATTGCCTCCTACCCATAACTGATGGCTAACCCCACAATGCATGACCCATATACCTCAACAAGGAGGGTCCCTGAGAAGGGAGGACGACAGGGAGGAGGCTAACGATGGTACCAACTTGACTGTATACACTGAGTTCAAAGCTAATAATAATAAAAAAAGATATTTGGTATAATCACATAGTAAAACAAGAGGAAAAATGTAAAATAGCTATAAAATAGATGAAGAAAATGAATGAAAACAGTGCTACAAGAAATCATCAATTAACAAATGAAGACAATTAAAGGGAAAGAAAGAAGAAAGGGGAAAAAAAGAAAGAGACCTACAAACAGAAGGTAAGTAGCAAGCAATCTTACTCATAAATAGCTACCTCGTGTATAAATGGATTAAATTATCCAACCAAAAGACATGGACTCTATGGAAACAGTGTCAACTATATGACTCACATATGTAACCACTTTATCTTTTCAAATACCACAGGGCTACTCATCTTGGTAGGAGCACAGGCTGCTCTCAGCCAAAGCATGTTCACAGCATTCCTAATTTTGGGTCCTCAGGGTACTTGGAGAGCAAATGTTAACCATTAGGAGGATGCTGGGACAAGTAGTGAATGGAACAATGTAGAATACAGCTATAGCTACTGGAATGCTATAATATTTGCAGACTGGTTCCTGGCATCGCTTTTCTTCAATTTCCCCAGATAACAATGTCCATTCAGCCTGTTTTTCTGAAGCAGATATTCCCTGTTTTGATAACATGGGTTCTTGCCAGCTGGGAGTGGGCTTGCTGGCCTTTGGAAGGAAACAGCTCAGGAAGAACAATGAAGTGCAAGAGCCTCCACAACATTACAGTGGACCGCAGCATCACCTGCCTGCCTCATTTCAGTGCTCTGCTAAGCACCATGTGAGAAGTACACTTCCCTGGCCTGTTCAGTAAATTTAACTGGAGTGCATAATTATCTGGATTTTAGCTACCCTAAAAGTCCTAGAAGACCAAGGGAGTGTCTGTCCATGAGAACCCACAATGCCAACATTATGAATGAGATTTAACCCTGAGGAGATGGCCCAGGTACCCCTCAAGCACATGCCAGAGATCCAGATGATGAATGGCAGACTTCCTCAGCAGGCCATAGTAGACAGTTGGCCAATACAACTGAATGCAGCAATGCTATAATGTGAACGAAACTAAGGCTTGGATTGGAACCCATCTTCCCTAGTTGTTGAGGACTTTGCTGAACTTCCCAGGTTCTGGCAACAGCTACTCAAGAAAATTGTAGGAGGCAAAACAGGAATAGCTCTTGTGACCTGGACAGTTTAAGCTACTGAGACCACAGGGTACCATGTTCTTAAGATAGAAAAATTATTGCCCTGAATTCTGGCAGTTCATATTGTACTGCTAGGTGGGAAATGGTTAATTTTAGCGTCATCTCTACTGTGTGCCTAAAGTGGTCCAAACACACAAACCATGGACTAAAGTTCTAAGTTATTATAGTAATGAGTTGGTGGTCAGTTCTGGGAAGGTAAAATTTAATTAAAGTCAATTTAAATATGAAAAGCACACATGATATTAAAGGCATAGAAAAGTATATTCTATGAGAATGGGAACTAAAGACAAGGTTTACAATGCTATATCAGAAAAAAAAAAAAAGTTTTTGGCCAAAAACTACAAAAGGATAATGAAGTCATTATATAATGATAAAACTGTCAGTTAATCAGGAATACTGAACAATTTGAAATACATATTCCTAAATATTAAAAAAAAACCAAACTGACATAACAAAATATATACTAACCCAGTAATAGATGAGCAAGAGGCATAAGAAAATACAGGAAAAATTTGCAAACTATTTGCAGATCAGTATTTTATTTCTAAAGTATATTGTAAAAGCCCATTACAGCTCAAGAGCCCAAAATTGTAAAACAACAAGAAACTGGGGTAATGACTTGAATTTACATTTTGTAAAATAGAAATAGAATAACAATTGGAACACATTTCCCCAAAATATACAGAGAGGATTTGAGAGACAAAGAGTGGATATAGACCCAACTCTTTATAGTTTCAAAAGGAAAGAGAAATCCAGAATTTGGTCAAGTAAGTTCTAACTTTTCTATGAAATCAGAAAGAAGTTTGTAGCAGGAATGCTAAGGGAAATAGGATCACATGCATGAGGAAATTGACTAAAATGTTGAGAGTGGGTTTGTGGAAAAGTTGATGATGATTAACTCCTGGGGAATGCCAGACTTGGCTGAAGAATCGAAGACTATAAATTTAAAGTAACACTTGATGATAGCATGTATTTTTTTCCTTCACCGTGCCACCTACCAAGGAGAGAGACTGAGAAGAATGATGTCAATGGGATCAAAGCTGTGGTTTTTCAAGGTGTCTGTGATGAAAAAGAAAATGGGAAAATTTAAGGTGATAGCTTGCAGAGTTGAGAGTTTAAAAAAAGAGAGAGAGAGAAGTCAGTCAGACTTAGCAACTTCAGCAGGAAACATACTGGTAACAGCGCTGGCTGTGCAAGAGCAAATGCAGAGGGTAAAGCTTGTGAGATGTTGTAAGCGAGTGAAACAATGGATACACAGACTTTTATCACCCAGAGCTGCAAGTGAGGACCAGCTCTGGAGCATGATGTGAGGTATGGGTTGATGGTGACATAATTGGGAGATGTTCCATCCTTGTGAAAAGCCAAGAGGCTTGTGAAAGTTGAACTAAAAGGAGGAAGACTTGAATTTACTGCCTAAAACTTAGGCACATATAAGGAAATGCTAGGTACAAGTGGTGGGAAGTATGACAAAGCCATTCCCTGGGCATACAAGGCAAAGGATTTACAATGGAGAAAATAAAACACCTTTGTATCTCACTACCAGTGTTGAGATTGTGGTAAATGAGAGAAGAAAGATATATATCCCTGAAGGAAAAGGTAATAGAGACCGAGTCTCAGAGATCTTTTTATGTAATTTCACATATTATATGTATATCTAATCGTTTCAATTCCAATAAGTATTTTTCTGGCTGTATTTGAATTCTGAGGAGTAGGTTACTTAATTAAGTCACACAGAGAATCTTAATAGACCATCTCCAGAAATAGGAAAAAAGGCATTTAGTCACATCACTCAGGGAAGTCTTGGTTGGATAATGAGAACAAACTCCCCATGAGTCCATCCAGAAAGCAGCTGGTCCACAGGAGAAACAGTTGCTGTCAGGCATGTGCAAAACCCCCAAAGAGTCTATCACAGAACTCCCATTCAAAGGTTATTCCCATTCTCTCTCTCTATGCCCTTCTCTCTGTCTCTTTATCTTTGTCATTCTGTCTTTCTCTTAATCTCACATCGTCTCTCACACATGCACAAAAATGCATGCATACACAGACATTCTCAACTCACTCTAACACACACACAAACACACAACTTTCTCCTACTCTTCTTTAATCACTCCCTGATGTTCCCTCCTCCTGTCCTTCTTTCTCTCTTTCGCAACTAGAACAGTGGCACAGGGCTCCAGGAACTGACTTCACATTATCAAGTTATGTTTTTTTTTTCCCCTTTGAGGATGGAACCCAGGGTCTCATGCATGCTGGGCAAACCATTTGCTACTGAACTACACCCTTATCCCTTTTCTTCACACTCTTCTCTGAAGACAACTCTACTCAATCAGTATTTCAATGACTTTTTTCTACCAAATTTTACAAATTCTACATTTATAATAATTTGATCTTTGATTTTTATGTTTTGAAGAGTAAAATTAAGCATACCTCAAGGGTGTGGAACTTGTGTTCACACGAGTTCCTCCTGACCTTCCCTCCCCTGGACTGGTTCTGGGTCCCATCCTTCTTCCTACCACAGTGCTACCAGATCTTCAAGTTGGTCACTCTACAGACAATCATGTGTTTGGAAATCACAATGGATTTCTAAATTCCTTTTTTAGTTCAAAAAAAAGTGGATGTAAGAAAAATTCTATTGATGATTAAAATAATACTTTAAGTGCAAAGATATTCTCAAGTATATAGTTACCGATTAATTAGGGCATAACTGGTAAAAATTGTGTTTTTACAGGTTTATAATGATGACTTGTTTGTATATATGTGTGTGTGTGTTGTATGGCGAAAACCACATTCCACTTAATATACACATTGATGCCAATGACCCATGTATGACTGTGCATTGCACACATGCATGCTTATTAAGGAAACAAATCTATTAAATTATAACAGTGCTGAAGATGTAGATCAATGGTTGAGTACTTACCTAGCATGCAAATGGCTCTTGGTTCAATGACCAGAAAAAATGCATGCACACGCACACACACACACACACACCAAATTAAGCAAATTATTCAAAACTATTAACTATATTCAACATGTTATGTATCATATTTCCACAAAATGTTCATCTATAACTGGAATTTTGCTCCCTTCTTTTTTCAATACATATATACATATATATATGTATATGTGTCACCACACGTCTATCAGAACTATCAAGTAGATTTCAATGAATTTGAGATTTTACATAAAACACTGACAGTTATTGAAACATAGATTATGTTTGAAAGGGATTTTTACTTAAAATACACCTTAAATCATATTTTATTTTATTTCACTTTTAGCAATACTGGAAATTAAATCCAAAAATTCATTTGCATGAGACAAGCACTCTGTGACTGACCTGGATGCAAGAACTCTAACCATTGTGCTGAAGTCCTACACCCCAAAATTACATTTTAAACATTATTTTCTTTTATATATTCTTTACATATTCTTTATTATCATAAATTTATCAAAGAAGCATATATGCACCATATATATGTACAGATAGATAGATTGGCAGATAGATCGATGATAGATAGATATAGACATAAAATCGTGAATGTTCTTATTTTCCTTTTAATATTCTATTGCCTGATATAGAGAAGCAGACTAAGTACCCCTCAAAAGATACACAAATAAAGACAACGTGGTATGAATAGTCTTTGAATATGTCACAAGTCATAAGGAAAAATTAAATCATGCTATTTGTAAAATATATATATATGGCATAGAGGATTATGATACATGATCTAATCCAGGTACAAGTATCTATTTTTTTTTCATTTGTGAAAGCTAAAACATAATAGTAATTACTAGAAATTGTGAGGGGGAGTAAAAGAAAGTTTTGATTTAATGAATATATGATACAAGAATTTGTGGAGGGTTGGAAAGATAGCTCAATGTGTGTTTCCCCTCAAAGCATGAAGACCTCATTTTGACCCTCAGTGCCCGCATGAAGGACATGTCCAGGCACACACCTGTGATCCCAGTTCCTGAGAGGCAGGGAAAGGAAAGAGCCCTGGAGCTCAGCGGCTAGCTAGTTCAGCCTAACTAGTGAGCTTCAGGCCAGGGAAAGACTATTTAACAGAGATATAGATGAGGTCCCTCAGAGTAACGTCTGTGGTGGTTTGAATGAGGTGTCCCCTATAAACTCATGTGTTCTGAATACTTTATCCTCAGCTGACGGAGGTTTTGGAGGTGCGTCCTTGCTGGAGGAGGTGTGCTGCTAGAGGTGGACCTTGATGGTTTGTTAGTCCTAGCTTGTCAGTGTTCGGTTGGCTCACTCTTCTGCTGCTGTTTCCACCTGCTGTGGCAGAGCTTGTGTACAGACTCTGCTCTACTATCTTTTGCCTGCCATAATGGAGCTTCACCTTGAGACTGTCAGGCAAAAGAAACAACTTTCCTCCCACTAGCTGCTTTGGGGCAAGTTCTTTGTTCCAGCGACGAGAAGGTAACCATAATAACCTCAGAGCTGGATTTGTCCTCTGGCCTCCACACACACATGCTTACGTGTCCATGCACACATGGACATATATGTACACATACATACACATAGGCATTCCACATAGATACACATGCAAAAAAGAACATATGAGTAGATTCTAACTCTTCACTGATCCTCATTAATATCCACAATGCATATCATGAAAATGTTTCCAAATGTTCTATTTATAACTCATTTATTTTCCTGACTTGAAATCACTTTATTCAAAAACACATAATAGAACTGGTTGTTTAACACATACGGTTTGTTAATTGAGTCAAGGGACAGCTTTAGTTTGGTGTTTCAGCTTGGGATGATTTTGATTTTTACTTTCTCTTTGAGGGACTCAATATTTCAGGCAAACCAGACAAGCAATCTATATATCCTATTAATAAATAAGAACAGGCAGAATAAAAAGACAAACGTTCCAGGATGCCCAGTAGGAAATCATATACCTTGGGAGAATTTGTGCTGAGAATTGTTGGTTCAGTGCAGAGGTTGTTCCTAAGTCAAGACAGGTGAAAACTTGAGACATAAGTGCTGTAGCAGAGAGACCATTTAGATAAATGAGATAATGTTTAAGAGGCCAGGGATAAAATATGTTTTATTGTAGTTTTCAATGCCTTCTAGATCCATTGCGTATATGGTTACACACACACACACACACACACACACACTCTCTCTCTCTCTCTCTCTACTGGGGGAAGAACTGATCTCAGATGTAGAAATTACTGTAGACTGATGCTGTCTTCTGCCATCCTTCTGTAAATGTTTTCTGTTTCTGATATATTCCAGATGAAATTGCACACCTTTTTCTATGAATAATGAAAGTAGCAATAAGCACAAGAAATATAAGTGGAATGCTATAAACAGATACTTCTGTTTCATTACTGCTGTTTTATTAACAAATTGCTTCCACTAAAGGGATTATGAGGTTGCAAAAAGCAGTCCAGAGTGAAATAGACCAGTACTAAATTTCACTTTGTAATAAACTGAAGTGATTTGCCTGCAGTAGGCTCAACTCCTCAGTTCTTCTAAGACTGTGGTACTCTATTTTCCTCCTTGAATTGTGTTCCTGTCAATAGGGCTTTGTGTTTTATCAATACTTTAGGAAAAGAATTTTTTTCAATTAAATAAAGGTATACTTGGTTCATCTCCTAATGTGAGGAGGAGTGCTGTGTGCAGTGGACCTTACATGGGAGTAGTGTTCTCCATGCTTCATGTTTCTTGTACGGACTAGGAAATACAAGGTTGTGACAGAAAAATAAGTGGTTCAGTTGAGTAGACGGTAGAGTTCTTTGAGTTTGTGCTCAAGAGTGATAAAGATGGGTCACATGGTAGTTAAATTTAGATTTTATAATAAACTTCGAACTAAATCCCACCAATAGTGAATATATGGGTTCCTCTTCCAGCCACCCTCTCCAGCATTTTTTGTTATTCTGTTTACTTGATTTAAGGCATCCTCACAGGTGAGAGAGAACCATAAAGTAGCTTAATTTACATTTCCCTGGTGGGTAAGAATTATTTATTTACATTTTATTTTGATAACCCTCTGTTTAGTTCTTTTCTGTTTTATTTTTTAGATTGGTGCATTTGTGTTGGCATTGTTTATTGTTTTGTTTTTTATATATTCTGAATATCACTCTTCTATCATATGTATAGCTGGCAAATATTTTCCCTTCACTAGGTTAACTCCTTCCTTTGCTATGCAGAAGTTTGTTTAGTTTTTGTTGTTCTTGAGTTCTTTTGTTTGTTTTTGTTTTTGTTTTTATTTTTATGATGCCCCATTTGCCAATTAATGGTCTTATTTCTTGGGCAACTGAAGTTCTAGTTAGAAAGTTCTCACCCACTGCTATGTTGAAAAGAGTTGTCCTTACTTTTACCTATAAATCTCATATCAGTCTTTCATCCACTTGGAATTGATTTTTGCATAAGATGAGAGATAAAGCTCATTTCATTCTTTGGCATGTGCATATCGATTTTCTAAGTATCATTTGTTAAACAGACTAGCTCTTCTCCAGTAAGTATTTTTGACATTTTGTTAAATATCAGGTAGGTATGAATATATGGGTCAGGTTCTTCTGATCTGTTACTTTGATCTACATGTGTAGGCTCGAGTGGGCATATGTGCACACACGTGTGTGTATCACTTTTTTTACTATGGTCTGCAAATCAAGTATGGTGCTACATCCTCCTTTAAAAAAAAAAAAAAAACAAAACAAAACAGGTGCTTAGAATTTCCTTGGCTGTTTGGTGCCTCCAGATGAATTGTCTGATTCTTTTTTCTATTTCTATGAATGGTAGTATTGGAATTGTATGGAAATGACAATGAATCTGGAATTATTTTTTTTTTAGATAATCTTTTTGCTATATCATTTCTTGAAATCCATGAGTATGTGAGATGATTCCATCTTCAAATGCCTTTCTTTCTTTTTTTTTGTTTGATTTTTCAAGGCGGGGTCTCACTCTAGTCCCAGACTGACCTGGAATTCACTGTGCAGTCTCAGGGTGGCCTCGAACTCACAGAAATCCTGCTACCTCTGCCTCCTCACTGTGGGGATTAAAGGAGTGCACCACTATGTCTGCCAGCCTTACTTTCTTGAATGTTTTGAAGTTTTCATTATAGAGGCTGTTCATCCTTCCTCTGTTAGCTGTATTCCTTGGTATATGATTTTTGTTGTTGTTTGTTTTTTGAGGTAGTTGTTCCTTCTCTGATTTCTTTCTCAGCTTAATATTTGTGAGCAGAAAGACCACAGATTTTTGTATGCTAATTTTGTTACCTGTATGTTTACTGGAAATGTTTATCAGATGAAAGAGATACCTGCTAGAGCCTTTAAGGCTTCATGTATAAAATCACATCATGTACAAATACTAATAATTTAACATCTTCCTTTCCTATTTTTGTCCCTTCTTATTTACTTCTTTTCTATTATTCCTGTAGCAATGACTTACAGCATCATATTAAATAAGAATAGAGCCAGGTGTGCTGGCATACACCTTTAATCCCAGCACTCAGGAGGCAGAGGTAGGAGGACCCCCATAAGTCAACACCACCATGACACTACATAGTGAATTCCAGGTCAGCCTGATCTAGAGTGAGACCCTACCTTAAAAAAAAAAAAAAGAAAAAAGAAAAGAATAGAAAACACGAATATCCTTGTTTTGTTCTAAATGTTAGTGAGATTTTATACAGTTACTATAATGTTAACTGTAGGTTTGTCATATCTGGTCTTTAATATACTGAGACATGTTCCTTCTATTCCCACTTTCTTCAGGAATTTTATCATGAAGGAATGTTAGATTTTGTCAAAGGAAATGAGCATATGATTTCTTCCAATGAGTCTATTTATGTAATATGTTACTTTTTTTTTTTTTTTTTTTTTGGTTTTCTGAGGTAGGGTCTCACTCTAGCTCAGGCTGACTTGGAATTCACTATGTAGTCTCAGGGTGGCCTCGAACTCATGGCGATCCTACTGCCTCTGCCTCCTAAATGCTGGGATTAAAGGTATGTATCACCATGCCAAACATATGTTACATTTTTTGTTTTGCAGATGTTGAACTGTCCCTGCTTCTTGTTAATAATGTTGAATTGATCATTACAGATAATCTATTTGATCTATTCTTGCACTTGGCTTACAAGTATTGTATTAAGAGTTTTTGTGTCTATGTTCATCAGGAACATTGATCTACAATCATCTTTTGTCTTTGTATCTTTATTTGATTTTAATTTTAGGATAATACTAGCTCCATAAACAGAGTTTGGTAGTGTTCCCGTTTTATAAACAATTTGAGAAACAATGATGTTTTACCTTCTTTAGTTCAGAATTAAGCAGTGATCCATCTGTGCCTGGATATTTAGTTGGGAGAAATTTTTTTTTAATTTATTACTGCTTTATTATAGAATTGCTCACTTATTTCCCGTTTCTTTTAATTTACAAATACGTAACTTTCTCAAATTATATTGATAGAATAATAGATGAAAGAAAGAAAAGAAAAGGGAGAGAGATGTATGTATTCATTTAATTTCTTTCAGATTTAACAGCTTAGTGGTGTGTATGTTTTAAGTTATGTCATTGAGATTTTCTGATAGCAACTGTCATAATAGACCCCTTATCATGTCAAAAGTTATTGATTTAGCTCTTCTTTTTTTTTTTTTTTTTTTTTTTTGGTTTTTTTTTGAGGTAGAGTCTCACTCTAGCCCAGGCTGACCTGGAATTCACTATGGAGTCTCAGGGTGGCCTTGAACTCACGGCGATCCTCCTACCTCTGCCTCCCAAGTGCTGGGATTAAAGGCGTGCGCCACCACGCCCGGCTTAGCTCTTCTTTTTCATTTGGTTAGTTTGGCTAAATATTTGCCGATGTTATTATGTCAAAGAATCAACTCCATGTTAGGTTAATTCCTTATATTATCTTTTTTGATTAGATTTTATTAATTTCTAATGCAAATTTAATCACTTCCTCCACCTAGTGTTTCTGAAGTTAGCTTGTTCTGGTTTGTTCCAGGTCCTAATGTGAATGATTAAATTTTTAATTTGATGTCTCTCAGATGTTTTTTAATGCTTATTATTATTTTATTATTAACAAGATGTTTCATATGGATACATCACGAATCGGTACCCTCTTTTCCCTCATCCCTGCCCCCATTCCATTGGGGACACTCCTCAGTAGGGTTGTAGTTTATGCATTGTGGGAGCAGTAGTCAGTTATTTCGGGGAGGAGGGAATACCTCTGGGCATGATGCCTCAAGCTGTGGCTCTTACAATCTTTCTACCCACTCTTCTGAAAAATCTTCTGAGCCATGATGGGTGAGTTTTAAGTCTACTTCAGTGATGAGCTCTTAGGTGCCTCTGCATCTACTTTGGTAGGTCTTGAGTATCCTCAGGGTCTGTCTCCTACACTCTAGCACTGATTATAGGAAGAGAATTGAAGCATCCCTCTTGCTCTTCTTCCAATTCTTCTGAGGATTCAGCTGTGGCTTGGCTGAAGGGTGAGGGGTAGGTTGTCTCCTCTGCTCTCACTACCTTCTGAAAAAGAGAAACAGATTCTCCAAAGGAGAGTGGTTAGTATAGTTTAAATGGTATAAGAATCATAAACTTAGGGAAAATTTGATATGTATGTAAACTCTCTTTTAGCCAAAGACTAGTGAGAGCTTGACACTGGAGAGCAATCTTTGTCACCATAGGATTGTGATCTGATTCCCAATTCCAGATACAGGTTTCTTTACACTGACAAGATCTTTTAGCCAATCAGAAAGCTATTGGTTACCCACTGAGGCTGTGTGCCACTATGGCACTGACATTTACATCATGTCAGGGTGTTTACTTTTAAGTAGCTTAGACCTTTGGTTGCTCAGACCCTTGTTGGCATGCCCCCCTACCCCATAGCTCATGTAGCACTTTCCAGCACCAGACAGTCTGGGAACTGGATTTCTTCTGAATTTCAGCCAGGTCTCTTTGTACTCTGTGTCAACAGCATATGGTGTCTTCAGCAATAAGGTCTTATCTTAGGCAGTAAATTGGGTTGAATAGATGAATTAGTAGTTAAGGCACTTGCCTGCACAGCCTAAGGACCCAAGTTTGACTCTCCAGTTCCCATATAAAGCCAGATGCACAGGATGATGTATGTATCTGGAGTTTGTTTGCAGTAGCTAGAGACTCTGCCACACCTATTCTCTCCCCCTGTCTATGTGCGTGTGTGAGTGTGTGTGTTTCTCTCTCTTCATAAATAAGTTATTAAAAAATAAATGGCATATATATACATATATATATATATATATATATATATATATATATATATATATATTAATTCTCTAGAAAAAATAAAAAAATTTAGTCCCTTGGACTTTCATGTAAATTTTAGAAGTTTAGTGAGTTCTGAACCATGTTTCAGTCTTCTTGAATCTAGATTCATATAGTTCTGCACACTTAAGATATTAAGTATTTTATGCCTGAGTATTAAATATTTCTCCAATTATAAATTGTTAATTTAATAATTGCTTTGTGTGATGATTTATATAAACAATAAAGATGGTTTTTATTTAAAATTTGTATTAATTTAAACTTCATGTTGCTACAAAAAGATAAATATCTAGATTTTTTGCTTTATTTTCTCTATCATTTACAAATATTAATGGCTTTTTCTGTACAACATATTTTTTACAGAATATATATGCATATATGTGTATATATATATATATATAATTTATAGAAATATACATTAGAAAATTAGTTACATCATAAACATTATAAATAACCCTTTTGTGTTTGATTGCTTGTTTGTTGAAAGAAGAAGTTACACCATAGCTCAGGGTAGCTTTCAAGTAAGGCAGTCTTCATACCTCATCTTCTCTAGTGTAGGAGCCGCTGCACTATTGGTACTATTAGTTTTAACTGATTTAATATCAAAAAAAGTTGTCCTATAGTTTAAAGAATTCCATTGGCATTCTTCATATTTCATTGTTATTTTAACATTCTTTTTGATAACTTTTTAAATCTACATATTCCATACATATAGACAATATGCCATGGTCATAGTCCCCTCTCACCACTCTCCCTTCTCCCTTCTCATAGGCCCCCTCTACTGATTCCCTTCTTTCCTGTTAGTCACACTTCTACTATTTTTTTTATTGAAAATTGTGGTACATTTTATGTACAAAATGTGTTTTGAGTATAGTTGCCTTACCTCCCTCTGTTTTTCCCATACCTCCTATTACTTCCTATGATCTCATCTTTCCTCCTCCTATTCCTGCTTTCATTTTTTTTTATTGATTGTGAACTTTATTCTATGATCCTAGCAGGTGCTAGTCATATTCCCATCATATTCTACTCATATCTTCTCTTCCCCACCACCAATCCACTGAGGATCTCGTCAGTGGAGTTCTTGGTATTCACATAAAGCCAGATGAACAAAGTGGCACCTGTGTCTAGAGTTAGTTTGAAGTGGCTAGAGGCCCTGGCACACCTATTCTCTATCTGCCTCTGTTCTTTCTCCACAATAAATAAATAAAATATTTAAAAGCAGAAAAAGAGAAAATAAAAGCAGGAAAATTGTATTTAACCACTGCAAACATAATCAGGGCTCAGAGGAAAGACATTGAAGAGAATGTCTATTAATATAATTTTGCCTTCCATAAAAAAGTAGCACCAGTCAGTCTCTGTTGGGAAGGAGACAATAACTCATGGTATTTTCTCCCACCCTACAGATCTAATAATACTATGCTCCATCTTCTGCAGTGTTCTCTGAGCTTTGGTGGTGTTTTATATGACTAGTTTAGTGGTACGCTCTCTGCAATCTCAGAGCATTTTGAATACCTTAGTGTCTATCTCCATATGCTCTGTGATGGCATTCTTGCTATCAGTGAGATGTGCCTGGGTGATGCATGATGAAGCTATGTTCTTTAAAAAAATGTTGTGCTGCATCAAGGACATCAAGGACTATATTTATTGTTTTACTGATAGAAATAAGCAGAGAATTTGTGAATTCTTAAAAAAGAATTCAATCTACTTTCTTGTTTGCTTGTGGTAAACTCATATTTTGGGTCACATTTTATTTTATGATTTCAGTATATTTCTTCAAACATCATGCAGTTCAACTGATATTTAAGATGCATTTGTAGTTTTATATGAAGATTATCAGATTATTGGGAAAACTTGTTTTTTACATGTTTTTATATTGTCCAAATAATTTCTGTTTTGTTCTGAACATTAGACAAAGCCTTTAGTACTTTCTATATCAACTTTGAGATAACATCTTCTATTAATTGTTGCTCTGATAAGTTATGATTTAGTATATAACATTTTGGTGTCCCTTTTGTTTAGATATCACTTTACTACCTAACTGTGGTTTGATGTCTCAACAATTATTCTTAAGCTAAAAAAATAAAGGTGGGCCCTGGCTGGAGAGAGGGCTTAGCAGTTAATGCACATGTCCTCAAAGCCAAAGGACCCAGGTTTGATTCCCTAGTCCCCACATTAAATTAGATGCACAAAGTGGCACATGTGTCTAGAGTTAGTTTGAAGTGGCTAGAGGCCCTGGTGCACCCATTTTCTATCTGCCTCTGGTCTCTCTCTCAAATAAATAAATACAATGTTTTAAAGTAGAAAAAAGAAAATAAAAGCAGGAAAATTATATTTAGTCACTGCAAACACAATCAAGGCTCAGAGGAAAGACACTGAGGAGGATGTCTTTTAATATAATTTTGCCTTCCATAAAAAAGTAGCACAGGTGTGACCCATGTTTTACTAAATATATTCATTCCCACAGCCTAGATACTGTTCACCATAAAGGTCACAGTTTAAACTTCTGCTGGGGTAGCATTAAAGCTTCTTATTTAATATAATAATAATAATAATAATAATAATAAAGCTTCTCATGATCCAGGTCCAGCAAGGAACCAGAGAAATGGACTAATTGGTTACATCTGCTCAAGGTGACAAGCACCGGCTGGCAGATGAACCATTTAAAAACCATGCTGAAAATGCTTCATCTAATTTTGCTTAGATTGTCAGATGACATCCAGAAACCTAGCCTGTTTACATTCAACAAAATGTGCATTCCCACACTTAGGCTCACATCTCTGTGATAAGGCAGAGATGGAAAAGAAGGAAGACATGTCACAAATCTTTATCTAGTTATTAAGAAATCTTGGTAGGGTATAATGCAAAGTTCAGCCCTGACCATGATGACATTTTTGGTGTACATCTTACCAGTGTTATTTAAAACTTTTTTTAAATTGGTATAAAAAATAGCACTCTAAACTTAAGTATAATATTTTTCTCTCACTTAATTACCTGACAGAGACCTGAAGAGGTTCACAGATATAGTCTTTCCACAAGTGCATGAGCTGGGTTCACATGCACAGCCTGTGCTCTCAGGGGATGAAATAAGAATCACCTGCAGCAAGCGAAAGAAATAGAAAATGCAATTGTCTTCATGGGAGCCATCTCAACTCCTTGAAGAATATAAAGTGTTGCAATCCTCCCATTGCTGCCAAATTTCTCATATTCAGGCTATGTCATCATCCATTCATTTTTGGAATTGTGTGGCCTCTAGTGGTACACTAAAAAATCATATAATGAAAGAAATAGAAATGCTTGTGTGTCTATCATGAAATATTGAGAACCCTAAGAGATGCTGGATGTTATTTTCATTTAAAGCAAAAGATTTCCTATTACCTTGGAATTTGAATATTTCATTTGATAATGTTAAACTTTGATCTCTCATTTCTTATATTTTTCCAGAAACCAGTGTCAACATTTGTATGTCATAAAATATCTTTCTGAAATTAATACATTTTATCAAGATAGTATAGGCTAGGCATTTATACAATCTATACATTTTTGATTAATTGATTTTACCCAAAATTCTGACATAGTTGCATTCCATAACACTAGACTAGCCAGAATTAATAAACTAATCATCAGTTACATAAATTAATATCACTATTTATGGCTTAATATTAAAAATCATCATTTGTGACTTAATATATGGTTACCGTATTGAACAATTTTTAAATTATGGAGAAACAAGCTTGCAAACAAAATCTACTAACGTGTTTCCAAGGAATATTGGACTGTCAAATTCTTATCTTCAAAATGTAAAACTGCATCAGTTTCATGTTTTCTTTTTGTCAGTGGGATCTATTGCCTACTCTGACCAAGAAAAAAATGATATTGATTCTAAAGTGGACTTCAGCAAATAGAAAAAAAAATGCATGACTTGCCACAATAGGCAATTTGGCATTAGTGTATTTGGACATACAGTACTAAATGTTATACAGGATTATCACTGGGACTGCCAAGATGTTTTTCTTTTTTCTGTGATAATCCTTTTTTTTAATTTTAAAGTCTTATAAATAGCAGCCTAAAAGAAAATAGCAAAAGTATATGGTGATATGTTCTTCAGTTAAAATACTTTAAATTTATTACAAAGTATTTGCCTGCTGCTACAGTTAGTCACTAAACCAGAGATTTCAAAGACATTTTCTGATTCATCATGTTTATTGTCACAAGGAGTGTCAGCTTTCAATTAAGGAGTTTATAATAAGAGGTTAGAAAATGAGAAATTTGGGGTTCTAAGAAAATACAAATTAGGTGTCAATAAATGCCCCTTGCAAGAGATTATTCTATTGTTCCATCACACTTACATTTTATGGGATAACTAAAGAAAACGAAGCATAGGAATATAAGGGTTACTGCTGGTAGTTAATGGAAATGGGTTTTTGATTTAACTGCCAAATGAGAATTCAGAAACAAAATAAAGCCCTTTTATGGTCATTGACAAATATGACTTTCTAAATATGAATAATGAATATTGTTCTCCATAAAGGATTCCCATGTCAACTTACCGAAGAACTTTCACATTTAGAATAGTATTGTTTTGATAGAATTCTGGTGACTGAACCTTTAAGACTGAAAAATCGCTTGGCTACACACATAAAAATATTATATAAGACTGAAAGAAACATAATTGCCACCATAAAAATTGACAAGGTAAGGGTGAATACACTTGAAGGGAAATTCATCATAGTGGCATGTCTTCCAAAATTCAAATATCACCAGTGTTTACTGGTGGAAGGAAGTTATCCATACTTGAGTGTGAAAGTGTCTGGATCCATTGAAAGTACTAAGAAGGGTGTACTTCCTGGAAAGGGTTTGTACCTGACATCGTTAAGTCAATGAAAGATACATATCATCTTTGAATTTGTGCTTAAATTTAATGTGCGTTTCATTCTCCTGTTATTGAATATTTCTTGATCATATTAGTGTTTTATTTTTGAAAAAATATTTATTATTGGTTTGTAAAATGTGGCAAATACATAAATTAGTATAATGAACTTTAACCATGTCAGTGCAGAGTTTTGTTACAAGCCTCAGAAATTTCCAATACATTTGGGGCAATTCTTAGCAGTCATAGTTCTACATCACAGATACATGGAACTAGACTGAATACTCAGTGTTATCTATATTCAATTCAGTGTGCTGAAAAGCTACTAAAAGCATGCAGGTGAGTTATTAAGTTAAATTTATATACTAAGAATTTTGATTTTGATTTGATTGCTATTAATATTCCCTATGCCTTTTGTACAAGTATGTATGCAAATTTTTATGTAGATATATGCCTTGCTGTGATTAACTGATACATAACTGGTATTTAACACATAAATACCAGTGTACAGGCTTTCCAGGTTTGAGGCAATATATATCTAAAAATCTATACTTGTTTTCCATAACTTGATATTGTATGCGAATTTGTCTATTATCTCAATACAGAAATATCACTGGAGGTCTCCTGATTTTTCTTTGAAGAACTCACCTATCACCTGTTTTCTTCAGTGACTGTGGAAACAATACAAAACATATGATTGGACAAAAGCTTCTTTGCAAATGATCAAATCTACTGCCTCTTCAATGGCAGAAATTTGAAAGGAAAGCTTTGTGTTTTAGCTACTATGGGTAGTCTTGAAGTAAACTGCTTTTTTTTTTTCTACACTTTTCTTCTTTGACAAAGTTCAGCTTGACTTTCTAAATAAGATTAATGTTTATGGTCGACACAGATTATCCTGATGTCAGTCAACGTGGTGCTCTTTCCTCGCTACTAAAACAATATTGGTACTGGCAGGTATAAACGTATGTTCCAACAGAGGCCGACAGTGAGTTCAGCTAGGAATCTGAATCCAAATTAGCCCCCATATTAATTGCAAATGGTAAAACCCTTTGCTTTAGTTTTCTAATTAAGATTAATGATGGCGGTTTGTAGAGCTGATACCAAGACTCTGGCATTAACAGCAATCATTTTTCAACTGTGGCAAACATGCTTTCCCTTTGAATTTCTATTTAGTCTAAAACAGAATTGGCAAGAAGTTGCTATTGAGGGGCAAAAGATGCTCTTAAAGACTGAGCCACAAATACACTGACACTCACAAGCCAGGAAAACAAATTTGGGGTGCTCCCATCCAGCCCAAACCTTCCCTCCATTAAAAAAACATAATAAAGCTATGGGCTCCACATTTTTAAATGAGATCCTACTAAAATTTATAAATAACTGGTAAAAAAAAAAATAAATGTCCCAAATTAAAGCGCTTCTGGATCTCTGTTGATTATGAGTGAGATGATTTACGTGGAGTGCACAGCCGGAGTACAGACATACCATCTGGAATTCCTAACCCAGAAACCCATAAAGTCATCCATGTATTACATGACTTACTGTCAGGCCTCCATAGAGGATGTACCATCACATTTAGAACACTTCAGAATTCACTCAAGAAAGAGCATGTTTCCTTCAAAACAGCCTCCGTTTTTAGGTTAGGTTTGCAGGCTCTGAAAAAGAATTCCTCAGAGTTAGATGAAAGAAAATCTGGGGAAAGAGCAACTAGTAAGATTTTTTTTTTTCCTCCCAGCTGCTTTGTCAGTTTTAGACAACCACAGAAATTATGCAGTGGATTTTGTTCCACAATCAGTAACACACGTCATGTCTGAAAATATAGACCTCTTTGGAAAGATGATTGCTTGGTACCCATGGGATTTGGAGGTGGTGGTTAACTTTTTTTTCTCCTTTGCAATTATATGAGCACAAGAGAGCTTTTGTGTGCCAAGACATACATGTTCTTTAGGCAAACAAAAGTGGAAAATTTTAGCACATTCTGCATTAATAGAAACTGAATTGAATTTGCCTGAGTTCTGTTTATGAATGGTATTATTTATACAGCTGTGAATTGTATTGAGACACGACAATGTGGGAAAAAAATCTACATTCATTGAATTATCCAGCTGACTTCTGGGCTTTAATATGTATTCATCATAAAATCTAAAGCATTAATTTTTTTAAATGTTGGCTTTTTAAGGAAACATTTCAAACTGATTTTCCTATGGTAACATGACTTCTGAAATTGGATTTGATATAGGGTAATTGATTATCTACCTATCTACATATCCATTTACATATCTTATTAATGGTGATTTATTATGAATTTTATATTATATTAAAAATAATCCTTAATTTAAATATGATGAATTTCTCATTATCTAACTTCAAACCCAAAATATGGAAATAATTTGGGGCTGGAGAGATGGTTCAGTGGTTAAAAACACTTGCTTGGAAAGCCTAATGACCCACATTCAATTCCCCAGTGCTACTGTAAAGCCAGATGCTCAAGTAGCACATGTATGGGGAGTTCTCTCTTAAACAAATAAATAAATAAATAAATATAACTTAAAAATCACAGTACTTTGATGACCCACCAAAGGTTAGTGGTAAGACCCTACTGCTGAAGACACCCACCATACACTGTTGGCATGTAACATGGAGCGACATGGCTTGAAGGTGGAAGAGAGTCAGTCCCCAGTTAGTGCGTCTGGTACCAGAAGGTGCTACATGAGCGACTGGGGGAAAGTGACCAATATCTGTCCAGTCAACTCATGGTCTAAGCTACTCAGCAGCAAACAACTTGGTGTGATGCTCGCACAAGTGCAATAGTGGCGCACAGCCATGATGAGAAACCAACTGCTCTTGATTTGGCTAACTGATCTGCTTAGTGTAATGGAACCCATAGCTGGAGATGGGAGACAAGTTAGAATCATATCCAAAAATGAGCCCACTCTCCATTATCAAGCACCCACCAATCGTGGGCTATAAGAGGGCCTACACATATTACATTCTCTCAAAAAAAAAAAAAAAAGCGTTAACCCATATATCTGGTGCTAACTTACTCTCCGTTGGAGAATTTGCTTCTCTTTTTCAGATAGACACAGATCCTAAGGAGAGAGCCACCCCATCATTCCTCAAAAGGGCCCCAGCTGAAACTAAGAGTAATTGGGGAAATAAACAAGAGTGCTGTTTTCTTGGTGAACCTGGTACCAGCACAACAGTGAAGGAGATAGACATAGAGAACAATCAATTCCTACCAAACCAAAGATCCACAGACACAGAGACTCCCAAGACCTCATCGCTGAAGCAGACCTAAAAATGGACCCAACATGGCTCAGGGAAATTTGCAGAAGAGTGGCAGAAATAATGACATAGCCACATGTTGGGTCATGATACACAGACATTGCCTCCTACTCATAACTGATGGCTAAACCCACAATTCACGACCCATATTCCACAACAAGGAGTGTCCCTGTGGAGAGGGGCGGTCAGGGAGGAGGCTAACAATGGTACCAACTTGACTGTATTCACTGAGCACAAAACTAATAAAAATTAAAAAAAAATCACAACACTTTATGAACAAAGAAATATTCTTATTCTTCAGCTCTTTTGTTGGTCTTGTAACTACTATGGAGGATTTGTGCTGTATTACCTGAAACCTGTCATCCTTTCATATCAAGAGTTTTTAAATCAATTAATGTATTTATTTATTTTAGAGATAGAGAGAAAAGCAGCTAGAGAAAGAGAATGGGTGTACTAGGATCTCTATTTGCTGCAAATGAACTCCAGACACATGTGCCACCTTGTACATCTGACTTACGTGGGTCCTGGGAAATCAAACCTGGGTCCTTTGGCTTTGAAAGCAAGCACTTTAACCACTGACCCAAGATTTTTTTTTTTTTTAGATGGATTGTCATGTGGTTCGGGCTTGCTTCAAACTCACAATGTAGCCAAAACTGACCTAGAATTTCTTATTCTCCTGCTTCTACCTCCCTCATGCTGTGCTGGCAGGTGTAGAGTGTCAGGCTAGGTTTTATGCACATCAGGATTTTTCTTGCCCTGTTTATAATTGCCAAAATAATTATCCTGTATGTTTATCAACTAATGAATAAAATGTGTTATTGATATGCACATGTATATGGTTGATGGAGTTTTAGCCATAAAGGAGGACAAAATTATGTTATCACAAGAAAATAGATAGTACTGGAGATTGTCATTTTAAGTGAAATAAACCAGATTCAGAAAGACAAATATTGCATAGTCTCTCTCATATGTGGAAAGTAGATTTTAATATAAGATCCAGAGTGCAGAGAAGGGAAAAAGGGACGGTGGAGGTAAATTTGAGCATAGTACAAGACGTGGGAATACATTAAAATGGAAGCCTGTGAATTTTTTTAATGTTCATTATAAAGAAAGAAAAAACCTTAAAAGATTTTTCTAGCTACTATCTTGAAATCTGAAACAAAACTTTAGAAAAATTTTAAATTTACTAAAGCAAAGAACAAAATTAAATTCATGATAATTTAATAAATTAGGATTAAGGTGATGTGATTTAGATCCATCATGCATATTATCAGAGCAATACTCATCTCTGTTTCATCATATACTCAATGGATTTCTTCAGCTTCTGGACATTAAAAATGTGAGCAACTGGTTAGAAATGGAAGGTAAAGCATGTGGGGAACATGCTCAACATACATGATACAGATGGTATGTAGTCAGGAAAATGACCATACATACAGCAGCATAGTAGATGAGTAAAGGACTGTCGACAATTACACTCTTCAACAGTAGATGAAAGAAGCTGGAAAGGCTATTACTCATATGACCACAGGGGCCAGCACTTAGCCATAACTAGCTATGCATGAAATCCCTTTCCTCCTTCTTTATCACTGTCATATTGTAATATGCTAATAAAATGAATGTTCTTGAATCTTTTGCATACATTTTTACATTTTACATACTTAATTGGCAAATCTGACCACTATTCACTTTTTATTCAATGTTTTTTTTTTCCTCCACCTTTATAGGATCTTTCTTGATAGGCATTTGCCCTTATCATGTTTATTTCAAGACAGCTCAGACATTCTGTTGTTTACTAATCCAAAGAATCTCATAACTAGTAAATGTATTTTGTACTGTACTCATAGTTCACTGAAGTAAATTGTCACAGACATACTAGCCTAAACAACGGGAACTTGTCATCTCATGGATATTTTGGAAACAAACACATCATGGGTCTTACAGGTGAATATCCAATACTGGAAAACTGCACTTTTTTTCAGGATGGCTTTAGGGGAGAGTCTGTCATTAAAACTGTTTCTAGGACAGTTTCTCTGCCAATGAAAGACTCATGCCAATAGAGTAGCCCTAGCAAATGATCCAGGGTAAACTCTCAATGTCAAGATCATAATTTAAAACATCTAGAATTATTTTGCCACATAAGTACTTTATTTACAGGCTTTAGAGATTGGGATGCTGATATATTCAAGTAGATGACCCTCCTGTTGTACCGTATGATTAACTATTTACATGTCATGTAATATGATTTGGCTATTCTGTTCTCACATCACTACAAAAAGTGTGGCTTTGGGCTTCTTAGAAGAACTGGGATATATTTGAGGAAGATCAGCACATAAAGAAACACAAGGTGAAATTTTCGAAGAAAAGAACATAGTACATCTGCAGTACCCTCATTACTTCAGCTTCCAAATGACAACTTAATAAGTTGCAATAAACAAGTGCTGTTCCTGTATCCATAGCTAC
The DNA here is from genome assembly GCA_036346955.1 of Dipus sagitta. Lineage (NCBI taxonomy): Eukaryota > Metazoa > Chordata > Mammalia > Rodentia > Dipodidae > Dipus > Dipus sagitta. The sequence goes on from CM070782.1 coordinate 60,543,838, forward strand.
CAGGATAAATGGACAAAGTAACTGTCTTTATTGCCGAGGACTTCCTCACTGATGTCTCGTGTCTGTTTGACTTCACAGCTTGCCCTGATCTCTTCATTCCTATTTTCTGGCATCTTCACATGATTTTATACTGGCCTACCTTCTCTAAGTTCCCTCCTCCATACTTAATTGCTCTGCTTGATTGTCTGAACTCAAACATGATGCATGAATATTGTCCTTGAAGCAGTATCTGGATGTACCCTCCACTTAAGCCTGCCCACATCTCTATTATGCTTCTAATCATGAGTGACTCCTCAAGTGAGAAGAATGTGAAGAGGTCATCATAAAGAAATTATTTGCAGAAGTTTCAGAACACCCCAAGAGACTGAGATAACCAAGGGCTTATAATAAAAGTAGAGCTTTTCATCTAGTCGCCCCAAAGCAACACTTAGAGATGGTTAACAGAGTATGTGAGGTAAAAATGAAGGTAGAATCTAACAGTGAATTTCTGCTATGCAAAGACAGCCCAAGGTGAACTTAGAAGGGGAACTAAGGTGAATGAAAACCTTCCAACCAATTAAAACCTATTAGGAGTCATGAAGCCCATTGTCTAGATTCACATCGAGACTTCTGTATGAGAAAATAGAGTGGAAAGTAGGGACACCATATTAATAAGAGCCAATGGAATGACACAGTATTTCCTCCTCCTCATAATCTTGAATTATGTCTTAATATAGTCTCATCTTGACCTGAATGCATTTCATCTCAATTCTTGGCCCCCATCAAGCTTTATCTTTCTTTTAAGCACCATAAAAGATTATCCAGATACAGAATGAATAAACTAATTACAAAGAATATTAGTGCCAGAAAATCCTCTGTTCAATACAAAATGTGTGACTGAAAGCCGGGAGTGGTGGCACACGCCTTTAATCCCAGCACTCGGGAGGCAGAGGTAGGAGGATCGCCATGAGTTCGAGGCCACCCTGAGACTCTATAGCGAATTCCAGGTCAGCCTGGGCTAGAGTGAGACCCTACCTTGAAAAACCAAAAAAAAAATGTGTGACTGAATTTGGACTTCCAATTTAAAATGTGGTAAGGTAAAACCTAGATAATATAGCCTATGGCTAGAGTAACATCTAGAATATTTCCCCAAAACACTTAAGGAAATTATATATAAACATACATACATATATGTATATATATATATATATATATATATATACATACATATGTACATATAGTGTATATATTTAATATATATAATATATATTTTATATATTTTTAATTAGAGATGGTTAACAGAGTATGTGAGGTAAAAATAAATGTAGAATCTTGCAGTGATTTTCTGCTGTGCAAAGACAACCCAAGGTGAACTTAGAAGGAGAACTCAGGTGAATGAAAACCTTCAAACATATATATATATATAGTGTGTGTGTGTGTGTGTGTGTGTGTGTTTAGTAAGACATGTTTTTTCTTGTTTGTGAAATATCCACACATCACATAGAAGTGTTTTGTTTCTATGAGTCATAGATTTCCATTGCATGTCTGCCAACATAGATGTGTTTCCATAGTTGACCAAACAAAGCATAATTATTCCAATTTCTGGCATCTATGGAATATACTGTTTTCTTATTTTAACAGTCTGTGACCTCTTCCTGTAACTGGCCTCATCACTCTCATTCCTTCCTACATATAATTTCAATAATGGCTGTCCTATGCTGAAGTACACTTTCTGGTAAGACCCTATTGCAGGAAAGTTCTCATTACTGTTACAAATAGGCTTGTAGAAGGAAAGATTTATTGGCTTACAGACTTGAGGTGAAACTCCATGGTGGAAGGGAAAATATGGCATGAGCAGAAGGTGTATATCACCTCCCGGCCAACAGTAGGTGGACAACAGCAACAGAAGAGTGTGCCAAGCATTGGCATGGGAAGCTGTCTATAATTTCCATAAACCCATTTCCAACAATACACTTCCTCCAGGAAGCTCCAATTCCCAAATTGCTATCAGCTGGGGATTAAGTAGTCAGAGTTTGTAGGGGAAACCTAATTGAAACCATCACATTCTACCCCTGGCCCCCATAAACTGATAACCATACATAATATAAAATATAATACATTCAGCCCAAGTTTAAAAGTCCCAAAAGTTTTTATCAACCTCTATGCTATTCAAAAATCCACCCCCCCCCCGCCACCAGTCCCAGGTCTATTAACTGAGCCATAATACCAAAACGAAAGGAATGACACAGAATGAACATTCCAAAAACAAAAGGACAAACATCAAATTCTGTAACTCCAAGCCTGCCTAACAACTGTAAAGAGTGATGAATCTCCAAGTCTGATAATTCTAACATTGACAAGTCTCTGAAGTTCAAATTCCACCCCTCCAGTTTGACTCCAAAAAGCCTGGGGAACAATGCACCCCAAGATGGTATCTCTTCTTGGTGGCTGTCTTAGAATCCTGGCATTTCCAAAAGCCCTAGGGTTTCTCCTACAACCCATGATTGTACTCATGGTTTCAAAAGCTTTTACAAAATGACTTCCAACAACCCTGCCTCATGTTGTCCATGGCCATTTCCCAAAAACAAAACTGCACTGTGGGCTGGAGAAATAACTTAGCAGTTAAGGCATTTGCCTGTGAAGCCAAAGGACCCAGGTTTGATTTCCCCAGGACCCATGTAAGCCAGAAGCACAAGGGACACTTGCATCTGGAGTTTGTTTGCAGTGGCTAGAGGCCCTCTTCTCTCTCTCTCTCAATCTGATTGCAAATAAATAAATAAATTAAATTAAATTAAATTAAACTGCACTTCAAATCTAATAACTCTTCCTTCATTTTTGATATTCCCATAGTACAAGGTGAGCTACCAACATTTTAATAAAGGGGGTAATAAAGCCGACTTTAAAGTTCATGACACTCATCCAGAACTCAGGCCCCTTTCAAAAGTGTCAGCATATTTCCTGCTGTCCCAATGCAGATCAGCTGGCCCAATCTCAATATTGTATTCTCCAAAACAATTGCAGCTGAACCGAGCTATTGTCTTTAGCTAAAGCTTTCATTTCTCTCTGTGCCATATCCATCTGCTCATATGAGGAGATTTGTATGCAATGGAACCATGCACAATTCTCAGGACACAGCAAGCATTCATACAAACTGCTTCAAGACCAGTCCTGACAAAGTTTTTCCTCTCATAAGCCAAATCTCACAGTCCATAGTTCTCATTAATTCAGGTATTTCAACTCTGACCAGAATCCATCAAGCTGTACTTACAGCACTGCAAGGCATTTTTTAGACCATGGTTTCATATCCATCCACATAATTCCCATAAATCAGTTCCAAAAGGCCAAAAGCTACACATTCAGGTTTCAAGCAGAAATGACCCAATTTCTCCCTATACCAACTTACTTTTGTAGTCACCTTCTCATTGATGGTTAAAAAAAAAAGCCCCCAACCCAAAGAAGCTTGTAGGAAAAAAAGGGGGGCTTATTTTGGCTTACAAACTGGAGTGGAAACCCCATGAAATCAGGGGAAATGTGGCATGAGAAGAAGTCCGACTTCTTCACCAACATTAGATGGACAACAGCAGCTGGAGAGTATGACAAACACCGGCAAGAAGCAGCTGGCTAAAATACCCATAAGCCTGGCCCCCATACCACACCTCTTCCAGTATGAATCCAATTCTCAAATTGCCACAGTCTGGGGACCTAGCATCAAGAACACATGAGTTTACTGGGACACCTGAATCAAACCACCACAAATGACCACTGACTTCTTTCAGCGATAAGCATTATATTCTATATCTATTTCAGTAATATTTAAGATTAATCCCAACTTCCTTATAAAAAACTCATACTAGGGGCTGGAGAGATGGAATAGCTGTTAAGGTGCTTGGCTGCAAAACCTAAGGACCCAGGTTCAATTCCCAATTATCTGCATAAGCCAGATGCACATAGTGGTGCATGCATCTGTAGTTCATTTGCAGTGGCTAAAGGCCCTGGCGTGCCCATTCTCTCTATATATGAATGTTTTTCTCACTGTCTCAAATAAATTAAAAAAATATTAAAAACACTCATACTAGTCTATAGAGCATAATTGTCTTCCACAAGTGCTGTATATAATATATTCCTCCGGCACACTATGGCCTGTATTTATGAGAGAGCTAGAAGCCTTCCAGGTTAATAGAAGACATTTTTTTTTCACTTAACCAAACATCATCATGAGGGTTTCCAGAGATGGTAATCAGAAACTACTCAAATGAACATTCAATTTACTCTTTCCTTCCATCAGTCTATTCATTCATTTTTTCCCTTTCACAGATATTTTATTATACATCTTTTATATGCAGACCTTATGGTATGTACCAGAAGTACAAGTAAGAGTAATGATTTCCTAAAGTGGTCTGGCTCTTGTAAAGTTTATTGCCTGTTATAAGGGGAACATCAAAACATTATCACTCAAATAAATTTTTAAGATATGGACTTCATGAGAAAATCAGAGAATTATAACTGTAGTTCCAGGAAAAATTTGATTGGATAAAGCTGATAGGGTAACTGGCATAACTATGTATTTTATGTATAGTATGTAGCACATATATATTTTATATCATAAAATGTCTATATATTATATAACATATTTATATAAAGTATAGCTTATAGGCATGTGTGTGTGTATGTGTGTGTGTGTGTGTGTGTGTGTGTGTAGTGAAGAAGTGATCCATTGTGAGCAGATATTAATAAAGATTAAGGTGTAAAAAGTACCAATGAAGAAGTATTTCATGACTGAGGAGGTAAAAAACATGAAATCGGAACCAAGATTTTCCTCAATCTACAAACTCATTACCAACAAGTACAATAAAACCATCTGAGCTATAATCCCTCATTACGACTCTACTCAATTTTCTTCCTAGAATCTGTTCTCATTTCTTTTTCTAGAAGAAATAGCCTCAGGGAGGTCAGACATTCTAATTCTCCAATTTCAAATCATTTTAGAACTTAGCAGGATAGAAGCTAGGAATAAATCATCGTGACTTAATCCCTCAATTCTTTTTTCAATCATCTTCTTAGCTTAACTACTCCCACTGTGGCTGTTCCATATTCAATTGGTTTAAGTATCCTGTGCTTACCACCCATTCCTACTTCCCTGTACATCAGTTTTGATCCTTGATATTATTTATTTGATTGTGGAAAGTGCTACATAGTGACTTGGGATAGAGGAAAATTATTTAACATCTGTGCTTCATTTTCTTCTTCACCATCTGTAAAAGTTGATGTCATAATATTTATCCAATACTGCAGAAAAGTGATAGAAGAATTATTCATGTTTCTGAGGAACATTGAGATGCAGGGCACAGCAGAAGCATAAAATGCTGCTTTTATTCTCTGACAGTCTGGTCAAGTTCTATAAATAATATGGTCAAGCCCTGAGAACTGTATTATGGTCTAAAATGACTTGCAGGTGGGCCTCAGTCAAGAGACTTAGAGCTCTTATTCTAAAGTGTCATGTCATTTAGCTGTGTAAATGTCATCATGTACATTTTGTGGTGGTAGCCTTTCAACTCTGCAGCTGTGAAAGTTAAGGTTTTACTTTTCCAACACCAAGGAGAATGAACTGTGGTAAGAAACAAACTCCACTTTATGGAAAGATTAAGTTGTTTTAGATGTTTCAGATTAAATGATTTTCTTGTATGTTATCATTAGAAAAGTAAGAGAATAGACAAAGAGGAAAACAACTTGTTATAAAGGGCACACATAGCTAGTTAAAAGTTATGGATAAAATGCTCTGTTTTATAGTTAAAATATGAATCAGACCAGCAGTTTTTAATGCTTTTGAACAAAAAGAATGGTGTCTAGTGCATTTAGTGACCATGAAGGAATCCACTCTGGGTTTTTTCTCTCTTCATTTTTTAACACACTCATAAAACTAAATAATTTTAACTGTTTTAATAATCTTTACCTTTTACCACACCACAGCTACCTATACAATCTTGTCAAACTATGGATGGCTAAATTATATTAGCACACATATTGTATAAGCAAATACCTCTCTCTCTCTCTCTCTCTCTCTCATATATATATATATATATATATATATATATATATATATATATATAAGTTATGATTGTGGACCTCTGTTTTGTATTGTATTCAAATAATAACCTGAGGTTGATTCAACTTTCAGTTGACGAAACCATGTATAAGGTTGCATAGTTTGCTATGAATTGTTGAAACTGCCTATAAATTTTTCCCTCTAAATATTACATTACTGAGTCAGAAAACTGAACATTTAAGCAATAGTAAAACTTAAATTGTATGCATAATACATTGGAAAAAAAGGTGAACCTGAACAAGTTAGAAGTAAGTCATAGGGCTTATTTGCACAGTTATTCCTATCATGAATTGATACCTTGCCTTATGATGATTTGTTAGCATATTAAAATGCAGTTAACATAAAAATTACAAAACCTAACAATGTTATAAGAGATGTATGAAAATAATTTTGTCATACTGATTGACATGGAAAGATAAGTACTAAATGTAGTCACATCACTGAGACATTTATTATGTGTTGGTAGTGCCAACTAGAAAAGAGACAGCCCTTCTGCATTAGATTCCAAATTACAATATGGACATTTTTATGTTTATAGTATGTCAAGATAGAATTTCATGAGGAGAAATTTATTTTTAAATAATTCCAATGATTTCATATCTTGGGCTTCCTCTAATATGGAAATGCATATATCCCTAGTGTTTGAGAATGGAAGATATTTGAATATGGGCAAAGTAAAAGAGAAAATATAATTTTCAAAAAATTGATAGCCATTACAAATATTTGAAATTATATACAGAAAGAAAAATTTTAACATTACAAAAGATTGTCAAGTATAGACCATGAGAATACATGGTAAAGAAAATTGCAATGTGTTGAACTTTAAGACATAGTATGCAAGAAAAGTAGATGAAAGGGTATCTACTTACCATACTAAGTAAAATATTCTAAAGAAATATGGGAAATAATGCCTAGGTTTGGACCTGATCACTAAACTTCCTTGCCAAGTAGGGATGCTGTCCTCACCAAACAACTTAGCTCATTTCACTAAAATCAGAAAAATGCAATATAAACATATTTTCATTCCATGCTCTCTTTAGTTAAAAATTTTTCTCCTAAGTTTTATTTTTTTTAATTTAGTTTGGTTTTTGAAGTAGGGTCTCATTCAATCCCATGTTGACCTGAAATTCACTCTGTATTCTCAGGGTGGCTTTGAACTCAAAGAGATCTTCCCACCTCTGCCTCCCAAGTGCATGCACCACCATGCCTAGCTCCTGAGCATTATTTAACAAGAATTTTTATTACCCCTCCTCCCCACTTCTAACTTCTTCCCCACTACAGGTCAAGGCCAACTCTGACGAAACTGGCTGAAACTGCAATATATTACTTATTTAAGCCAGTGGCAGGAGTTTTCTCTTAGATTTTGTGAGAATTTATTGAGTTCCCCCGGTCTCTTTTCTGAGTAGCTCTTCTTTCAGATGTGATGAAAAATTTAGGCCCCACTATGAGCCAGACAACTTCCTGTTTACTGTAGTTAGTAACCATCTTCTCTTCCAAATCGTTTTCTATTAACTAGAATTTGAGCTCCTAATGCACCTCTCCTGTTCATTGCTCTATCTTCAGAATTTGAAGCACTACATATAAAAGTCTTCAGTAGGGCTGGAGAGATGGCATAGCAGTTAAGGTGCTTCCCTGCAATGCCAGGACCCAGGTTTGATTCCCAAGGACCCATGTAATCCAGATGCACAAGGGGCTCATACATCTGGAGTTTGTTTGCAGTGGCTAAAGGCCCTGGCGTGCCCATTCTCTCTTTGTCTTTCTTCTCTCTCTCCCTCTCTGCTTGCAAATAAATAATAAAATAAAATTTTCAAAGGCTTCAATAAATAATTGTTGATTGAATCTTTTACTCTGGTGGATAATGTTTTCCATTGTATTTATTGTTAATTTCCTGGAAGTTCAAATATTGTTCAGCCTTCACTGTCCTTGCTCTTTGGTATGTCAACAAACTTCTTCCCCACATAAAACATATATACGCACTCATTAGAAAGCAAAGTTCAAAGTTTCTGAGCTGCAGATTCCCTGTCCTGCTAACAGCCTTCTTCATTGTTGTATTTGTATTGTGGTTAGCTGTGTGAATTTGACCCAGACTGGCTACTCTGACAAGTTTGTTCATTATGATTATGCCATGTAGTAATTCAGCAAGCCATTATTGATTTTCCATGTACCAGACATCATGTTTATTTAGTAGGCACAAATATCAATAAGATATAATGTTTTCCTTTATATATTCCTACACTTGATGTGGACAGAGATTCTTACAGAAATAATTCAGTATATTACATTGAATAATAAATGACTATTAAAATATGTATTTAGTGAACACTGAATGTGTGTTAAAATGTAAAGTTTCAATCCTAACTCTCAACTTTATTAAATTTTAATCAATATTCATTCATAACAAATAGTACTAGGCATGTCATCTACTTCAGGATGTGTTGCCAGTGTTATTTATTTCTATTTCTTTTTATAAAATTTTTGTTATTTTTATTTATTTATTTGAAAGTGACAAACAGAGAGAGAGAGAGAGAGAGAGAGAGACAGTAAGAGGCAGATAGGGAGAGAGAATGGGCAAGCCAGGGCCTCCGACCACTCCAAACGAACTCCAGACACATGCGCCCCCTTGTGCATCTGGCTAACGTGGGTGCTGGAGAATCAAGCCTTGAACTGGGGTCCTTAGACTTCACAGGCAAGGGCTTAACCACTAAGCTATCTCTCCAGCCCTATTTCCATTTCTTATTCTTCCTCTTCATCTTCTTTTCTCTTGCCCCTTCCCTCCTCTTCTTCCACTTATTTCTTCTCCTTCTTCTATGAGAGCATGGCACTATGTTGTATAGGTACCTAACTCCTGAGTTCAAGCAATCCTCTTATTCCCTAGTACCTGAGACTATAGCCATAAACTCTATGCTAGCCAGATTTATATCTTAAGTGAATAGGTATCAAACTTTTGAGGCAAAATTTTCAGCACCACCAAGTTGTGACCTTTTATATTCTTTTGATATCTAATAAAAGTATAAAATATGTTCATTTTAAAATACACACTGCAAGTCCAACTTTATGATGAGATCGTGATGAATTAAAATTGATGTCTTAGACTTTGTTTCTACCTTTGAAATCAGTCTCACAGCTACATATCTCCTAACAGGAAGACAGGAAAGGTGAATGTGCTCCTTCTGTGAGGTATTGGTAGCAAAGATTAAAGCAAAAATGAAAAGTTACAGCGGACAATAACCCAAAATAAAATTGAATAAAACTATGAGATAAAGGTTTGATGACTTGGGTTTTATTTATTTTTTTTTTAGTTTTATTTTTCCTACAGTACACTGCTCTTAGTCATCAAATTTACTATTAGTCATTGGAAAGTTTTTTACAAGGTCCTCATCAAACACTATCACTGAGACACAGAAAACACACAACATAAAACTGTATTTCAATGTGTATACATCTTCCATGGGAATACGTTACACATCATGCCATGGGACACAATAAACTTAATGCCAGGGGCCTTCAATATATTTTCAGATGGTCTGACATATGGTTATGACATCATCTGCCTGTAAAGTGGAAGCAGGGACTCAGAAGGAACCTTGAACCATTTAATTATAGCGGCCATTTGCCACTTCATGGACCAGCAGAGTAGTGTGAAGTGTCTCTGGTTATACAAGTAAATTATAGGTCATTTAGTGTTTTCAAAATTTTATCTAAATAATGTCCCTGCCCATATGATCAGTATTTATATACTGGAATTCTATGACAAACAATGGGCTAACATATATGAGAAAATTTATCAAACATGGCATTGTTTGGGGTAAACCCCTGCTTTTAAAGAATTTCAGAATCCTTCTTTAATTTTTTGATATTTTTTATAAAATGTTTGTACAGGGAGACCCCCTCCCCCCACCCCAGTTCCATTGAGTGTCTTCTTTACTAGGGTTATTGGCATTCATTGCAGGGAGAAATAAGCCTCACTCTGTTTCTGCAGGGATGGGGGAAATATGGAGTCTCAGGCTATTCCCACCCACCCTGAAACTCTTACAATCTTTCTTCCCCCGCTTCCGTGATGCTCCGTGAGCCTTGGTGGGCAAGATATAGAGATCTGATTTAGTGTTGCTTTCTCTGTAGACTTTGGATCTCTGATTTTATGAGGTTTGAGTGAGTGACCCCTTTTAAGGGAGCTTTCTATAAGACATAACAGAGGTTATTAGCACACTGTGTATAACTCAAAGTATTGAATCATCCTTGAAAGCCTGGAACATCCTGATGATTTCAGGGCCGGAGCTGGGTCTCCATGGGCTGATTAAACAAAGCTGCAGTGACCTCTCAGACTACCCTTTCTTCTTGACATCCAACTACTCCCTTTTCTCCCTCTCCTTCAGAGAGTTGTAACAATTGCAGTAGGTGCTAGAGGGACTAGAGAACAAAGAATGAAGCCTCTTACTATGGAAAAGTAGAAAAAAGAAGTTTCCTATAGCAAAATATTTTCCTCCAGTAGTCAAACAGTAAAATTGCATGGGTGCCTACACCTCATTTGAGCCTTTAACACAGCTGCCATGGAAAATTCCAACATCTTTCATCTCTGTCTCCTCATCCCCAAACTATATACAAACAAGCATACAGACATACAAATGCATGCACGCATGTAACTCTGGCTTCTGCCACTATCCTCTTTTTACTGTTATTTTTCTTGCTCATGATCCTCTTTAATTTATTGTTCTCTTCATATGGAGAGAAAAAAAATTCTCTGATGAACTAATTCAGAGAAAGATCTTTTTTTTTTTTTTTTTCCAGAGAGAGAGGGAGAGAGAGAAAGAGCGAACAAGAGAGACAAATGGAGCGCCAGGCCCTCAGCCACTCCACTCGAACTACAGATGCTTCTGCCACGTACTGGGCATGTGTGACCTTGCACTTGACTCATGTTTTGTGTGTCTGGCTTATATGGGATCTGGAGAGAGGTTGAACCTTGGTCCTTAAGCTTTGTAGGCAAGCGCCTTAACTGCTAAGCAATCTCTCTAGAGAAAGAGTTTAACATTGTTCACTTAATGTTATTTTATCTTCAAATGAATGCCCAAAATATACATTAAGTTCTGATGAAATTTCAAGTATTGAGAATTTCTCTCTCTCTCTCTCTCTCTCTGTCTTTCTCTCTCTCTGTCTCTCTATTTTGCATGGGTATGTATATATAATGTATGTGCATGTGTGTTGATATGGTTGTGCATATGAATATGTGTAACTTGCATATGTGTGTGCTTGCAATGCCTAGAGGTCTAAATGGGGGTCAGGGAACATTCTCAGTTGATTTTCACCTTATTGGAGACATCTCTAGATAAACCTAGAGTACACCGATTCAGCTAGACCAGCTAGACAGTGATACCCAGTGATTTCCTATCTCCACTTGCCCAGGAATGAGATTATAGATACTAAGCCATTTACCTAGCCTGAGAATTTAGTGTGTGTGTGTGTGTGTGTGTGCATGTGTTGATGCCAAAGGCTGACATCAGGTATTTTCCTCAGTTACTGTGAACTTTATGTATTGAGGCACTATCTCTCACTTGGATACAGAGCTCACCAATTCAGCTAGTCTTGTTAGACAGCTTGCACAAAAGATTTCTTGTCTTTGTCTCCCAACCACAGATTTTAAAGGCAGTCCCTCAAGTCTTTCCAGCATTTATGTAAGCGCTAGGGATCCATGGATCAGTTACTTAGACTCGTATAGCAAGCACTTTACCCATAGAGCCCTCTCTCCAGCCTTCAAGAAATTATTTAAAAATTACTGAATCAACACACTTTGAAAACATTCAAAGATATATTACCTAATGCATAACTTAAAAGACATAGTCAGGTGCCCCAGGAAGCTTGTAGTCCCAAACTGGCTGTTGAAATCCACCACAAAATACCTATTACAAAGGAAACAGGAGCACCAAAACATATATTTTGGTGACACTATGAAGCTGAATCAAATACCATAAAGAAGCCTAACCAAAAATGTGAAAATTGAACTGAGTCCCCAAGAACAAGGACACAAATGTCCACAGCTCTTAAACTTTTGAGAAATATATTTATGACTCAGTGAAGAGACTGGGGGAACTTTGTACATCATGATGTCAGAGACCAGGTCATGCAGGATCTCTACATGTACTGTGTCCATGAACTTTCCAAAGTGAAATGTATTCCTAATGATAAGAACAGGCACATTGGAATATGTGCCAAGTAACTAGAGATCTACCATCATTCTAGTTACAGAACCATGTAATAGTAGTTTGTTTTCACCTCAAGATGATGAAGTGTCCATGAAAGGCCTTTTGAAGAAAGGAAATAGTTTGAAACTTCCATGATATTCCAGCTGCAGTTTGGAGAATGGATACCAGGACCATTAACGTACTGGCTACATAAAAGAGAAGCAACTTATTTTAGGTGAGGATGTTAAAGGTAGTAAGATCAGATGATGAGTGGAAAATATAGAAAGAAAAACTTCAAGGTCTGCCTTTTTAAAAATAACTCAATAGATAGTAATGATGTTTATTGAATGGGACAGAGAACCAGCTTTAGGCTGATGCCATGGGTATGAACAAAAAATTCAGATGTACTCATGGTCCTATAGAGCTTAGAATGCCTTTGGGAGAAGAAATCATATAAAGTGAGTTCACAGTTTTGAAGTATTTAGTAGATGGGAACTCAGCTAGACATATAAGTCTACTGTCAAGAGAGTTTAAATGGAGGAAGAAGGAAGAAATAAAAACTTAAGGTATTTCAACTTTAGGATAGGTTGGTACAAGAGAGAAAACTGTAAAAGAGGCTGAAAAACAGTTGTCTAAAATCACAAGAGCACTGTCAGAGGACCATACTATGAGAGCAAAGCTGGAAACAGTAACGGAGTGAGGAAAGAACAGTGATGAAAGGCCAGGTAAGATGACGACTGAAATCTACTGTGTGATGATGAAATGGCAAAGGGTGTGTTCCGTAGTCACCTTCCTGTTGCTGAGGCAAAGCACCTGGCCAAAAGCAACTGATGGGAGGATAGTATTTTTTTAATCATTTTTATTTTTTGGCAGTGGGAAAACTCTATGATGTCAAGGGAAAGTATAGCATCAGCAGAGTTGGATCAGCTCTGCCACAGCAAGTAGAAACAGCAACAAGAGAGAGAGAAAAATAACACTGGCAAGCATGGGGCTAATAAACCTCCCAGCAACACACCTCGTCCAGCAAGGCTCCACCTCCCAAATTGCCATCATCTGTGAAACAAGCATTCAGAACACACCAGTTTACCAGGGGATACCTAACTCAAACCACTGCATTATGGATCTGGTCGGTGATGACAAAGGCTATATCACTTTACTAGTCAAGGAATAAGCAACCACATAAGCTCTCTAGGTGTCTTTCCCTCATTTGCAGAGTGTAGATAAACACACTGACTCTTCTCAGCAGTCTTCTCAGTGCTTGTCAAAGTGTTCAATGCATAAATGTGCAGATACCAGAAACCATCCCAGAAGGTTTGTAAAATCAAAGCTACTAATGGAAAGGCATCATCTGCTTTCTTTGTTGCTGTGTCTACTTACCCAAACCAAGCCAACAGCACTAAAACTGAATTACCATCGTAACAGTCAGCTCCAAAATCCATTTATACTTTTATTTAAAAGTCATTTGCCTTTAAGAATGCTTCTGAAGAATCAGCAAAAAAGGGCTGGAGAGATGCCTTAGTGGTTAAGCACTTGCCCGTGAAGCTTAAGGACCCCTGTTCAAGGCTCCATTCCCCAGGACCCACATAAGCCAGAAGCACAAGGTGGCTCATGCATCTGCAGTTTGTTTGCAGTGGCTGGAGGCCTTGGCATGCCCATTCTCTTTATCTCTCTCTCTTTATGCCTCTTTCTCTGTGTCTGTCACTCTCAAATAAATAAATAAATAAATAAATAAATATAAGCAAAAACCTAGGGCTGTTGTGGTTGTGCATTCACATTCAAACTACCACACTAGTGTTAAAAAAAGAATCAGAAAAAAATCATTTTTAATAAATCTTCATCGTTCACATCATATAATGAAATAGTTAATCGCTGCCAAAAATTGCATTTTCATTGAGCCAAAATTTTCCCAATGACAAAGGCATGAAGTTCCAAAATTCAGCATGAATAAAAACACATATTGAAGGTACACAATACTCCACTGGATTCAGTGTCACAATCTATGAAACATTAACCTTATTTTACAGTCCACATACGAAGTAACCTTTAGGTTTTTCAAAAATAAAAATCCTCCGTTTTTGAACCAGCTAGATACGTTCCTAATGTGTGTGGCAAGTCAGCACAGGAAATACTTCAGCTACTTGAGAAACTGCTTGCTTTGGACAATAAACACACCCATTTCCTAAATAATGAATCTTTCAACCTGTTAGGAACATGGACTGATTTTGGTTGCATGCACTGTAGGGCAAACTATATGCCCTAAATGAATTGTTTTGAAGTAGTGTCTTGCTCTAGTCCAGGCTGACCTGCAATTCACTGTGTAGTCTCAGAGTGCCCTTGAACTCATGACTACCCTCCTACCTCTGCCTCCTGATTGCTAGGATTAAAGACATATGTCACTATGCCTGGCCTCCAAGTGAACTTTCAAGGAGAAACCCCTATTTAATAACACACCTATGAGTAGCTGAGTGTATATATGACTAATATAAGATACATCGTGGAAAAGAAAAGGCACAGTAAGAAAAATGTTCCATAACACAATCCTGTCAATCAAGCCAGAGGACCACCCAAACTATGACACTAGTAAGCATCCCACCCACCCTTAAAATCCTACAAAGAGAGACCCTGGGTCACTTCCGAAGGCCCTTGGATGCTTTCCACTCAGGTGGCTCACTGCCTTTCTTGGCAGCTTGTTTTAAGCCTTTACTATCACTTTGCTCTTAATAAACTTCCTCATTGCTTCACTGTTTGTATGAACCTTTCTTCAATTCCTTGAGTAGGAAGCCAAGGATCTGACCACACCTACAAAGAGACCTTGAGTAACATTAAGAAAAAACTTCTTCATATACTTCCTAGATATTATTATAACTCAACACAAAGAGTGCAAAAGATATGAGAGCCTGTCTTCTATGAACCTAGACACTAAAACAATGTGAAAAACATAAAACTATGACAGGTTTCAGGTTTCATTACATTACTTTTCTTTCTATTTTAATTAAAAAATGTCATTGATGTTCACAACAATGCTTTTTATCATGTGGTTATTGAATTAATTATTTAAATATATTTTATTCTGTATTAGCTTTTCTTCCTAAAACATTCGAAATCATCATAATGAAAACAAATTCTTTGTAGGCTAGTAACATAAACCAGACTAAAAATTAACAATAATGAAAATTTCTTTGCAAGGCTCTTGGGATCATCAGCAATGTTAAGAAGCTTGAAGGATATAAAAGATTTTTGACACTAGAAAAGCTCAAGAATTGCAGCATTAATGTCTAATTAATTCTCTTGAAGTCTTATGTACAGAGCTTGATAGAGATATGTAAAGAAACAGATTGGAAAATATATAATATAACAAGTAAAGGGACAGAGAGATGGAAACACAATCACTGGTTCAACTGCCTCATGTTTTCAGAGATCACTGAGGACGGTAACCAGATTAATCTATGCAGAAAACAGGGCAATATTTTGGAATAGCAATCATTATCCAAAGACAAGGTAATTTTCTTCCTTCCAGACTGTGGTCCTATATGAAATACTGTGTTTTCTCTGGTGTATATGTCCAGATGCTTTTTTGTAAAGAGAAAACAGGAGAAAAAAAATCAAGAAAAGAAAACCAAAGACTTGACAGCCCAGTGTGATAGCAATTGAAACTTCAGTGAGGATTTCCAGGATAAGCAAATGTTTCTTGGAAGGAAACACAGTCAAAAACAGAATAGTGTAGATACTGCATGTTAAATAAATAACCCTAATCTGATTTTGCTTGAGGCAAATTGTCTTCTCTTCATCCCTGAATGTCCCCTTTGTTCATAGTTAGAGGCCATACAAAGGTAGTCACATAGACAAATGCCTCTTTCTTATCTGCAATTAAAGCATTCTTTCTCATATCCTGAAGGAATTTGGAAAGCTGAGGAAGGAATGTCATTCTTGCTATATAACCTATATGAATGGCAGACAGGACTGGACACATTCACTCTTGCTGAATTATATTAAAACTTTCAAGAAATGACACTAGGCTGGGATGGTTTCTCACTGGCTGAAATGTTTGCTATGCAAGCTTGACAACCCAAATTTGGATCCCCATAGCCCACATAAAGCCGGATACCCCATGGAAGGTAGAGACAGAAGCATCCTGAAGGTTGCAGGCCAGCTACCCTGGCAAGAGCAACCTTGAACAACAAAGGAGACCTTACCTCAAACCAAGGTGTAAGGCTAGGACAGAGACTTGAGGTTGTCTTCTGACCTCCACATGTACTCCATGCCCAACCTCATGCACAAAAATACGTATACCTCACATACAAACACACAGAGAGAAGAAAAAAACTAACACCAATTCTGTTCAAATTACTACAGAAAAGAGAAATGGAATGAATTCTTCCAAACGTATTTTGCAAAATAAGAACCACCCCAATACTAAAGCTGTATAAGGACACACACACACACACACACACACACACACACACACACGATCCTTATTTTTGTCTATTTTGACACTGAAAATCAGTAATGACTTTACAGTTAAAGAATCATTTAAATAGCACAGTGAAATATTGTCTAGCTGTTTCTAACTCTGAAACAAGTAAAAAAAAATTCAATTAGAGATGCATAGAAATATGTTGTATTATCTATTTATTTATTTGTAGGACTGAGGTTTAACTCTAGAAAATCACAGATGCTAGTCAAGTACTCTACCAAAGAGCTCTATTGCAATCCTTTCTGTCCTTGTACTTTTTAAATTATTAAAATATGATTTTTTTAAAATTATGAACTTTATTGTATAATCATATCATGTTGGACTTATTCCCATCATCCCATATTCTCACTCTTATATCCCCTCTCCCTAACCCCCATTTTACTGAGAGCCCTCCTCAGTTAGATCATGAATGCATCACTTAGTCTCTATGTTGGTGAGCAGTGGCTTAGAATATTCCTTCTCATGCTGTGTTTCTTACAATTTTTCAGCCCCCTTTTATTGCAATGTTCATTGAGCCATGAAGGGAGTGTTATAAGTCTCCTTTAGTGTTAAGCTCTCTACTTCTGAATTTCTGATTTGATGAGTTTTGAATGTCCACAGTGTCATTCCTGCTGCCATCTCCTTGTACCAGGTTTTCAGGCTAAAGATGAGAGCAGCAGTCATGTTGAAGCACGATCTTGTTCAATTATCCATGCTGTTCACATTTTAAAAGGAAATTTAAGTAAATATTCTTAATATTTAAAGCTACTATCTTTAGTTTCCTGTTCTCTGTGCTCTTCCCCAGTTATTATCATCACCATATATGATTCATGGCACACTTTTTCACTCTGTGGAATTCAGGTACATATAAGTGAGTAGTCTCTGATAATGAAGCAACAGTTATGAGCAAAAGCTTTAATAATTATAGCTGGAGATGTAGCTTGTTGGAAAGCTCTAGATTAACATGCATAAGGTCCCATATTAGATCCCCAGCACTGCAGAAATAAAGGAAGAATATGTAGGTTGTCATGTCTCTTTCTTCTCAGTGGAATAACTGCATAGCTGATAATGGATCTACCTGCATCTGGAAGTGAAAACAGAGCTCACAGATCACCAGTGCTGCACACATGCCACAAGGAAGACGAGCTTTCTTATAAACCAGATGAATTTCAGGATTATTTTACTTAAGCATAATCTGGCCTATTTCATCAAATGTCATAATGCATTGAAAAATTAATGATAAAAAAATCAAAGTTTCATCTTCTTTTCTGTCATGGATGAAACTTTAAATAACTTCTACTCTTTATTGTACTTCTAAACTTGGAAATATATCTAATCAAAAGTATAAAAAATATACACCATCACTCTAAAGACATTTAAAATAACTTACCCAGGAGGGCTGGAGAGATGGCTTAACAGTTAAGACATTTGCCCGCAAAGCTAAATGACCCGGTTAAATTCACAAGTACCTATTTAAGACAGATGTACAAGGTGGCATATGTGTCTGGAGTCCATTTTCAGTAGCTGAAGGCCCTGGCATGCCCATTCTCTCTCTCTCTCTCTCTCTCTCTCTCTCTCTCTCTCTCACTTTCTCAAATAAATACAATAAAATAAGTAGAATTAAGGCATACTTAAAAAATAATTCACCCAGGTTAAGTGCATCAAGCAGGCTGTGGTTTCTGTTGTACATGCTCCTTATATCTGCAACTCATTTCTTCTGGAACAGCTACAGCATGTTTATAAAATAACAAAGTGTGAGGATAAAATGATATTCAGTCTTAGTGTCACAGGGCACCTATATTGTAAGAATTATATAAAAGTCAAAACCAGATAATGCTAATGAACCAGGAGACTTGAATTTGGACGCAATGTTTGCTAGTAATTAAAATGTATTGTAGGACATTAGGACTTCCAGGTAAGATGGTAGCATAGAAATCACACTAATTCAGCCAAGGAAGGGATTTGAGCAAAACCACAGCAAAATACACTCGTTGTATAAAACGTGAAGGCATATAGGTTGTTTTTTTCCACCACAGCAGAGAAGCAGGAGACACTAAGATCTATTAGAGAGGAAGAAATTTGCCAGAATCCCACCAAAGAGCTTGCAGACCAAGCCATGTGACTTACATGGATCCACGCACCAGTTCAGGGCACCCAGCTGCAGGAGCAGCAACCGAAAAAGAAAAGGGGGGATTTTCCAACATCATCATCCATCTCACAAAGTCAAGAAATCTGAAAGGGACATAGCTAGACACAGGTAGGACAATGAGCTGAGCAGTTCCAGTACAACACCAGGCTTCCTGCACCCTCCGATCCCCCAACCTACAGATCTGTGACCCTCTGACCCTCCAGAGAAGGCATTGAGCTCCCTGCAGCAGAGCATCCAGCATAGCTGATCAGAGCACCCAATTCACAGGACAACACAGAGGGATAGAGGTGGGCCCTCAGCACTGGTGAGATTTGAACCACCCCAAAAGGTAACAAGGCTGATTGACAAAAAAGCAAGTACATAGGCCTGCACGGGAAGTGCTAATCTCTCTTTCTATGTAAGGGCAGGTTATGGGTTATATATTCTTGGTTGGATTTACCATTCGCAATTAAGCTGCATTTGGGGGTTGACTATTGTTTACTTTAATGCTTTCAGACACTTAGGACCTTTGTCTTTTTCTTCTGTCATTACTGGGGTCAGGGTCTGATTCAGACCAAGGCTGAACTGGAACTCACTTCAGAACAGAAATCTCAACCTCCAAGCTGACAAGATTAAGGATGTAGAACAACACACACCCTCAGGGTTTGTGGCTTTATAAGGTTATCTGTTTGTTTCAATCCCCACACTTGCATACCCTGGGATGTTTTTTATTGATTGGGTATATTGCTCCATTGAATTTTAAAATTTTCCGGTAAAATGCTCTACCCAGCCCACAAGAAAACTTGGCTAGCAGACAAACTCAACACCTAGGATTACTTCTGTGGCAGGATTGGAGTACAAGAGCTACACTTAGCACCTTAAACTCTTACCCTGAAGGCACATAAAGTTGGACTTACAATTCTAAAAGCATCACAGATTATTAGAAACCCAAGCATCAACTCAACTCAGGATGCAAAAATTGCAACATTATAATACAAGAAACACAAAGAAGCTGGGCGTGGTGGCACAAACCTTTAATTCCAGGACTCAGGAGGCAGAGGTAGGATAATCACCATGAGTTTGAGGCCACCCTGAGACTACATAGTGAATACCAGGTCAGCCTGAGCTAGAGTGAAACCCTACCTTGAAAAAGCAAAAATAAATGAATAAATAAATAAAATAAAAAAGAAAAATTTTAAAAAGAAAAAAGAAACACAAAGAACCACTGTGACTGTTTTAGATGAAATGCCTGACAAAGGTTTCAAAGAAATGATTTTATCTATACTCAAAAAAGGAATCAAATGAAAAAACAAAGGAATTAAAGAAGAAAAACTCCTGAAGGAATTCCAAGAGAACACAGGAAACCAGCTTAATGAAATAAGGAGGTCATTATAAGACATGAGTAAGGAAATAGAAATACTGAAGAAAAGCCAGGCAGAAATTCTTGCTCTGAAAAGTAGAATCAGTCACATAAAAAGTTCTGTGGAAACTCTCACTAGTAGAATGGATGTAGAGAATAGAATATCTAAATTAGACAACCAGGTGGCAGATCTAATACAGGACAACAAAGAGAAAGACAAGCTAACAGGAAGGTATAAATGAGAATTTCAAGATATCTGGAACACTATGAAAAGATCAACTATAAGAATTCAGGGTATAGTAAAAGGAGAAGAATTTCAATCCAGAGGCTTAATAGGCATTTTCAACACAATCATAGAAGAAAATTTTCTCCAAATTGGGAAAGAAATGCCAATGCAGATACAGGAAGCTTTTAGAACACCAAACAGACAAAACCTGGAAATTACCTCTTCACACTGGGTTTATAATTACAGTACTAAACATGAAAACCAAAGAAAATATATTGAAAGTTAGGGAAAAGAAGCAAGTCACCTACAAAGGCAATCCCATCAGAGTAACAGCAGATTACTCAGCACAGACTTAAAAGCCAGAAGGGGCCAAATGTGGTGGTGCATGCTTTTAATCCCAGCACTTGGTAGGCAAAGGTAGAAGGAACACCATTAGTTCGAGGCCACCCTGAGACTACATAGTAAATTCTAGGTCAGCATGGACTAGAGTGAGAGCCTACCTTGAAAAAGAAAAGAAACAAAAAAGCCAGAAGGTCTTGGAATCCTCGAATGATGTATTCCAAGTTCTGAAAGACAACAAACAACTGTCTACCAAGATTACTTTACAAATTTATGGAGAAATAAGGACACTCCACAACAAAAACAGGCTAAAGGAGTATATGACAACTTAACCAGCTCTCCAAAAAATACTTGAAGGAATCCTTCATGCTGAAAAGAGAACAAAACACACACATGAGGAAATAGAAAAAAAAATAAGCCATATTCAAATAACAGTTAAAACAAGTAAGTAAAGGGAAATCAGGAAACACTACAAACCAAGGAAAGAAAAAATACTTACCTTTCAATAATAATTCTTAATACCAATGGCCTCAATGCACCAACCAAAAGACACAGGCTTGCAGACTGTTAAAAGGCAGGATCCTGCCATTCATTGACTCTAGGAAACTCATCTCTCAATAAAAGATAGACACTGTCTTAAGTTGAAAGGTTGGAAAACACCATTTCAAGCAAATGGGGTTAGGAAACAAGCAGGGGTTGCTATCCTAATATTTGACAGGGTAGACTTCAAACCAACATTAATGAGGAAAGACAAAGAAGGTCACTTTATACAAATTAAAGAAATACTCCATCAGGCAGGATATTACAATCCTAAACATATATGCACCTAACATGAGGGATCCCAGTCTCACAAACACTATTAGACTTAAGGTCACAGATAACACCAAACACAACTGTAGTGGGTGGCATCAATACCCCACTCATCAATTGACAGGTCATCCCAGCAAAAAATAAACAGAGAGACATCTTGATTACATGATGTCATAGAACAAATGGACCTAACAGATTTCTACAGAACATTCCATCCGAATGCTGCAGAATATACATTTTTCTCAGCAGCATATGGAACATTCTCAAAAATAGACCATATATTAGGACACAAAGCAAATCTTAACAAATACAGGAAAATTGAAATAATCTCTTGTACTCTATCTGACCACAATGGGATTAAACTACAAATCAACAACAAGAAAGACTATAGAGCATACACAAATTCATGGAGATTAAACAGTACACCATTGGATGATGAATGGGTCATTGAAGAAATCAGAAAGGAAATCAATAAATAGAATCAAAATGATGATGAGAATACAGCATACCAAAACTTTGGGTCACAATGAAGGCAGTCCTAAGAGGGAAATTTATAGCACTAAGTTCCTATAGTAAGAAATTAGAGAGTTCACAGGTAAACAATTTAATGCTTCATGTTAAGGCTTTGGAAAATTAAGAACTATGGCAAACCAAAAATCACCTAGACAGGAAGAAATAATAAAGATTAGGGCCGAAATTAATGAAATAGAAAAAAACAATTTAAAGAATCAATCAAAGAGTTGCTTCTTTGAAAGGATAAACAATATTGATAAACCCTTAGCAAATATGACCAGAAGAAAGAAAGAGACAAAACTTCATAAAGTTAGAGATAAAAAAGGCATCATTACAACAGATGCCAAAGAAATTCAGAAAATCATAGTGGCATATCTTAAGAACACATATGCCTGTAAGTATGAAAATGTGAAAGAAATGGATGATTTCCTTGATTCATATGACCTAACAAAATTAAATCAAGATGAGATAAACCAATTAACTAGACCTATTACAAGTATGGAGATCCAAGCCAGTTATAAAAAGTCTCCCAATTTAAAAAGTCCAAGCCCAGGTGGATTCACTGGTGAATTCTACCAGACCTTTAGGGAAGAACTAACACCACTTCTCAAATTTTTCTATAAAATAGAAAGGAATGAATTCTGCCAAACTCCTTTTATGAAGCCAGCATCACCTTGACACCAAAACCAGATGAAGACAGAACAAAAGAGAGAGAGAGAGAGAGAGAGAGAGAGAATTACAGACCAATCTACCTCATGAACATAGATGCAAAAATTCTGAGCAAAATATTGGCAAACAGAATACAAGAAATATTATTCACCCCGACCAAGTAGGCTTTATCCCAGAGATGCAGAGATGGTTCAATATACACAAATCGATAATATAATGCACTATATAATGGACTGAAGGACAAAAATCACGTGATCATCTCAATAGATGCAGAAAAATCATTTGACAAAATTCAACATCCCTTTATAGTAAAAGTTCTACACAAACTGAGAGTAGAAGGAACGTATCTCAAATAATAAAGAACATTTATGACAAACCTACAGCCAACATAATACAAATGGGGAAAATATGAAGCTTTTCCACTAAATTCAGGAACAAAACAAAGGTGCCCACTATCCCCACTTTTATTCAATATGTTACTGGAATTCTTAGCTATAGCAATAAGGCAAGAGACTCTCATAAAAGTGATACAAATTGGAAAGGAAGAGATCAAATTATCATTATGTGCATATGATATTATTCTATACATAAAGGACCCTAAAGACTCTACAAGAAAATGGTTAGAGCTGATAAACACGTTTAGCAATGTAGCAGGGTACAAAATAAACACACAGAAATCAGTAGCTTTCCTATATAGTGAACACAAACATGCAGAATGTGAAATCAAGGAATCTCTCCCATTCACAATTGCCTCAAAAAAAAAAAAAAAAAGATGTGTCTTGGAATAAACCTAACCAAGGACGTGAAGATCTCTTCAATGAGAACTTCAAAACACTCAAGAGAGAAATTGCAGAAAACACTAGGAAATGAAAAACCATCCCATGTTCTTGGATTGGAAGAACCAATACTGTGAAAATGTTAATCTTACCAAAAGCAATCTACACATTTAATGCAATCTCCATTAAAATTCCAATGGCATTCTTCACAGAAACAGAAAAGAAAATACGAAAATTCATTTGGAAGCACTTAATACCTCAAATAGCCCAAACAATTTTGAGCACCAAAAATAAGGCTGGTGGTATCAACTTACCCAGGTTTAAGATATATTACAAAGCCATGGTAACAAAAACAGCATGCTACTGGCACAAAGATAGACACATAGATCAATGGAACAGCATAGAGGACCCAGGTGTTAATACAAGCAGCTACAAACATCTGACTTTTTGACAAAGATGTCAAAAATATTCATTGGAGAAAAGACAGTCTCTTCAATAAGTGGTACTGGGAAAACTTGATATCTATATTTAGAAGGATGAAAATAGGTCTTTGTCTTCCTCCATACATGAGAATCAAATCCAAGTAGATCAGGGACCTTAACAACAGACCTGAAACTCTGAAATTGCTAGAGCAAAGGGTAGGAGAAACCCTTCAATATATTGTCATAGGTAATGACTTTCTGAATACACCACCAGTTTTTCAGGAAATAAGACCACTATTCAACTACTAGGATCTCATGAAATTACAAAGCTTTTGTACAGTAAAGACTGTTAATAGAGCAAAGAGTCAACCTACAGAATGGGAGAAAATCTTTGCCATCTATACATCTGACAGAGGATTGACATTCAGAATATATTAAAAGACTCAAAAAAAACTAAATAGTAAGAAATCAGACAACCCAATTAAAAAATGGGCTATGAACTAAATAGAGAGTTCTCACTGGAAGAAATACAGATGGCATATAAACATCTAAAAAAGTCTTCTACATCCTTAGCCATCAGGGAAATGCAAATTAAAACTACTTTGAGATTCCATCTCATTTCCTGTCAGAAGCACTACCATCAATAAAACAAGTGACAATAAATGTTGGTGAGGATGCAGTAAAAAGGGGAACCCTTCTACACTTTTGGTAAGAATATTTTCTGGTACAGCCATTGTGGAAATCAGTGTGGAGATCCTTGAGACAGTTGAAAATAGATTTACCATATGATCCGGCTATAGCACTCCTACAGCATACACCCTAATGAATCTTCTCACTTCCTTAGAGATACTTGCACAACCATGTTTATTGCTACTCTATTCACAATTGCTTAGAAATGGAACCAGCCTAGATGGCCCTCAACAGATAAATGGATAATAAAGATGTGGTACATCTATACAATGGAGTTCTATTCAACAGTAAAGAAAAATGCAATTTGCTGGGAAATGGATGGATCTGGAAAAGATTATACTAAGTGAGGTAACCAGAAAGCCAAACATCACATGTCTCTCTCATATGTGAATCCTAGTTACAAATGTTTAGACTTGTGTGTGAGCTGGAACCAAAAAATTGGTAGCAGAGACAGTAAGTTGAAAAAAGTATATAAGGTAGGGAGGAGAAAGAAGGACTTTAGGGGATGCTATTGTATATATGTAAGTAGAAGAACAGATTATAGGGAGTGCAATGGCCTAATTGAGGACACGGAAAGAGATTAAGAGAAGGGGGGTCACTCAAAATTCAAGATATTTGGAATAAGACATATGAAAGCCTACTTCTTTGGATAATGGCACATCCAGAAGTTGTGAATTGCTACTAGAAAATAATTTTTCAGTGCCAAGAATGGGGTACCTACCAGTGAGGTGTTGGCCAGGGAAGTGCCTGCTGCCTCCAAAACATTATAGGCTTTTGCCAAGGCCTTGGTTTCCCAGGAGTAACAGATGGTAAGACCCTATTGATGAAAACTTACATGTGTGGGCAGCATGATCACTGAAAAATCAAGCTGGTGCTGAGCTGAAAACCTTCTCCCTATAGACCAGCCAACTGTAAGCTGGAAAAAGCTGCATTGCATGCAGCCCTATGGGAGATAGAAGTCATTAGCGGTGAAAAACAGTGGGCACCAGAAGCCTCACGTTTGGCCAGACAGGCCAAATAACCAATGGGTGCAATAGTGGCATGTCTGCTCCAGGGGAAACCAAATGTTCTCTAATTGGACTGGAGGCCCACTCTATGGGAGGGAGTACATGCCTGGTACTGAACACCTAATCAAAAACCTATGACAGGGGGAGCATGTGCCTTAGGGGTATAAAGCCTGCTCTTGCCTGGCTAAATACATATATTATTCTCATCAAATTGCTTTGAAAGCACTAAACTTAATGTTCATATTCATATATTAGTGCTGCTCTCACTTTTGGTTAGAGAAGCTCCTCTTTTCAGATGACAGTGACCACTAGGATGACCTAAAAGGCAACATATGTCTGAGAAGAAGTGATGGAGGAGTGCTCAGCCCTAAAACATCTCTATCACACCCTCCAAGGCTCAGGGTTCATTGCAGAAGAGGTGATGAAAAGAATGTAAGAGCCAAAGGAAGGGCACCACTCCTTACATTGCAACTTTCCAGACAGAAATTGGCCTCAATATCCATGACTTTGCAGTGCCTAGCAATACCTTCAAAAGACCCTCATAATAGGAGACAAAAGCTTATGACATCAGAATAAAAGAGATACTAATGAGAGAGGGAGGGGATATGATAGAGAGTGGAATTGTGAAGGGGAAATGGGGTAGGAGAGAAAAATATCATGGTTTATTTTCTGTAAATATAGAAATTGTGAATAATTTTTTTAAGTATTGTAGGAAAAATTAACTATCCAAAGACTGGCGAGATTCCTCTATAGATTAATTAAAATACCGGATCTTTTTTTTGATAGAAATGCCAAGTTTATAATGGACAAGGATCTATTTGGAAATCAAGATTTGATTTACTATGATTGCATGCATTTTCTCAAGGATGTATCTTAGTCACATGAAACATAAAATAGTATGAAAAGGAACACACGTAGGTGTAGCTAGAAATGGATGAATCCTCTTATGATCTATTGCAATGTACATGACTGTGAACAAGATCTGCTTTCTCATCAGCAAAATGAAATAATGACAGGGGTGGTGTAAATAGTAAGTCAGGTATGAAATAAACTGAAAAGTGAATACAATGCTGTAAGAACTCTTAATGTTTGTTTATGCTTACAAATATTATATAATAAAATATATTATGCAGTTATATTGTTTATATAATACAATATAGTGAATTGTATAATAAAACATTATTAACACAATGTAACATTTATTTTGCACCTTCTCTGTGCCAAATTCTGTTCTAGAGTCTTGGGATCTATAATTGAACAAAACAGACAAAGATCCCTACCCATGTGCAGTATGCATTACGACAGGGCAAGACAAACCTAATGAAAATTGGGTTAGGGATGTAGTTGTGTTTGCTGAAGCTCTGAGTTTAGTTTCTGTGATTACAAAGCCACAACAATGTATAAGTGTATGTAACATGTTGTATGGCAAAGATGCTGTGAGGGAAAGGCTAAGCAGAGCTAGAGAACAAAAAGAGGGTTGTATCGACAGCTCCCCACAAATTTAAATTGGATGACTATAAAGACCTCACTAAGAAGAGAGTTATTGAAGAACCATCTGAAAAAAATAACAAGTAAATGCAGTGATAAAAATATATTCTAACATGATGCATTACGATTACTAACTAAAGGCTAAACATTTTTTCATAGGTGGAACGAAGAACACATTTATCCAGTTCCGGAAGTCCTCTTTCAAAGGGATAAGCTGTGCATCTGGAGCAGGTCAGCAGGCTCACCGCATGACAGCCCAAAGAGAGGAAATGATATGCTCAGTTAATCTTCAAAGTAAAATTTCTGTACTGCAGGGAGAGAGCAGAATGTAGTAAATGGTCCCAGAGAAGTAGCTTTTGAGCATGCAACCCTACCAGTTGGAACCATGGTGACCATTTATCGGAGGTAATATAGGCAGCTTTGATTTTTCAGCGTGTGTAGGAGAGAACCATACATCTCTAATATCATACGTCTAAAAATCCTTTAACCAGCATGCGTATGGTAGAAGTAAAAGTACATATCGAAGCCGGGCGTGGTGGCGTACGCGTTTAGTCCCAGCACTCGAGAGGCAGAGGTAGGAGGATTGCCGTGAGTTCAAGGCCACCCTGAGACTTCTTAGTGAATTCCAGGTCAGCCTGAGCTCGAGTGAGACCCTACCTCGAAAAAACCAAAAAACAAAAAAAAAGTACATATCGACTAAGTCCATCTGGTGTTCCATTCATCAGTCGTCACATGAACCACAGTGTGTCCCGACTAAAGCCTAAACTTTTGCTACACAAGAAGCTGACCTAGGGCCAAGGGAAAGAAAATCACCAAGCAGTCATATTCCTGGCTTCCAACACTTGCAGAGCCTCCTGAAGCCTCACACCTCTCTTGCTGCTGAAATAGCAGCTGCTTCCTTCCACCCCTACCAACTCACAACTCACTTGCCACTTGAGAAAATAAAATGGTTGAAGAATTTGGGGACCTCTGGGTGAGAGAGAAACCCAAAGGCTGTGCATGTGCATTCTTTCCTCTTGAATATCTGGTTCAAGGTAACCACTGAGAAGTCAGCTGAGGTGGTACTTTAGCAGCTAAAGTGTCAAGCAGTGCAAAACTCAAAATTGATTTGTCCCCTGGGGGTCTAACTCTTCTGCAATGCTCATTAAACCTAAACTTAAAATTTTAAAAGGTTTAGAAAGCCCTTTTTAAAACATTTTCCAGTGTGACCTCACTCCAACTGACTGTCCTGCTTGGTTAAGCTCACTAGGCAGGGAATAGAATTTTTCTGTTGGGTTGCAAATGGTCATATAGACAAAGGGAATAGTTAAAATGCTTTTCCTTGTGATAAAATTGATTGAACAAGCATAGAGGTTCCAAGTCTCCCTAATTAAGCTCTGAAATGGTCTCTGCATTCTTTTTTGAAACCAGAAGGAATTCCCTTGAAATGAACAAATATTTCAGATGGTTAAGTATTCATTAAAATGAGCAATAGGGAATGAACACAGTATCCGATATCAAGAGAACAACTGTAAAATGGAAATGGGTAGATAAATAAGGAATTAATAATCTAGCATTTTGGCAGCCTGACCAAGTCGTCACCTGTTATTTCTAATTATTCCTCCCATAATTTGCTCAGCTGTGCCCATAATTCTCAAGTAGGTAGAAAGTTAACATAGGAGCTAACGTTGCTAAAGTCACATTGACTGTTTATTTTATTTGCAACCCCTTGAATAAAAGATAATGCATACGTTATCAGAAAAGTACAAATATGATATCTAGCACTTTCTAAGAATAAAGAGTAAATATGTCTGCATCAGATTCATACATTATGAAGAATCAATTCAGTGGGCACTTGCTGTCATTTATTCTTTTTTTATTATTTTTTAAAATGTTTTTGTACATTTTTATTTATTTATTTGAGAGTGACAGACAGAGAGAGAAAGAGGCAGATAGAGAGAGAGAGAATGTGTGTGCCAGGGCCTCCAGCCACTGCAAACAAACTCCAGACGCGTGCGCCCCCTTGTGCATCTGGCTAACATGACGTGGGTCCTGGGGAATTGACCCTCGAACCAGGGTCCTTAGCCTTCAAAGGGAAGCGCTTAACCACTAAGCCATCTCTCCAGCCCAAGCTGTCATTTATTCTTAATCCTAAAGTCTTGAATCCAATGGAATAGTTCAACTCAAATTTTTATTGTCTTCTGATACTAATTTACAGGTTATCAGTGCTATTAAATGCCAGGTGTTATAGTGTATGTCTTTAATCCTAGCACTCTGGAGACAAAGTAGGAGGATCACTGTGAGTTCAAGGCTAGCCTGACACTACATAGCGAATTCCAGGTCAGCCTAAGCTAGAGCAAGATCCTACCTCAAAAAAAAAAAAAAAAAAAAAAAAGTTCTGTTTAAAGCCAATTACAACAAGGTTTGTTTAAAATGACATTTAAGACAATTTTCTTTGAATTAAAATTTAGTCATTCTCTTTCACCCAATTAATATTTAAATATAAAAAAGAGGGGGCGGAAAGAATGTCAGAGTCACATGTTGGGTCATGATATGCAGAGACATTTAGCTTACCCATAACTGTGGGCTAACTCCACAATGCATGACCCGTATACCTCAACAAGGAGGGGCCAAGGGGAGGGGGTAGGTCACGGATGAGCCTAATAATGGTACCAAACTGACTGTATTTGCTGAATACAGAACTGACTAATAAAAAAAAAAAAATACTTTTCTGCTAATATGCAAAAAAAAAAATTATTTTACATTTTAAAATTCAGATATCACTAGCCATTAAATATAAGAAACACAATTTTCACAAAATATAACATTGTCATAGGCACAGATGTATCCTGTAAAGAGGTAAGCAGTCATACCATACCTTATATTCATGCACACACATGTGCCATGTATATAGTTAACCACACACACACACACACACACACACACACACACACACACACATTTTTTTTCAAGGTAGAGTCTCACTCTGATCCAGGTTGACTTGAAATTCACTATGTAGTCTCAGGGTGACCTCCAACTCACACCGATCCTCCTACCTCTACCTCCCAAATGCTGGTATTAAAGGCGTGTGCCACCATGCCAGGCTACACACACACATTTTATGTATGTGCCTGACTATTAAAACAATAAGGTTGGGGGCCCTGTGGCACTGCATAATCTATCATTCAAGTAAACATTATTTTAAGTGCCTGGGTAGGTATAGAAACTTTCAATTTGAGCAATATTTGTTTAACCCAGATACCTACAGTTTGTCTATGAGAATAGATAGCGAAGATTCAAAAAGACACCAATGACACCCTCTTGTAAAGTAGCATGCAATCCAGACATATTCCAGTGGATTAAAACTTATGCTAAAATGCTATCATGTGCTGTATTTGTCTGTCTCTGAAATGAGGACACACAAAAGCTCACACAAAAGAGAGATTGTATTAAGCTTTGTCTACTCTCAGTGAAAACAGTGGCAGGCTGACTTTATCTGGCCATGGTTCTCAAAAGCATAGTCACCTGCAACTGCAAATGAGAGCAACCATTGGGGATGAAAAAGTTCTTATTTGCTATATGCCATGCTTAACCACTCACTTTATTTTACTTTCAAATTTTATATTTTTTATTTTCCCAAATTTATATTATGTTTATGCCCAGAGATTAATGTTTGCTTGGACACAGCAGTCACCACATTGGCCCCAAATATTTAGAATTCAGAACATTTAAGTTAGGGACATTTGTCTTTGGGGGACATCATGTTGAACAAAGTGTTAGATAAATCAACTTTTGAAGACTGTATGCCAGAAAGAGCATTGTATTTATGGTTATTTTTGTCATTTCTATTATAATACCTGTTAGGAGCAAAACTAAACTGACTCTCAGGATTTTTTGTTGTTGTTGTTGTTGTTGTTTCAAGCAAAGTGTATAGAAATGGAGGCCTATGTCAAATAACTTGGGAAGAAATGTTTCAACTACAGCAAAATTGTATTTTTGGTATTTTTATATTTATAGAGAAGTTTCATATATGAACGTGCTATAAATCCTAAGCCCCCCATTACCTTCTTTGTTTCCTTCCCACATCCCCATTCCACTGAACCTGCTTTTGTTTCCTCTTCTATTTGATGTCTTTTTCTTTTAACATTTTACTCTCCTATATTATCCATGTTGAAACATTGAAGGACTTAATATTGTGCAGGTCTTGTAGAGGGAATGACAGCCAACAAGGTACTATGAGTGGTGAGTATGACTATCCCTTCATGCTTGGAGTATACTGCTCCACAGTGCTCTTCCCCAAACTCTCCTTCTTAGATTCTTTCTGGCCCTGTTCTTCAATGTCTTGGGCCTTGGAGGATGTGCTTCTGATGGAGAATGTTTCGCTGGGTATTGAGTACTTAACATCCATTTATTTTTAGCCCTGTTTTGGTTTTCAAGTCTTCCAGTATGTACCACCTTTCACATAAAGAACCTTCTCTCTCCAAGCAAACAATAATCTCTGGGCATAAACATAATATAAATTTTTAGTGGGGAATTTGATGAGCACCTCCTATCCATTTAAGTCAAACAATAATAATTTTCCCTGTATGATCTCTGTCATTCTAAGCAATAAACTTTTCATTAGATTTTCAGTACAAGGCATGGATTCCTGCCCATTGAGTGGACCTCAGATCCAGTCACAATTGCAGTTGGCTACTCCTATAACAGTTATGACACTATTCTACCAATAGGCACATCTTGCATACCTAGTTGGTTGTGTAACATGCTTAGAAGATACACTGTTGGATAAAAGTGTTGAATACTTTTCTTCCCTACCAGCCTGCATAGCATTTTCCCACACTATGACATCTTCCCTCTCTCTCTCTCTCTCTCTCTCTCTCTCTCTCACACACACACACACACACACACACACACACACAATTCTCTCTTATTTTAAGGAGACATAATATCACCTCTAAGGAAAGAATATGTTTCAATTGCTCAGATGAACACTGAAGACCAACATGATCTGGCATTGAAAGCATGTAACTTTTGCTTTAGTTCTTGTCCTTTTACACATATAGAAAGAAGATGCAACTCAATTTCAATATATTTTAATGAGTTACAAACAGAAAATATTTAAATATAAGTATCATTTGCTTAACTTTGATGCATTATATTAAACTATGTTAAATCAGAAATTAAATAAATCTGGGGACATAGAATAATCAGGAAGATTAGAACATTGGTTAGTCCTGTAATAGCACACAGGACACCATTTGTCCAATAAATGAAGGCCACAGTTTTATGTACAGGATTTGAAGCAGAGATGGTAGTTTTGAATCATGACTAATCCACCAATGCTGGCTCAGGAAGAAGACAGTTAACACTATTAGTGCCCATTGAATAGAAAGTCAATCCGTGGCATTCAAAGATTTTCTGAGACCTGCATTAGCATTCTGATGGATGGAAAAAAAATGACTTACAAACACAGCAGACAGCTTAAAGAAATTGAGCAGGGAAGTTGGGATAGTCAAATAATTCTTAACAATGAATAGCTATTCACAAAGAAAAAAATACTGAAAACGTAGTCTACCAAAGGAATTATCTCTAGTTTTAAATAGATAAGATTGATCTCCAATTTTAGCTTAAATATTTTTGTGAAGCAAAGCACTAAAAAAAAAAAAAACCCACGACACAATATTCTAATGTTATATATACTATAAATTGTATATCACAGGTAGGAGTCTGAACTTTTTATGAAGATTAATGAAACTTTGGGACTAGAGAGATGGCTCAGTGGATAAAGCGCTTACTGTGAAGGCATGCTGATGAGAGTTCAGATCCTCAACACCCACACAAATGCTGTGTTGGGGGGGAGGGGTTCTGCTTGAGTTCAGAGTGTTCAGAGGTAGAGACAGCAGATCCCTATAGCAAGCTCGGTAGTAGACTAACAAAATCAGAGAACTCTGGGTTCAAGTGAGACACTCTGCCTCAGTAAATAAAATGGAGAGCAATTGGCAAGACAATCACAACAAACTCTAGCCTCCACATGCATGCACACACATGTGCACTGCACATGCATACACATATCCGAACCCTCATACACACATGAATGTACAATACATACACACACACATACAAAAAGTGATTAGAGAATCTCTTAATATTTGGAATTATATATTTTTTCTTTTTATAAAATTACTCACAATAGTTAAAAATAAATCATTATAAATAATAAAGTATAATTGTTGTCATATAATTTTTCAGACAAACATAAATACTACACAAGTGAGTCACATGGCAGGAGACATGTCAGCAAAAGATACCTTTAAAAGACTTGATTTAAGTATGTAAATATATGTTGGAATAACATAAAGCCATGTAAAAATGTCTGTAAATCCACATATTCACATCAACTGTGTATTGTCAATATTCTGATGTCTTTAGTCAAACTTAAATGTACATTATTCTAAAAATTCTATTTCAATTAGTATGCTTGGAAGTTACAGAATAGCTTCTCTGTCTTCCAAAGAAATTAATGCATGTGGTGGTTTGAATAGAATAGATGGCCCCCAATATATTCAGTTGTTTATTTGTTTGTAGTTTGCATCTTTAGCCACCTGGCTGGAGACAGTGTCACTGTGTGGATCTTAAGGTGTGGTGGTGGGTTTCAGATTTCAATCTAAAGATATGCAAAGTGTGCCTAGCAGGAGTTCCTGAAATGTGCTGTGCTGTGTGGCTTTTAGGCCGGTATTTCTCTCTCTCTCTGCTTGGTCCTGTGAAGGCAGGCCAGTTTCTTCTGCCATTATGGAACTTCCCCTGGATTTGTAAGCTTCAGTAAATATCCCTTCCTCCATAACTGTGCCTGGTCTGGAAGTTTATCTCAGCGAACCTGAAGCTGTCTGATACAATGCACAAATAGTAACATAAAGGCAATGAAAAATTAAAATTTGACAGTTGGTGTAATTTTATCCAATACTTACGAATAATGGGATGAGGGGCCAATGAAATGATGAACAGTGAAAATTAGACTTGATAGGAAGGAAACAAGTACTCTCTAGGTTACCATGGCATCCCTGACTCTAAGGCTTGATTTTCTTCACACTTGGAGAATGTCACATTATAAAATATAAGTTCCTCTGGTAACATTAGTGAGTATTGTTCTGTGCAATTCAGCACTATCATTGCCAGGCACAATCCCCTCTGGGCACTAGGGCAGTCTGCTTACTTGCAGTTCTTCAATTAAATGTCTTAATTGGATATACAAGGTCATTGGAATTTAGAATATGAAAGCAGTGGACCATTTGGCAATAAAATCTCAAAATAACATTTTACCTAATCATTACTCATTTTTCATTCTGAAATTTCCATGCAGGATCCTGTTCCATCTCTGGCATGGTTTACAAAAACACACTATAGAGGTGCCTGAAAGGTCTCTTATCCTTAAAAGCATAAGTCTAGAGACTTTTATTTCCCAGAAAGTATTCAAGGCTAATCCAATGTCACACAGGGCACAATTCCTTTCTTACCTCAGTTCACAGGTAAATCTGAGTGTCATAATCTGATTCCCCCACTGATCAATGAAGTTGGTGTACTTCAACAATTTTTAAAATGTATGTGCATAGTGTTGATTTTCCACCATAATTTACATTATAAAACATCAACTGTTTAAACTCACTCTAGCCTTTATATTTAATTTCAATACTTTTCTGAACAGACTGCTTTATGCTATTTTCTATAAACATTTGTCAGACAAATGTAGTTTGACTTTTGAGAAACTGCAGCCCCTACTCACACATCTCAATGCAATACTGACAATGTGCTTTGTTAAACTCAGTAAATTTTTTCTTTTACACCAAGTTTAATAAGATATTAGTATTTAATGCAATCGTTTTTGGATCATGTTTTCTGACAAAAATAAACATTTTAGGTAAAATCTCTTAAATTTTCATCATGCCTTCTTTGACTTTTTTTCACATCATTGCAAGTTATAATTCAGTTGTTAATTGGCTAAAACCTATTTCTTACAAAGTAGGATTATAATTATGTGTATAGGTATCAGCTGGCTTGATCATATATCTTCCTCTTGGTATTTGTGAGTAAAATGAGTGGTAATCGTCACTATATATCTATAAATGTAAAACAAAACCAAATAAATTAAAATCACTCCAGGATGAACAAATGGTTGTAAGCATACTTGCTTTGTGTGTGCAAAAACACTTAGAATGGATCAACTTGGCAAAGAACTCTATGAACTGAGGAATGATGAAAAACAACAAAGCATTGATTTTGTGAGCCTTATTAATCTCTGTGTGTACATCTCTGTGGTGTGCATGAGTGTATGTGCATATTCATACATATGCCAGTGCATATGAATGTGCAGGGGCCAGAAGTCGATGTTAGGAATGCCCCTAAGTAACTTTACATTTTATTTTTTTGAGAAAGAGTCACTCACTAGACAGAATTCATCAATTTGGCTAGATTAGCTAGCCATTAAGGATAGGGTTCCTTCTGTCTCCCCCTACTCAGTGCTAAGATTACATGTACACATCTTCACACACAACCTTTTATATATGTTTGGGGATTCAAATGCATGTTCACTTGCTTATGTAAGAAACCATCTAGTGAACCATCTCCCCAACCATGTTGTAAGGTTTTACAACTTATGGCAGGAAAAACTAAATCAAGATATTGTGGACATTTGGGGAATAATGCTCTCTTACCAACCAGTCTGTTCATAATATATTCTCACTTTGAATCTAGTCTATGGTTAGAGAGTCCTCATCCAATTGTTTCATTCTTTAATTTTCATATTTTCATAGGTGACACTGGAAGTCATGTAAATTAAACAATAACCTTTTCATCAATATGACTACTGCTTGATTTATATTATGAAAACTTACTTCTTGGGAATCTTAATCATCATAGTTCAAAATAAGTTCTGTTTAACTTGAAACCATCCTTTTCTTTAAAAAGGAGTCATAGGTCTGGAGAGAAGGCTTAACAGGTAAGACACTTGCATGAAATTCCTAATGACCCAGGTTTGATTCTCCAGTCCCCACATAAAGCCAGATACACAAAAGCAGTGCATCCATCTAGACTTCATTTGCAGTGACTAAGGGCCCTAATGCACACATTCTCTTTCATTCACTCTGTCTCTCTCCCCCTCTTTTTCTCCACTCCTCTTTCTCTTCTGGAAAAATAACTTAAGATTAAAAAAATAAAAAGGGAATCATAATTAATACAAAAATAATTTTTAAATATTTTATTGTTATTTATTTATTTGAGAGACAGAGACACAGACAGAGGAAGAGAGGCAGATAGAGAATGGCCATGCCTGGGCCTCTAGCCACTGCAAACAAACTCCAGATGCATGTGCTACCTTATATGTCTTGCTTACGCAGGTACTGTGGAATCAAATCTGGGTCCTTAGGCTTCACAGGCAAGTACCTTAACTGCTAAGCCATCCATCCAGCCCCTGTCTTTTTTACTAAATAGTGAAACAGTGTTCCCATCATAGAAGTAAAATTCATGATTTTTACAGAACATTTTTCAAAAAATTTTGCATATTAAATATAAAAGTATATGCCAAGTTTTCTAGAAATTCATTTATACTTAGTTAAAGAGACTTCTACTTTCATCTCTTCTTAAACATCTAAAATTTAAGTTGAATATTCAAATGATTACAAGTAATTTGGGATCTTTAGTGTTTCTCTGGAAGAGTTCACTCCAATCTTGTCATATAGCCTAAAAAGATGGCATGTCTACTGTAAATAATTGGTGTGAGGTGACTCTTGCCACTCTCCCCACTCTAATTGGTAGCAGGGAGCTAAACCACACAACCCAGCAGACTTTTCTCCAGGAATATGCTTCAGTCAGGATCTCACACCTCTCCCCTGCAGGCTGTTGAATGGAAAATACAAGCTGATACTTTCTGACAGAGAGAGGAGTCCACCGGGAGTGCAGATTGCACACCTCTCAAATTGTCTGTGTGGTCATGAGTGCTGGTAACTTTTAGTGGAAAAGTGAAGTAAAATGAGGTTTTGATGTACTCTGCTTAAATCTACTGAAGCATAAATTTCACTTGAATCTAACAGATGAAGTAGTTACCATTGCCATAGTATACGACAGATGCTATGTATATTTATGGCTCTGTCCCCATAAACTCAAATGAGTCCTTTTTGGAAATGTAAAAGGGTAAAATGTAATTTTGACAGATCATATATTATAGGAATTCTTTTAATAGTCAATTTTAAGAGCAGATATTTTGGTCCTTTATAAAAAAAAATGTGTCTACAAAATACTAGGGTATGGTTTCCCAAAATGTATAGTTATGCTTGCTTGAAGACCATCACCCATGCAATAAAACAAATGTGAACACGTCTGTAGTGGCTGATGCTATCTCCATACATGTTTTATTTTATTCTTTTCTATTTTTTTTTAAATTTTTGAGAGAGAGAGAGAGAGAATGGACTTGCTTGGAATTTCAGTCTGCTGTGAACGAACTCCAGATGTATGTCCCTCCTTGTGAGCATGTGCAACATTGCATGCTTATATCACCCTGCATCTGGCTATGTGGGACCTGGAGATCTGAACATGAGTTCTTAGGTATCGCAGGCAAGTGCCTTAACCACTAAGCAATCTCTCCAGCCCTGCTTGGTCTTTCTTGACACTCATGATTATATCACATTAAAAAAAGATGTTTGCAACTCAAGAATTGCTTTTCATAGGAAATTTATTTTCCAATATTTATTTAAAAGAATACAGTGTATCTTGTGCCCTTTCTTTAAGTGTGATTTCTTTTGGTCAAGAAAATCATAGTCTTTGCAATAGCCCCTGTTCTAAGGGCCAGTGAAACATGAAATGGAAACACAGGCAGTGCATTCCACTAGGATGAAACATGAGTAGTTTATGAAAAATAAAGCACAAAGGTATTGTGGTGCTCCACATTCCCTAAATATATTTCAGTCTGTCTACTGAAGTGAGTACTTCAGAGTACATCCTGACTATAATTTTATCACTTTTGGTAAATGAGTACTGCTTACTGTAAATCTGATCACACTCTGCTCAAAGGATTTCTGCAATCATTTTATTTGCTGTCAGACCCCTTTTGAAAATAAATTTTCCCACTATAGACTAACCTTCAAAGTCACAATGATGCTTTGCAGGGTTCTTTGTGAAAGAAACAAGCTAATTCAAGGGTGAAATTCAGCAGCTTATAACATAACTGTAAGCATCTGACATCTTTTGACTCATTTCTATGCAGTAACAAATTTCATATGCTGTTATAAATCAAATTATGACAGGAATTACCATTAATTACTATTTTTCTGCTTTATTTTATTTTGATTTTAGTAAATTTCAATCATAAAAAGAGACCAAAAGTAGAATAAGCCTGAATATCCCTGTCACCTAATGTCATTCATTTGAATCCCTCACAGTTTTATATTTTTATACCTCCAATTACATATCTCTTTCTAGACTATAATAAAGAACACATTGGGCACATATTTTTCTTAAATATAGGTGATAGATATCAAATGATATATTATTTCATAAAAAGATGAAAGCATAATTATTTTTAATGTTCCTACTGATTTATTTCCAGCAAATCTCTGCCAAGTGTTCAATAATTTTGTTATCTCAAACATTTGTTTATTTACAATTATTTTATTGATAAGTTTATAAATAAGGTCCACAGATTGGCTGATGAGTGCTTTCTAAGGCTATTTTAACCTCCAAACTTTCATTCCTCTCACAGGAAAAAAAAAATTCAGTCTCTTTGCAGTTTACTTAAGAAACCAGATTCCTCATTTGTTTAGTTTCCCACCATCTGGGTATGGCTGACAACATCCCCATGGTTCTTAACAAGTTCCTCTGTCCTCTATATTTCCCGTGAATTGGAAATTAGACCTAGAAACTTGATTCAATTCAGGTTCAATGTTTTTAACTTACATACTTCATACATGATCTCATGAAGTACACTTCCAGAGGAAAAGTAAAAATATTTTTACCATGATAAAACTGTGCTGAGAAGCATCATTGTTAGAAACCAAGCACTTAAGATCTAACCTTAACTTTACCTCAATCTGTAAACAAACCTTGGGACCTATGTAGTTATCAGTATTCTGTTTTCTTCATCTATAAACTACAGACAAAAAACATACATAAGTACCAAGGCCCCCATGAATACTAAATTCAAATAAAACACTTAAGATAGCTGGGCATGGCGGCACATGACTTTAATCCCAGCATTCAGAAGGCAGAGGTAGGAAGATCTCCATGAGTTCTAGGCCAGTCTGAAACTACATAGTGAATTCAGGTCAGCCTGGACTACAGCAAAACCCTACTTCGAGAAATCAAAACACCTAAAAATAAAATAAATCACTTAAGATAGCACATGGTACATAATAAGCCCTTTGTAGATCCTGGCTCTTAATTAGAATATGGGCAAGGAGCAGGAAGTAATTATGATGGGTACTGCGCAGAAAGCTTACAAGAATTTTAAACCAAATGGTAGCTAAATTGACAAGTCTAGGAAGGTTGGGTTTTTAATACTTAAAAAAAAAAAAAAAAAGGTAAAATGCGAGTGCACTAAAGGGCTCAAACGTATCAGAGAAGCAGTAATGAAAGTCGTGGCCCTTTGTTTGTAGGCCAGTGATTGAACACCCACAGGTCACTAGAGATTGAAAGAAATTGCTGCTCACCAGCTTTGTAAAATGCACTATGTCTTTCCTTACACACCATTCTTGCTTAAACCTCAGAGGATAATCACAAGCACACTTTACATTTTATTCTTCCCTAAATACATTTTGACAATGTCAAGTGAAACAGAACGAATCTCTTCAAAGAAATGAGTTCATCCCCTGCTCTCCTCAGCAGTGGCTTATGAAGAAAGCTTTTCACTGTCACAGGCAGTGAATAAATATTGCAAATATTACACCAGCAGTTTACAAAATCTGTAAGGGAATAAAACCACCTAATATTATTTTAAATTGCTATCTTTAAATTGTCTATTAACTAAGGATTTAGCCAATGTTAAATTATAAAATCCCCATGACTAGAAAATGCGGAACTGAAGTCAGATCAGCAATGGATTGTTTAGTCTGGGTAAGCAACGCAACTGCTGAATAACAAAAACTATTAGATAATAGAATAGCTCTTTCCTTAAGCTCCATAAATTTTAAAAGTAAATTGAAAAACATGTTGAAAGAAAATGTTCCATTCATCATGGGAATACATGAAATGGTCTTTTCATCTCCTTTTTCTGTAACCTGGTTTGCACATTGGATATATAAAATTTACCCACCTAAAGCCAACTTGGTGAGTCCAACATTGGGCTTAGTCTGAGTTTCACTGGGACAGTTTTCCTTTCCAGATCCTTGACCAAAAGCTGAATAATAATACCAAAATGGAAATTTGGAACACAGTCAATTGTTAAAATCAGATTATGAGATTTTAACTACCACTCTAAAACTTCTTATACAGCCATTCAGTGTTATTCCACTTGCTGGATCAACACCCAAGAGTCATTTTGACATTTAAAACAAAAATTTCCCAATTACATATCAACTGCTGATTTACAAATCAAGAGGCAGCCTGTGATTCTGGCTTTAAAACCCCTTTGCCTTAGGGAGAGATGGCTGAAAGAAATTCTAGCTTTCTCTGAAGGGCTAATATTTCTGCATTTCCATATTCCATTTGGGGTAGGCAGACTTAAACTCAAGCAGTATCACTGTAAGTTGCTTGGGAAGAGGAGGCGACAAGCTGGAATGGGATAATAAATGGCCCGGAAAGGAAGAGTGCTGTTGCAGATAGACTCCCGTGTCCACTGCCAAAGGAAAATGGCTATGAAAAGTGAACACATTCAATTCCATAGACAAACAACGGGAATGTAATAGTAAAACCGGAAATTAAGCGTCTGTCCTCTTACCTCTTACTAGAATTTCTTTGTTGTTCTTTGCATGGGGAAGGTTAACAGCTCAACCTAATTCTTCTTCGTGCCAGGGAACTTTACAGGCTGTCATTTGGTTAAGGTCTAATGGGCCTTCCGGGATTTGATAACTGGATGCTGTGCTCACTGGAGCGGGCTGCTCCACAGAGGGCTGGAACACAATGTTTGACTTGGAGAGAAGGGGCTGCTCCAACTGCTTTTCCACCTGCAAAAACAGAACCTTTGGGGACAGTAGCACCGTAGTTAGCAGGAGGCCAGACTCAAAGCCACCCGGGATCCTGCGAATGAGAAAGGTGTTAAAGTAGCCAGCTCTTCTGTTTTGCCAAGGATTTTCAGGCTGTGCTGTTTTTGGCAATCTTTTGAAATATCCCACTTCTCTCACCCTGAGCTTTTTTCTTTCCACTTCTTAGGCATGGCTTTGGGGATAGGGTTGTCTAGTCCAAACAGAAAGAATTTTCAGAGATGTGAGATTCACACTCACTGGTTCCCCACATGCCTCCTGCCAGCACTTGGAGAGGCTGGGGCCCAGCAGCATTAAGAGGATTGAGTTGACCATCACCCTAATCTCAATATTGGAAGGGAATGCTCCCCAAAACCCCTGGCTGACCAAACCACGTGGAAAATTTCAAATTTTACCAACTGAACATATTGTAGAGTTCATTTCAGACTCAGAAAAAAAAAAAGTATTGATATTTACTGGAAAGACGGCTTACAAACTCCAGATGAAAGCACCGAACAGAAGTTTCCTTTCCAAATTCTGCATTTACAAATCTGAAATCATCTTATGCCAGCCCTCTGTGATAGGGTGATTCAATTCCAGGCCTAATATTTCAAAGTCTTAATGGTGGTTGTAAGGCAAACACTCACAACTTTGTTTTCCTTTTTTATGTGCCATTTAAAAATTATTATCCTTAAATACATGGAGCATAAAATTTACTACATTAATAATTTTACACATCCAATTTAGTGGCGTTAATTAGACTAACAGGGATATTCAGCCATCACTACTGTTCCCAAACGATTTTCATCATCCACAAACAGGTACTGTAAAAATGATTCATAACTTGGGTCCTACACAACCTCAAAGTGATGAGCATTCCTACCCACAAACGTCCCTATAGAAAGGGACTAGCTTAAAATAACCACTTTACAACTAAGGAACCATTGGCAACTAAAGCTGCGTATTTTAATGTATATGGTTTTCATTAATTGATCAAGAATTTTTGTACCCTGCAAAATTTTAATGGTTATGTAACATCTATGACCAAGATAATCAGC
Source organism: Dipus sagitta (assembly GCA_036346955.1). Classification (NCBI taxonomy): domain Eukaryota; kingdom Metazoa; phylum Chordata; class Mammalia; order Rodentia; family Dipodidae; genus Dipus; species Dipus sagitta. The sequence continues at coordinate 60,586,167 of CM070782.1, forward strand.
CTAGTTCTTAGGGGGGAAAAATGTAGCCATTATTAAAATAAGTTAACATAGGATAAAATTATAAAACTACAAAAATGAATTCATGAGACCAGGAAAAGCAAGATATACTTAACATCTAGAACTCAAGAATATTATTATTTTAATTTTAAATTAATTAATAGATGAAGTAATAAATATAGGAAGAATTTTGGGTCAGCTTTAAATAAGGTCTCCAAATGCATGCTTAGGATTCTTGTCTGCATCATGCTATCTTAGCCACTGATCAAAATCACTCTGTCTTTTAAAAAGCAAAAGTAAAATATAAAATATAGATTTGCCCATTTTAGGCCCAGCTGGCCTCTCATTTCATCCAATTCTTGCTCATTGATTAGTAAATCCAATCAATGGCAATGACAATTTGAGAAGTAAATCCCTCCATCAAATCCGAAATCTTGAACACAATATCTCTGAAGTTCACCCTTTCCTTTCGTCACCACACATTTCAATACTGTGTGGGGAAAATACATCATTTATTTTAATCCTGTTGAAATGAAAGGATGAGCCTAAATAACAATGCAAGCCTTTCACCATAGAACACTGTGATTCACTTTGAACTGATAGCACTTTTAGGATTAAGATGTGTACAGTTTTGTTCATTGACTAGATGTCCTTTCTTTGAGTACTATATTAATAAGAATTTAAAGGAAGACAAAGTCACAGCTGCCTTCTAATATAAGTTGTAAGAGTCTTAAAGAAAGTTCCAGTAGCACAGCCAAGAAGATGAAAAACTATTTTGAAAGGAATAAACTATCATTTAGTGACTGCAGATGATGGTTTTCTCCTTAATCACTTCAGTTAGAGTGACTATCAATAAAATCAGTCTTGAAAATATTTTCATTTATTATCACATTGCCAGCATTCTAATGAGAGAAGTTTGAAGTACTATTGGAAAAGAAATGAATAAACATTAAATTCTTCACATGATGGATGTGTGCTGTACCAAGAAATCAGTGCATCCAACATTACATTTTTCATGAAGAATATTCAAAATAGATATTATCAAAAGTATATGCATAAAAGTTACTTATGTATAACACATACTATTGATGCAATACAATATCCTAAAAAGATAGTCTAATTGTATATCAAAACTCTATTGTATAATAGTTAGGTATAGACAATATAATGTATAATATTTTTACAATATTTGATTGTGGAGTTTTTTAAATAAAGTTTAACTTCTAACAATTTCCATTATTTGAAAGTGTTCATAAAAAATTGTTGAAAGATGAAAATTCTCTAAATTATGACAACCTTAAAAATTATTTTAATACTTGAGGTTATGCCTTCATTTCTATTATCTATACCTTTGTTGTTTTATCACCTAAAATTATATATGCATATATATATGAATAATAGATTCATCAAATATTTATATCATTTCCTGAAATATTTTTAAATTAATAGGTTTTACTTTTCTCTGCTTAAAACATAAGTAAATGCTTAATGCAAAAATGTGTACAGAAGTATATAACAAAATTATTCAAAATCCCATTAGTAAAATGTACTCATAATGTCATTTGTATGCTGTCAGATGTAGAATCTTATATTCCTCCATTTTTCTATAAATAGGAATAAATCTTTTTAAATATTATTTGAAATATTTCAAGGTAATATATGAGGGTCTGCTCAAGAAAGAAAACCAAAATTGGTTTCTTATGCCACTCAAGTAAACCAAGATAAATGATGAGTCTTATTTTTAATTTTTAAGGTCCTACATCTCCACTTTTACCAACCTCTTCACAAGTCAGCTTCCTCTTTGTTCTTTGTTCCACTTTCTTGGTTCTACCATTGCTGCCACACATTTTGCAAGGCTGCATTTTGATGTTTGTTTGCTTTCTTGCTTGCTTACTGGGGTGTGTGTGTGTGTGTGTGTCTGTGTGTATGTGTTCTTCTGTGTTTACTGAATCAATTTACTCCAATCTTCCTAGAGGTTAGAACCAATGGTTGTACTAAATAGCTCTTTTTCTATAGCTCTGACACTGAATTTCCTAATAGATCAGTTATGTACCCAAGCATGAGGTAACAAGAAAAGAGCTAGGTTATTAGAATTGACCAAGAAATTATAAGAAAGAGGTATAATATCAAACTTCTAGAACTTTATTAGGAGGACAAGCAAAAAGCTGTAAAATTGCTGATCTTTGCAGGGAGAATAAGCTATTGCTTTCAACCTTTGGCTGGAACAAGCTATTTTCTAACCCAACCAAGGATTGCCCAAATAAACCCAGATATATAAACGAAAAACGTTAGAGGAGTAAACCAAGTAAAAAGGTGTCCCTTTCAATGATCTCAGTAGGAAAATAATGTGTTCTCTAGGGGATCATCCAGATTTTGTGAGAACTGAAATTTATGGTCTCTCTACGATAATGATACAAAATTACAAATAGAAAATTAGGTGTTAAACCAGGCATGAAGACACATGTCTCTATCCCAGCACTCAGAAAGCAGAGGTAGGAGGATAGCTAAAAGTTTAAGACCAGCCTGAAACTACAGAATGAGTTGAAGGTCACTCTGGGTTAGAGAAAGATGCTATCTGAAAAAAAGAAAACATATATATTAATAAATAAATATAAGTTTTAAACAGACAGGACTGGAGAGGTGGCCCATGGTTAAAGGCACTTGTCTGCAAACCCTTGAGTTACAACTTGAGTTCAATTCCCCAGTACCCACATAAAGCCAGATGCTCAAAATGTCATGTGTCTGGAGTTTGTTTGCAGTGGCTAGAAGCCTGTGGTGTGCCCATTCATACTCTCTCTCTCTCTCTTTCTCTCTCTCTTCTCTCTGCATCTCTTTGCTTGCAAATAAAATAAAATAAATTAAAAAAGACATTTAGGTGTTAAAGTGACTGTTTTTATAGAATGAGTTAAGACCTGACAATAAAATATTAAAGATTTGAAGATTCTGGAACATTTTTTTGTATCTATAAAATTTATAATGAACATGGTTTCTGAGAGAAATCTGCCTCTAGTATACACACAAAACAGGGGATAAAGTTTACTAAGCTGAAATTTTATGACAAATCTGCTTCAAGTTTTACTTTTACAATTTTTTTAATGATATGTGCCAGAATGTAAGTCACTTTGGTAGGAAAGTACCTTTTTATACTTTCTTGGGATTCACTGGTGGAATTTTCTTGTGCAAACATAACATAACACATGATACTTGATTATTTCTAATGTCAAAATTACCTATCAATTTATGAAGGATGGGAACTCGAAAAGAAATACTCTTTATTCTAGCTAGATAGTTTTATTATTATAATAACCTGGTGCTAGAGAGAGGGCTTAGTGGAAGGAACTTGCTTGTGAAGCTTAAGGACTCAGGATCGATTCCCCAGGACCCACATAAGCCAGATATACAAGGTGGCACATTCATCCAGAAATTGTTTGCAATGGCTAGAGGGGCTGGCACACTCATTCATTCTCTCTTTGTCTCTCTCTCTCTCTCTGTCTCTCTCTCTCTCTCTCTCATTCTCTCTCTCTCTCACACACACACACCACATATTCTCTCTCTGTCTCCTCTCACTATCTCAAATAAATAAATGAAACATAAAAAAAATAATAACTTGGAGATGAAAGCAAAGAAAATGCTCCAGGCACAAGGACAAAAACACTAATTAAGTAAAAGAAATCAGGAATAACATAAATAAGAAAATTCCTATAAATTTACAATGCATGTAAACCTATGACATTGGTAAGGATGAGAGAAACATGTGAAAAAGTACTGTTCAGAATGATTAAGAAGGTAAATCAGAGTTAGATTTTGCGAGTTGGAATTTTTGCTCTATCACTTACCCTGGGGTGAATTAAGCTGGATGCTCGGTATTGTGTATCAGCTTGATATGATGGTCAGTAAATGAGCTGCTACACTCAACTTTGTGTTGCCATGGTAAGAATGCATGAGAGAGTGTGCAGAAGCACTTAGCAGTGCATGGCTTGGGGAATGCTGCCTACACTGTTGGATTGGGCTCTCCTCAAGCTTCGTTGGTTCTAATGTCACTTAGAATGGTGAGACATCATCTTCCATTAATGTCTGGTTTTGCTCTTCTCACTTCAGTTAATAAACTGAATAACACTGTCATCAACTCTGATGATAGTATCTGCCACAACTTGAGGGCAAAACTCCTATTTATAATATCACCAAGTATCTGATTATCATTCTAGCACCTTTTCTAAATTTCCCTTCTAATGGTTTAAGGTCCAGTTCTACTGAAACTCCAGGCTGTCCAACTTCTGTGCTCTGCTTAGCTGAGATTTAGTTTCTAGGAGCCACTAGGAACCCTCTTCCGACCTCAGTAGCCCGGAGCAAACAGTATTGACATTAGCTGCTATAGATCTGGAACCTCCAATAGAAAATGCCTTGGGGCAAAACTATGTCTCTTTACCTTCCAGCCTCTACAAGCAGTAGAGCACCTAACAAATGAAACCTCACTAAACACAAAATTGGAATGAGAATGGTGGTCAACCTGGGGGACAAAATAAGTATCACTAGGCAGGACATGAAGAAAATTCCTGGAAGCATAGGAATCTATATCTTCATCTGAATGGGAACACATATGTGCATACATGTGTAAAAATGTATGAGCTGAACTCATCAAAGTATGTTACTTTCTTTACTTCACTGAAAATATTATTATTTTTTTATTAAGAGCATATTTTGTATGGATACATCATGTGTTGGTACTTTCTTTTTCCTTGTCCCTGCCTCCATTCCACTGGGGCCCTTCTCAGTGGGGTTGCAAGTATGTTTTTAAAAGAAAAATGTTGCAAAGCAGGTAAGACTCTGTTAGTTGAAGTCAGGATAGCTTTATCACTAAGGTGAGATTGCCCTAGAAGGGAATAACAGCAAACACAGAGAAAGTTTGTGATATAAGCAGGAATTACTAGGGTATTTTCAGCTTGCAAAAACACAACAAGCTATTTATATGACATTTGGGAATTTATATGTGCCCATTATGTGTGTATTTTATAATTAAAAACAGAGTTTGTGACAATTATTATATAAAATTGGCTTTCCTATCTGATAAAAGAAACATCAATTTCATCAAGCCATGTACCCAGTCACACACAAAATATCAGCTAAAAACATTGCAAAACCCACTTTTCTTATCACTATATGATCCATCAATATGTATGTTTATAAGTATAATTAAACAATGTAATCATACATTTATTAGTAACTTTTGCAATAGATGAAATCCAAATTTCAAGAACATAATTCTTTCAGATGTATTTGACCACATCTTTTAACGACAATTAGCTAGGTTTCCTTTCAGTAAAGGACTTTTTTAACTGAATTTACAGATCTTAAAGTCACAAAACCTTTTACATATTCCTCTTGCCTTACACAAACTGTTGTTTATAAGACAGACTTAAAGTAAAATTAACTTGGCATATACATAATTACTGCTAGAGTAGTTCAAGTATGTGTCATAGGAACATGCCATACTGCTTTATAGGACCTGCAACAAGCAAGATCAGAGGACAGGACGATAGAGATATACCATCTGTCCTCAAATGTTAATACAACAAAATAGGCGTGAGGTTCCATTTCTGGTTGCTGACTCTTGTCTCATCAAAGATAATGTGATTGTCACAACTGACTTTAGAAAAAAGTCAGCACTAGCAATTTTCGATTATGCAAAATCAATCTGTAGTTTTGCTAAACCTGTTACTGAAGATCCTAGCTTCTGACTTGAGACTTGCAGAATCAAGCTGCTAATAGATTTCATTTCAACCAATGAATACGGATCCAATGAACCTGCTTATTGTTGGGAAATAAAAGCCACCTCTAACTCACTAAATGTTTGCTTCAAATATCTAAGGATTTATATTATAACCACAAGAAACTCAAATATCCTTCCCATTCCATAAATATTTTCCTTTATTAAGAAAAGTTACCTTATCAAAATGAGCACCATTCTGAACCATTTTAAAGTGCTCTGGATAGTGAGTTACTGCTTCATAGCAACTATTTAAAACATGTCTGCAAATTGACCATCAATCTCTCACCTCTTTTTTTTAACAGACTTGAAAACATAAGTAATTTAAATTAGGGGTGGTATTGATTTGATTATTTCCTTATCTAAATATTGATTTCCTGGAACAATAATATTTGACATTCAGCAAGAAACTACTCGACTTTAAGCCATTTTCAAAAGAGACTTGCTTTCTATGTCATCTAGTTCCAGAATATCAAGTGACTGTCGGTACTGGATGTCAGCGATGGTCAGCTCTGTGTTGCTCTTTCTGGCATGAACCATAGAGTTCTGGGTGCATCAGGGCTTACAAAATGCATACTCATGTGAAGAGCTAACTTGTGGTCTGGTTATTTCCTTGATCTTAAAGCATATTATGTACACAGATGTATTCAAATAAAAGGAAGATGTCTTTATCAAGATGCTATTAAAAGTGGACATAAGCTACAATTAAAACAGTACAGCTAGCTAGAAAGTTAGAATCACTTTTGGTATAGTTTTTCTTTTTGTTTTACTTTTTTTGCATTCACAAATCTTCTTAGAGTCACAAAAATTTTTACACATTCCTCTTGCCTCAGATGAACTGTTGTTTAAAAGAGAAAAAGTAATTTAGAGGTTTCTACTAAAGATGTTCATCACACATCCCTAATGCTACAAAAAAAAACCCAAAATTATCACAGACTTTATCTAACTTCCCTACAGAATATTTATGCATGATTTGTTATAACTACTCAGGCAGCAGGAATTTTTTAAATAGGGATATACTTAACAGCCACATTTTGAACAGTATGAACAAAGCAATAAACACAGCTTCAAATCATGATATGAGGGTGGGGCTGGAGAGATAGCTTAGTGGTTAAGGCACTTGCCTGCAAAGCCTAGTGCCAGGGTTTGATTCCTTAGCACCCACATAAAGCCAAATGTATCAGGTGGTGAATGCATCTAGAGTTCATATGCAGTGGACTGAGGTGCTAATGTACCCATTATCTCTTTGTGTCTGTCTCTCTTCTCTTTGCTTTGTCTGTGTACAAATAAATAAATAAAATATTTTAACATATCAGGATACTGTCCTTAGCAAATGGAGGAGAGAGAAAAGTACTGGGGTCCAGGTGGCAGGAATGATGCTTAGAGATATTCCATCCAGCTAACTGTAGTCAAGGCCATGCTGCAAAGCAAACCCATGAGATCCAAAACTTTGAAACTACAAAGCAGAAGCTCAGAACTAGGACTTTGTCTAACATCTCCACACCTTCTGAATGAAGAAGCTAAACTTCAGTCATTTATTGAATGGCATAATATTTACTTGGAATGTGTAATTATATCAATGACTTCCAAGTTTCAAGACTGCACTTTATTTAAAGTAAAAGGTGAGTTATTTTTTTAATTCTCTTTTCTACATATGACTTATTCTCCAAAGGCATGTTTTAACAACTTAGAAAGTCTTATGTCTGGAAAAGGATTTAAGGACAGCTTTCCTTCTACTAGAGGGTAAGATATAGAAACATATCAGTCACTTGTGTCAATTTGTGACAGTTCAAATTGCCAAAGGTATTTGGTAAACTTTAATCGCTGTCAGAATGGTAAAGGTTACTGAATGGCTTCAATACAAATCAATTACAAGAGTGTTAAGAAAAATATAAAATAGAGAGTATCAGGGAATATGTGTATGGATGTGTTTATGTGTGACACTTGAATCTTTTCATATCAACATTTTCAGTTAGACACTATGATAATAACAATCACACCATCAAAATAGATAGGATGAATAGTGATATGCATTCAGTAATAGACATTCAGTCTCTGTATCTTTTGGATAAGAGACTCTGCCATGTTTTGTGTGCGACTATATTCTGCAATATGGCTGCTTTACAAGTTTGTCATTTTATACAGAATTCACAAAAAGGAAAAGGGGAAAAATGGAAATCTGAATGTAGTTGAAGATATTTCCTTGAAATTGGGACTAATAGCCAATTTTGTTGGTTCATTTGATTAAACAGCATAATCATGGGAGGATAGAGCCTAGCCTTTGAGCTGAGCAGCAAGGAAGTCAGCTAAAACTTAAGAGTCTTCACATTAGGGAGGAGAGAAGAATTGATACACACAGTAGAAATATTTTTTATTCATTTTTGACAATTTTTGTGTCCTCTTATTATATTTTGAATGTAAGTATAGCTTCCTAGAAAGTTGAACTATTAGATAATTCAACTAAGTAATTAAAATGAAAACAATCAATGTTTTATGTGTTCTGATGTAAATAAGCCCATTAAATTTCACTTTTAGACTGAATATTTCACTGACATTGTTAAGTATAAGTGAAGGGATATTTGTATAAACCAAGGAGCATCAAAAGCTTTAAAAATGGCATAGCTACATTTTGTTGGAAGTACATAAAGAAAAGAGGGACTGATTAATTTTTAAGAGAAAAGTTAACTATAATAGAAATAATTTCATCCCACTCTTAAATCAGAATTAATAGTCTCAGTTGGGAGTTATGCTGTCATATTTGAGAACCACTGATTTGAACATACTATTTCTGGAAATGATTTCTTTTTAGTAATTACTAACGGTTTATGAAAAGATCTGCAATTTTATTTTTCCAAGTGTTCAAGTAATCTTAACTCATCAAAATGCTAAAATCTTTTATATGAAAGTCGTCTAAGACTTACTCATGTAAATGGCCTGCCTGTTCCTAACAGCTGGAAGCTCTTAGTGCAGATCCAAAGCCCCAGCCACACTCCAAGCCCTGGGACTCATTTAGCCACTAAGCTGGAATCATTGCTCTTTGTCTGACTGTAAACTCCACTCTGACATGGCAACCAAGTTTTAGTAGCACAGCCTGATGCCAGATTTTGTTATATGAAGCTCTTTGAGAAGGCTTTGACAATATTTGAGTGAATCTCTATCAAAACTGTGGGTAAACCTTACATTAATAGGCACCTACTACCTTACCATGTGGTCAGCCACATGTTTATTGAACACCCATTCATTTATTTAGCTAACACTGAAAGATGATGAAAATGCCCTCTAGTGGGAGAAATTACTTATTAAACTGAGAGTTCTATGAAGAGTTGGACTTATTCTCCCAAGTATTCCCAGGCATTGATCTTAAATTTGAACTCCATTGTGTCATGGATTAAATTCTATTTAGATTCCATGGGTCAACCCTCCAACCAGGAATATTCTGAATAGGATCACATTTGTTGGCATCTGCATATTCAACTTTATGGCTATGTCTTGCAAGTAACATTCATTGTTTCATGGACACATTGTTTTCTTCTCTAAGCTATTAAAAATTAATTAATTTAAAAAGGCACTTTAATTATATTCAGTGTCTTCACTGACTTTTAGGAGAAATCTTAATTTGCAAATGACCTTCTTAAAATATAACATTGGGAAATGAGTGTAAGATAAAAAGACTCCTTAGTATGTCATACCCTTATTAACAAGGTTTTTAAAGAGTCGCCAAACACAATTATTGGTAAATGTTGTACCCAGCTCCACAATGCTGGGATGAATAACCAAATCAGACAGGTTTATGGGAGGAATGTGATTTACTTCAGCTTACAGATCCAAGGGAAGTTCTAGCACTGGCAGAAAAAGCTGTCTCCCATTCACAAATCCAAGCAGAGAAAGAAACGACCATAAGCCAGCAAGAACAAAAAGCAACAAACTCAAACCTGCAGCAAGCAGAACCCCCAGACTCCAATTCCTCTATACAGCTTTGGCCTGGAATTCACATCTGCCTCCAGACACGCCTTTGGGCTGGACCACAGGATCAGCTCCCTAGTGACATCTCTTCCAGCTAGATGGCTGGCTAGATACCCAAGTTACAAGCTTTAATAAAATCCTTGAGTCTAAGGGGGACATACTTTCATACAACTATAGTAAACAATCAAGCAATATCATTAAAAGGTATTATAATTGAGTTAAAAACCTATGTCAGGTCATGTCTGTGGGGTGGTGATTTCAAGTTCTAAGTTCCCCTCTCTTACTGATGCCATCATTTAAGGTCCTATCTGTGAAGAAGTATGAAATACCATTTGTCTTGATACACAAATGTGAAAAAGTGGTTCATAATACTCTTAACCATACTTACGTTGATAAAATCATGAACATAAGGGTATGTAAAGGAAATATCAGCTAGTATACAGGAAGCCCCCACCATATAACAAGTTGGAATATGGAAAAGTAGTTGACTTTTCAGTCATGGGTGATTCTCATATAGCTTAGGTATCATTCCTCAAAATTAGTTTGTTTATACCTACCCAGTGACATCTTCCTCTTGGGCTGGGGAGATGACTAATCTGTAAAAGACACTTGCATACAATGCCTGATGGTCCAGGCTCAGTTACAACTTGGGCCAATCTGGAAAGAGAAGTTTTGCATCTATAACTTCCTTGGCCATAGCAACATTACAGTTTGTAATATAAATGAAACAAGCCCAAAAATGTGCATATGTAGATTTAGTTTTAGGTCCCAGTTACAGTTTTTTAAGTGCCATGGAGCAAGGTTTTTGAGGTCAACTATTTTCACATCCAGCATACTATTTCTTGTAGGGAGCTAAAGCCAGATTATATATATATATTTTTTTTCAGACCCTAATTCCTAGCAAGCCTCAATCTTCTATGTGTTCTCAAACTATCCTTATGAATGCCATACAAGACTTATGCATAGAGTTGAGTTGTCATTATCCCTCTGCACACTCAGGACACAGGAGGGGATGCTTCAGAGAATGGGTCTAATCTGAACACTCACCAACACACTTAAAAGTCCCATAGCAAAGACTCTTTCCTCTTGGGTTCTGTTAAGTTGTAGTGTTCTTTTAATAACAACACAGTTAGTTCTGCAGAATAATATTGCACCAAATCTGATTTTGTATTTTTATTTTTTCTTTCTGGAGTAGAAAATTCTCACATTACTTAGTGCAGTGCTGAATCCTTGCTATCGACTAACCACTGCTGTTTGGCAATCTATATTCGCAGGCTGTCAGAATGAAAGCCATCATTGTCTCCTCTTTGTTGTTCACAGCATTTTAAATTACAAATGATGCTGAAGTTAATCATCTTTGCTCTGCTCACTTGCAGAGCCAGACGGTACACAAGTCACCAATCAGATTCCTTATAAAATACTTTTATTGGACTTAGCACTTCCACAGCACTTTGAACTTTGAAAACACTTTGAAAGCATTACCTCGTCAATCCTTACTAAAAAAGAAAAGAGAAAACAAATTGTCGATGTACTAAAAGATACTTGTAAGGCAGGTCTAAAGAAAAGAGTTTCCTACAGATTAAAGTTCAAGGCAAGATATTTGTTAAGCTATTCACTTTCAAACCAATAGAGGATATTTCAGTAAAGTATCCTTTGTTTTTTATTTTCTGTTGTAACAAAAGACATATTTTAGTTTTTGAAATCAAATAAATTATAGAAATATCAATATTATTAATGACCAATATAATGTATGCTACAAAGTATAAGTTTTAAACATATTGAATGCTTCTTTATGAATATAGAAAGGAGAAGTCCTTGGCCAAGTCAGTGTCAGTCACCTAGGATCAGAGAACTGGCACTGTACACAGTTACAGCCTCACCTTACAGCTATAAGAAACAACTCTATTGAGCTTACATGCAAGTCAGAATAAATTGGTCCAGCTGGGCATGGTGGCACACAACTTCAATCCCAGCACTCAGGATGCAGTGGTAGGAGGATTGCCGTGAGTTTGAGTTTGAGGGCCACCCTGAGACTACACAATGAATTCCAGGTCAGCCTGAGCTAGAGTGAGACACCCTACCTCGAAAAACCAAAAAAAAAAAAAAAGAAAGAAAAAGAATAAGTTGGTCCAAATCCTAAATGATGACCTAAGTTCCCATGTTCACACTAAGTACACATGCACACACAAACACAAACACATAAACACACACACACACACACACACACTGCAGAGCAGAGACAAAGCTAATATATTATTTTAAAAGTCTGGTTTTCTATGTAAAATAGTGTATTTCTTTTTTTTTAATATTTTTTTAAATTTTTTTTGTTATTTTTATTTATTTATTTGAGAGCGACAGAGAGAGAAAGAGGCAGATAGAGGGAGAGAGAAGGGGCGCGCCAGGGCCTCCAGCCACTGCAAATGAACTCCAGATGCGTGCGCCCCCTTGTGCATCTGGCTAACGTGGGTCCTGGGGAGTTGAGCCTCAAACCGGGGTCCTTAGGCTTCACAGGCAAGCGCTTAACCGCTAAGCCATCTCTCCAGCCCAAAATAGTGTATTTCTTGTCTCTGCTTTTCACCTATCATCTTTCTAAACATTCTCTCATTTTGGGCAATGCATTTAGTATGAAAGTTTTGCTTATTCTTCTTTGGAAGATAATCTAAAATGTTAATATTGTTTCTTTTAATCATGCTGTAATGCAAAGGAAAATACTTGCTATCACAATCTCTTTTAAATTTGGAAATAAAAACAGGGAGATAAGATTATATCAAAAACATCAAGCCAAATGGTAAGAAAAACAATATTTTATATTTGGCATCCAATTGAGCTGTGACCATCATTCAGAACCTGAAGTTTTCTGTGACATTATGGACATTGGGGAAGCCCTATTTCAATTGATTAAATAAAGTACAATAATATACCATCAGAAGAAATTATTTTGTGTTAAAGTTAGCAGATATTTTGTATAAAGAATTATTCATGAATCAAGGCAGTACTCAGGAGAGGTTTAGAGAGCTCACCAATGTGGGCAGGAAAATTCACAGATATGAAAAATTAATGGCATATAGAAATAGCTTAACTGGTAGCAGCTGGACATTTACCTAATGTGGATATGGCATGATGAAGAATTTGTCTTATGTGGACATGGTCTTGTCAGTTCTGAGCCTGTACTTGGCTAAAGCTCAGCTGCTGTGATTGCTTCAGTCTCAGTCCTTTGTTACACTAATAGGCTCAAGTTAGGCCACAGAGTGCTTACATGCTAAGACCAAGCTTGCTATGTACAGAAGTGACTTTAGGTCAAATTTCATTTCATAATGGTCAGAATAGAAAGCTTTATGTCCAGAAGTTTATATTTCAATTAGGAAAAAATCAACAAATTTACTGATTCATTAAGAATAATACTTCTAAATTCCTCAAAGGGATCATCATCAAGGATAGACAAGGTTGGGACTGAAACTTGAGATAAAATCACTGAGCACTGCAATATAAGAGCTCTGGATAAATCAATGTGATCTCTCCCTCTCCATCTTCTTCCCTCTGCAGAAACCTCATAAGACTTTCTTCTGATAAACTGATGGAAATATTATGCACATCCATCAGAGGTTATTGACATATTCAGGACAATCTTCAAAAATAAAGAGCAAGTCTCTTAGCCATAGGAAAATGCAGTAGAATTTTAACAATGGATTTTATAGCTCCTTAATTCCTTTAATATCATGAATAACTACTTAATCATGCTTGGGTATCATTTGAAAATATTGCTTGATTTTAAATATGAGATCTTTGTGTATATAGACAGGAGACTCATGCTACAATTAGGAAAATGGATTTATAAAATCTAATATTAAAGTTCAACAGAACAATTTTAACATTCTATAAATCACTTTGTTTTTCACGAATTTATTGCATGACCTCTAACTTTTAAAAAATAGTCTTATCTTACCTTTCTAACTCCTTACCTTCAACTCAAGGAAGAGGTTCAACAGAGCTGTTAAATTTGGAAATAAGAGGAAAACAAGTGGCCACTTAGGATGTGGCTCCTGTGGCATGAAGGAGGCCTTTTGACTACAAGTAAACAAATGAAAGTACCCTTTCCTTCCAGTCAAGTGCCTGAATTTTCTACAATTTCAGATCCCTGAGTTGACTACTTTATTAAATAGTAAATATTCTTAGGAAGAACAATACTTTAAGATATGGAATTCTAGAGCCAATAAATGATACCATTTACCTGAAAAATCCTGCCTAGAATAAGCCTGCTCCTTGTCTAAGACACAAATACAAATTGGTCTCTAATGAAGAAGCGTGATCAACACTTGACTGTATCTCACAACAGCAGTAACAATCATGTCACAATTTCCATTTCACAGCTTCCACATACACCTTGACGGAAAATTGACATTGACAAAATAAAATGCCAACAAGCAGGAAAATATTGTATGGCAAATAAGTAGACTATTTTAACAACCCACTGTCAGGAAAATTTTCCTCACATCAAGCCTAAAATTCAATAGCTGAGTATACTTAAGGCCATTTTTAGTTCTGAGGTTTGGCTGATTTCCTGTTTCCTATGGTTAAGACTTTATATTTTCAAAGTGCTATTCAATCAAATTTACTAGTCTTTCCTCACAAATATACATGCACTTTAATACTTTTTCCACTCTTTTATAGTTCATGATATTGAAACAAAGAAATATTAAAGAGGCATGTACAAGGCTATGCAGCATATTTAAAAACTCAGCAGAGAATGGGCTACATAGCTCCTAAGTTTCCCGACTTCCAGGTACCAAAGTGGGCCACTGGGAGTCTCATGGCACAGCTAATTAAGAAAGGGAAATAAATGTAAATTAGAAAATAAACTTAAAATATTAAATATATTGTCAAAATCAGTTTCCTTTTCCACGGATAAAGCTATATCATGAAATGCTAGCAATTGAGATTATTTTGCTCTTTTCTCTCTTCAATCTTTCTAATGCATATATATGAATCAGGACATGAAAAAAATTGGGAAGTTGATGCTGATGGCCGGGGAAGCACGTTATATTGCCTAATCTCTGGGACCCATAAACATGGAGGTTTTTTTGGAAGCACGTCTCAACTATTCTCCATGTCTCCTTGCTAGCTCTCTTCTTCCCAGTCAGTCCTTGTTACAGGTATTAGGAAAAGGAAAAATAAAAAGGACTCCTAAGTTGAGTTGTAGAAGTTAGAACAATAAATGTGGATAAAGAGCTAATTAAAGGAAACTAGACACTAATCTGAATGGAAGCTTCTGGTTATTAAATTGGAAATAGGATGAGGTGTTGAAACCAGAGACCTCACTAACCTTTATATAAGGATGTCTCAGTACTTAATAGTGCACCTTGGGAGTCTTCAGTTTTTCTAGAGATCCCCCAACCAAGAATATTTTCTTTAATGTTCTTGATGTGTTTAATCTGAGATATGTGATAGGAAACTACCATGAACAAAAAGGTTCTATTTAGGAGAAATAACCTTTTGACTGTCAAGACTATCAAAGGATTTCTCACAGAAGAAATGGTATTTTAATCCTAACTTTACAAGATCTATAAGCATTATCTACAGTACACAGATCATAGGAGAAAATCAGGAATTAGGAAACAATACTTACAAAGATATAGAGACACTGAGGAAGAAAGGGCATGAGACATGAGAGAAAGGGGAAAAGTCAATGATGTGGGTAGAGACGTATAGAAAGCTGTTGCTTAAGGAGGTAAGCAGGGTTACTAAGGCCATATGAATGCTTACTATATCTTAGCAGGTAATGGTATCATATTCGAACTCTGAAAAGATCATCAGGTTTCAGAATCAATTCTATCTCTTACATGCATGTGTTTGTGCACATGTGTGCATCTGTGTGGTTGTTTTTAGGTCTTTTCATACACGCTCTTCTCTCATAAGGACAAGTGGTTGTTTTAAGAGTAAAATAATTGAATGAAGCAAAGTTCTTTGAGTTTCCATAAGTTCCTATAAATTTAGCCTCCAACTGAAATAAACTAACTGGTACTCTTGTGAAACTCAAATTTATGCAATCATCAGCAAAGCTGAATGAAAAGAAATTAGACATGGAAGTAATAGGCAGCCCACTCAAAATGGTATCTTTTATAGAAACATCATTAGATGGGACAATTAAAAGAAGGAAATTTATTTGAATGTGCATTTTTAAAACATAGTTCAACAAACACATAATTCCCAAAATTATAGCAAAAGTACAAAAAATCCTGAATCAGTTGAAAGCATATACGCAAAATATGAGATTAAATTTCTCTTAACACAGTGAGACAAAATCAGAATTGTGAAACACAACACAGTGTATAAATGAAATTCAAAATCTAACATGGCTAAGACTAGCAAAATACTGTTAAAAACTTGTCAAGTTAGTCATTATGTTATGCCATGTCTCATAGTTATTTCTCACTAATCACATATGTAACAACAAACGTTGAATTACAAATAATTTCTTCAGCCTAGTGAATATATATTTTTTAATTTTTATATATTTGAAATATTTTTTATTTATTTGGTGGAAAAAGAAAGAGTCAGAAATAGAGGGAAAGGGCTGGAGAAATGGCTCAGAGGTTAAAGCTCATGCCTGCAAAGCCTAAGGATGCAGGTTCAATTCTCCAGGTCCCACATAAGCCAGTTACACATGGTGGCACATGAATCTGGAGTTCATTTGCAGTGGCTAGAGGCCCTGGCACGCCCATTCACTCTCTCATCTCTAATAAATAAATAAATAAATAAATAAATAAATAAATAAATAAATAAATATAAATCTGAAGAAAAAAGAAATAGAGGAAGAGAGTTAGTTTGGGCACCAGAACCTGTGCCACTATTAAACAAACTCCAGATAGATGCATGTGCCAATTTGTGCATGTGGATTTACATGGGTACTGGAGAATTGAACCCAGGCCCGCAGGCTTTTCAAGCAAGCACCTTTATCCACTGATCTATCTTCCCCGTCCATTTTTTTTAATTTTAGCATCATTTAAAGTATACAAAAGATATATTTTAAAAATATTTATTTTTCTTTATTTATTTGAGAGAGATAAATAAGCAGGAAAAGACACACACACACACACAGAGAGAGAGAGAGAGAGAGAGAGAGCGCACCAGGGCTTCTAGCCAATGCAAATGAACTCCAGGCACATATTCCATTTTGTGCATCTGGCATCTGGTTTACGTGGGTCCTGGGGAATCAAACCTGGATCCTTTGGCATTGCAGGCAAGTGCCTTAAACACTAAGCCCTCTCTCCAGCCCTACAAAATATGTTTTTTAAATATAATATTCAGAATTCATAATTCTCTATGATAGAATGATTCAAATTTAAAACTTTGAAATTTCTCCCAGCAAAGTGGAAATACAAGCACATGATAATAACGATAAGACACTGTTTAAAGTCACTTTATGGTCATATGATGATCAGAATCACTTATGATGCCTTATTCATAAATCTAGTACATAATGTTTTCTGTATTATAGTGATTTTCAGTGATTTTGACCAGTTAGCTGTGCAGACAACTGAAATAGTCTAAAACCATGAAAAAAATGGTAATACCAATTTCAGAGGCATTAAAATGACTAATTTAAATGGAATTCTGGTTTAATGATACTATTTTAATTTTAGTACAAGTAAAATATGGATGGCTTCTCTTGTGGCTGTCACACATTTGACATAAGACTGTTATGCTTTAAAACTATAGCATGACATGGCATTGAAAACATATATAAAGAACTTTCCAAGCAGGGCATGGCAGAGCATGCCTTTAATCCCAGCACTTGGAAGGCAGAGGAAAGATGATCTCTGTGAATTCCAGAGCAGCCTGTGACTACAGAGGGAGTTTTAGGTCCGCTTGTGCTAGAGTGAGACCCTTTCCTCAAAAACAAAACAATAAAAAAACACAACATTCCATAAACAAAACAGATTGAATCATATATCTTGAATTTTCTCTAACAGCTCAGTTCTCAAAAGATGTTCCTCCCAGAAAAAGGACTTGCTCTTAGACAACTCACTATCATCCTTGCATCCTCTTTCATACTTCAGTGACGTGGCTATAGATCAGGCCAATAAAGTGCCAGTGCCTCAGTGTGAAGATTCATGATTTCTTTGCCTTTAGCTATCCACTGAGCATTCATTGAAGTTTCTCTGTTCATCTCTAGCCTTCACTCTTAGTCTATGGAAATTGTGCTCGTCATTCCTCTTTCTGAACCATCAAGTTAATACCAACTTTTTCAAATATATCTGTGTGCTTCTTGGGTCCATAGGACTATTGTCTCTTTGAACCACATTAAATTCTATGACCTGATGTTCTGTGTATTCTGCTGTTACTCCTGAGCATCTTCCTCTCATCTTTTCCTGCTCAGGCCCCAGAAAGTTTGCTAATGTTTGTCTATGACCTTGCTAAACACATGAGTATTATCCTGCAAATAAACGGGACAAATAGGTCCTAGGAACCCTTATATACCTACATATCTAGGCATTTTCTGGTGATGCAGGATTTGGGGGAGTCAGGAGGAGTCTTCCAAACTTGTGACCCCAAATTTTGGGTCCTTCTCCTATTTTTAACAAAGAATTTATAAAACAGACTCAAGAAGGATAAATTATGAATTATTGAGTTTATTTAGGGAGAAATAATGACTCATGAGGTTTATTTAGGGGATATTGATATCCAGGACAAGGCTGGGGCAATCATGCACAAACACACACACACACACACGAGACAGAGAGAGAGAGAGAGACAGAAGATCTGACACAGAAGCCCTTCAGAAGACCAGAGAGGCTTAAGAAATAGTGAAGGACTCAGAGATCAGAGATAAGTCACACATGTAATCAAAGTGAAAAGATACCTTAAAACATGACACAGGCAGAAGGCAAGTAGGAAAATACAGATGCCAAGAAAGTATTCTCCCCTTCCCAGCCATGCTTGTTCCAACCAGGCTGGGAAGGAGAGACACACTCAGGTAGGTGCATGTAGGTGCTCAGACCAGGTCACTGGGCTCAAGGACGAAAGAACTGGGCGGCAACAGCCATGTATGCTTGGTTCATTCATGGACTCGGAGGGCTGATCCAGAGAGGTCAGATTTGCTGAAGTAACAGCTCAAGTTCCATCTCCTTAAGCCCTATGAACTACTGGGTGTGGCCATACACATTAGTAAGCCTAGGCACATGAGGAGCAAAGACTGGAAAATCCCCAAGGCTCATGAACAAATAGCAATCTCTGGGATCCTTAATGATGCCAGCTGAAATAGGAACTTGTAGAAGTATTAAGAGGGACCTCACCACAGGTTAGGCATGGAGTGTCCCTTGGACACATATTTTTGCATCCAACACACACACACACACACACACACACACACACACACACACACACACACTTCATTGGAGAACATGAAAAGTGAAACTAGGCCTCTTCAGTTTATCCCTGGCTAGACACACCTCACAGCTACTTTGGGTCAGAAAAGAAAGGGTTCGTTATCCGTGTTTTTAAAAAACCCTTGAAAAAAACAGTACTTTAACCAAACTCTTTTCTGGCAAGCACTGACTCCTTTTCTTTATGAATCCATCTGATCTTTGACATAGCGATTTCTCTTCCAATGTGTTTTTTCTTGGAGTATAACATGTAACCAGGAGTCATAATTCTTAGTGGCCAATATAAATAAGCTCTTTGAATATTAAAACTTCTTTTCATTTCTTTCTGGTCCATTTCCTTTCTGAAATAAAGAAACTGAATGCTTAGCTGTCTAAAAGGTGCCATTTGGAGAAGAAAATTAAGACAGACAGACAGCAATTTAAAAATACCACACATTGCATGATTGTTTTCTGCATCATTCTATGTGGGTTTTATTAACCCCCTTAAAACAAAAAAATAATGCATAGTGTACTCAAAATTATTAGTTCTTTAATCTCCTTTATTGCTTTGAGCTTTGAATATTTTTATGGGATCAATAATCTGGTTTGCAGAAAATAATATGAAATAGGAAATACTAGTCTATACCAGATAATCTTTCTTTTAGTCCTCAAGGGATAAAATGCATGGTGCATACAGCAAAGTGCATGCTAAGTAGATGATTAACAAAAGAATATTTGGGAATCTTAAACCCTGACACACATAGAATAATAATATAATCTTAGCTTCTAGAAGAAAGACATACAAAATCATCTAAAAGGCATTGTCAATGCTGGGTGAAATGACACTCAAGTGTGTGTAATCCCTAGCTTTACAACAGAATAATTTGTTTTTGTTTTTTTTCAGAATTCCACATGAAACAAAAGTCACTTTCCCAACTTTGTCATAAGTGGATTTAGACATCACATTTTTCACACTGTAGTTTCTTCATTCTCACATTGTTATCCCATGTGTTGGTCTCATTGAACATTATTCTAATGTGTTTCTGTGACACTTGGGAGTGTATAAAACAGTGACAGAGAGATAGAGTTGATTCCTGTCCAAAGAGAGATTTTCACCTGCCAATTGAGCACTGATCCTGTATCCAGGATTTGGCTCATCATTTGCTATTCTAGAAATTTCTTGGGTTGATAAAATGCAAAGCAGTAGAAGCAGATAGATTAGGATTTTGAACCTCAGCCTAACACTGTTTTAAAAAATAAAGAATACAGGACTGAAGGGATGCTTAGCAGTTAATGTTAGCCTTTGAAGACTGGGGACCCAGGTTCAATCCCCCAGTACCCACATAAACCAAATGCAAAAAGGTGGCAACGTGTCTGGAGTTCACTTGCAGTAGCTAGAGACCATGATATACCCATCTATGTGCTTCTCTCTCTCGCCCTAATAAATAAAATAATAAAATGAATAAATAATACAGTAAACGTATCAGCTCCTCGTGCACTTAGTTTTTAGTGTCACTTATCTATTAGTGACTTGCCAGTCTTGAAGAAAAGCAAGGAAATTGGACTCACCTTAATATAAATTCTCCTTTTTCACATGACATATTTAGGAACGGCTGTGATGCGGTTAGGTTTTGAAAAGAAAGCAGTCAATTGACATAGAAATATATGAAAAAGGCAGCATAGATGTGCATATTCATAGAAAAGGACCAACATGTGACAAACACTGCATAAAAATGCACCCTGCTACCTGAAAATAAACTTGTTTTTTTATTTCAATAATTATTTTATTCATTTACTTGATTGCCATAATTTACAGTAAAAAAAGCCCTCAAACTTTCTGCATTTAAAAAAAAATTTCCAGCTGGCATTACTATGGAGGGGCAGTAATCCCACCCATCCTTGTGGATAAAGCAAGAGGTTTGGCCTTCAAATTTTGTGTGAAAGCTCTTGAATGAAAACAAGGCGTTCTCCCTGTGTCAGAAATAAGAGTTCATTGTTTCAAACGCCTGTAAGATAATAACAGCTTTTCAAAAACACTAAAATTATTTAGGGATGTGACCCATATTTAAATATTTTTCATTGTACTTAATGTTCAGTTTCTCTTCTCATCAACAAAAATCAACAGTTCTTCCTGGAATAAGTGACATTGTTTGGCTATCTCTGTCTTTTGTGTCTAATTTCCTTTGTTTTTCACACAACCTCATATATCCACGTGGGGGAGGTTACTTAAATATTGCATGAAGATATACACCAAGAAGTTAGCCTATAATAGAAATGCTCAAACTGTATGTTTGACTATTTACAAAAAAAATATAGACTGACCTAACTTTATTCAGTAAAATATTAGTGACAGAATAATTTGAAGTTGTTCTTTTGTTTGATCAAACCCTATTCACAAATATCAAAATTATTACTCTAAGAAAAATACCTTGTACAATTTGTCTCTCTTTTTTTTTGATGATTCCTTGACATTTGGTTTTATCACTTAACATTTCCATTTCTGGTAATGGTTCTGTGTTCACCATGAGCTTTTGGTCCCAACATGAATTTTATTTTTGTGTTCAGACATATGATGCCTTTCTATAAAAATCGACTAGAGCACAGGTGCAAATTATTTAAATTAAATTTAGCAGACAATTTTCCCCTCTGTTTTATCATGGGTATTTTATATTCTTCACCCTATACCTAGTGTCTATGTAACAATTCAATTACCAAAGTCCTTCATCCAGAAACTACTGTTAATTCCGGTAATACTTATTCTGTTTGATTTCTACTTTCCTCTTCCTAGTTTAACACATGCCATTTGCTATTGACTGAGCTAAAAACCTTGAAATAAGCCTGGCATTGTGTAAGCAGGTAGGTTTAAAATAAAGGGGAAATTTTAATAAAATACACACTAGAAATAGAAAACAAGACTAGAAGTGACAATTCTTATCATGGGGCTTTTTTTTTTTTTTTTTTTTTTTTTTTTTTTTTTTTTTGTCTCTACACACACAGAAAAACAGCTCAGGGCAGCTGAAGTAAAGAGGAATGGTGCAGATGATGCAAATTGAAAGATGAAAAGGCAAAGGGTAAGTGGAAAGAAGTGCATTGAGAGCTCAGAGTCAGTTGGCAAAAAAGAGTAGCTCCCAGAGCCTCAGAAGGTAACACCTCAATTAGCAGATCAAGTGGGGGAAAGTGGGTTTTGAAATAAAAGAGCAATAGCGTAAGCAACTTCAAGGAAGATTAAAAGAGCAAGGTGATGAAAGTGTGCAAGAGTCTTTGGAGATTATTAAGAATTTTAGGGAGTCATAATTATGAGAAAACTATAAGGGGAAAATCTTTATGTGAAAGACTATCACCTGGGAAAATCTGTGCACGTACACCCTGCATCAGATTTTTGTGCTTCCAAAACCAGGCTATGCATTCTGATCAGATGTGACTCTATCCACACTTGATTTTCCTAAATATTTTTTTCTTTTGCTTTATAAAATAGGCAAATGGTCATAAATAACTATTCATAAAATACCTGAAATTAAAGTTTCAAAGAAAGCAAAATGTACTTAATAGAATTTCACAACACTTTGGAAAATGGAAGAAATCTGACAAATTTAAGAATGAAATTGCATAAACCTTGCAATCTAATTAGTATTCTCAAGCAATAAATATATTACAGATTAACAAATATCTTAAAAGTAAATTTCAATAATATAGATGCATATTTTGAAAGACTGTCTGGAAGTCTCTTTCTTTTCTCCTTTTTTTTATTAAGCAGAATCTTTGTATGCACATTATTGATTTTGTGACTCAAATAATGAGTTTCTATTGAAAATGTCACAAATATGTGTTATGGTTAAAACTGTGATGTTGGGGACACTAAGGAAGGTAAGTAAGAGAACTTGTACCTGGGTATATAACCAAGCTGATAGGATTAATTGGAAGGTCAGGATTCAGGTAAAATAACAAAGCTGGTCGCAGAGTGTTAGGGAGTTCCCCTGAAGACTCCCTGAGGAGCTGGTGTTAGACACTCTTTCCCTTCTCCTAAGGAGCTTCTCAAGTATGAGTCATACACCTTCATCCATATTCTGACAGCCAATGAATTTAATGATAACAGGCTGAACTGTGGATAAAAATGACTCTTAAGAAAGCCTCTATATATTCCAGACAACATGTGAACCCAGATTGCCCCAGGGATGTGCTAATGGAATGAGAAAAGGTATTCCGAACAGGCAGACACAGAAGCTAGAATTGGGGCTTGGCCTCTGTGGTGGTTTGAATGTAATATCTCCATATCCTCAGGTTTTGAAAATTTGTTAGTTTTGTTTCTGTTTTTGTTTTTGGTTTTGTTTTTGTTTTTGTTTTTGTTTTTGTTTGTTTTTGTTTTTGTTTTTGTTTTTTAGAGAAAGCATGCAGCAAGAGAGAGAATTGGAGTGCCAGGCCTCAGCCACTGCAAATGAACCCTAGATGCTTGTGCCACCTCTGGGCATGTGCTACCTTGTGCTGGCCTCACCTTTGTGAGTCTGGCTCAAGTCAGATCTGGAGAGTCAAACACAAGGGTCCTTAGGCAACCCAGTCAAGTGCCTTAACAACTAAGCCATCTCCCCAGCCCAAGGTGTTTTTGATTAAGTGGAACGTTTAAGAGGTGGAGTCCTGCTATAGGAAGTATGGCACCAGAAGCGGACCTTAGGATGGACCCTAGCATAGTGCATGTTCACAGTCAGCTCATGCTGCTGCATTTCTCTGCTGTGGATGTATGCTGGACTGAGTCAGCTTTCTCCACCATGAGGAAACATCCCCCGGATTCTGTAAACCTGAAATAAACCCTCTCCTCCCATATTACTTCTGGACAGGCACTGATCCCAGCAAACCCAGCAATGAGAAGGTAACTGCAAGGGCTTCCATGCTGGAAGATGTACTTTTCCCTTTTGCTCTTCACATGCTGAGATAAGCCTTGACTACCTGTTTGCTTGTTGTGAATTCTGCCTCAGGGGCACATGATACAAGACTGTGGCCACCATTGAGATTGGAGGGGGTGTGTAGGAGAAGCTCATGGCCCCATTCATAGGATCACTTTTGTAAGATTCCCCTTAAGGACCTACTAGTTAGGTGATAGGTATATTTATATTTTTGACCTGTGGTAGGGAAAATTAACTTTTCTGTCCTATTTTGTACTCTTGTGCATCACAAATAGTTATAACAAGCTTCATTAGTTAAGGATCCTTGCATTTAAATATATAGTCCGAGAAAGTTAGCAAAACAACAAGCAATAAGAATTACTCAGCCCTTTATATGAGGAATAAGCCTTTATTGAAGTCGAACATCCCCCTCTCCCAAAAAAGTAGCAAGTTGCTCTACGTATGTTTAAATTTCTACTCTATTCTATGAAAGTGTTTATACCCCTCAATAAGAGAAATGTCAGGGGCAGTTTGTTGCTCTACATATGTTTAAATTTCCACTCTATTATATAAAAGTGTTTATACCCCGCAATAAGAGAAATGTCAGGGGCAGTTTCTGGTTAACAGGGTCCCAAGAATCAACTGTAAGTGGTTAAAGCAGGAAATATCCTTGATGCTATAAGGAAGATTTTTTTCCTCATCTCTTTCTGCCTAAAGCAGTTCCCTCCCTCTCTACATCTATTGTTTCTTAAACATGTGCCCTCCTCCCCAGATTTCTTCTAAAAGAGCTCCCTTTTCCATAAAGAGATGGTGATGTGGGAGTCCTCTTACAATCTTCCCACTCCTTCTTCTGCTATACTCCCAGAACTTTAGTGGGTAACACAGAGATCTGATTTAGTGATGCTTTCTCTGGAGACTCTGGATCTTTTGCTTTTATGAGTCTGAGTGACCACAGTGTCTGTCACCATTTCTCTGAAACAGACTTTCAGGCCTGCAGTGAGAGCAGTATAAGTGTCACCACTACCCGGGGGGGGGGGGGGGGGGGGGGGAGGGGGAGGAGTTAACATTGACTTTTCAAATAATCATCATGCACTTTTCATTGCATGACTAGTTTTGATTACATTATTATAATTTTGTTGTGACAATTTTGTGTTTTGATGAAAACCATTCATTGTCTTTTACTAAACACATAAGCATGTAATTAATGTACACATAAGTTAATTTACTTTTTATTAAATTTCTAGTAGTTCTAGTAGTTTGTTGATTATATTGCCATCATACCATTTTCTCTTATCACCACTCTCACGTCCCCATTCCACTGAGGACACTCGTCAGTGGGAGTTATCTGTAATCACTGTAGGGTCATGAATGCCCTAGTGAATTCCCACTGGAAGGTTACTGCCTCACACTATGCTTTCCAACCCTGTGGCTCTTAGAATCTTTCTGACCCCTCTTCAGCAATGTTCCCTGGGCCTTTTCAAGACTTTAGAAGTCTGCTTTAGTGTTTAGCTCTGAAAATCCTTATTTTCTGCTTTGATGCATTTTGAGTCTCCTTACTAATTACCGTCATCTCTATGCAGGATGTTTCCTGACTAGCAGTGAGAGCAGCACTCATGTTTAATCCGACACTTCCTGGGTGATGTTTCTTGAGCCCTGGCAGATGTTGTGGGGATTGTTGCAGGATTGGAGCTGTGGAACGACGAGATGTCCGTAATGATACAGGAGGTTCTCCAGTCTCATGAACCCCAAACTTTAAGTTCTTGTTAAGGTTATCAAACAATTGTACAATGCAGACATAAAGAAGGATAAATTATGAGAATTTATTAAGTTTTGGGGTGAAAACAGGGGAGAAGAAAAAGAAGGGAAGAGGAATTTTTCCCCTTGCAGCATTTTTCTCACATGGAAAAAAGAAAAAAGGAAAAAAAAAAAAAGGTTTCTCTCCTGGGAAGAATCCCCTGAGGGAAGGATTTCTCACATAGGCCTAATGTTCATTTATGTTAATCAGCCATCCTACTAGAATGAGCTTCACCATGAGCACTTTGGTGTGTAGGGCAGGATCATTATCAGTTGATAGGTGTCCAGGTGACTGGCTTGGGTCGGGCCAGCCCTCTGATGCTAAACTGGGGAAAGAAGTGATTTCTGAGGAAGAATTAAGAGGTTGCTACGATTTACAACTATCCTGAATGAAACCGGATCAGATTTGAGTTCTAGTCCCTCAGGGAAGAGTGGAATCCATGTTTCTTTGCGCCAGACACTAGCTGACTATACATTTAAAAAAGCTGACATTCCTGATCATATCAGAGATGACTCGTCCAGTGCTAGGCACTTGGCTTTCTCTTCTCATTCTTTCAATGGGTCTTGGGTATCTCTGGTATTCACCATCTGTTAGAAGCAGATTTTCTAACCAAGAATAAGAGCAGTACAGGTCAAAGAAGGTTAAACACAAATATTTTGATGGGTATAACATCTCTATTTAGCCAAAGAACTGTGGAAACTTCCCTCCAGAATCTATGACCTTCTGTGCCATAGGCTTTTTTTAAATGTTATTATTTTTTTTATTAACAACTTCCATGATTATAAACAATATACCATGGTAATGCCCTCCCTCCCCCCACTTTCCCCTTTGAAACTCCATTCTCCATCATATCTGGTCCCCTCTCAATCAGTCTCTCTTTTATTTTGATGTCATGATCTTTTCCTCCTATTTTTGAATATCTTCTGTAGGTAGTGGCACACACTGTGAGGTAATGGATACACAGGCCATTTTGTGTTGGGAGGAACACGTTGTAAGGAGTCCTACCCTTCCTTAGGCTCTTACATTCTTTCTGCCACCTCTTCTGCAATGCACTGTGAGCCTTGGAAGGTGTGATAGAGATATTGCACAGTACTGAGCACTCCTGTCACTTCTTTCCAGCACCATGATGCCTTCTGAGTCATCCCAAGGTCACTGCCATCTGAAAAGAGAAGGTTCTTTACCAAAAGTAAGAGTAGCATTAACATATGGGTATGAACATCAAGAAAAGTGCTTACTGGGCAGTTTTATGAGCATAGGATATACATTTAGCCAGATAGCTGCAGACATTACATACCTAGGGCTCATGACTACCCTTGATTTAGGTTTTCAGGACCAGGGATGTATTCCCTCCCATGGAGCAGGCCTCCAGTCCAATTAGAGGGCAGTTGGTTTCCTCCAAGACAGTCATGCCACTATTGTACCCATTGGCTCATTTGGCCTGGCTGGCTTGCAGTGTCTACTGTTGAATATCTTCACTGGTGATTTCTCTCTCTCCTATTGAACTGCACGCAGAATGGCTTCTTCCAGCTTTCTGTCAGGTGGTCTACATGGAGGAGATTATAAGCTCAGTTCCAGCAGGATTTCTTAGTGGCCTTGTAGCCCAAGTATGTGGAGAAATAGGGTCTTACCATCTATTCCTGGTAGGAAACCAAGGGACTCAGGAATGGCCTGTAATGTTTTGGGCATATCAGAGACCTCCCTGGCCAACAGCTCACTGGAAGGTCTCCCAACCCTGGCACTGAAAATTTTCTAGTAACAATCTATGGCTCCTCAGTGTTCCATTGTCCAAAAAAGTAGGTTTCCATATGATTAATTTATAGCCTCTTAGATTTTGATTATCCCTCCCTCCACCTTTCCTTTATTCTATCTCTTCCCCTGACCTCAGCTTTTGACTTGATTCTCAGTAGCAGATAAGAATTCTGAATGTAGATTAGCTATGATTGAGTCTCCTTTTAGAGCTTCACAAATCATTTAGTGAGTTTTAGGAAACAAAACAATTTATTGATTTTCATCTTCCCATCCCCAATCACCTGAAATTAATTACATAGCATCATCTACATAAAAATGTGCTATTTACAATTGTGGCACTTTGAGATATTTTTGAAATGACAGTAACTGCAAAAGGTGAGTTAGTGAAGAAATGATTATGAAAAAGATGTCCTGAGGGACCAACAGGAGTTGTAATATTGAACAAAGGGGGCTGGAGAGATTTCTCAGTAAGTTAAAGGCATTTGCTTGCAAAGCCTGAGAGCATGAGTTCAATTTACCCACATAAAGCCATATGTACAAGGTGATGAATTCATCTGGAGTTCCTTTGCAGTGGCAGGAAGCCCTGGCATGCCTATACTCTCTTTCTTTATTTCTCTCTATCTATCTATCTTTCTTTCTTTCTTTCTTTCTTTCTTTCTTTCTTCCTTTCTTTCTTTCTTTCTTTTCTTTCTTTCTTTATTTCTCTCTTTCTTTCCTTCTTTCTTTCTGTCTGTCTGTCTGTCTGTCTGTCTGTCTGTCTTTCTTTCTTTCTTTCTTTCTTTCTTTCTTTCTTTCTTTCTTTCTTTCTGCCTCTTTCCATCTCTCTGTCTCGGTTTCTCTCTCTCTCTCTCAAATAAACAAGAAAAAGAAAATAAAGGGATTTTATTAACTTTTTTGCATTATATATTTCATGTATATAATGTATTTTGATCATATCCACCTCCCATAGTTATCTTCTTTGCCTCCCTCATATGCTCCCACTGACTTGGCATTTCCCCAATATAGTCCCCATAATATTTTGATGGTGTGTGTGTGTGTGTGTGTGTGTGTGTGTGTGTGTGTGTCTCACTGAGTTTAATTATGTTTTCTTGCATGAGTACAGGTAGAGGATTATTACAAGACTATGAACAACTTACCTGTACCAACAACACTAAAGAAAATGTCTCACTCCAACTTCTAGGCAACTACGAAGCACAAATAGTTTCTCAGGTAGGGGTGAAACCTTATGACCCCATCCCTGATCCATGAAAGAATGCTGACTGGCTCTATTTGTGCAGGCCTTATGTAGGTAAATATAGCTTCTGTGAGTTCATGATTTTCATGGCCATGTTTAGAAAATATTTTTTTTTCTAAAAGCATATCTTCATTCCTTTTACTAATTTTTCCTTCTTTTTTTTATTAGTTATGTACACAGAGGGTATACAACCATGTTGGTACCATCATTAGTCTCCTCCCTGTCCTTCCCCTTCCACAGGAACCCTCTGTGTTGGGGAATGTGGGTTGTGTATTGTGGGGTTAGCCATCAGTCATGGGTAAGGGGCAATGTCTCTATGCATAATGTTCCAAGATGTGGCTCTAATGATCTTTCCACCCCCTCTTCCACAAATTTTCCTGAACCATGTTGGGTTCATTTTAGATCTACTTCAGTGATGAGTTCTTGGGAGCCTCTGTGTCTCTGGATATCTGGTTTGGTAGGAGTTGAGTGTTCTCTGTGTCTATCTCCTTCACTCTTGTGCTAGTTCACTGAGAAAGTAGCACTCTTGCTCATTTCCCCAATTACTCTTGGTTTCAGCTACAGCCCTGTTGAGGTGCAATTGACTGATTTTCTCCTCAGGATCTGTGTCCATCTGAAAATGAGAAGCAAATTCTCCAATGGAGAGTGAAATCAGCACCAGATAAATGGGATAACCACTATTATTTTAGAGAGAATTTGATAGGTATAGGCTCTCTTGTAGCCCATGGTTGGTGGGAGCTTGGTAATGAAGAATGGGCTCATTTTGGATAGGATTCTGACATGTTTCCCAGCTCCAGCCATGGGTTCCGTTCTACTGAGCACATAAGTTAGCCAAATCAAGAGCAGTTGGTTACCCACCATGGGAGTGTGCCATTATTGCGCTTGTATGAACATCATGTCTGAGTAGCTCAGACAAGTTGCTTGGACAGATGTTGGTAATTTCCCCACAGTCACTTATGTAGCACCTTCTGGCAGTAGATGAGCTAACTGTTTGGGGACTGACTTTCTTCTAGATTCCAGTCAGGTCACTCAATGGTCCATATCAACAGCATATGGTGTAGAAGACAATTTTTTATTGTGCTTTTCCCCATCTATTGCCCCTTATTTTCTTCCTGGTCCATCTTCTCAGATGTTCCCTGAGGCTTGAAGGGAGTGAGATAGATGTCCCTTTTAGTACTGATTACTTAACAGTCACTAGTTCTTAGCACTTTCACCAGTTATAAGTTTCTGAAGTAACAGACGCCCAATGCAAAAAGAAGGTTTTCTGACCAAGGCTGCGAGTAACAGTAATATAGGAGCATAAGCATAGATAATTAGAATTTGATAGACTCAACATATCTCTTTAGCAAAGAAATAGGAGTGGTTTGCCCCCTTAGGGACTATGATCTTCCCAGCCATGAGCTTTTGACCATATGTAAAGTATTAAGCACAAAATTCCTTCCTGCTGGAGAGTGGGCCTCAAATCCAATTGGAAAGCATTTGGTTACTCCCATAACAGTCATGCTACTATTGCATCAGTTGTCACATCTTACCTGTCTGGTGAAAGGTGTAGTTTACAGAGTCCACTGCTGTGTAAGATTTTTGATGTTTTTTCCTCCCTTAACGGATTCCATAGCACCCTTCAGACTGTGACAGTTAGCCAGAAGGAAGGAATTCTATAAGTCAGATTTATTTGTCTATGTTCTGCAACCAAGGCATATGGTGTCTTCAGCAATAGACTCTTAACATGCAGTTCTGGCAAAAAAAAAAAAAAGAAAAAGAAAAAAACTAAAGCAGTGCCAATAGCCTGTATTATTTGGCAACCTGTACAACCTTTCTGACTAGCAAAACATAAGTAGGAATCCCACCCCTGTTACTTGGATTTTCTTTGAATACCCTATGGATTCTGGGAGTACTATCTACCTATAAAGTACACCTCTGTTCACTTTTTTTTCTAATTATCATATAAAGCAGTAGGTTTACATATGACTTTTTCTTCCTTCATACTTTTGGTTAACCCTTCCTTTCTCTCTAGTACCCATCTTCCCCACATCCATTTAAGAGTAATATTCCCAAATATTAGACTATTATTATCCTCATTCTACTTTCATATCACATATGTTCTACTATCCTGGGGCCCTAATGCTTGTTCCAGCCCCATCCTACTTATGACCCACTCTCTCTAGCTTTCCAGCCTCTTCTAATACTCACTCCAACTTAAATGTACAAATTAAAAAAAAATTAGAGCTAGAATTTACATACGATTGAGAACATATAGTGTTTGCATTTCTAGGGTTGGATTACCTCACTCAGTAAAATATTATCAAATTTTATCCATTGTCCTGCAACTTTCATAATTCCAATATTCATTACAACTGTATTATATATATAATAATATAATAATATTTTATTATATAATAATAAAATATAATAATATTTTATTGTGGATATGTACCACATTTTCATTATCCATTAATCTGTTCATGGACATCTAGGCTGATTTCATTTCTTAGCTTCTGTGAATAGAACAATATTGAACATGAATAAGCAAATATCTCTATAGTAAATTGTGGCATACTTAGGATAGATGCCCAGGACTGATATAGATGTGACATATTATAGTTTTACTTTCAGCTTTTTAGAAACCTGCACACTAATTTCCACTGTGGCTCTACTAGTTTACATCCCACCAACAACAAATGACTTCCCATTTCCCAGTATCTTCCCTAGCATTTGCTGTCATTTTGTTTTCTTGATTCTGAGGTAAGATAAAATCTCAAAGTAGCTTTTAAGCTTTACTTATAAAAGATTCAGTATTGCTTAGCAGCTTGTCATAAGTATGTCTGTCCACATACAAGGTAATTATAATAAAGATAGACAGTAGTTGTGTGCCGTTTTAGAAAAATAAGGTATGTTAGAATCAGTCATAAAATTAAGTTAGTGTGGTTGCCTTAAAATTGCTTATGTTAAATATGTTAAGTGTATATGACATAAACACAGATAAGATAGGTAATCAGCTAGCTAGAGGCAACACACACACACAGAAACATAGAGTTGCATGCTTATAAAGTATATTAAATACACAGACTATAAAATAATTTTATTTGTTTACCTAACTTTGACCCAGTACTTTTCACAGAAAATACCCTGCCTAGTAAGCATCTTTATGGCCTGGCAGGTAATGGGAAATAATAGTTCTGATAGTAGAATATGAATGTTTACTTTGAAATGTGACAGCTCAAAAGAAGAAAAAAAAACATGAGAAAAAGAAGCAGGAGAGAAGACACAGTAAGAAAATGATTTAGAGTGAAAGTTATAACAGCTGTGCAAATAAGGAAAATGGTGCAATCACCAGTTCACATCCTTCTGTTGGGTCATTGAAAGGTTTTATGTAAATAGTTTTGACATTTAAGCTCCTGCAAAAAATAATACATTTAAAAAATGGCAGCAAGAAGCTGTAAAGTATGAAGGATCTTACAGTTCTTTCATCCAGAAGATACAAGGCACTGATCATCTGGCTGATTTATATATTAAAAATAACCTGGGATTAATGTATCTTCTGTTTTTTAATGACCACAAACTGTGTATCTTTTCATAGGAAACTGAGTATAAGTTCAAATGCTGACAAACCCGGTTGCATTCTAGGTTCTTCCACAGAAGATCATATGGTCGTTCAGACTGTTGTGGCCAGGCTGAATCAAGTCTACAAGCACAGAAATATCTTTCACCTTAATACTTTTTAATAAAATAAGGTAACAAAAGTTAATGGCCTGCCAGATGTTCACCATTGGGAGTTTATTTCACGGAAATTGAAACAAGAACTTAATTTTGAATTTATGGGAATATCCCTCCCTGATTTTCCTTGTTTGTCCCTGGGTGTTTTTCAGCTTAGCTGACCAGTGCCAGAAATGCCACACTCCTACTGTTTCAGGGCTGTTCATACATTCAAGAAAATAAGATGTGTTTAATCTTCCTTTTTATTTATTTGTTATTCTTGTCATTGCCAGGTTATGGCTAGAAATAACAATAAAAAAATCCTGAAACTGACAACTGCTGGAATTGTTTTTGATTAGCTGAACAGAAATAAATCAAATGACCTGATGGAAATACCTTGACCCTAGTCAGGTTCTCAAGTTGTAGCATTCTGAGCAACAAGAACATTTGCCAGCTTCCACGTTCAGAGCCTCTGTTTGTGTGTGTTGTTCAGTTAAGTGTATTTAAAGATGAAATGAAATTGAAATGTACTTGGGTGGCCTCCAAGATTACATAAAGATGTAACAGTGGGAAGGAGTACTGGGTCAGTGGTAAAGTGCTTGTCTAGTATGTATGAGTGAGGCTATGGATTTGATCCCCAGCATACCCCACACCCCCACAAAAAAATAAGAGTATAATACAGAAACCAATTCTTTTCAAAACAGTCTTAGAGATTTAAACTTCAAGATCTATATTTGGGAGCTTAGGGGGTTCCTTCGTGCACTCCATCAGAGGGCACTGACAAAAGGAAGAAAAAAGGCAAGAGAAGGAGAATGACTAAGAATCAGAGAGGAGGTTTTGTGGCTTGTGAACTGGGCTGGTGAAGGGATAAGGTGTGTTTGGGGCCTGTGCACTATAGGTGGGTAAGGGGTGATGCATGTTTGTGGTCTGTGCACTCAGAGCAGGTGAGGGGCATGGCTTTTATGGTTCCTGTGTGTGCTCAATACTTACACCCAGTACCCAGGAGGGTCTACCTCCCTATCCCTCCTCTCCCACCTCAGCAGATCTCGTGGGTCTTCAAATATCACCTCTGACCCTGCAAAAACATGCCATTAGCTGCCTCCTCTCACGAACACCACTATACCAGCTAAATCTCAGGACCCCAGGTCCATCCAGACTGGTCCATGGAGCCAGGTGCTCCACACCCCCTCCCTACTGCCCCCTCACAGTTGGTATTGCCTACTTGTGACCCCTTGTGACATTGCTCCTGTCCCAGATGGGGAGTATAGGAACCTGCTAAGGAATACCAGTGTGTGTTGGTCAGCCTGCTCATCTGGGAAGAGTAGGGAAGCAAGGCCAATTGCTACAGCATCAAAGTCCAACAGCAAAAGACCACTGTGATTGTGGGATGAAGAGATTCTAGACTTACAACCACAGCAGAGACATTTTTTTTAAATTACATTTTATGAAATTTGAGTATATAGGGGTTGCATGTTAGATAATTTTTTTGCATAATTTTATTTGTATAGTAGACAAATATTTAATAGATATTGTTGTTTTTCACTGAGCTATAGAAAAATATGTTATGTATAATAAAAATTCTAAGCCTATAATATCAAGAAAAAAGTATTGCAGTTATTGAGGTAAAATTAACACTGTATTTACTTATACAAACATCTCAAATGATGGCGCAGAAAACTAAATACTGAATTCCCAAAGAAATAAATAAAAAAGGCTAATACTTATGAAAATGTTCAACATCCTTGACCATCAGGGAAATGAAAAGTAAAACAATTATGAGATTCCACCTTACTCCAGAAAGAAAGGCAATCATTAAATTAAATCAATCAACAATAAATGTTGAGGAGGATTCTGGGATAAAATAATCCTCATTCACTGTCAATGGAAGTCCAAATTTGTAAACCACTATGGAAATCAATATGGAAACACCTCAAAAGATATACATAGAGCTAACAACTCACCCAGCTATTCCTCTACTGGGCATCTACCCTAAAGGCTCCACTCTTCATTGCAGGAATATTTTTTCAGCTAATATTTCTTTTTTCCAATAATGATTGTTTGTTATGTGTTAGTAGCACACAGGCCAAAATGTTAATTAAATCAGAACTATGTCTATACAGAAGTTTACAATGAATCAGGCCATTCTATAGGAAACTGTGTGTATTTAGTCATGTTGGTTCAGATATTTGAGCTTCTTATGTTTATGTCACTTAGTTTGTTTCTGCCAATGCTGAATCTCTTCCTCATATTGTTGGATCTCATCTAGGTGGTGTTTCTTCAAGGCTGCTAGTTGTTCCTTAATCTTCTATCCACAGTACCAGTTCTCAACAGCCTTCTCTCTCTTTATGAAGGTTCCACCAGCTTCCTGGATGGAGCTGGAGCCACTGTCCTGACTCTCCCATGCCATCCCTGGGACGGTTTTTAGATGCCACACCTCTTCCTAAACCATGTATATAGCTGCTCAATTCATAATAGCTAGGAATTGGAATAAACCCAGATGCCCATTGCCTAATGAATGGATAATGAAGATGTGGTACATATACACAATGGAATTCTACTCAGCAGTAAGGAAAAATGATATGCACTAAGCAAACTCACACAAGCACAGAAAGAGAAACACCATATGTTCTCCTTCAGCTGTGTTCCTAAACCTGAGAAGCTTGAGTTGCGGGTATACCTGACAAGCAACTTGAGGGACAGATAAGAGGAAAGGAATTGTTTTGGAGGAAGGGTACTGGGAGGGTGGGCGAGATATACACAAAACTAAATCCAAAATGAATTGGTACCACAGAAACCTCCTTTCTGGATAGCAGACTAAAAGATATAGCCCACAGTAGGAGTATGAGGGGGATGGTCTGATAAAAACAGCATAAAGCCTAACCATAAAATAATTAACTCTAACTTATTACTTCCAGCACCAGAAATTGGCTGCAATGTACATTGAGCTGTTGATAGGAGAGACTTATGAGGTACACAAAATAAGTCAGGCATCTGTATAAGCACTTGATTACCTGAATGAGGGGAAAGGTAATACCCTGCTGCTGAAGATACCACATGCTGCTGAGTAAGAACACTGAGAGATCCAGCTGAATCTGGGAGAAAGCCTGTTACCAAATAGCTGAAATAGTGCTAAAATACACTACATGAGCCACTGGGGGAAAATCACCACCAACATTATGAATAAGCAGAGTCCCCTGCTATATGAAAGAAAGTGGTGTATACCTGTGCAGTAGTGGTACCCAGCCTAGTTGGGTAACTATTGGCTAAGGGATTGGCTTAGTGGAAAGGAAGGCATAGCAAGAAGTGGGAATCAAGTCAGAATCCTAGGGAGACCAAGATTATGGACGCCAGTGAAAACCTTCCACTAGTCCTTGGCCAAAAGTGAGGCTACGCCCATCAAAATCTCTTTAAATAACAATGCTTATCCCCTTTAACCTATGCTGATCTTACTCTCCATTGAAGAATGTATTTTCCTTTTTCATAAAGGAGTGAGAACTGAGAACATCCAAAAGTCTATCAACAAGCTAAGAACAGATAGCTGACTCCCTAGGGCCCAGGTGAAACTACAGAAGAATCGGCAAGATGAGCAAAAGTGCTGCTTCCGTGGCCAGCCTGATAGCCAGTGTCAGGATGATGAAGACAGTCACTGAGAACACTCAAAACACACCAAAGCAGAAATTCAGAAGCTTCTGAGAGCTCAGCACTAAAGTAGATTTAAAGCAAACCCACCAAGGCTCAGAGAACTTTGTGGATGAGGGGGTGGAAAGAATGTAAGAGTCACAGGGTGGGAGGGAATATCCAGAGGCATTACCCAACCCCACAATGACTGACTGCTGCTCTCACAAGTCATAACCCACAATTCTGTGGTGAATACCAGCAATTCCACTAAGAAGGTCCCTCAGTGGAGTGGGAGCAGGGAGGCGGGAAATGACGGTATCAATACTTGATATATCCATACAAAGTTCCAACTTAATAAGAAAAAAAAAAAGAATCAAAGAGGAATTAATGACTTATTGCTCAAATTACAGAGTCATTTATTACTGAGTCTGTCCAATATCTTTGCTTGGGAGGGACTGCACAAATATTAGACACAGTTCCTACTCTTCATAGTGGAACCCAAACTTTGAAGGAAAAGTAGAATCAAAACCTGTTCCTTTGTAGACTTCCAGAGTGTACCTCATAACACTTGCAGTTTTCAAAGTACCTTCAGAAGACCCAAACACTAGATTACCTGCGACCTATGCCTCTAGATGCTTGCTTGTATAAGTAAATACAGTATCTGTTAATTTTACCTCAATAACTGTAATATTTTTTCTTGATATTATAGGCTTAGAATTTTTATTATATATATCATATTTTTCTATATCTCAGTGAAAACCAACAATATCTATTAAATATTTGTCTAATATACAAATAAAATTATGCAAATAATTTATCTAACGTGCAATCCCTATATACTCAAATTTCATAACATGTAATTTAAAAAAAAATGTCTCTGCTTGAGCTGGAGTGATGGTTTCATGGTTAAGGTGCTTGCCTGCAAAATATAACAACCAGAATTTGATTCCCTAGTACCTATGTCAGGTCAGAAGCACAAAATGGCACATGCACCTGGAGTTCATCTGCAGTGGCTGGAGGCTCTGGCATGCCTATTCTCTCTTGACTGTCTCTCTTCTCTCTCGCCTTGCAACTAACTAAACAAATAAATATTTTTTTAAATGTCTCTGCTTAAAACTAGTCAACTTTCTATATATTTTACCATCTAAAACCAATTACTCTGTTACCTTAAGTGAAAATAATCAAAAGAAATACCTATGTCAGCAATATTCCATTATTTCTTGTATTTTTTTTACAGAAAGTAAAAAAGAAAAAAATGGCAATAAAAGCTAACATCTGGACAGCATCCATCACTGGAGGGGACATAAACAGACAATGAAGACACTATATATTTTCTAACCTGCTTAAAAACCAGTGCTTCTTAAAGCTGACCAATCTGATTGGTCACTTCAAAATGTTGTTTATATTCTGTAAGACATGCTACAGTGTTATGAAAAAGGACACGAGCATTCATGGTAGGTACTCCCTGCTTGGTTTTAGCTGCATATTTGGTGCTGATAGTCTTTTCCTATGCCATATTTAAATAAAACATCATAGCTTCCATGCATAAAAGTGTTAATTTACCATTCCAAATTAGCTTATGTCCCAGAAATGGTTCGTGGGGTGTTATGATGAGCCTATATGATTCAATTTGCCAAAATAATTCACTGAAAACTGAGCTGGACATTATGTGTAGATTATCTTGGTCCACTGATTCGTCAAAGAAGCATTGTTTTACAGTGACTGGTCATATTTTATAACTTGATTAATAGTCTATCTCATATTTGGTGGCTTTTAGTTATTAAGTTTATCTAGGTTACTTCTATTTCATTTCAAATGTGGAGGCTTAAAAAGTATGTTACTGGATGAAGTGTAATAAGTGCATAAGAAATCCATGGATGTTAGCATTTTATACCACATTTTAAAAAGGGTATAAAGGGCTGGAGAGATGGCTTAGGGATTAATCCTTGCCTGTGAAGCCTAAGGACCCCAGTTCAAGATTCGATTCTCCAGGACCCATGTAAGCCAGATGCACAAGGTGG
Organism: Dipus sagitta; assembly: GCA_036346955.1. NCBI lineage: Eukaryota > Metazoa > Chordata > Mammalia > Rodentia > Dipodidae > Dipus > Dipus sagitta. Next base: position 60,624,237 of record CM070782.1, read on the forward strand.
CAAATGTATCTGGAGTTCGTTTGCAGTAGCTGGAGGCCCTGGCATGCCCAGTCTCTCTATATATATCTACCTCTTTCTCTTTCCGTCTGTCTGTCACTCTCAAATAAATAAATAAAAAGGTAAACAAAAAATTAAAAAGGGTATAAAGAATGAATTGACATCAGCCTTTAAAACTAAGTATTCAAGCCGGGCATGGTGGCTCACACCTTTAATCCCAGCACTCAGGAGGCAGAGGTAGGAGGATCACCATGAGTTTGAGGCCACCCTAAGACTAGTAAATTCCAGGTCAGCCTGAGCTAGAATGAAACTCTACCTCAAAAAAAAAAAAAAAAAAAAAAAAAAAAAAAAAAAAAAAAAAAAAAACCTAACTATTCAAAGATAGCTGTATTGTTTAGGGTACTTTCTTGCTTACACAGCCTCCTGGCCCAGTTTCAATACCCCTGTAACCTTGTACCAATGTAAAACCAGAAACACAAAGTGATGTGTGCATCTGACAGTCATCTGCTGTGACAAGAGGTGCTGATGTACCCATTCTCTTGCTCTGTCTCTTTCAAATAAATAAATAAAATAAAAATATTTTTAAAACTATTGTCAAATAGTAAAGCATTGTAAATAATATCTGAAAATCTCTAATAAGGCCGAATTTTATGTCAAATGAATTTATATTTAACCTCAAAAACTAACCTAAGTTCACTTCCGAAGCTGAAGTACATGTGGATATTATGAGCACTTCCCCCATGTAATAAGTGAGTGAATTAGAAAACAAAGACTTAAGTGGACCATATTACTTTGTAGTTGTAAAAACTTACTAAAAATGGGATATTAATCTCATAAGTGATCTGGCCATTCAGCTTAGCTTTCAACATTTCAGCTCTTCTACTTTGCCCAGAGTAGATCATGATGAAGTCATTATTACAATCTAACTTTGTATGCCTATTAAAATCTGTTCAGTCTTTAAAGGTGGCTGAGGCAGAAGTAGTACTCAAGCCTAGTAGTGTAAACTTAGCCTGGATAACATAGCAAGACCTCATCAGAAAATAAAGAAAAATATAAAAGTAGTGCCTATTAGTGGGGGAGTAAGACGCGCACGCGTGTGTGTGTGTGTGTGTGTGTGTGTGTGTGTGTGTGTGTGTGTAATAAGGGAGATAAATATGATAAAAGTACCTTACATAGACATGCAGTTGTCATAATGAAACTTGCCATTTTATATAATTAGTACAAACTGATAAAATAGGAATATGGTAGCCAGCACAAATAAGTTATCAAGTTAATAGAGTATTTTCAATTCACAGTGAGATTCAAAGGTACACATAAACTTTACTGGTTGCAATATTTTAATTTTAGCCTTAGCTATGATTTTACATCAACCACAGAGTGTATACTGAAAGATCCATACCTGATCTCAGAAGAAACATTCCCAAAACCCACAGTTTCCTTGGATTAATAAAGGTAAATGAATAATTAATTCTGAATGTTAAATGCAGAAATATATGTGGTGATAAAGAAAGAGGCATGACATTTTCACAGCGGAGAAGAGAAAAACAAGTACTAAACTTCAGCAGTTTCCTAAGAAGGAATTGCAAATTGCATAGGATGTAATGGAAATCATCTGCCAGCACTGTACATAATGCTTATAGCAGGTGTGAATTACCACAGGACACCACATGCACAGCACTAATCTTGTGAAAAGCCTTGGCTAAATACTCAACACACAATGTTTGATCTCATCCTTTTGCAACACCGTCGGTACTATTCTCCCGTTGAGAAGATGATGTAGCTGAGGGTTAGAGAAGTTAATACATTACCAGAGTCTTCTATTGGGTTAATAGTGGCAAAGGGCCTCAAATTAAATTTGTCTAATTTTAAAATCTGAAGTTGGCCAGAAAACTATCATCATTCCATCGGCAAATCCTCAGAAAATCATAGGCAGAACCTATAGCTGCCTTCTCCAGACCTGGCATCCTTTTAAAATTTTAAACATAATTAAAATTCCTGTGACTGTTATCTATGCTCCACAATAATGGCACCAGTGATAAACACTCATTTTAAGACAAGCTTTGGGACCTCTTCACAATCATTGGAGCAACATGTTCACAATTTCTGTGAAAATAGTTTATTTCTGGATCAATGTACCTATGAGAACAACTATATTCTAAGAACCTCAAGTAAATTAGATGTATTAATTATAAATCACATAAAACAATAAAAGTTTAAATAAACATGAGTAAATCAAAATTATAAACAGTGAACACATATAGTTGCAAATGAGATTAATGCCTCTCAATTGTGGTATGGATAATCATATATTCTTCTACAAAATGGTTGTATACATCTGCATAATTTTTTTAATTGCTTACATAAATTTTACCTATAATGGTACCACATGAAAACAAAAATATGCTGCTGAAATTACTACCTTTCACAACTATGGACCACCTGACAGAGTGTAAGGAGGGATGCAGGTGTGAGATACCAATTGAAAGCCCATGCACTCAATGTAAGGCGAGGAAGAGAGGGGGAAAAAATCCTTCAGGATCTTGGTAATTTGTGAACCTGCCAACCATGTACACATACACTGAGCTGGAACTTACTAAAAAATGCAAAGGAGTAGCAAGGTGGAAATGTTAGCTTAGCTTCAAGTCGGTAAAGAACTGTGTACTCTGCACAATAGAACACTTTTACAATTTGCCTCAGCAGATTACATTTCTGCAATATTACTAAACCATGAAAAATAATTCCAGAGAAACATATTTACTGTCTTTTCTCTCTCCCTCTCTTTGTCCTTCACTCCTCCCTCCCTATCATTTTCTTTTCAGTGGAATAGACACATTTTTAAAGCAGTTATTCACCTCAGATTGATCTAGATTATTTTGGAAGTAAAATTTTCCTACAATTTTTACTCACTGGGTTAATTTTTTTTGCATGTGTACAGTATGAATGGTGTGGTGCTATGGGTATGTGTGCTGTATATTTGTATGGTGTGTGGTATATGCATGTGCAGGTGCTGATGTGGTGTCCTGTGCACTTAACCGCACACCCCATGGGTTTCTTAGCAGTGGACTTAAGAGAACATAAAATGCACCCTGATCACGCATCTGCCTGTTTCTAACTTGCAATTGAGTCTCTGAGGAGTCTCTTACTTATTCCCTAGCTTGAGCCCCTGGGATTTTCCAATTACCTGTTCTTCACTCCCTCTAGAAATGGCATTACAGAAGTGTGTAGGAACCCCCAGCTATTGATATGAGTTCTGGAGGTTTGAATTCTATTGTTCTCAGGTCCTCCATCTCGCTCAGATAGTGCACTTAACCACTGAGCACACAAAACATATTTTTAGTATACCAAACACTGTTTTTATAGTTTCTTGTTTAGGTCAACTATACATTTTCCACAAAAGACTTTTCAGTAATAATTATTTATGATTGGTAGTGGATTACTGTATAAAATCCAAACATCAAGATGGTGTAGAATGCTGAGCAAATGTAGAATATAGCTTCAGGTGCTGGAGAGATGGCTTAGCAATTAAAGTGCTTTCCTGTGAAGCCTAATGACCCATGTTTGACTACCCAGTACTCATATAAGCCAGATGCACAAGGTGGCTCATGCATCTGTAGTTCATTTGCAGTGGCTAGAGGCCCTAGAACACCCATTCTCTCTCTCTCTGTCTCTCTCTCTCTCCCTTCCTCCCTCCCTCAAACATATGAATTAATTAAATTTTTAAAAATTCTTTTGAAAAAGAACATAGCTTTGGACTTTGGATATTTAGAATACAAATGATTATATGATTCATGAGCAATCAGGAGGTAATGCTAGATCACTGGCAATCAGGTTGTTTTTCTCATGCTTGATTTTTCATCCAGGCTTAGTGTTTGGACATATCTGTGACACCCCTATTTCTTCAAGCTCCAAATTTAATAATCAAGTCCCTTAGTCCCAGTGTCATGGATCTCTCAAATCAATTTCTTCCTTTATATTTTCCTTGCTGCCCCCTTCCCCATATTTCAGACTTGCATTACCACAATCTGTTCTGTCACAATACAAGGCTTCATACTGATCAATCCTGAAAATGCCATCAGGTTAATCTTCATAAAATGCAATTCTGGACATGTCACTCACCTGCTAAAAGATTTCAACAGCTCCCTTATGTCTAGAGAACAAAGTCAATAATTCTTAATGCACAGTTCTGTGCAACTGTACTTTATTATTGGTGGGTGCTTCATTTCTTCATAGGAGGTGAAGCCATTTTTTACCATTGTGTTTACAAAGCAACAGGCAAAGAAATTTACACCAGTAATATATATTCCTTCTTATAACTTCCTCTATGACTCATGAATATCACCAGGTCTTGATTCCATCTTACATTTAATTATCATGAGTGCTCTTCAATTTATAATTTCCTTTGTATTATAATAATCATTACTTCAGAAATCCCTCCATGGGACTTTTTAATTTTTTTTTCAAAATTAAGAATCACAGATAGTCTCTCAAAAGTAGCTATTACTGATTAGTTTTTATTAATATAGAAAAAGAAAAATAGACATTGTACTACTTTTTCTGTGGAGAACACACTCCTTGTAGTCGGGAATCGAACCTAATCTATAGTCCTCCACAATCTACATTTACTTCTATCTCCAACTTATCCAGTAATAGGAGACCAAACAACATGTTTTGGAAATGCTGAATATACAGGGACAAAAAATTTAATCAGTCAAAGTTAAGAAATGTCTGTTGATATTTTCAAAGGCCATATTTGCCTGAACTAATTTTATTTCTTTTGTTTTTCTGTGAGTTACAGACTACTGTAGCATTAAAAGTCCCCTTGCTCTGGAGCTGTTTGTCAATGCTGCCTTTCTGTAGAGAGTGATTAGAGATGAACCTCCATACCCGTGATTTACATTGGAGGTCACTTATTATACCACTTGTATTTAATTCAGAACTAAAAATACTACTAAGGCCCAATAAATCTTCAACAGCACCAAGAATAATAATAGCCAACTCTGCTTGTTACATGTGCTCCTGGGCACACACACTTGAATAATAGCTAACCCCTGCTTACTAAATGTGCTCTTCGTACACACACTTAAATAATAGATAACCGTTGTTTGCTAAATGTGCCCCTGAGTACACACACTGGAATAATAGCTAATCTCTTAGTACATGTGCTCCTGGGTATGCACACTCGAATAATAGCTAACCCCTGCTCACTAAATGTGCTCTTTGTTACACACGCTTTAATAATAGATAACCTCTGTTTACTAAATGTGCTCCTGAGTACATACATTTGCATAATAGCTAATCTCTTAGTACATGTGCTCCTGAGTACCCACACTGGAATAATAGCTAATCTCTTCTTAGTATATGTGCTCCTGAGTACACACATTTGAATAACTAACCTCTGCTTACTACATGTGCTCCTGGATACAAACACTGGAATAATAGCTAACCTCTGCTTACTTCATGTGCTCCACCATACCCACAATTGAATTTTTTCCAATTACAATTCAAGAACATTTTAGGTCCATTTATTCAGGACCATTATTTGGGCTTCTCTGGAAATGTTTTATTCAGGTTGCCCATCTGCACAGTCTTTGATTTAGAATTCAGCTCTCTAATAATGAGGGGAAATTGGGACTGTGAGAGTAAAAAATAAAAATAAAAAAAAACACCATTTTCTTAAGTGATGAATACTATAGGCATGCATTGTCTTAAGCTGAGAAAAATAAAGAAACCCTGAATCAATTTTCTAAGTTGCTAAGGGGTTGAGCTTAGAAAACAGGAAAATTACAATACAATTCAACTCTTTTTGGACATTTGTTACTTTACACTGTAATAACATGAATGACATCCACAAGAGGGCTAAGATTATTTCAGCAATTTTCTCTCAACGAATGCACAAGCTTACAAGACATGGATTGTACCCTCTGTAATGGGGCTGTGGCTACAGTTCATGCCGTGGATGAGTAAGTCCTCAGCTCTATAGGACAGCTATAGCCAAGCATTCCCAGACTGTCCTTCACTCTCCTGTCCATACCTGGGGACAGATGGGGCAGCCTCTGAGGCACTGTAATGAGACCTGAACAAGAAAGCTTTTGAAATAAAGAAACAGTTTCTCCCCAGCTCAGAAAGTTGTGGTAACACATTGTGAAATTTTTCTGTTTCGTTTTTTTTTTCATTTAAAAAATGTACTTTTTAATTTTATAAATTTCGTATTTACAGCTTTGAAAGTTCTCAGGGATCACAACTCCTCTTCTTTTCTTAACTTTCATAAAAATTATATTTCTGCTTTTACAAAAATTTCCTCTTATGTGAAATCTATTTTGTTGTTGTTGTCTACTAAATTTTTTATATACACAGTGTATACAGTCATGTTGGTACCATCCTTAGCCTCCTCCCTGCTCTGACCTCTCCACAAAGACCTCCCTTGTTGGCGAATATAGGTCGCACATTGTGGGATGAGCCATCAGTTATGGGTAAGAGGCAATGTCTCTGTGCATAATGACCCAATGTGTGGCTCTAACATTATTTCCACCCCTTCTTCCACAAATTTCTCTGAGCCATGTTGGGTTCATTTTAGGTCTGCTTCAGTGAGAAACTCTTGGGAGCCTCTGTGTCTCTGGATATCTGATTTGATAGTTGTTGAGTGTTCTCCGTGTGTATCTCCTTCACCCTTGTGCTGGTACCAGGTTCACCAAGAAAGCAGCACTCTTGCTTATTTCCCCAATTATTCTTAGTTTGAGCTGGGACCCTTTTGAGGTGTGATGGGCCAGTTTTCTCCTTAGGATCTGTGTCTATCTGAAAAAGAGAATCAAATTCTCCAACAGAGAGTAAAGTTAGCACCAGATAAATGTGTAAAAGTCATTTTTGCTTGATTCCTATGTTAAATCAAGACTAACACATTGTCACATAGCTATTCTTGGGGGGGGGGGCAGAAAAGGAAAAATAGAAGAAAAGAGAAGAGAAGAGAAAAGAAAGAAAAGGAAAGGAACAAAAAGAAAAGAAAAGAAAAGAAAAGAAAAGAAAAGAAAAGAAAAGAAAAGAAAAGAAAAGAAAAAAGGAAAGGAAAGGAAAGAAAAGAAACCAGTCCTGCACCTGGGCACTATTTGTCAGAAAGCTTTGAGCTGGGGAGGCAAGGAACCCAGCTGTACAAGTGTTTGCAAATAGAGAGGAGGAAGGATACTATAGCTGCTCAGGAGGAAACTCTACTGGGCCGACAATGACTTGTCCTGGAAATGTGTCTGAATTTAAAGGAGCCTAGTTTTAAATGACCACCAAGACAAGAGCTGCTTAGTATTAAACAGGTGTGTGCAATGCGTGAGTACATTTGGATCTCCCAACTTAGTAGTATCAGTAGAACTAATGACTGAGACAGATAAAGTGGCATACTTCCTGCACGGATTAAGTTTCTGAAAGTAAGCCAACATAAAGTGCTGCACACCTGCCACATTTGAGAAAACAGTCATAATTCTGAAGATGCTTATCTAAACTTTCTCGTCTTAAATGCTCAAATGGATAAGCTCAAAAAGATTTCAGATATTCACAGGATAAAGAAAAAATTACAAAAATGACCTTGGGCATACATCTGTTCTAAATCTCTTACCCAGACTAGCTACACAATTACATTTTCTGTGACTACTGCCTACATGATCAGGTGAAATCACTGACATATAAAAATTACTGTGAAATAAAACAAAGTAATAACCCACCCTGAATGAAATATTGTCAAAATATTCTCTAATTACAAACATCCTACTTGTATTAGTTCAATTTTACAATATTTATATAAACTCTGACAAATAAAGTAAAAAATGATTTACAAAACATTTTGATACCTCCACTCAAACTTTTAAGGTGGTTTGTGAACACTATCTTTTCTTTCTTATTTTTTTTTCTTCTAGATAAGTAAAGATTTAATTGAGTCTTTTCTGAAAACATTGTCAGCACAGCAATTTAAAAAAATTCTCTTTCAAAGGTGTTTTGCTATGCATTAGACAGTGTAAAACCCAGATACATATCATATATATATATATTCATAAAAATCTAAAATAAGTTGTATACAATTATATGTTATGACATAGATAAAAAATAACAGAATAAATTGAATAGAAAAGTTTTATTAAACATTGAAGGCATTATTAAGATGAGTCTGAGGAAAATAATGAGATTTCAACACAACATTGTGTTGAAACACAAAGGTAAGGTGATTTTCAGCAAAAAAAAAACAGATATTTTAATTAATATTCAAGTCAACATAGGAAATCATGTTATTGCTCAGTGATAGAGGACATGGTTTGTATCCACAAGGTTCTTGGTTCAAGCTCAGCATCATACACACACACACACACACACACACACACACACACACAAACACACACACGATCTCTCTCTGTAGAGGAAGAGGTAATAGAATGAAGTTATGTTTGTACATTGGATAAGGGCTCATTTTTCTAAAGTATTCCAAAAGAGGAAGGAGCTAATTAATATGCTTAATGATTGTAGCAGACAGGTTCAAGTTCACTGAGATGAACTTTCAGACCAAGCACATTTATGGAGAAAGGGATTTATTGAAGCTTACGGATCCAGGGGAAGTTCCATAAATGGCAGAGGAAGCTGGCCTGCCTTCGCAGGACCAAGCAGAGAGAGAGAGAGAGAAGCACTAGCCAAAAGCCAAAAGCCACACAACATACTTCAGGAACTCCAGCTAGACACACTTTGCATATCTTTAGATTGAAACCTGAAACCCACCACCACACCTTAATATCCACCCAGTGACATTGCCTCCAGCCAGGTGGCTAAAGATGCAAACTACAAACAAATAAACAACTGAATATATTGGGAGCCATCTATTCTATTCAAACCATCACAATGATGTTCTACATACTTTGCACAAAGCTTAATAACTCCTCCTCTCTTGTTAGTACATCTTGAAGTTGCAATGACATCTTTATACACCAATCTTTACTACTAGTTTGTGTCTTTATAATTCACCAAAACAATTGAATGTTAAGGTTTTGAGACATAGACACTAACTGTGTAAGTATATTCCTCTATATTCAGTTGATAATATAACCACTTTGTCGTTTATCAACAATACACTGCAATGTTTGTAATATTGCAATGTAATAATTGAATGACATGCACAAAAGGTCAAAGAGCATTTCAGCAGTTTTTGCTCAACAAATACACTATCTTATAAGACATAGATCTTGCCTTGTGTTTGTAATGGAGCAGTGTTATTAAATAGTATTCTTTTCTATAATTCATGTTTTTATTATTTGTTACAAATATTTATGATGATTTTTGATATTGGTGTTATTTGATGGTGCATTAATGCCAAGCTTTTTGCAATTTAATCCATATTTCCTCTAGTACCATGAATATTTTTCATAAAATATTTTGCATATTAAATTATCAACAAATTATATAGAAGTTAAACTTATTTTTCGAAAGGTGAGCCTAGTATATTCATGCCACCTATCGACTAATATATCTTTTGTCTTCAATAATTCATTCTTAAGTAGTAAATTAACCATTTTGCTAGAGGATTTTTTTTTTTTTTTGAGCTCTGGGGTCCAAACATAGGACCTTACATAGGCAAGACAACTTCCATAACAGTGAGCTAAATAACCAGTGTGTAATTTCATTTTTATAAAGGCAGTCTTTCAATCAGATGCAAGGTACAGTATCTTAAAATGACCCATATACCTCAACAAGGAGGGGTCAAGAGGAGGGGGTAGGTCATGGATGAGCATAATAATGGTACCAAACTGGCTGTATTTGCTGAATACAAAACTAATTAATAAAAAAATTTTAAAAATTTAAAAATGTTCATTCATTAAAATGACTTCCCCATTGAGTATGGGCATGCTAAGGCCTCTTGCTACTACAAACAAACTTCAGATGCAGGAGCCACATTGTGGAATCATTCTTGGGCCAGTAGGCAATGCAAACAAGCAGCTTTAACCACTCAGCTATCTCCCCAGTCCTCCCCCAGTTATTTTAGGAAGTCCTGTGTACTACCAACACTACTGCTGGTAATTTCTTACATATGAAACAAAATTGCAAAGGGACCTACTGATTTTCATATAATCCAATAATCCCAAAGAATACAGTTTTCTTAAATTGAATCCTCCATGCTATTCACGACATTTTATTGTCTAATATGATTACACTGATTAAAATATTGTAAAGATAGTTGTTGTCTACTAGAGATAGGACTATTATCTGTTATTTAAAATGTTCAAATGTTAAACAACTACTACTTTCTTGCTAACCATTTATTATGCCATGAATTATCTAGATGAAGCAGTACCATAAATACTATAGTTAATTATACAGTTTGTATTCTAAATTGTTCATTACCAGATCTTTAATACTCCAAAACTGATTAACTCCTCTTTTGGATAGAAGAGCTACCCTTCAATGGATTGCTGACCATTCCTGAAGATTAAGTTCAACACAGACTTTTATTGCCTTAGGCAGAAATAATTGATTTTAGGCCAGGTAAACTGGTTCTTTATACATATGCCCACAGGAAGAATGTCATTATAATGAGATACTTCCAGACACCACAAGCTACTTTATAAAGGTTTTTCCTTTTCTCTTCATGAGTGCTACTGAAAACTCCCTACTTGTCCTGAAGTTCATACTCATCAACTATAAAATAATGTAACACTGAGTTGGCTGGGTTTCTTTGCCAATTCAGCTTTCTACTTAAAAAAAAAAAAAAGAAAAGTATAACTATCCAATAAAAAGAAACCTGTGTTTCTCTCAAGTACCACTAATGAGTGGACCTAAATCAATAGCAAAAACAAGCAGTTGTTCTCCTGATTTCATTGCTGTGCAACAGCTCTCTACAACCAAAAAAAAAAGGAAATCAGGTAAGTCTGAATCATAACCATGAAATGAAACCACTTCATCTCAGAGATTAAAGTCAAAAATGGAAAAAATTTTTAAAATGTGAATTACTTTTTCATGTAAACAGCTAAATTCTGATGATTCATAGGTTTCCTTTTTTTAAAGGTTTAGGTTTAGGGAGACTTTATTATGTTAAAAGAAGAAAGAGGGGCAAGTACATTGTACTCCTGCCATGCTGAAGGAAAGAACCAGTAGCAAACCGGCATGGAGTAGCGGTCCCCACCCCGCCTCAAAGCAGCATAGCAGGGCTGGGACAAAGGGAACTTACCAGAGCAGGGACCTGGAAGTTCAAGAGAGGTGAAAAGCCCAAAAAAGAGGCTGGTTTCCTTTTGAAATGTGAGCACTTGGGGTTGGTCAAGACTGTCAAACAACTGAAGAAAAACAATTAAGTAAACATCTATGTATTTCTGCTTATTGAAAATTCCTTTTTTAAACTTTTGGATCTGTCATTTAAAGTTCATAACATGATATACAACATATTGTTTCAAATTTACTTATGAATACATACATGTTTCTATATTTGGGGTTAAACTATCTATATGATATTAATATTATATAATCAAATATATTCTCTATTTTTCTTACAATATAAAATGTAACTCAAAAACCCCACATATTTCAATGCTTTAGTAACACAAAATTAAACATTAATTTAAAAATGTTTTTTTGAAACTTTTAGAGATGCAATTTGTTTTATGCCCCTTTAAAAAATAATTTTCAGGCTGAAGAAATTGCTCAGTGGTTAAGGTACTTGCTTGCAAGGCTTGATTTCCCATAACCCACATAAGCCAGATGCACAAGGTGGCACATGCATCTGGAGTTCATTTGCCGTGGCTGGAGGATCTGGCATGCCCAAACACACATACATACACACTATCTCTCTCTCTCCTCCTGTCTGTTTCTCCCTCATTTTCAAATAATAAATCATAAAATATTTTTAAAATAGAAAAAGAAAAACTGTTATGATTTAAAAAATAATATTCATCTACTTTAATCTTTTTCAAACCACTAATAGTGTATTGGGTTACAATATTACAATATTACAAGTTACTCTGGTAAGCCATCCTAATTTTTATTATGTATTTAATTTTTATCAATTAGCAAAATAGATCTGGTCAACAAATCAACAAATATATGATGTCAACACTTTAGCATCCTATTGATAACTTTTAACTAAAAGTAAAATCAGAGGCTGGAGGTATGGCTTATGTGGTTAAGGCACTTGCCTACAAAGCCAAAGGACTCAGGTTTGATTCCTCAGGACCCATGTAAGCCAGATGCACAAGATGGTGCATGTGTCTGGAGTTCATTTTTGGTGGCTAGAGGCCCTGGTGCACCCATTGCCTTTCTCTCTCTCTCTCTCTCTCTCTCTCTCTCCCTCTTCCTGTAAAATAAATAAATAGATAAGTAAAATAAAACGATAGAAAAAAGAATAAACTTGAAATGTAAACATGCATAGTCAGAAACAAAGACTATGAATGCAAAACTATAAGGGCATTATGGATAGAAAGACAAGACAAAAGTATTCATGGCATTCACTTAGTTGGTACTTTTTCAGATAGAAAGAATTCAGGAATGTGGATCCTTTAACCTTGGTGAGAGGGTTTTGCAGATAGAACACATACACAAAGAAAGGTTTGTTCTTCTACCAAAAAAGAACTCATGCCCTGTTCCATTACATATTTAGAAGTTCTGTCCTGATGGATGAGGATGGGAGAGGTTCTAACCAGACAGTCTTGCTAGAATGTTCTTAAGTATAATTTAAATGTAAAACTTGGTTTAGATATCTCAAACTATGTTTGTGGAATCCCAATTAGTAACTGAATCAGATGGCCCTATCAGGAGCATGCATGCCTTCTGTTTTTGATGATTAATGTTATGTCGCAAATTTTCTAGCCACTGAGTGCTCAGATATTTGGTTAAAAATTACTTTGGGTATGCCAATGAAGATTACATTTTAAAATTAAATTAGCATTTAAATTAATCGACTTAATAAGGTTCTGTCCCTTATAATGTGAGTGGGCTCCTTGCCATTAACTGATGGAATGCCTCAAACCAAAGTGTTGACTCTTCCCCAAACAAAAGGAGTCTCCGTGCTTCTTAGCTTTAGAACTAGAACACCAGAATTTTTGCCGAGTTTATATTTGAAGTGAATCATACAATCTTCTGGGGCCTTTAATCAGCTGATCTATGCAGTGGAATTCTGACATTGTCTCTCCTGTTTTTCAGGCTTCAGACAGGTTGACAAAACCATCAGTGTTTGTAGGTTCCCACGGGGTTGACTCAACTTTTAAGTCACGAGACTTTCCAGACTTCAGAACTGTGTGAGAGCCACACAATATGTGTGTGTTTACATATATGTTCATATATTCTTTTTATGTATTTATTCAGTTTATTTAATTATTTGAGAGAGAAAGAGTGAGTGAGCACACCAGGGCCACGAGCCACTGCAAATGAATTCCAGATGCATGCACTCCCTTGTGCATCTGGCTTGCACAGGTCCTGGAGAATCGAACTGGGATCCTTTGGCTTTGCAGGCAAGTGCCTTAACCATTAAGCCATCTCTCCAGCCCATATGTTCATATATTCTATAAGGAATACACATATATGTATGTATATATTGTGCTGTTTCTTGGGAGAGTTGCTGTGCTATAAAGGGGCTGAAGACAACACCTACATTCTAACATGAGGACTAGCCTAGCTTAGGCGTCCTGGGTTATACAAAGACAGAAACAACACAAAAAGAGCAATTATCTCCTAGCACAGCATGATGGCTTTGATAACACCTGCACATTTTTTTTTATAAAATGCTCACTTTTAAAGATAATTACTATAGAGGCAACTAGAAGTTAAGTCAATCTCATAAATAACTGTATTTTTAATTTTCTCCTTACTAAATGATTTACTCTCATGTGTGTCTAATCTTGGAAGTGCACTTTAATAGAGCAATAGAGTGCACTGCTGGGGAGATGGGGCATTTACCGTCATGCAGCAACATAAAATCAATGGCAGCTCGTCATATAAGCTTTTTCAATTTTCATCACACATGGTACGCAGACCTTGGTTCAGTGGATAATCCAATTGTAAACAGTGACTCACTGTTAACAACTTTAGGAAATAGGATTAGCAATTTCTAATTTCAAAGTAAACCTATTTCATTTTTGCCCTCTAAATAAAAACAATGTGATCACAGAGCTCCACGAAACCAAAGCATTGGAAACAAATTCTTTTTTTTTTTTTTACTGGTTACACTAGTGGAAATTGTCTAGTATATGTTCCTAATAGCTTTTTACCAGTTTAGTACTAAAAATAAAATAACAGTAAGAGATTGGTGTTCAGTTGGGTGAACCTTAAATTTTAAATTGAAAAGAAAATTTAACTGACCATCCGGAAAATTAAAAGTTTGGGAATATATTCTATTTGGTTTAATCAGAAGGGAAATAAAAGTTTATTTATTGTTAGAAAGCTTTATTTCCGAAGCAAAGGTTTTTAGTAAATTTTTAGGAAAAGTGTGTCTTGGAATACAGTTAAATCAAATTGATTGTTGTATAATTTTTGAATCATTATTTTCACCATTCTAAAACCTACATTTCTCTGCCTCATCTGTAAATTCTTATACTATAACATTGGCAAAATTGAACTATCATACCCCAAAAGGGCCCCAGCTGAAACTAAGAATAATTGGTGAAACAAGCAAGAGTGCTGTTTTCTTGGTGAACCTGGTACCAGCAAAAGGGTGAAGGAGATAGACACAGAGAACACTCAACTCCTACCATATCAGATATCCAGAGACACAGAGGCTCCCAAGAGTTTATCACTGAAGCAGACCTAAAATGAACCCAACATGGATCAGGGAAATTTGTGGAAGTGGGGGTAAAAAGAATGTCAGAGCCACTCATTGTGTCATGATACACAGAGACATGCCTTCTACCCATAACTGATGGCCAATCCCACAATGCATGACCCATATACCTCAACAAGGAGGGTCCATGTGGAGGGGGGAGAACAGGGAGGAGGCTAACAATGGTACCAACCTGACTGTATTCACTGAGTACAAAACTAATAAGAAGAAGAAGAAGAAGGAGAAGGAGGAGGAGGAGGAGGAGAAGAAGAAGAAGAAGAAGGAATACAACTACTATTAAAAAAATTGAAATATTGAAAAAAATTATTCAACTACCCAGTGGGCTGTGATTTACCACTAAGATCTTAGAAGCTAATACAACACAGGACTGAAAACTGCTTTAAAATTCCTTTTGTAAGGGCACACTGTTTGAAGAGAATCTGGGATTTCTGTGCTCTCAGGGTATCCTCACCAACCACATGGTGGCTGCCCAGTCACAGCCCAGGAGCCACTCAGAATAAAATAATAATAATAATAAGCAAAAATAAAGAGCAAAATTTAGAAGAAAATAATAATATATGCCTTGTCACATCACCCCAGACTCTTTTCAACTCAAAATTTCTTGCCAAACAGAAATGCTGGGCCATTGATCTCTGTCAATAACATTCATTCTGGCTCTATTCAAATGGCCATGCTTGAATTCTACAACCAGGGTTTCTCTAACTAGCCTATGCTACACTCTACTAAGGTGTATTTTTAAGTATTGATAAATTTGTAGCATGAAATTGTAGTTTTGAAACACTAGCCTAGAATAAACAAGGATTGGTTATTCCAAAAGGTAAGCTAGGGTCTGTAACTGGGATTTATAACCAAGATGCTTGTTGTTCAAGCTTGTGGCAAAAAACAAACAAACAAACCAGATAATCAGAGTTGCACTAAAGATACTGGACAGGAAAGCCAATATTGTAGACTAGAAGAGTTTTATGGGAATTCTTTTATGACTTGTAATCATTGGAAGAAAATAAATTCAGGAGATAATGAGAGTGATTACTTCCAGACTCATAAAATTAGTGCAAATATCTTCCTAACTCCTAAAACATAAAGTTCCGTGAGAAACTTGCCTACCTATGCACACAAAGAAACTGCATTAATCATACTATTCTTACACTGAATGCTACATTTTTTCATACTTGTTGCTCATTGTTGCATTCAGCTTTACATCGCTGGCAGAAAACACCCAACCAAAAATAGCTTGTGGGAAGAAAAGGTGTATTTTGGTTTATAGACTCCAGGGGAAGCTTCATGATGGCAGAGAAAATGATGGCTTGAGCAGACATCACCTCTGGACCAAGATCAAGTGGACAACAGAAGCAGGAGAGTGTGCCAAACACTGGCAACGGGAAGCTGGAAATAACACCCATAAGCCCATCCCCAACAACACATCACCTCCAGGAAGCTACAATTCCCATATTGCCACCAACTGGGAATCTCACATTCAAAACACATAAGTATATGGAATTCACTTGAATCAAACCAACACATTCCACCCCTCTCCCCCATAAAAAGATAACTATCCATGATAGCAATGCATTCAGTCCAACACTGAAAGTACCCATATCTTTTATCAATTGAAATTATTGATAAAAACCCCATAGGTCTTTTCACTGAAACATAGCACCAAAAAAACAAGAAAGAAAGAAAGAAAGAAAGAAAGAAAGAAAGAAAGAAAGAAAGAAAGAAAGAAAGAAAGAAAGAAAGAAAGGCCATAATGGCATAGAATAAACATTAACACTACAAAACATGGCATTGGGCATAGCAAGGAAATATTCAACCAATACAAGATTTTAAATAAATAGAGCAAACATCAGTCTCTGTAGTCACAAGTACAACTCTAGACAGTGACAAGCTTCCGAGTCCAATAATTCTCACCAGTTACTAGTCGCTGGAGTTCCAATTCTGCCCCTCCAGCTAAGTTACTCACAGTCCTGGAAAACTTCATCTGGTGCTGGCAACTCTCCTTGGCAGCCATTCCATAGTCCTAGCATCTCCATTGTGTCGCCACTGCAACCCACAGCTCATCCTCATGGCTCCATCAGGCTCCACATGCATAATCCAACAAGCCTGCTTCACACTGTCCATGACATTTCAAAAAAAAAAAAAAAAAACTACTAAACCATGTTGCAGATTCAATGACACTCTCTTTTTGGCATTTGTTACATTTCATAGTACCAGGTGGGATACCAACTTGTTAATTCAGGGAGGAAATAAATCTGACTTTCACAAGCAAGATACTCCTTCAGCATTCTGTCCCTTCAGAATAGTCTGCATTTTTCCTGTTGTCCCAATGCAGATCAACTGACCCAATCTCACTAATTGTAATCTCTCAAACAATTGCAGGTGAACAGGTGGCAATTTCAGTGCAAAGATTTTATTTCTTTCTGTGTCATATCCCCTCTAATCATATCAGTTCATTTCTACTGTGTTCTCAGGACACAGGCATAACAGCAAGCTTCTCACACAAATTGCTCCTCGGCCAGTCCAAGCAAAGTACTTTCTCCCCCTCATAAGCAAAACCTCACAGTCCATAGTTCTTACTACATTCATGTCTTTCGATTCTAATTAGAATAATTCAGCAAGCTGTATTTAACAGCACTGCAAGGCATCTCCTAGGCCAAGGCTTCAAATCCTTCCACATTTCCTCCCTCAAAAACAAACAAACAAACTACAGTTGATTTCTAACACCAAGAACCCCACTTTTTGGTACCAATTGTACTGTTTCAAGTTAGCTTCATGTTGCTGGCAGAAAATGCCTGACCAAGAGCAGCTTGTGGGAGGAAAAGTTTTATTGTTGTTTACAGACTCGAGGGGAAACTTCATGATGGAAGGCAAATTTGACAGTATGAGCAAAGGGTGGACATCATATGTTGACCAAAATCAGATGGACAATAACATCAGGAGAGTATACCAAACACTGGAAAGGGAAAGCTGTCTCTAACACCCATAAGCTGTCCCCCAACAATACATGGCCTCCAGGAGGATACAATTCACAAACTGCCACCAGCTGGGGATCTAGCATTTAGAACACATAAGTCTATGGGGGAAAACCTGAATCAAGCCACCACTCTCATAAGAAAGTATAAAATCATTCTGATATGAATATACACTGGCATAGTTTAGAGAATGTTGGGCATTTATAAGTTTGTGTTACAGGGTAGTTAAATGGTAAACCTTCACATCTTAAGACTGACTAGTCTCACCCAACTTTTAAACATAAACAACTTTTATTATTCTATATGCACATTATCCCTTACGAGACATTAGAAGTGATTTATTAATCACTTACTCCACATTAGCTATAACTTTTAGGCATTATACAAAGTGTTATATTCTCAGAAAACACATAGCCCGTGTCCTCAAACATCTCATATTCTAATCAACTATCTAGAACTCAATCCATAATTAAATTATGCACATGATCCTTCATACTTACTTATGTGTTAGGAGGTTAAAAACAAGGTGCAAGAGCATTTTTAAAAAGCATAAAGAATTCATTTTTGTTTAGGGTTAGCTTTGGAGAGGCCACAGAGTCTTTTTGAGCAATACTAGTTATATATATTTTTTGTTTGTAAGGAAAGAAGGGAGATTTATAGGGAAAAAGAGCATTACGTTTAAAACCACAGACAACTCTTAGAATATGCATTAAGATATGGTGCAAATGGAACCTATGCTTAAGGAATGGCATTGGAAAGGTGGAAGATAACCAATGCACTGACTTTTTGATGCACAAGATAGTTTATGTTCAATCTTGAAGGCAAATGAAGATCTATTTGAAGATTTTTAAGTATATATATATTTTTTTTTTGTTTATTTGATAAAGAAGGGGCCCAGATATACAGAAAGAGAATGGGCACACCAGAGCCTATAGTCACTGCACATGAACTCCAGATTCATGTGTCACTTTGTTCATCTGGCTTACTTGGGGCCTAGAGAATCAAACCTGGGTCCTTTGGCTTTGTAGGCAAGTGCCTTAAACCAATAAGTCATCTCTCCCGCCCTATTTGAAGACTTTTATACAAGGCAAATTTTAAAAATATGAAATATAACAAAAATCTAAGGAAGCTAAATGAGACAAAGTCATTAGTTCTAAAACTGTAAGACACTATAGCTAATGACAATAAGTACAACAGGGACAGTCTGCAAGTAGAGGACAGAGTTGATTGGACAATAGGAATGAGGAAGTCTTGGATAATCTAGACTGACTTCCAATTTGAGGGTGATTCAATTCAGGGAAAGTTTCTTTTACTATGAATGAAACAACTAATTACAGGCATACATCTGATGACTTCCGTAATATACACATTAAATTCCTGGTGCCACTCAGAAGCCAATGAGAGACCAGGTATCACCACATACACCAGAGCATCTCAGCACTCAGGAGGCTGAAGTAGTAGAATTTCTGCTAGTTCATGACAAACCTGGGTTACATAGTGAAGTACCTGATCAGCCAGGGCTACATACAAAACTCTGTCAAAATAAATAAATAATAAATAAATAGAGCCAATGGTAGCAGCCTTATATCTCCTGCACACATAATATGGTGTGCTCTATGATCATTGTGTTTGAGAAATAGATTTAAAATAATGTTGCATTTTAACTCTGGGTCTCTCAGAGAAGACCATATGGCAGTAATAACTAAAGTGACAAAAAATCTGGCAGGGTCTGTCAATTTATTACCAAATACATATTTTAATTTTAAAGTAAGATACACATCAATCATACAAACTAATGAGTTGCATACTGACATTTTAGTACTTTATGTATTGGATTTAGATTATATTCATATACAATCTAATTATTGTCCTTTGTTACTCCTCCTCACATGTTGCTCTGAAAGACCTGAAGAAGGGTAGGGAAATCCACAGCAAAGCAGGAAGGATTTTTTATGCAAAAGAAAATTCTGCTTTTGCCAGAAAGGAAGAAAAACAGATACAGTGGCTGTAGATGTGCTGCATGTGAAAGGTTAGGGTTCAAGAGGACTGCGGATGTATGTAAGGTAGAGCACACAAAGCACATGCATGAGACACTGGGCTTGAAGATCAAGATCTGCTGAAAAGAAAGAAAAGTAACAAGAGAAGGAGAGAGAGAGGCAGGAAATAGGAGAGTCCTACTCTAGGCTATTTAATGAACTTGAATGTACAGTCAAGGAGTCAGGGAGTAGGGATAGGAAAACAAATAGGAGCATATGGTAGGATCATAAAATAAAAATGCATGGAAAAAATATGAAACACTTTAATGATATGCAGGGATATTTAAGTACTGAACTAAAGCTGGAAGCGATAAATCAGTTCTCCGCACTCCCACCCAGGTGTGAAGATTTCTTGTTTAGTGGTCAGGGACCAAAATGTGGTAAACATATAATCCAGGTTGATAAGTGAGCCTGAAAGTTCAATTACAAAGAAAGACAACCCTGTTGAGGATATTGGACAAGGGCTCTGCAATGATGTTTCATGGTATCAATATTAAACACAGGAGATTAAGCCAAGGTAGAAAAATGGAAGAGTGACAAATAAGTGGACTAAAAGTTATCTTGAATTTGATGCAAGGACAGAGTGAATAAAATGAGTTGAAAGCTAGAAAACTTAAACTCAGTCACAATTGCAGCAGGCGATTAGTATTTATTTGGTGTCCTCATCTTCCACTGTCATATCAAGCTAGCACTCGATAATATGTATTTAATTAAAGTCATTCTCACATAAATATTGGAAATTATTTTATTATAAGGGGATAAAAATGCAGAGCTTTATGTTGTAAAATACCTTCCTTGGGTATACAGAGCAGAAAAGTCAAGAACAAACTAACAAACTACTAAAAAGCAATGATACATTCTTTTTTTTTTTTTTGGTTTTTCGAGGTAGGGTCTCACTCTAGCTCAGGCTGTCCTGGAATTCACTATGGAGTCTCAGGGTGGCCTCGAACTCCCAGCGATCCTCCTACCTCTGCCTCCCCAGTGCTGGGATTAAAGGCGTGCGCCACCATGCCCGGCAATGATACATTCCTTAGCCTTCAATTTCAAGCGGGAATTCAAAGGGCGTGATTCAAATACCATGCTTAGGGCAATGAGATCTAATTCTAAAAGTAGATAAGTCATCCTGCTTATAGACTACTTTAAATAAAAATTGCACTCCATGAAGTGGCTACCTACCACAGTTATGACTAATTCAGAGAAACACTGCATATTATATCCAACTTCAGTGTTGTATTTTTGCCATGGAAAAATAGATTATGTATCAGAATTTGATTTGTGCCAACTAAAGAAGATGATCCAAGGGGAGCATAGTTTGACAATTACTTGTAACAATATCTTCTTTACTCATTTCAGGGTAAAAGTGCCCATGGAGATCACTTAATCCAAGCATAAAATCATATCCTGAACAAGGTTAAATGATTTTTCTTTCCTAAGATCATAAGCACAGACATTGGGTAGTTGCACTGTAACCAGGATATTAACTACCCTGTAGTTAAACTCACTCTTATACCACAAGAAAATCACTAGAATATTAATATTTAAAATAAACTGCTTAGTTTATTTATGTATGTACACCAGAGGTCCTGAGTGAAATTCAGGATTTAATTATCAAAAAAAAAAAAGCTTTTTATTTGCTCTTTATAAGATCAGTGTGACTATAAATCCCCCTTATGCATTCATCATATATATGAGCAACACATTTTGTTGAAATAGGCAATTTCACACACACACACACACACACACACACACACACACACTCACACACACACACACACACACACACACACACCATACATAGGATAGAGAGACTGAGAAGAGTGACAAGAAAGGAAGGAAGTGTATAAAATATATAATTCAAAGATGGAAGATTTTCCTCCCTGAATAATTAGACACAGGATGGATTTGCCTACCTATATATTTTTTTCAATCCCTGATGTATTTGACTAAAGTGGTGATTAGCTATGTTTTCCATTATGGTTGAGACATATTGTATATCAAGTGTAGTGCAGTCCTGGTCTCAAGAGGGAGATGAATAATCAGGAGAATATTTTTCAATGTCTCTTCTCTGTAAAGATTTACTGAGTTGTCTCTAATGTGTACCGACGGCTTCTGCATTAAAATTAGAAGAAAGTAGACATCAATATTGTCAAACTAAAAAAAAAAACCATTCCTCTCCTTTCATTTTTATTCTGCTAAAATAAATCAAGCCCATATCTTTTAATATTTTATTAGAATTGTTCATTTCTGAAGGTCAAGAGCAAAAGGACTTTGCAAAGTTTAAAAAAGATTTCAAAAAGTGGTAACTAATTGATAGTCCCTAGACACCAACAAAGGTTGGGACAGGAAGCTGAGAAGCCACTTCATTTACTTTCTCAGGTTGCTCACATTACTTAGCACTAGTTCTAAACTTCAATGTATCTTGCTTGAAATATGGGTTTTGCTAACAACACAAATTTATTCAAAATAATTAAATAAAATACATTTTTGGAAGGATATCAGGGGATTACCAAATGGAAAAGGTCAAAAGTAACCAGAATGAGAGTCAGCAGGAAGCAAGGCTGGAAACATTTGATTATTTATTTATTTTGAAGGAAAAGGTGATGAAATAAAAGAGCTCCAGATCTTCCCCCACCCTATTTCATTTCACTAGGGTTTTGTCATTTTAGGAGAATCTATTTGGATAAGCCTTGGTTTTACAGGCACTCCCTAGATATGCTTGAGTATGGAGGTGTGATTCTGACTCAGCTGAGATTAAAAATAAATAAGTAAATAAATAAATAAATAAATAAATAAATAAATAAATAAAGTTTGGTGTAATTCATTCTAGACCTTACAGACACTGTATACGAGTGAGGAGAGATCAGTTTTGAAAGAAAATCAATTAGTTATGAGAAATATAAATTAATGTAAATAGTCAAAATATAAAAAAGAAGTTCACTTCAAGGAAAATGTTGATTTTTTAAGGAAATACAAAATATAATTATTCTGAATACCATGCTTTCAAAGATATATGCATGTTACGCATAAGATATGGATTCATTTGCAAAGTATTTCTAAATCTGGACAAAAGAGTGTGCACTGAGATTCAAGCACAAATTATTCTTCTAAATATTCTCCAAATGACAATGTTTACCAATATATTTTACATCCCAGAAAGTTTAATAGCTTCTGTTTGCCAAGTGTTTGTTTTCCTTTCTAGAGCTACACATTGACCTTCCCAATTAAGGTCTAGTGAGCTAATCTAAGTCTACTTGTAGAGTTAGTTAAATCCTGCCCCAAGGAAGAGAAAGACCATGTTAAAGTCATTGACTTTTAGAATTATAAGGAACTTATTAGACTAATTTGACTATAAATTTTAAAATATAATCTTATTTTCTTTAGGGGAATGTGGTGGTTTGATTCAGGTGTCCCCCATAAACTTAGCTGTTTTGAATTGAATGCTAGGTTCCCAGCTGATGGAGATTTGGGAACTAATGCCTCCTGCTGGGAGTGTATTGTTGGGGGCGGGCTTATGGATGTTATAGCCAGTATCTCCTTGCCAGTGTTTGGCACACCCTCCTGTTGCTGTGGTCCACCTTATGTTGGCCAGAGGGTGATGTCCACCCTCTGCTCATGCCATCGTTTTCCCCTGCCATCGTGGAGCTTTCCCTTGAGCCTGTAAGCCAAAATAAACCTCTTTTTCCCAGAAGCTGCTCCTGGTTGGGTGATTTCTACCAGCAATGCAAACCAGACTGCAACAGTAAAGTGGTACTGAGGAGTGGGGTTGCTGCTAGATACCTGACTGGGTGGCTTTGCCTTTTGGAGCTGATTTCCAAGAGGAATGTGGGAGGATTTGAAACCTTGGCATAAGAGATGACTTAGCAGTGCTGTAAGTACAGCTTGATGGACTATTCTGGTCAGAGGTGAAAGACCTGAATGCTCTAAGAACTATGGACTGTAAGGTTTGGCTTATGAAGGTGAGAAAGATCTTTGCTTGGACTAGGAAAGCAGTTTGTGTGAGAAGCTTGCTCTAATGCCCATATCCTGAGAAGTTGTGCAGGGTTGCTTTGCGTAGAAATGAACTAGTGTGAGCAGAGGGATATGGCACAGAAAAAATGAAATCTTTGGGCCTAAACTGCTGCCCATTCACCTGAAAATTGTTTGAGAGATTACAACCTTTGATACTGGGCTAGCTGATCTGCATTGGGGCAACAGGAAGAATGCCGATTCTTTTAAAGGGGACTGAGTGCACAAGGAGTGTCCTGTTCTTCGAAGTCTGCTTTATTCCCCCCGCCCGGATTAACAAATTGACACCCTACCTGGTATGGTGGAGTACAAGAAATGCTGGAAAAAGGGTCATTGAATTTATCATGGTCTTGTGTTTTGGAAATGGCCAAGGGCAATGTGAAGCAGGTTTGCTGGATGCCTGCATGGAGACCACATGGGGCCATGAGGATGAACCGTGGCTTGCAGTGGAGACCCAGTGGAGATGCCAGGACCACAAGATGGCTGCCAAGGAGAGCTGCCAGCCCTGATGAAGTTTTCCAGGACTCTGAGTAGCCTAGCTGAAGGAGCAGAATTGGAATGCCAGAGACTTGTTGCTGGTTAGAATTATTGGTCTTGGAGATTTGTCACTGGCTAAAGTTGTTGGACTTGAAGCTACAGAGTTTGATGTTTGCCCTGGTTGTTTTAAATCTTGTATTGGTTGACTGTTTCTTTGCTATGCCCAATGCCATCTTTGGCAGTGTGAATATTTATTCTGTGACATTATGTTTTTTTTTTTTTGAGGTTATTTTTTGGTATTATGGCTCAGTTAAAAGATCTTGGACTATGGGGATGTATGAACATCATTGGAATTGATAAAAACCATGGGACTTTTAAAGTTAGATGAATGCATTGCGTTTTATATCATGTATGGTTATCAGTTTATGGGGGCCAGGGGCGGAATGTGGTGGTTTGATTCAGGTGTCCCCCATAAACTTAGGTGTTCTGAGTGCTAGGTTCCCAGCTGATGGAGATTTGGGAATTAATGCCTCCTGGAGGGAGTGTATTGTTGGGGGCAGGCTGATGGATGTTATAGCCAGTGTCCCCTTGCCAGTGTTTGGCACACCCTCCTGTTGCTATTGTCCACCTTATGTTGGCCAGGCGGTGATGTCCACCCTCTGCTCATGCCATCGTTTTCCCCTACCATCGTGGAGCTTCCCCTTGAGCCTGTAAGCCAAAATAAACCTCTTTTTCCCAGAAGCTGCTCTTGGTTGGGTGATTTCTACCAGCAATGCAAACTGGACTGCAGCATGGAGATAACATTTTAAGATAGATTTATTATTCATGCTTAAGCTACAGAAAACTGGAACATCAACCACCTGAGTACTGAGATACTTTTCCTAACAAAAAACCTAATAATTTTATTGTTATAACTGTTGTTTGATTAAGAATGTGGTGTGACTGTTTTGTGCTTGTCTTTCCAATTTTGAATACAGCTCTAGGTCATATGTGTATGCATTATGACACTATGGAACTTCTCTGAATACTTGAGTACTGCCACAATATCACTATGCCATGCTTCTTGGCCTATTGCATACATTGTCCCTCCCTGCCTAGTCTACTCATTCTATGAACTACATCTAATTACTTCAGCCCTCTCTGTCCCACACAGAACCAGAGCCTCTCCCAAGAATATTCATGCTTTATGCTGTCCTACTACAATTCTGTTTGTCACATTTCTTTACAGCTGGTTATTTGCAATGTCATCTATTTTATTATCAAGGGTACTTGACTAAAGATACAACAAAATCTTAAAACAAATCTTTCAAGATACTGACTTAATTCCCCATTTAGTCTTAGTGATGGAAAAAACATACATTTTATATTTGAAAGGGGGTGTAGTTACAATATACTACTCAGGCTGGTCTCAAAGTCCTAGGCACAAGGGATTCTCTTGCCTCCACCTCCAGTTTTATATTTTAAATTTTTATTTATTTATTTGAGAGAGAGAGAGACAGACAGAGAGAGAGATAAACAGCATGCCAGGGCCTCTAGCCACTGCAAGCCAATTCTACATGCATGTGACAGCATGTGCTTCTGGCTTACATGGGATCTGGGGATTTGAACTTGTGTCCTTAGACTTCAGAGGCAAGCAACTTAAGTGCTAAGCCATCTCTCCATCCCTCAACCTCCTTTTAAATATGCTCACATGTTTAACATAACCATAGGTAAATAAAATGCTCATTTCCTGTTAAGAGTAACCTCACTGAATTTTGAACTAATGGATGTTAAAGAGGGATGTTTTGTTTATTTCCTTACAACTTGTTATTGATCTGAACAAGGTACTTAATAGGTACAGGGCAAGGTTCAGGGACATATATAACACAATAAATAACAATGAATGTGATGGTAAAAACAGAAAGCAAGAGGAACAAGGTCAAGCTGGACGCAGAGGATAGGCTGACAGACCAACTCATGGGGAACCTACCTTCATTTTGCCTGCTTGCTCTAGGGAGCATTGACCCTGAAGGGAAGCTTGGCTGCAGGGGCGAACATCATCAGATCTCCACCTCCGGAATCAGGCATTAATCTAATAATAAAGAGGAAATGCTTCCTGTTGAGGGAAACAGCACCCTACTTGAGTCACTCCTCTAACAGAAAATACTCCTGATGCTCCAAAGTCACCGGAAACATTACAGGAACACATGGAAAAACTTCAGGTGGCTGGTAAAATATTTCTAGTGGACTTACTCACATGGGCCTAACCTTACCTCTTCTAACTCTCTTTGTGTTTACTTGAACCTCCTGCCTCTTACCTCCTTAAAACTACATTAATTCTGTCCTCTTTACTATAGTTTCTTCAAACTAAGTGGCCCACATACCATAAAGAAGCATTTTAATCCATGTAACCCACATAAACAGAAGAGGCAAGTTTGAGTATGAATCACTAGTTGAACTAAAAAACATCTCTGCCAAGACAGGCCATTCATGATGGTGAAACATCAGTAAGTTTTCAATGGACCTATTTCTTCCTGTATTTTGCATCTATCATTATTTATGTATAAAAAACTACTTCTTTCCAAAAGTTCCTTTCCTTTTATGGAACATAATTGTCAGTTTTAGGCATTAACAGAAACCTATCAGTTCAGTCAATAACAATGCACACTGCCAACAGCATATCAATCCCTGTAAAACTTTACTACTATAAAGACACAGGCATTCTTGCAACCACCTTTGCATCTCCCATTCCTAGAGCAGTGCTGGGAAATAATCAAAGCATGGTAAGTCTTTGGTGAAATAGCCAATGATTCAAAGCTCCTATATCTCAAACTGCATTGTGCTTCTTTAAAGCAAAAACCTAGACATAAGATAACATGAAGCAGCAGATCTTAGCATTCAAAAGACTATTGTCAAACACAGAAGACCTCAGGACTTCTAGTCAATCTTCTTCCTGGAAGCTGCAACTCAAAGTGTAAAATGT
Source organism: Dipus sagitta (assembly GCA_036346955.1). Classification (NCBI taxonomy): domain Eukaryota; kingdom Metazoa; phylum Chordata; class Mammalia; order Rodentia; family Dipodidae; genus Dipus; species Dipus sagitta. Next base: position 60,651,459 of record CM070782.1, read on the forward strand.
ACAGAGGAATGTGAAGTTTCCATCCCATAAGCCAACAATACTATAGAAACAAAGAAGTCACAGGCCATCTGAAAATGGAAATATTAACATTTTGCAAACAGAAAATAATTGGTTGTCTTTTACTATGGATGCTTGTATAAAGTGTGGGATTATGTTTCCATTCATCAAATTCCCAGAAAACTAAAAATTATTTCTAACTGATCTAGTGTCTCTTTACACATTTTTTTTTTCCTGAGTACAAGTTCACTTACAGAGAAATGCATCTTCACTAAACACATCATGGAGAGATCTCAGTGCCTTTAATATTGCTATTAATATTTCAGAAATTTCATAGCTTCCTACATATTCTCTTCCATTGTTTGCACCTGATGTCAACTTAGTCAGACTGATTTGTTTAAAATGTGTAATTTAGTAGGCGCCTCTAGAAGCAATGTGGAATGTATAAACCTGGCCTGCCTAATTTCAAGTGAAATACAAGGGAGAATGCATATTAATGTAAAGTGACTATAAATCACAAGTGGTTTCATTGTCTAAGGTAGTGTGAAAGCCAACCCTGTTGGAAACCTTAATTCAGCCGTCATAATCTGTTAGATAAACCACTGACCTTCCTGAGTTCCTGCCTCATAGAAGAGAATGGATCAGGATGGACAAGATTAATTGACATGGAATAACTGTGTGCCAGGTACTTGAAGATAATTTTGCTCCCTTGAGCAAGTCCTTAACCAAAACCTACATTGTCCTGGATACAAATACCTTTTGCTCTCCATGTGAATACATTGACATAAAATGCCTTCACAGTGCAGATGACACAAAGACATTCATTGTGTATTCTATGTCCGTGTTTGCAGATTTTTTTTCAATCAATATTGAACTTGATGCTGCAGTGTTCTCAAGAAACAGCTGAAAGATTCCGTATTGTAATTCCTGAAGTCACATTGTCTGATTAACTTAAGAATGTATATTTTCTCTTGATGTTTTACATTTATTATTAATAAATAGCAGTAGCTAACATGATTGCTTGACTGCCTACTTTTCCAAAATGAATTATTCTATTAAATTGTGACTTTCAATGTTAAGCCTGAGGTAAGAAATGGGCTTGAATCTGAAATCATGTTATTCACAATGCTTATGGTACAAGGGACCAAATCAATTCCTTCTGGAAGGAGAGTTGGCAAGTTTCCAAAGCTGGAGAAAATGAGTAATGTTTGCTAGACTCTATCTACAATAGGTTGTTGAAGTTTCAATAATGAGCAATGTTTTCATAGATAATACTTATTTTATTATCATGAAAGTTATAAGGTATTTATCATCATCCATGGTACAAGAGGATTGAACTTCTACTTTCAAAGCTTTAATAGGAAATTTTTTTTTGCTAGCACATTCTGGAGGAAGGTGAGAGTGGAGGAACTTCAAATAACTATCTCAATAGCACAATACAAAAGGGTGAATTCATATTCCACCTTCAGTACTTCCACCTTTCAATGAGTATTTGCTGATCACTAAGAGTTTTCAAAGACAAAGAAAACACTGATTTCAAAGTAAGAAATAATTGATTCATTAAAGAGATTATATTATCCACAGGGGAAAAACATTTTAAGAACCATTTCCTTTATCTACTCTAAAGATAGAATTTGATGTACATGATTCCATTTAAATTTCTATTCATAAGTTTTGGTTATATTATTCTGTGTCTCAATGTTTTGCTTATAATAGTCACATTAAATAATCAAAAACTAAAAATGAATTCCTTACAACTAGCACATGCTTAGTTAGAAATTATTTACTAAAGAATGATTTAAGGGCTGGAAAGATGGCTCAGCAGTTAAAGGATCATGCTCACAAAGCCTGAAAGACTAGGAACCCCCAGTACCCATGGAAAGTCAGATGCACACTGTAGTGCATGCATTAAGAGTCGGCATGCAGTGGCAGGAGGCTTTGGTGTGCCCATTCTTAATTTCTTTCTGTCTGTCTCTCTTTCTCTGTCTCATATATATATATATATATATATATATATATATATATATATATATATATGTAGTGTGCATGTTCCACCTTTAACAAGGTATTTGAGATATAATCAAAACAAACAAACAAAAAACTTCAACAAATGTTTTTCCAGTGATTTTTATATCCCAGTGAAGTAATAGAAATATGAAAAAAAAGTTAAACTATAAAATTTATTTGTAACTTCAAAGAACAAATAGTGCAAAAATGGGAAAGTAATGACACTTTTGATAATGGAGGCACTTCATAGAATTTGATCCTCCTCTTATTTTTTATTAAGTGGAAACTTTGTGAACACATAATGTGTTGATACCATCATTTCCCTCCTCCATGCCCCATTCTACTGAGGGTCCTCCTCAGTGGGATGCTGGTATTCACCATGAAGTTGTGGGATATCAACTATGAGAGCAGCACTCACTAATTGGGTGAGAATCCTTCTTGATATTTCCTCCTACCCTATAGCTATTAAAATCTTTCTCCCCCCCCCCTTTCCACAGAATTTCCTGAGCCATATTGTCTCTGTGTGTGTGTTTTAAGTCTATTTTAGGGTAGAGTTCTCAGGAGTTTCTGGATTTTTTCTTTGGTATATTTCTAGTATCGTTGTTGTCTATCTCCATCACCTTGGCACAGGCTTTCAGGCTCATCATGGAAGAAGAAGTATTGCTTATCTTGTCAATTCTTCTATGCTTTCACCTGGGCCCTAACTGATGTGTGAGGGGTGGTCCATCTTCTGACAGGAAGTCAGCTATCTTTCCTTGTCTTCTTGATATATTTTGGCTGTCCTCTGGTCTTGCTGTCTTCCACAAAAGAAAAACAGATTCTCCAGCAGAGAGTGACATAAGATTAGCATAGTTCTATGGGGATATGCATTGTTAATTTAGAAAGCTTTTGATGGGTATAGCCTCTATGTTGGCCAAAAAGGAAAAATAGTGGATGTATCTCCAGCATGTTCATCATGAAATGATTTGTTGAAAGCCTTTGCATCTGTTGAAATAATCATATGGTTTTGTGTTTATGTTTATTTATGCGGTACATTATGTTACTTAATTTCCATATATTGAATGTTCCCTACATCCCTGGAATGAAACCTGCTTGATTCACATGAATAATGCTTTTGATGTGTTACTGAGTACAGGTTGTGAGAATGTTCAGGATTTTTGCATCTAAGTTCTTTAGGTATATAAGTCTACAGTTTTGTTTTCTTGTATGTCCTGCTGGTTTTGGTATTAGGGTAATGCTACCTTTATAAAAGGGGTTGGGGAGAATTTTCTCTTCTCTCATTATGTGAAAAGTATTGAGAAAATTTGGTATTGATAAAGTTCTTCAATATATGTTTGGTAGACTTTGGCTGAGAATCTATTTGGTCCTGGACTTTTCCTTTTGGGGAGGTTTTGATGACATTTCAACCTCAGTGGATGTAATAGTTTTGTTTTTATCTGCTCTGTATTTATTTTTGGTAGGTGGTATGTGTCCAGAAATTCAACAATTTCTTCTAGGTTATCAAATTTTGTGGAGTAGAGTTTTGGGAAGTTTGTCCTGATGATTCTTCCAATCTTATCTATGTCTTTTGTGACATCACCCTTTTCATTTCTACTTTTGTTAATCTGAGACTACTCTGTTTTTTTGTTTGTTTGATCAAACTGGCCCAAGGTTTATCAATCTTCTTTATTTTCTTTCTAAAAAACAGCTGTTTGTTTTGTCCATGTTCTTACTTGTTTTCACAGTTTCCAATTCATTGATTTCAGCTCTGATCTTAATTTTTTTCTTTCCATCTGGAATTCCTAGGGTTGGGTTATTCTTGTTTTTCCAATGCCTTTGGGTGGATGCTTAGGTTATTAATTTAAGATCTGTCTATCTTTGTTATAAAGGCAAATAGTACTGTGAATTTTCCCTGTAGGACTGCCAACCTTGTATCCCATAAGTTTTGGTATGTTTTATTTTCATTGTCATTCAGATATAGGAATTGAACAATTTCTTTTTTCATTTCTTCTACTATTCATTCATTATTTAATAGCATGTTGTTCAGTCTCCAGGAGCTGGTATAATTTTGATGTTTCTCTTGTTAATTTCTACCTTTAATGCACTCTGGTCCAATATGTTGCAGAAAATTATCTCAATTTTTTGAATTTATGGAGGCCCAATTTATGCCCTAACATATGATCTATTTTGAAAACGGTTCCATGGGCAGCTAAGTGCAATTTGTATTCTGTAGATCTGGTGTGGAATGTTCTTTAGATTTCTGATAAATCTCGTTGATCTATGGTGTTGTGGAGCTCTATTATTTCCCTGTTAATTTTCTGCTTGGAGGATCTGTCTATTGATTATACTAGGGAATTGAAGTACCTTACAATTATTATATTTATTTCTGGTATGTTTTCTAATAGGTTTTCCTTTATCAAATGAGGCACACCTGTGTTTGGTGTATATAGATTTGTGATTGTGATGTCCTCTTGGATCTTTCCCTTGATGAGAAAGAAGTGTCTTTCTTTGTCTGTTTTGATTATGGTTGGCTTGAAGTCTATTTTTTCTAATATGAATTTAGCCATACCCACTGGTTTCAAATTTCCATTTGCTTGGAAACTCATTTTTCATCCTTTCAGCCCAAGGAGATGTCTATCTTTATTGCTGAGGTGGGTTTCTTGAAGACAGCAGATACATTTTACTGATCCACCCTGTTGTATGTGTTGATAGGAGAGATGAGACCAATAATACTTAAGCTTATAACCTTGAGGCTTGATTTAATCCATGCCCTATTGGAGGTTTTGTGGGGCTTTGGTGATTTTTTTGGTTTATTATATGTTGTTGTGCCTACTTTAGTTTTGGTTATTCTGTTCCTCCTCTTGTTGTCTCTTGAGGTTGGACATTTCCATGTCAAATATTCCCTCTGTGTGTTTGGCTTTGTGCTCATATAATCATAGAGCTGACTTTTATCACAGAATGTAGGGGTCACTGGGCTCCACAGACCAGGCCATACCTGATCTGAGAATTTGGCTGGTGTGGGGAAGTCGGTGTGTGGAGGAGGACAGGAATCAGAGGGGAAGCTGATGCCAGGTCAATGGGGTAGGGCTGGCTGTAAGGTGTGGGGACATGGTGAGGAGTGGGGTGGGGTGGGGCGGAAGCATGGAGCCTGGCTCCTGCACTGTGTGTACTCACTCACTGGGTTTGTCCGCAGAGAGTAGAAGGTGTGGATAACATTGTTGGATCCTCCCTGTAAGGGGACCCAAAAATGCCTATAATCAGCACTTACTCACCCACCACAGGACAAGTCTTAAACTTTCTGGCAATCTTCCCCTGGTCTGAGTTCACAGGCCCCAATCAAGCTGGGACCTCACTCAGTCCAGTGCATAGGTCCCCAACATGCCCATCCTGAGCACACAGGCCCCAAACACCTATACCTCACCCTCCCTGAGTGCATAGACCCCCAACAAACCTGGGTGCCTCCCTTCCAATAGTGCAGGCATTGCTAAACACGCCTATACCTCTCCTGGACCTTGGTCCTCCTCTTGGACTTTTTGTTTGGAGAATGTCATCCACATACATTTAACCACCAGACCAATGACAAAATATGAATTTGATGTTGCTCTATATTCATAATAATTTTCTAATTTTCTCAATAATTGCCTTGTCCTTGCTATCACACTATGCCTTGCCAAAGGATGGCATCCATCATGTTTCTGTAGACTCAGTCTTTCAGAATTTGAATCCATTTTTCATATTGTGGCCAGAGCAATCCTCTGTTTCAATCTGTTCTCTTAAGTTAATGGCAATCCCTTATCTTTCATCTTGTCATGTGTCTACACATGTTGTTCTACTTCTCAGAAATGCTTTTAATTTTATTTGTTTTTCTTCCCTCTTTTATTGTGCTCTGAATAAATTATTATTATTATTTTAGTTTAGGGATTATCTTTCATAGGAAGACATCTTTGGACAACTTGGAAGTGACTCCTAGGTCTTACAATAGTACAGGTCAGATATTATACAATACTATATTGAAACATCAATCACTTATGATTGTGTTGGACTGACACTTTACAATATCAATTTGCATTTACTTATCCTTCTCTTTTATTAAAATTGTTTCTTAGCCGGGCATGGTGGCGCACGCCTTTAATCCCAGCACTCGGGAGGCAGAGGTAGGAGGATTGCCATGAGTTCGAGGCCACCCTGAGACTCCATAGTGAATTCCAGGTCAGCCTGGGCTAGAGCGAGACCCTACCTCAAAAAAACAAAAGCAAAAACAAATAAAATTTTTTCTTGACCCTGGAAAGATTAATTCAAAAAAGATACAACAATGTAACAATTGTACAACAATTTCCCATAGTTATCTGATCTCTGTCCATTATAAGGTTGTAAACAAATGACTGTATTCAAAATATTAAAAAATAGATAGTTACATGGTAATATGTATTTCTAAAATATAAATATTTTCTATTTTAAAATTTAAACATAGTGACAGTAGTAATACATGCTAATAATATTAAAAAGAATATGAAAATTTTGATGTGCTGCAAATCCAGGGAAGAGTTTGAGAACAAATGTCTATTGTTGCAAGAGTAAAAAGGACTGAACTTATGTCCTTAAGCAAAGTCCACAGGGAAAGATGACAGCATGAAACACATCTCACAGGGATCTGTAGACAGTTTCCAAAGACTTTTTAATCCCAAAAGTCAAACAAATAGTAGAATGCCAATTTTTTGAGGCAATTGTGAATGGTTATTTTTTTTTCCTGATTTCTTTCTCAGTATGTTACTTATTTATATATACGAATGAAGTTGACATTTGTCTGTTAATTGTGTATCCTACCACTTTGCTGAAAGTGTTCATCAGCTCAAAACATTTTCTGGTAGAGTTTAGGGTCTCAGGAATGAAATCATAGACAAATAGGGCTAGTTTGACTTCTTCCTTTCCAATTTGTATCACTTTTATGTCTTTCTCATGTCTTTTTAAAATATATTTTTATTGACAGCTTCCATACTTACAGAAAATAAACCATGATAATTCCTTTCCCTGCCCCACTTTCCCCTTCACAAATCCATACTCCATCATATCGTCTCCTTCTCTCTTAGTATCTCTGTTATTTTGAAGACATTATCTTTTCCTTCTATGATGAGGGTCTTGTAAATGTAGTGCTAGGCACTGCTAGGTCATGGATATCAAGGCCAATTTCTGTCTGGACAATTGCATTACAATACAAGCAGTCCTATCCTTCCTTTGGATTTTACATTCTTTCCTCCACCACTTCTGCAATGGACCCTCAGCATTGGAGGGTTTGATAGAGATGTTTCAGTACTGAACACTCCTCTGTCACAAGTTCTCAGCACTGTGGTGCCTTTTGTGTCATCCCAGTGGCTACCACCACCCGAAAAGTGAAGCTTCTCTAACCAAAAAGTGAGAGTATCATTAATATATGGGCATAAACATTAAATGAACTTTCTCCTGTCTTACAAGAATATTTCTACATTGTTCTTTCCTACTTGTATCCTTTCATTTCCTTTTCTTGTCTTATTGCTAGAGCTAAAACTTCAAGAATTATATTGAATAAGAGTAGAAAAAGTAGAAAACTTTGTCTAGGCCCTGAGTTTAGTGTAATGCTTTGAAGTTTTCCCCATTTAGTGTAAAGTTGGCTGTAGGTTTGTAGTATATATGTTTTATCATATTGGGATATAGTCTTCTTATTCCTAGTTTCTTTGGGGCTTTTATTAAGAAGGGATATTGGATTTGGTCAGAATATTTTCTGCATCTATTGAGATGACCATATGATTTTTTGTCCATTACAAATATGTTTTAAATTTATTAATTTTCATATGTTGGACTATCCCTGCGTCTCTGGATTGAAGTCACATTGGTCATGGAGTAAAGTCTTTTTGATGTGTCTTTGAATTTAATTTTCAATTGTTTTAGTAAGTATTTTTGCATCTATGTTCATCAGGTAGATGACTGCAATTTTCTGGTTTGGTTGTGCCATGATCTGGTTTTGGTATCAGGGTAACACTGTCTTCATACAAAGCATCTGGTAGCTTCCTTACTTTCTATTTTATGGAATAGTTTGAAAAGTAGTAATGTTATGTCTCCTTTAAAAGTCTGGAAGATTTTATCAGTGAGTCCATCTGATCCTTGAATTTTTAGTTGGTAGAATTCTTATTATTGCTTTGATCTCTTTGCTTATGCCTTGAAATTAACTAACAAAAGAAGTAAAATACTTTTACAATGAAAACTTTCAAGAATCGATGAAAGAAAATCAAGAAGACATTAAGTTCGAAAGACCTGCTGTGCTCATAAATTGGAAAAATAATGTCAAAACAGCTATATTGGGGCTGGAGAGAAGCGTCACTGGTAAAAGACATTTGCTTGCAAAGCCTGATGTCCAGGGTTTAATTCCCCAATGCTCACATAAAGCCAGACACACAAAGTAATGAATGAATTTGGAGTTCATTTGCAGTGGCTAGAGGTCCTGATATGCCCATACAAGCATGTTCTCTCTCTCTCTTTCTCTTTCTCTGTTTCTTTCTCTCTGGTGCTCTCTCTCAAATTAAAAAAATTATTTTAAAAAGGCTATATTATCAAAAGCACTCTACAGAGTCAACGAAATGCTCATAAAATTTTAATTCAGCACAGAAATAGGAAACTCAACCTTAAAATTCACATGGAAACACGGAAGACCATAGGTAGATAAAGCAAGGACATAAAATGTAAACATTTAATAATAAAGACATGCTTAATAAGTAAGTACATTGGTAGATTCTTCCTCTTTCAACACAATCATTTTACCCTAATAAGTGTACCCTTCCTGCCAGTGCATCTACTTATTGATGAAATGATAGTCAGATAGACCATCAGATTTTTGTGTATTTGTTGCGTATTTGTCTGTGACCAGAGCTGGGCCAAACAACTGTTAAGTGGCTGCTGCAAACTTGCCACTAGATGGCAGTGCCTGTGTGGATGGGAAACAAGTCAACCATTATTGGTACAGGCACATTGCAGTGGTGTCAGCCTAAAGTTCTTAGCTAAATGTCTTGAGTTAATAAACCAAAAAATTGTTGGAAAGTGAATAGAAATAGAATAATGCCAGGTATATGATCATCCCACATATCATGTTGTTCTATAGCATTATAGTAACAAAAACAGCATAGTACACACACACACACACACACACAGACTACAAGGCTCATATGAAAACCATTATGAAACAATTACATTTGCCCTATTTTTTTTACAAATATGCCAAAAATATCCATCTGAGGACTGAAGGGATTGCTTAGTGGTTAAGGCACTTGCCTGCAAAGCCAAAGGACCCAGGTTTGCTTCCCCAGGACCCATGTAAGCCAGATGCACAAGGTGGCACATGCGCTGGAGTTAGTTTGCAGTGGCTGGAGGCCCTGGCATGTCCATTCTGTCTCTGTCTCTGTCTCTCTCTCTCTCTCTCAAATAAATAAATTATTTAAAAAATATCCATCTGAGAAAATAGAGTCTCTCCAACAGGTGGTGCTGGGAAAAGTGGGTTTCCACATGCAGTAAATGAAGCTAAATTCCCATTTCTTTCTCTGCACAAAAATCAACTCCAAGTGGACCAAAGACCTGAAGAAAGATGTGAAGCTCTGAAACTATTAGAAAAAAAGTAGCAAAAATTCTTTAAAATATCAGTACTTGTGAACAGGACTCCATGAACTCAGGACTTAATGCAAACAATTTGCAATGGTATGACATGAAATTAAAAATCTTCATAGGAAAGAAGAAAAGAATGAGTGAAGAGACAGCCTACATAATGCAAAAAATCTTTATATACCTGACAAAGGGAATTTTGCTGCTGACCTGGAATCTAGAATGTGAAAAGAACTCAAAAAACTAAATAGGAATGGAAATAATCCAATCAGTAAATGGCTAATGAAGTGAATGAACAATCCTCAAATGAAGAAACACAAATGACAAACAAACATGGAAAAATGTTCAACTTCACAAGCCAACAAATCAAAAGCCATGCAAATCAAAACTACATGAAGATTCCATCTCTCACCCCACTTAGAATGGCAGTCATTAAAAATAAAAATACAGGGCTGGAGGGATGGTTCAGCAGTTAAGGCACTTGCCTGCAAAGCCACAGGACCCTGGTTCGAGTCCCCAGGACCCACATAAGCCATATGCACAAGATAGCACATGCTTCTGGAGTTCATTTGCAATGGCTAGAAGTCCTGGCATGCCTATTCTCTCTTTCTCTCTCTCTTTCTGACTCTCTCAAATAAATAAAACTTTAAAAAATAATTAAGAAAAACAAAAATATAGCAAATTCTGGTGAAAAGATAAAGAAAAGGAAACTTTCCACCCTGTTGGAGAGAATGTCAAGCAGTCATGCCACACGAATCGAGGTGGAACTTTTCAGAAAACTAGCCCGGCACGGTGGTACTCTCCTTGAATCAGAGCATTTGGCAGGCAGAAATTGGTGGATTGCTATAGTTCAAGGCTACCCTAAGACTACGTCGTGAATTCCAGGTCAGGCTGGGCTATAGAGTGAAACCCTACCTCACAAAACCAAAAGAAAAAAAAAGCTATTCCACTCTTGAGCACTTACCTGAAGGGCTCTAAACCAACATATGACATATATATTTACTTATAATTGTTAATTATAACACTTCATAATAGGTCAGTGATAGAATTAATCTACGTGTCCATAAACAGAGGAATGGATAAATAAAATGTTATATATACAAAATAAACCATGAATATATATACACATATGTATAAATTCATTTCAGCCATTAAGATGAAGAAAGCTATATTGTTCCCAGGGAAATGGATACTGTTGGAGATAATTGTATTACATGTACTAAGCCATTCTCATAATGAGAATTATCACACGTTTTCTCTCATATTTGGTTCCTAAACTTTATATAGATATAAAATTATGTATTTATATATATATGATGTGGAAGTATAAGTAAAATTAAGTAAAAAAGTGAACTAAAATCAGTGAGAAGAGTTAGAACAGGGATTATGTGGACAAATATGCTCAAAATATGTATATAGTTGGATGAAAATGTCTTTATGTTGTACATGTTGTACAATGAATATATATGTGTGTGTATTGCTTAAATGTCATGTGTAGTATTATATGTATATGTTGTATCACTACTATCTACATTTTATATATAAGGTAATTAGTGACACTGAAGACTGTTGTTTTCACTGTTTTTACCCCTTACCCCCAGCAATAAATATTGTATAATAATAATGTTATTGTTATGATTCACTGAGGTAACACATGCACAGTAGAATTTAGCTTTCTTTTTTTTTTTTTTTTTTTTTTTTTTTTTTTAGTTTTTCGAGGTAGGGTCTCACTTTTTGGTTCAGACTGACCTGGAATTCACTATGTAGTCTCAGGGTGGCCTCGAACTCTCGGTGATCCTCCTACCTCTGCCTCCCGAGTGCTGGGATTAAAGGCGTGCGCCACCACGCCCGGCTAGAATTTAGCTTTTTACAGCTGTAAAAAAAATTGTTATCTTGAGCACCAAGTTTTCCCAAATACTTAGAATAAAAAATAAAGCTACCACTCAACTCTCATATTTCTTTCAGAATAAGGAATTACATATTAACCATATAAGGTTTATTTTCATGGAGCCCAGTGTGGCCTTTTTTATAATCGCCAATAAAGCTTTTTAAAAAAATGAATGTGTTCCTTATGTTCTCAGGGTAATGACCCCTAAAATCATGGGACTGAGTTTCCTAGTTGCCCTGTGAAAGCTAAGAAATGCGAGTTTGCACAAGAATAACAAGGGCTTCCAATCTCAAGGCTTTTCCACTCTAACGTTTCCTGCCACGCAGTGGTTACGATACCAATTCAGATGGGTCTCCAGAGTAACTTGCCTCCCAGGAATGATTCAGTACTCTGAGCTGCTTCAGTCTCAGCATGCTCTGTACAACATGTCCCCATGTTCATAAAGGCAGGAAAAGAACATGCTTACAAGTTTTTCACATGAGCCATCAAATGTTCTGACATGACAGTGACGACTGTCACTAATCCACAATGCATTGTTAGAACTAGTCATGTAGATGAGCTGAACTGCAAGTTGTTAGGAAGTACATGCAGCCCACACTCCCAGGAGAAAAGGGCACGGGGGTCATGTCTAGCTCACATGAGTACTCTTTAAGGAGAAAGAAAAAAAAAGTTATTTTTCCTTAATATAGATGTGCTCAAACATTTTTGTTTCATAATCTTTTAATACCCATAAAAATATTGAGGGCCCTAAAACCTTTAGTTGGTGATGATTTTCTCTGCTAATGTTTACTATATTTGGTGTTGTGTGCCTGTAGCTCAGTAGAAAAGCATTCTTTTTGCATACATCATGCCCTGAGTTAATACCCAACACTAAAAAACCTATATTTACCGCATTTGAAATTGAAACTGAGAATATTTAAAAAGTGTTTTTAACTGACTTTCAGTGGGGTAAAATAAGTCTATTATACCTTAAATGAGTGATAGTTCTTAAATGAAAAATAACTTCTCTTTTTTTTTTTTTTCAAGGTAGGGTTTCACTCTAGCACAGGCTGACCTGGAATTCACTATGCAATCTCAGGGTGGCTTCAAACTCAGAGCAATCCTCCTACCTCTGCCTCCCAAATGCTGGGATTAAAGCCATGTGCCACCATGCCCAGCTAATAACTATATTTTTAAATGAAACAAAAATAGAGTGGAATTATTCTATATCTTCCAGAAATCTCTTTAGTGTCTTTATTATGTAGAAGACATCTAGATTCACTTATCTGCCTCCACAGTCAGTCTGTGAGATACCACTTTAGACTGAGAAAACCGCACTGTGTACCCGAGAGAAAAAAATAATACAAGTTACAAAGGCAAAAAGTTTTTCAGTGTTATCATTAAGGTAGCTTTGAACTCACTGAACCTATGAAAGCGTGTCAGAGAACATTCACAACCCCACCCATGCTGTTAGAAACCATCTAAAAGCAGCCAACATAAACCACCTTGTGGCAATGCCAAGCACACAGAGGTGAAATGTTCACCTAGAATGCCTCCTTCTATTTTCCATTACTTTTGTTCTGAAAGTTTTATTAAGTAAAATCACTGAAATTTGATTGAAAGTAGGCAGTGTCTAAATGGGAGATATACTTGCATGCTGTTTTTTTTTTTTTTCTGGAAACAATCTGTGAAAATTTTCTCCTTATCTTAAATAATATGATTTTCTTCTTCTTATGTGCCTTTTCAGCATTTTCTGAGAATCTGTAATTTTCTGATCAGCAGCTGAATAGGCACAGTGCATCCAGGCCCTCTTGAATCACTCTCTATTGGTCAGAGACCTAAATCTCATAGCATGGGGGCCTGTTTTCCTGAGCACACTTCTTGCTACCTGCGGGCTGTATGACCTTACCCATGTTTGAGTAGCTCTTTGATTTATGTCTTTTCATCACCTCAGCTCATGGTTCTGAAAACTAGAATAATAATGCTTCTTCCCATTGCTTTTTTATATAAGATACTAAAAAGCTAATAATTATTAGCAACTACTGCACACACATGTATGTACACACACCTTACTTCATACGCAATTCTGTATTAATTTGTATAAAACATGAACCAGTAGACCTCCTCAGGGAGATTCAGCTGAACTGTTTTCTATATTCTAAACCTCAATTCCCCACAGTGGGTAATTCTTAAATATTTAAAGTGGGAGAATGATTTTTTATAGATTCATGTGTTTGCTTGCTGGTTTGGGATGAGGAAGAGACATCATGTATTGAACAGCTTTCTGTCAATCACCTCAAACACTCTGGAGGAAGTGTGAGTCACAGAGAAGTCAAGATTCTAACTGCACAGACACTACACCTAAACCTGACAGGATCTGAAGACAGTATTCCCACAGTGATATAACTCGTTCTGTCTCAAGTCCACTCCTGATCAGGTCATATGCCTCTGAGTCACCGCGAGAGGGGGAGAGTCCCTCTGTGGTAGTTTAACTGTAACATGCCCCTTATAGCCTCATGTGCTTATCATTGAATTTCATACTTGATCCTCCTTGTCTGGTGGAGATTTGGGGAGGTACAACTTTGCTGGTAGAGATACGTCACTGTGGGAAAACTTGGCAGTTGATTAGTCCAGCTGTACCAGATGTTAGCTAGAGCACGCTTGCTGCTACCTCCCAGCTGACATGACAAGATGTGATGGTCAAGCTCTGCTCCAACATGCTTTACTTGTCATGATGGAATGTCCCTTCAAAGCAATTAGCCCAGATAAAACCTTTCCTGCATAAGTTACTTCTAATTGGTTGTTTTTTTTCTAGTTTATCATATAAATTAGCAATTTTTTATTATTTTTTTATTAATTAGTTTTGTTCTCAGCGAATACAGTCAAGTTGGTGCCATTGTTAGCCTCTCCATGTCCCACCCCCTCCCCCTGCACCCCTTGTTTTGTCCCAACAATGAGAAAGTCGATGCTTCACTCCCTACAATAGACAGTATGGTTGGTTTGAGATATAAAAGAGGTGAAGAAACTTCCTCAGGCTCTTTTCTTCTTTGGAGTCAACCTCTCAATCTATAAAATAGAACCAACAGTGTTTTCAAGGGTTCTGAAGCAGGTGGACTCCCTTATCAATTTTTTGTTCCACCTGCAAACATGCCCTTGGGTGTGATCTTATTTGCACCCTCAGAAGTGGGTCAGGGGGTAGTAAGACCCCAACCTACCCAGGGCTTTTATTGTAGACCACTCCACCCATTAATTCACTGGATAAACCTCAGATTTTGACTTCTCCCACCCCCCACCCCTACTCCATCTGGCAGGTCATTCTCTGTATTGCAGTCACTGGAGCATGGGAATGAGTGTGTACAAACTTGCAGGGGGTATAAGGCCTACATGGAGGGTACCACAGAAAATAGTCTCAAAACCAGTGATGTGAGAACAAGGCCCCTTCCATATCTTACATTTGTGCAATGGCCACAGATCATTATTTTTAGCTGTGCAGTCTCTGCCCTGGTATCCTCTGTGCCCTTGTCTTCCTAATCACCCTCTATCCTACATAGAGTAGGCCAGATCCCTGAGATCGGCCAACAGCCTGGAGAAGGTATGTGGTGGTTGGTATGACTGAAGCTGTCAGTGAAGATGTCATCATGTGAGTGCCTAGCCCCATAATCATCCTCAAATTATCCTCATTACGTGGCTCAGAATGGAGCACCTCAGCATTTAATACCATCTCCTCTCAGAGAAATCATACTCTGTAAAGATATGAGTTCAAGCCTGATTCTGCCATTGTTGCATATATGGCTCTGGGTAAATTTCTAGACTTTCTTCCATAATGACATATTATTGACATAATTATAACATTCATAATGATATAATTGTTGGCACATACTGTTTTATTCTGATTAGTTTATTATTATAATTCATGTTCACATTTATCAGCTGTGTGGTCTGTATGGTTGTACTAATTAGCATTGGCTGTCATAACAAAATATCATAGATTATTTTAAAAAGAGAATTTCTTTTATCATACTTCTGGATCCTGGAACTCTGAGACACAGGGGCTTCTATGAGGCAGGTATGCAGATGGTTTATCTTCATGACTGTCACAAACCTGCCTTCTCAGTTGTATTCTCACATAAGAAATGTAAAGATTATTTTTACTTTTTATGTTTACATTAGTCTGTGCTTATTGCTATAAAATCATGCCACAGGCTGGTCACTTCATAAAACCAAAGACTTTTCCAAAGCCTTGGGGTCTGGGACGCCCAGAGTCATAACATGAAGAGGTTCACTGTATAAATACTGTATAATTAAGGGTGCCTCTGATTCCAAGATGACAGCTTGTGGCTTCATCCCCATAAGATATGTATATCCACATAGAAGAGCAGATCAGAAGGGTGAGAACTCCTAAAAAGTTCTATATAAAGTCTTTAATTCAATGCGTGGGGGCTTGGTCCTCATGACTTAGTGACATCTGTTGTGAGCGCACTATGCCAGAAGCATAGAAAGGCATGTTTGTGTCTTTCCATAGAATAAAAATTTATTGACTAACCACAAACTCACAAGGCACAAGCAACAATTTCATTGGCAGCAATTTGCCAAGAAGTCCCAAGTCCCTTAAGGGCCCTGCATGGCAGATACAGATGCTTTATTCCAATCTTAGCTACTAATATTGAGCCTCACATCACACATTTTAAGTCACACAGTAAATATATATATATATATATATATATATATATATATATATATATATATATATATGTTGTTTATATGTAGGTTACAGAATGGCTAAAACAAATCAAGAGGTATCATAGACATCTGAATAAGAGGCAGAAGCTGAGAATCTGATGGAGATGTAGAAGGAGTATCTACATGAGTCAGATAGCTAACCCAGGCAGGGTTAGAGCCTGGGGCCAGAGGTGAGACAAACATCTGAGCTTATTGATCTGTTGATGGTCAGATGGTAGGGGGTCAGCACCATTGAGGTGTTAATTGTCCTCTTTTGTTATGGGGTCCAGGTGCAGGCGTACTCTTTCCTTAGTCTATTTTGTCTATTCTGATGTAATTTTAATACACCCACGTGCTCCTACAGCCCCAATTTACTTCCATAGCCTCACAGGGTGGCACTTTTTTGTATTTATGACTAAGTTATATATCACTCAATCTTTGCCTTGTGGGTGGTGTCAGACAGATGGTAGTGTTTACATGTTCAGCAAGGTGCAAAGTCACCTTGCCTCTGTGTTTGAACACTAAGTGGATTTAAGTTCATCAGGGGCAAGGCATATATTAAAAAGCCACTGTTTTTCACAAAATGGAATAGCTAAAAGTAGGACATTGCCTGATCCCAACAACCTCCTAAAAGACATACTTCCTGATACTATCACATTGATGATTTGGTTTCAAAGTAAAATATCACTCCATCAGTCCTATCAAATCAGGCCTCCATCTTTATGACCTCATTTAAAATGATTGTTAATAACTCTGTCTCAAGATACAGTCACATTAAGTCTTAGGACCTCAATATATGAATTTAAGGAGAATACAATTGAGTCCATGGCAGCATCCTGCATAAAATAGCTGATCCAACAATGTCCTCTAAGTATGCTTTCCACATCAGAAAATTGAGATGACTGTTTTTGTTCTTTTTGTCATGATATGATAATTAAATGGTAATATACTTAGCATATAATCAAGGACCCATAAACCCTCACTAACTCATTTTGTCTCCATCCCAAGTATTTATGTGACTTGTACATGCTATGTTATTTCCCTGACTTCCTACTTCTTAGAACTACCAATATTCAATGAGATGAGGATACAATAAGTATAGCTGGGCCATTATCATCATTATTTCTGTTACAGTTATTAGCTCTCCTCAATAACTGTGATCTTGGTCAAGTTCATTATCTTCTCTGAACCTCAGCATCCATATGAGATAAGATAGTAATACTCAGTAATATCTATAATATTACAGAATGTGCTATAATTATAGAATTGCTATGCTATGCCTTCTCCTAGCTTTTCTGTGCAGATAAAGTGGTAATACCATTGTCCCATTACCAACAATTTTTCCACAATGTGTTACTTCAGACAAACCCTTCCCCTTGTGTGCTGTGTGGTTCTTAAACCTTATTGTCATCTGTAATAATGGTCAAGTACACGAAGGAAACTTATTAACCTGATGTGTCACCCATTTGCTCTTCAGCCTGATACTGCACTAGCAATGTTACTGACATATAGGGTCTTTGGCCCTACCCTTGGAGACAAAACAAGCCTACTGCTGGGGCAGGGGGATGGATCCTACATTTATCACATTGCTTATTACCAAACCTGCCTGTGTAAGAGTGTAAGATTGGCAGTGCCCAGCATGCACTTTTACCACAGCATTGAAAACTTCTGGACAGGCATGGAAATCATGAAAACATACTATTCAGCCATAGAGAAATGGTTTTAGGTCAACCAAAATGAGCAAACACCACCCAAGCTGTGTCTGAAGGACCCAAAGGGCTCTTCAAAGGTATGACCAGCCCAGTCTTCCTTTGAAAGTTCTTTCACTCTCTGCTAGTAGAAACCTATCCTCCTCAGGCTGCAAGAAAGGACAGACTACAGCCTGGTGGTCTATATGTAAACCCTGGGCCATTTGTTGATTAGGTCTGTAGAAATCTTGGATTTGACTTGGCACTTTCAATTAATTATTCTTTATGCTCTATTCTCTTCTAAGGACATGACTTCTAGCATTTTAAGATACAAGCCAAGGTCTAATTAACCCACCTAAGTATTATTGAATATCATGACACCTTCCCAACATACCTTGTGGAAGTTCTAATCAATAATAAATTCATTGTCATTCATCATTTGAAATTCAGAACTAACTGAAAGAAAAATCTCATAGAATGTTTCCCTAAAGAGAAAAAAATGTATACTAACAAAGCCTACAAAATAGGTATTTACTCTCTTCCAAGTGGCGGAAATAAATTGAGTGGCTCCACTGTTAGTAAAATATTAATGACCATGTAAAATCTTTTGAAGCATGAGAAAATGAAATTCTCCAGTTTCTGTTCCAAAATACCATGCTCTATTGAGAGACCCTCAGATGGTAGGAGAAACTTGCATTTTGCGATATATGAATGTTGACATTTTCCCTCAAATATCCTTTTAATTTTTATATATTTATTTGAAAGGGAGAGAGATACAGAAATAGGCAGATAGAAAGTGATATATATATATATATATATATATATATATATATATATATATGGAGAGAGAGAGAGAGAGAGAGAGAGAGAGAATGGGTGTGCCAGGGTATCCAGCCACTGCAAATGAACTCCAGATGCATGTGCCCCCTTGTGCATCTGGCTTACGTGGGTCCTGGGGAATCAAATCTAGGTCCTTTGGCATTGAAGGCAAGTGCCTTAACAGATAAGTCAAATAATTTTTAAATCTAAGATTAAGCATGCATCCCTGGATTTGCAGAACACCTCTCTTAAGTAAGCTTGGACAACCTAGTCCCCACATCGTAACACTGATCTCACAGCCCTCAAAATTAATTACAGAATATGCTGTAATACAATGTTATAGTATTGGGTACAATGACTCAGGTTCTATTCCAGTATACCCTTTACAAAATGTCTACCTTCAAACTGGTCTTCAGCACACATACACACAAGGCACACCTCCTCCCCAAGACAGCTTCCTGAGCCTGTGGTAACAGCTCATGATGACTCCCAGTACTCTTTCATTCTTTATTGTGAGATGGTTTGACCCAGGTGTCCCCCATAAACTTACATGTTCTGAATGCTAGGTTTCCAGATGATGGAGATTTTGGAACTAATACCTCCTGGAAGCAGTGTATTGTTGAGGGCAGGCTTATGGTGTTATAGCCAGTTTCCCCATGTCAGTATTGGGCACACTTTCCTATTACTTTTGTCCATCTGATGTTGTAGATGGGGTGATGTCCACCCTCTGCTCATGCTGTCATTTTTCCTGCCATCATGGAGCTTCCCCTCGAATCTGTAAGCCAAAATAAACCTTTTCTTTTTTCCCCAAAAAGCTGTTCTTGGTTGGGTGATTTCTGCCAGCAGTGTGAACCTGACTGCGACATTGTTCATGTATGAAGAAGAAATCCACTTACAGTGCTTTGGGTTAGGGATAATAATCTCATTGTCAGATAAGTCAGTAACCAGTGCATAGCTAAGTTCTTTTCTAGTGTTTACTTCCAAAACATCTAAAAGCATCTCCTTAGCATTATAGGAAAGAAGACATGCTAGAAACTAATTTAGTAAGTCAGTGGGCTGCCTTCTATAAAAGAAAGTAGAGCGCCTGGTCTCCGTGCTGTCATCTGCAGTGTTATCCTAGGCATCTTAAGCTTTGGAAACATAAAGTACTGCAAGTGTGGAGTCCTTAACTAGTTACAATGACGCAGTTCTTGAGAAGTACATACCATGCTTTAGGAACTCAAAATAATTGTTTGGCAATGTCTTCGTTGTGACTAAAGTATAAGGTTGATTTGGATTTGTAGTCTAAATTACATAACTGGGCAATTTTAAAACACTCAAACTTTTCTAGAACATTTACTTTGTACTTTTGTATATTTCAGTGAGATTACTACAAAGTTGCACTCTTTACATATAGAGAAATCTAAGAAGAGAATCAAAGTCCTGACCTTCACTTTACTGATAACTGGTTTGAACAAAAGAGGATCTTTTTTAAAAAAATATTTTTTATTTTTATTTATTTATTAGAGAGCAACAGACAGAGAGAGAGCAAGAGAGAGAGAGAGAGAGAGAGAGAGAGAGAATATGAATGGGCATGCCAGGACCTCCAGCCACGGAAACAAACTCCAGATATGTGAGCGCCCTTGTGCATCTGGCTAGTGTGGGTCCTGGGAATTGAGCCTCAAACTGGGGTCCTTAGGCTTTACAGGCAAGCGTTTAACCACTAAGCCATCTCTCCAGCCCCACAAAAGAGGACCTTAATCAACTGTTTTCCAAAAGGATTTAATTCACAAGATTTAGACATGCTTTTTTTAAGGACAACAAGACTCCTAGAAATATAACATAATTTATAATTAGCTTTAAAATGAAATTCTTGATAAAATGCTCAACTTTATGCAGTATCAATATTATGATGAGAATGGCACATATACCTAGAGTATCACCTACTATATACAGACTCAATGAAATGGCACTATTGAAATAGCACTACTTCATCAGCTCTGGTTTTTGTATTAGAGAGGCAAGATGTACTACTACAAATAATTCAAGACTGAAAGGAAGGATTAGGCGTGCAAATGAAAATGTGATATTATTTGAGTCCTTTTGAGAGGTAGCATTAATAAGAAATGCTGTTTTCCAAAATGATTAGAACTAGTTCCAGAGGAACCAAATAAGAAAGGCTCTTCTATGTACATCTTACTAAAATGACTTAAACAATCAGGAATAAGTATATACACTGCAGGTGAGATCAGAAAGAATATGTGCAAGAAGGGCATTAGATGCTTAGAGAAATTACTTTATTATATAAATGGTTCAATATGCATATAGATCAAATTAAAAACTGTGAAACTGACTTGAAAATTGAAATATAAGAGTAGGCTTTAATTCAGAAAAATATAAGATAAATCTGAGTACTACTCATTATATAAACTACACAATAAATACAAAAATCACTGCCTTACTTCACTGCATACACACACATTATAAAATCCCTACTATGATAATGTTTGTTGGGAAATATTTCTTTAATCACAATTAAAATATTTCTAAGACTACATGAGACTAGGAATTATTCTGTTGAAATCCCTATTGAGAAATATTATGTACAATTTTTAAACCATTACCTCTGCATCTTATTTTCATATCTGCATTTGTGGAATGAAAATTAATTTGCTAAGCCCAATGACCAGTAGTATGACCTATCCCATTTTCTAGTGTTAAGTCCATGATGCATTTATGAATTTATTACATTTTGTCTGAGAAGGTATACCTCCACTCCTTACTAAAGAAGTCAGCTGGGTAATAGTGACAAAGTATGATTTTTGTTCCTTGTTTGACTTAAATCAAATCATTTCTGACACAGTTCAAATCCTTAGGAGCCTATCTATGGCCAATTCAAACAAATAAACACTCAAATAAGCAAAGGAGAATGAAGTCCTGCTGTCATGCATTTCACTTAATAGTTGCTTTGCTGATGTATCCAAGAAGAGTGTTTGAAAGGACAGTATGTATTTTCCTGTGATGTCAAAATGTCAATTTAAAATCCATCTGTTTTAGCAGAAAAATAATACTTTGTCATAAATCTGAGCTAACAGCCAGTATTCTACCTGGCACCCAGAGGAGATTGAGAAAAATCCTCTATTGTCCTAGTACAATATTAGTTATTATTTATAAGGCCTTAAGAAAAAATAGTTGTCTGACATCCGTATAGTTTTCCAAGAGGAAGCATTCCCCTTTTCCAACAGTGTTTAAAATATACTCAGACAGCTAGAGGTATTGTTATTTTCCTTGATATTGAATTATTTTCTAAGATTGTTGTCTTCAAAGAAAATATACCAAATATTGATGTTTTGGTTCGTTCCACAGCTTCCATGCCAAAAGACAAGAGAAAATCAGGAGTATAATAAAACTTTTCTCCCACTGTGCTGTAAATACATTTCATTCAAACCTTGTGTGATATCTCTCAAGTCTGCAGCTGACAGAATTTTAAGATTGGAAGCATATCAAAGCTAAGATTACCAAATTAGTACCAATTTAGAACAATTTAAAGTTGTATAATCTTGTATAAAAAAGTACAAGCTGAGGCTCTCTTATTTACCTAGTGACACATATAGCTTCAATTTATTGCTTTACTTTTATAAGCAGAGTAACTATCTTTAAAAAATAATAGCCTGTGGCTTTCTGGTTAAAGTTAAGATGAAAACCCTGTGGAAATCACTGAGCAGCCTAATGAAGACTCATATTTCAAAAACATATATATATACCACATTTAATGAACTAACCAAGGAGACCAATTTGCTTTTAATAAATAAAAAATTGTGTGGTTCTATCTATGCCATTTTATCTGAGATGTGATAAAAGTATACTGACAATTCTCATAACATCAGGTTTGACAAATGAGAATGAATGGGATATATACAAAGGAAGCTGTGACTATAGGGAATGAGGCAATGACTTCTCAAACCAGACAATGTTTCTGAGCTTATTTTGAACACCTTCTAGTATTGAGCTAGATTTCCTATCCTCTACCCAAGCTATAATAAAAAGCTTTTCATTTGAGTTAAGTATAATTTGAAAGGTCAGTCTCATCAGACCCTATACCTTGATATATAAAATGAAAGATCAAGTCATTGATTTCCTTGCTGACTTCTCAGGTATCCATGACACCATGCATCAGGACTGTGCTGTGTAATGGGGCCAGCTCAGTGAACAAAACATATGTGGTCTCTGGGCCGCTGAAACCTGGGGCCAATGAGAGAAAATAGATGTCATGCACACATCCACATAGATTTCAGTCTCCATGGTGCTAGGTACAGTAAAGCAGTATAGGGGGAAGGGGAAACATTCAACAGAGACTTGATCTTTACCTAGTCTGCTTTTGTGAAAAGAAAAGCTTGTAGATAGACATAACAATTTCCAAAACAGCATTGTGGTTGCAATTGAGAAGCCAAAAAGAATATAAGGTTGGAATGAAAAAAGAGCATCAAGGAAAGATAGGGCTGTAGAGCTGGCATGAATCCAGATTAGGTGAGTCCCTTGAGCCACATCAGGTATTTGAGACTTTATGCTGAGAAAGAAAAATGGCCCAATTAGAAAAAGGGATGATGTGATTTGATTATCCCTAAGTGGATTCTTATTCCAAAATCCCATAGGAATGTGTTTTTTCCTAGTACCTAAATGTGAATAGCAGGAGGAGCATTTTCTGATTGTCCAGGTTATGAAATAACATGTGCTCAAAACACAAGCTGATAAGTGAGCTTCATTGTTACATGGATAAACTTAATTTAGGTCATTAGCTTGAATTCCTCAATTGCAGATGATAATATAATTTAGGTTTTGCAATTCATGCTAAACTAAGTCCCCTCTACATTAGATTTTGATATGTTTAGAAGGACTCCTTCAATTCACATTGATCCTGAGGATTCTCCTAACCATCTCCTTCCCATCTGGTTTTCCGCTGCTTTCTTCCTGGACATAAATTATGCTTTCAAAGTTATTTGTGGCATTGAGTACCTGGCTCAGGACACATCATCTTGTCTAGTCATCTAAGAAGCTAGACTTTTCTGGTGTTGGCCTCCCTCTACATCTAACCCAAATCATTCATGATTGTTTTTCCTCCTCCTCGTAAGAGACTAGGTCTTTTCTTCCCTTTCTCTAGATATGGATTTTCATAAAAGGTGGGAAGTCTCAAAATCCTCCACTCTGTAATAGGGGACACAGGTCTTTTTGACTTTCAAATTTCCACAAAACATTTATGTGTTTATATTTGTTTCTCAGTCCCGCTCTCTCCACCACCTACCCAGGCCATGATTCCAGGCAGCCTCTGAGTTCTAGTCCTGTTTCCTCTGATCTTCCAACCACTGATCAAGCCTGACAGCATGTGTGTGGGCAGCGCTTTCATAGCATCCCCGCTGTTGTTCCAGTCTATAGATTATTGTGTAAATGCTGGCCCTGAATCCTCTAGGTTTTCCTGTTGATATTCAGAGCCCATCTTTTGGAATCCAAACAAAACTGTTCTTTCTGAATAAATTCTATTTATTCCAACTCAAAAAACCTTCAAATTTCAGACACTGGCTTTGCAATAGATTGATAAAAGTCTACCTGTGAGCTCAAAAGCTAAGAATTCCACTCTTTGTTCCCTTTACATTAGTCTGTATGCTCCCTTCAGTGGGACCAATGTGCCTTAGCTCTCAAACTGGTTCTGTTGGCACGAAGGTCCCAGGATACAAAGGGAAACTTTCTAAAAAGTAAACAACATCTTTTTTTTTTTCAAAATGTTAACAGTAAGTAACTGATAATAAGATTTAAAAATGATATTAGATGGTACAAGATTAAAAATACAACCTCCTATGTTAATTTGTAAAGATATAAAAATAAAACACAATATTGTTTCAGATCAGTTCTACCCTTTTAATATACTTATCCATCCAAATATGCAATAAAAATTAAGTTATGCCATTGACATAGATTAATAAAATTGGACTTTTTACTATAAGCATGAATACACTGCATATAAATTTTGCTCAAGTACAATAATTAGAATTCCATTCCTTCCTCATAGTTCTGGTACTTGTATCAACAAGATTTCAGTAAGAATTGAAGCATATCTTTTCCTGAATTTAAAATTTTTGTTAAGATATGCATCATATCAAAATGTTGTATAAGACTATGTTACTCTCAGAGTCGTACAGTAACTATAAGCAGAAGCATCAACTGAGAGATTGTTGGAAATGTAAACCTGCAGGTCTCCCCTCACATCCAGTGAACCTGAGTTAACACCAACCTAAGTCATCTCTGTGTTTTCTCCTCTACCTAAAGTGTAGCAATACAATTAAACATAAGGCTATGTTGTAATATTATTTATCTGCTAGTCAATACTGAAATACTTAGTGGGCAGGAGAGATGGCTTAGCAGTAAAGGTTCTTACCTGCATAGCCAAAGGACCCAGGTTTGATTCTTCAGTACCCACATGAGACAGATGCACAAGGTGATGCATGCATCTGGAGTTCATTTGCAGGGGCTGGAGGCCCTAGCACATGCTTTCCTTCCCTCCATCCACCCCCCCTTCCTCTTCCTCTTTCTCTCTCTCAATTAAATAAAAATATTTTTAAAGAAATACTTTCCTAAAAAGTTACAGCATTTAGCTTCTAAAGAGCCAAGCACAGAATGAGTGACAGTTCAATATCAGTTCCTAGTCTCTTCCTTCCATGCAGCAATGAATCAGTTCCAATAGCATGACACTATATAAAAGTATTACTCATTAATACTCACTCTGTTTGGTATCTCAATTATCCTGCTAGAAATAAATGTCTTTGAATTGTTTCCTAAGAAAACACCTTATGGTTTCTCTGATATGTGATATGTGTGTGCTTGCCCACACATGGTCATATGGATATATGTTCATATGTATGGTTGGAAGCCAAAGGGTATAAAGAGAAAGTACTGAAGAAATTATGATTTTTAAGACTTTAAAAATGTCCATTGAAGCAATCTATATTAAAATCATTTTCATGAAAATACATATTTATTTGCTCCATTAAATATGTGATACCATGTGTAGTATGTTTTCCAATGCTCACCATAAAACAGTATTGTGACCTTTTCCCATCACCATCCACTTCTGCATTAATGCATGGCCAAACCTCCTGAACCAGACTGAAACCCAGGCTAGGCAATTACTCAGTCATTTGCAGTGTCAGGTATGGTCTGTGCTCTAGTTGATGTTTATAAATATTTATTGATAATGATGTCTTATAAACCTGTCCCAATTTTCTATGAATCACAGAGATTGCCTTCTGGAATTGTACGGGTTCTCTGACTGACTCTAAGTTTCATTTTAATTATTTAATCCTGGCATGTCAATCTTGAATAAATTCTTCCAAACTGCCTTGAAATACCAAATTTTGAAGTCTTAATATGCCATTCTTCTTCCAGGTGTCTAATTCTGTCTCAGAAAATGATTCAGTATTGATAAATTGTGCACACTGGACCTCAAAATCCATTCTCAATCACTTCTCAGGCAGAGGGAATGTCTCATTTAAAGCCGTGTGCTATTTCTTTGTTCTCATGAACAGTGACACTTGGTGGCAAAGTAGCTGCTTAGGTGGAAATGTTGGGGAAGGACTTTTCTCCACCATGACTTTCCATGAGACCAATTAACCTAAGAAAACTACAGTTCCTTAAAACTAGTCATAATTTGTTGTCTGTCAATTGCCATGCTATGCTCTTTCAATCAGTACCTCTGAATCTCACAATATTCTATGAGGTAGTTGCTATTATCACTATTATTCACACTTCACAGGTAAAGCAAACCCGGGAACCAAAACCAAATAGGAAAGATTGTAACCAGGATTCAAAGGTAAGCTGTTGTGCTTGAAAGCCCCTCTGTATGTCTTTCACTACTGTGAAATTTTCCTAATATAGTTCTCTGGCCTTAACTGTCCCACTGTGCTTAAATAGCATTGTTTTGGTTAATATAATAAACCTTCACATTTCTAAATAGAAATATGCAAACACATACATGGTCACAAATAAAAACTTAAAAATAGAATGATTATGAATCATAATTTATATGTGCATAGTGACATACACCTCATATGAAATAGAAAGACTGATAGACTGAAATTAGTGGAGTTTGCTAAATAGTGGTTGCAACTTTAAAGCATGAAAGTAAGTGAACAAGCAAGACATGGAAAGACATATAACATGTTTTCCTCTATTTGTGAGGGCTGTGTGTGTGAGTGTGTGTGTATGTGTTAGCATGGAACTAGGGAGAGAAGGGGGAAGGGATAAGACTAGTAGTGAATAGAGATGAAAAAGAAGGTAAATATGGGCCAAATGGTCACAATGCATGATATACTTGAATTTTCTACATAGAACCTAAAACTATGTACAATAAATGCATTCAAATTACTATAAACTATGTAGGTATGGCAATCCATGCTTTTAATCTTACCATTGGGCAAGTGGAGGCAGGAGGACCAAAAGTCACCATCAGCATCCTGGGCTAGATAGAGATTTCAAGACCAACCTTGGCTACATGAAACATTGTCTCAGAAAACAAAAGAGAGAGAGAAAGAAAGAAGAAAAGAGAACATAAATAAAATGAGAATACATTACCATTTCTTCGAGTAACTTTAATCCCACAGATATCAATGCCAATGGCCAAATATACACTAAAGTGAAAAGTTTTGTTCTATAAGTAAAGGAGACACATGTGGTGACTCTTCCAATCTGCATGTACACATGTGGCCTTACCTAGTAATATGCAAACATAGAGGACAGTTTTTTTTTAAAGAGAACATCCTTATGACCCTCTGAATTCACAAGTCTACTTTAGGAATTTGTTCATTCCGTCTGCATGGGCATCATGATGGGCTGAGAAGCTTATTAACTATCATCAAAAAGGTCCTTTTGGAATTATCTCCCCTCGTCTACTTCCAAGGGAAATCATTTGTGGGTTTCTTCAGGGCAATGGTTATCAACCAAGTGCTCAGGCTCATCTTCAAATGTTCTGAACCAAATTTACTATAATAATGATAACTGCTCTTTCAGCAGCCTGATCTTTTTTAACTGCTGTACATCTTTTCATCTATTTCCATTTCCCTAAGGTAGAGTGCAGGCTAAGAAATCATCAGACCCATTTTCAATACTATATATAATCAGAAACAATTTTGATAATCATACTATTAGTGTGCATAACCCCTCCCTTCAGAACTCAGCTAAAAGAGTCACTGAAATGTCCTAGTCATGTTCACCTGCTCTATTTATAATCTGCAAATGTCAAATTTTCTTAAAGAATCCTATGAGTTTTGCTTGATAAAGTGAGATGATTCTTTTGTAGCTAGCAAAAAAAAAATAATTAATGAAATCCAAGCACCTGCTTAAAATTGATCTTTAAGATTCTTTAAAAATGTTCTTTAGTTAATTCAGATGACACACTTTTGTACCTTGGATCAAGAATAGTTTTTTTAATGCACGATTATTTGGGAAAGAATATCAGATTTATTACCTTTGCTAATGAACACTTAGATAAAAGTGATATTCTCAAGATAAGGGTCCTCATGGTGTGAGCTCTGATTACCATATATTAACTTTCATTTCAGTTTTGAATTATATAAGAATAAATGTGATGGCTTTTACAGATAGAAACTGGGCTCCTCCAAAATACAATCTGTCATAATTTTCATGTTCCCCATTACTTTTATAATGTCACAAATTAGTGGAACCAGAAATCATCATTTTACAAGAAATTCCTGAACATTAAGTAGCAGCAAGGTCTGAACCAAAAAGATTCAGTATTTAAGCTTCAATTGTTAAGAATGTCTCTGTTAACTCTGAGTGGGAAGAGAGTGCTGACTCTAAGGATGGTCAGGGAATTTGCTGAGACGGGGCTTTCCCATGCATTCCATATCCAAGAGCGCACTCCACTTCTCCATCCACTTCTCACAGCAGAACTTAATGCAGCCTCAAATGTCAGAGAGTGCAATCATTGGATAACTCCAGGGTACAGAGTAATCATGTTTTATATCTCCAATATTTGACACTACACCACAACTTCTCAGTACCATACAGTGCTTTTAGGACCACAGAACTCTTGCAAAAAAAAAAAAATGTCCTTCTCTGAGGAATCTTGGGCAGTCAGATATATCAAGGCACTGATGTAACCAGAATTAAAAAAAAAAAAACTGTTTTGATCATATAACCAACTTGATTAGAATACAAAAAAAATCAAACACATTTATAAATTGTAACAACTCTTGGTAGCTTTCCCATAAAATACCATAAAAACTTAGTAAAGTATTGGATGTTCTTGTATATCTAGAAAATAACTCAGTGCGACAACTGAGAAATGACACATTAACATCATAAATTGTATGCTTCTACTTACCCATAGTTTTATTCTGTATATATCTTTTAAAGTATCTCTCCAAATGGCTATTGTTTTAATTAATTTATTTATTTATTGGAGACAGAGAGACAGAATTGGCATGCTAGGGCCTCCAACCACTGTGAACGAACTCCAGACAGATGTGCCTGTGCCCCTTTGTGCATGTGGCTTAAGTGGGACCTGAATAATCGAACCTGGCTCCTTAGGCTTCACAAGCAAGTGCCTTAATGGCTAAGCCATCTTGCCAGCCCAAATGGCTATTTTTTTTTTTTTTAGTATGAGATGACCAAATTAGGATTAAATATTAAACCCTTTTGTTGTAATAAGACATGCACATGAAAATGTTTACAGAAGTGAAGAACACAGTATGTTATTATAAGGGAAACATATCAATATAGGAAACCCAGACTCTCACACATCTCTCTCCTTACATTTCTTTCCAACAACCCTGTCATGTGTTCTAGCCTGAGGTATTGTGGAAGCCATTGAAAAGTGAAGGCCTCTTATCCAAATCCCTGGGAATGAGGCATTCTGAAGTGTATTCACCTGTTCAGTTGAAGTTTTCTGATGATTAAAGCTCTGGTTGGTATTTAAAATGAAACTGCATGGGATCTACTGAGCCATAAATGATAAAGTTGGCCATTTCAGAATTCTTGGGCCAAACACACCATGGGAAAATAAATGTTCATTGTAGAATTTTATTATTGTTGTTTTGGTATTTTTTTAAGTTAGCATACCAAATAATTGGGTTGTATCATCACATTTCCATACATATTCATTCTGATGGGTCCCTTTCCTCCATTCCTCACTGTTATTCTTCTGTCCCTTGCTTGCTGGTCTTTTTCCTTTCCTCCAGTTGGCATTCCAAGTCCCCCTTCAGCTAGTGTATATTATTTAATGTAAGCTTTTTAAATTGTTTTACTACACTTAAATTCACAAAGATAGCCCCTCCCTTGATTAACACCACAGCACAATAGCATGGCTTTTATTCTATAATGGGCAGCATTTTTATTAACTTTTGCATACTCATTATTTTACTAAGCATTTCATTAGATTCATCCATGTTATTATATGTAACTGGTTTATTCATTTGCATTGTCACATGATGTTCAATATATGAATATGACCAAACTTGTTTACTAGTGTGGCCTTCTGTAGTCCAGATAGTCCTTGAACTTGGAATTCTCTTGATCCACTCTCCTGAATAACTGTGATTTTAAGGTCCTTTCAATACACCTGAGTGATATTAATTAAAATGCTTTTGCTGGTTTGCCATCCATATGCAAGTGTATTTTTATTGAATGAAGTATATGTACAATGCTGAGGCTGGCAGAAAACACCCAACCAAGAGCAGCTTGTGGGAGGAAAGGGTTTATTTTGGCTTACAGACTCAAGGGGAAGCTCCATTATGGCAGGAAAAATGATGGTATGAACAGAGGGTGGACATCACCTCCTGGCCAATATCAAGTGGACAGCAGCATCAGAAGAGTATGTCAAACACTGGCAAGGGGAAGCTGATTGTAACATCAATAAGCCTTCCCCCAACAATGCATTGCCTCTAGGAGGCTCCAATTCCCAAATTGCTACCAGTTAGTGACCTAGCATAAAGGACACATAAGGTTATAGGGACACTTGAATCAAACCACCACATTCTACCCCTGGGCTGCATAAACTAACAATCATACATGATGTAAAAATGCAATATAGTGAGTCCAACTCTAAAAGTCCCCATAGTTTTTTTTTTTATCACTTCCAATGGTGTTCAAACATCCTCTTAGTCTAAGCCACATTACCAAATAATAATAATAATAATAATAATGGCACGGAATGAATATTTACACTAAAGAAGATGGTGCTTGGTGTAGCAAAAAAAAAAAATGTATTCAACCAATACAACCAATATGTGATTTAAAACAAAAGGCAAACATCAAACTCTGTAGCTCCAAGTCTGACACTCTAACCAGTGTCATGTCTCCAAGTCTGATGATTCTAACCAGTGAACTATCTCTGGAATACTAATTCCTCCCCTCCAGCTAGGCTTCTCACAGTCCTGGAAAACTTCATCCAGTGTCAGTAGCTGTGCTTGACAGCCATCCCACAGTTCTGGCATTTCCTGGATCTACACTGCAACCCATGGTTCATCCACATAACTCCATCCACCCTTCCTGCAAATAATCCAACAAGCCTGCTTCATACTGCCTATAACCATTTCCAAAATCAAAACTGTGCTGCAAATCCAGTGACTCTCTCTTTCCTGCATCTGTTATATGCAATATTACCAGGTAGACAAACATTTTTTTTTTTTTTTTGCAGGGGGAAATAAAGCAAACTTTAGAG
Organism: Dipus sagitta; assembly: GCA_036346955.1. Taxonomy (NCBI): domain Eukaryota; kingdom Metazoa; phylum Chordata; class Mammalia; order Rodentia; family Dipodidae; genus Dipus; species Dipus sagitta. Next base: position 60,682,861 of record CM070782.1, read on the forward strand.
AGCAGGGCACTCCTTCAGCATTCACTACACTTCAACAGAGTCTGTATTCTTCCCTTTGTTCAACGCAGATCATCAAACCCAATCTCAATGGCTGTAATCTCTCAAACAATTGCAGCTGAATAGGCAACAGTTTTAGCCCAAAGGTTACATTTCTTTCTGTGCTATAATCCTTCTGTGCATACCAGTCAATTTCTATGCAATGCAACCCTGCATGAGTTCTCAGGACACAGGCAGACAGAATGTAGCAAGCCTTTCACACAAACTGCTTCTAGCCTAGTTCCTGCAAAGTTCTTTCTCACCCTTATAATGTAAACCTCATAGTCCATAGTTCTTACTGCATTTAGGTCTTTCAACTTGGACCAATATAGTCTATCAAATTGTACGTACAGCACTGCATGACATCTCTTAGGGTAAAGTTTCAAATCCTGCCACATTCCTTTCAAAACTAAGCTGCAAAAGGCTAAAAGCCTTACAGCCAGGTTTCTAGCAGCAATGACCCCACTTCCCAGTACCAATTTTACTGTTTCAATCAATTGCTCCTTGCTTTGACAAACATCCAACCAGAAACAGCTTGTGAGAGGAAAAGGTTTATTTTGGCTTACAGACTTGAAGTGAAGTTAAATGATGGCAGGGGAAAATGATAGTATGATCACAGGGTAAACATCCTCCCCTGGCCAACATCAGGTGGACAACAGCAGCAGGGAGTGTGCGAAACACTGGAAAGGGGAAGTTGTCTATAACATACGTAAGCCTGCCCCCAGCAATACACTACCTCCAGGAAGCCCCAATTCCCAAATTTCTACTAGTTGAGGACTTAATATTCAAAACACATAAGTTTATGAGGGACACCTGAATCAAGCTATCATACTAGGTCATAGGGTTACAAATATTCATATTTAATTTTTGATAATAAATACCTTTCTGAAGTAGCTGGAAAAATATGCATATTTATGAATATCATTTGAGAATTCCTATCGGTAGATCTATATCTGTTATGACAATTAATATAAATAAATATTCCATTACCTTTGCCAACTTAAAATTGATTCCAGAAAGACTCATTAATAGCAGATACAAGTAATTCACATATCTAACAAAGGATTTCTTTTAAGTACTTGAAAAAAATTCCCACAAATAAATGAAGGAATATCTGTGTTGTCTTTGCCCTAATGTCGTTTTAGGAATCTGTTACATCCATATGATCTCAGTTACCTGAAAATGTGGTTACTGATAAAATATGATATATGGTTTGACATACATATGCATATCATTATAGGTCATTGCTTTGAAGAAAAATGGATAAATTACTCTAAAAAAATAAATCAGGGTAGCCGGGTGTGGTGGCGCATGCCTTTAGTCCCAGCACTTGGGAGGCAGAGGTAGGAGGATCGCAGTGAGGCCACCTTGAGGCTACATAGTGAATTCCAGGACAGCCTGAGCTAGAGTGAGACCTTGGGGGAAAAAAAAAAAAAAAAAAAAAAAAAAAAAAGAAGAAGAAGAAAGAAAGTCAGGGCAATACCAAGAAACAGATCATAAGGAGTAATGGTTTGTTTTTTGTCATAATTTCAGAGATTGTATTCTGTAGTTGTTTGGTATATTGCTTTGGGGTCAATGTTAAGGACATATATAATAGCAGAAGTGCATGTGAGAAAAATACTAGTCATCTTTGGGAAGTGAAAGAAAATGGAGACAAAAAGGGACTGGATTCCTAACATTTCCCTCGAGAGCATACTCCGGTGAGTTAAATCCTCCTTCTAGGTTCCACTTGTTACAGGATCTACCATCTGATAGTAGTGGCAAGCTGACTACCAGCTCTGTAATATATAGGTCTTCAACTGACATTTTCAATCCAAGACTAAAGGAGGAAGAGAGAATAACAAAAAGAGAAAGAAATTTTACATAGGAGAGATGAGAAATATCTTCTTTGTAAAGATAAAACATGCATTGAGTCAGAGCAATAGAAATGAAGTTACGACAGTCAAAGTTGAGCTCTGACAAAGCTGGGATCTGAGATCCCTGAATCTGACAAGAGGCACGTGGAGAGGTTCAGGAAAGCACACCTGGTGATTATTTTTGAAAAACTGCCATAGGAACAGTATGGGTAGTACAGAGGTTTTAAGGAGGACAAAAAGTGAGGAAGTAAAATTTCCAAGGACTTTGGAATTTATATTTTACTGTTATTAGAAATCACTAACTTCTGGGGAAAAAAAAGCTAATTTTTTAAAAATATCACTCTACTTACATTTTTATAGTAAAATAAATGATAGTATTGACAGCTGAAAATCCATGAAAGTTCAGAAAGCTCTTCCATAAATGATGTCTGATGGCTTTATTATAGCAGTAGTAAGCAGTAAGGGAGAGAAAGTATATATAATGAATATGAAGATAAATATGTTTGAAGTATCAGGGAATAAAATCTAAGAATGACTCTAATATTGCCATGTATATAAAGTGGGTGAATTTTTTTTTTTTTTCTTGAGAAAGGAAAGTTTCGATTGGGGAAAATGTGCTCAGAAGATGGAAATCAAGAATTTGATGTGAAGGCTGGAGAGGTGGCTTGTCAGTTAAGATGCTTGCATGTGAAGCCTAAGAACTCATGTTCAAATCTCTAGGTCTCCTGCAGCCAAGCATACAGTGACGCAAAGTACGCAAGGTCGCACATGCAACCAAGAGGGCGCACACATCTGGAGTTTGTTCACAGCAGCTGAGTGCCCCAGCCCACCCATTCTCTCTCTCTCAGAAAATAAAAATAAAATAAATAAATAAATAAATAAGAGAGAATTTGAATTGTGACATATGCTAATTTGAAAAGGCCAATTAGTCATCAAAGTAAAACCCTGGATGCACAAGAAAGTAGAACTAAGAGGAATATTTAAAGCTAGCAATAACATGCAGAGTATGCAGGATCTTTTTTCATAAGAGTCCTGGGACAAGACGCAAGCACTCCAAGAGTGACTGGAAAATCCAAGTTCCTTTCCACTTATAACAACCTCTGCATTCTAGGCCATGCAGTCAGGGCTCAGAAGAAAAATCTTCCTTAAGTCAGAAGTTCTAACACCTTGATTAAGCAATAACCATGTTTGGGCTTTGAGAAAAAGTGACCTTCAGGAGAAATGATGTCTTGATCTCTTGTAAATGCTTCACTGGGAAAGATATTCTCTTGAGAAAGAAAATTGACTTAGGACCAAGTTAATACTTTCCATTCAGCTACTTGTATGGTTATTGATCAACTGTGGGATGAAGCTAGCTTACATGTAGAATACTTACTTTAAGGAGACCCCCATCATAAACATTTTTTAAAATTGTTTTGTTTATTTCTATGTATTTATTTGAGAGCAACAGAAAGAGAGAGAAAGAGGCAGATAGAGACAGAGAGAATGGGTTACCAGGGCCTCCAGCCACTGCAAATGAACTCCAGATGCATGTGCCACCTTGTGCATCTGGTTTACATGGGTCCTGGGGAATCAAGCATTGAACCAGGGTCCTTAGGCTTCACAGGAAAAATGCTTAACCACTAAGCCATCTCTCCAGCCCATAAGCATTTTTAATAAGACAAAAATTAGTCATTTATAAACAACCTTGCACTTTTCTGTTTCATGCATGGAGATTAAGCGCAATGCAACTATCAGGCCATCTTGCTATCTTACTGTTGTCAGCTATCACATTGTGAGAACCATCCTACTGGTCAAGACGTTGTCTCGTGCAAAGCCCTGTGACCAAGGACTCTTAATACTTCTGAGAACTTAGCTTATGTGGAGGATGGCTTGTCACTGTACTCTAAAAATCTAAGCAGTAAGAACCCTTCTACCCCAGATTTTCTTGTGCTTCTTTTAGGGTAATGTCTGTCCTCACATGTCATTTTCAAGAAATGTGTAACAATACTTACTTAAATCATTTCTATCAATTCATTTTTCAACTAACACATAACAAGAAGAATTTGCTAGCACCTGGATTTCCAATAAATACTATGAACAATGAGAAACTCTTTCAATTATTATGTTGTTAATTCTCCTTTGATAGAATGAGGAGGAGATTGGAAGGTTCCCTTTCCCTTGCCTGTCTGCTCTTCACCTGCCTGTTACCTCAGTGTTTGGCAGAAACAGAGAGAATAATTGGGGATTATGTTTATCCCATCTGTTGACATCTGGAAAAAGCCCCAGGCAAAAGTCAGCAGCCGCTAATTCAAATAAGTACAGTTCCTTTGGCAACATTTCTGTTTGAAAGATTTAAAATCCCTTTCTTGTCCATCATATTTTTCCATATCTAAGATTTGCCACATAACTATTGTATTAGAAAGCAGCTCAAATAATACTCTAAATAATTCTTATGTTTCTAATAAGGGAAGGCATAGGAAACAATAATGTTTTAATAGCCCAACTTTGAATAGCCTCACAGATACAGGAAAGTTTGCCTTGCTGCTTCACATTGTATACTTCAATTACTGAAATATATTCCTTATTAAATATTCCTAATTGCTTTTTGTTATTCAGATGAAGCTTTATGCTCTAAATCACCCCAAACTTAAGGAGCAGTTAAACTAGTTCCCAGGATAATAAAGCAAATTGAGATATTATTTTTATATTTATATTTTATATGAGATATTATTTTATGCATTTGTTAGCTAGGAAAAGCAGTGTTCCTTCTTTTTTTTAAAAAAATTACTTATTTATTTGAGAGTGAGAGTGTGAGAGAGAGAGAGAGTAAAAGAGAGAGAGAGAGAGGAAGAGAATGGGTATACCAGAGTATCCAGCCACTGCAAACAAACTCCAGATTTATGTGCCACCTTGTGCATCTGGCTTAAGTGGGTCCTGGGGAATTGAACCAAGTTCCTTTGGCTTTGCAAGCAAATGCCTTAACTGCTAAGCTGTCTCTCTAGCCCAGTGTTCCTTCTTATTTGTGACCAGTGATTTATAGCTACCATCACCTTAAAGGTCAAAATGGTGTGGCCACCAAGTCTGTCAGAAACAAAGTCAATATGCTTTGACAAAGTTGTTGCAACGTGGCTGCCTGCATTGTGAAAGGAGAGGGAGAGAGAGAAAGAGAGAGATAAAAAGAGATATAGAGAGAGATAATTACATAGCAATCAGTTAGTTGATTTTAGTAGTTTTATAGTTACATTTTCCTACAGCTATTCAAAACAAAAGTTTTCATCTTTTTTTTTTTGTCCTGAGGCCTTGCTTCTTAGCTATTTCTAATAAAAATGTCATAGTTTAGCTTTTCCCGTTAACAGAATTGGTCATACACACATTGCTTACAAAGTGTGACTATTGCTGAAAAACTTAATCATTTACATTCATTATGTTTCAGTCTAAAGCAATTGGTGGATCCTTGCAGGGAATAAATAAGAATTGCCCCTGACTCCTTAGAAACCACAGATTCTTTCAGCATGATCACTCCACATCACCATCACCATGGACAGGCCATTCATAGCTCTCTAGATTTACAAGAAATTCCCTTGTTCTGGTGGAAATTGTCATTAATCACGTGGTATAAGTTTTGGACTTGTTATAGTATATTCCTAATGACTTAGCTTTAAGGGCATTCTGACATATCCAGACAACTGACCAAACATGTTTTCTCTTCATTCTTGCTTTTGTTTTAGCTAAAAGTGTTCTTATTTATGGTTCTATAACATGAATACCCTGAAGATTATCATATCATATTAAAAGTCATAAGTTTTCATTAGCAGAGAGGCAAACACCTTGGAAGCAAAGGAAAAAACTACCGTGTTATAATCATGTTTGACACTGATTCTGTTGCATTTTTATAATTGATGAGCCTTGTTAGGTGTGCTCTGATTAGCGCTGGGTCCTCATTAACCAGAGCCATCAGAAAGACAGCAGTCATGGATGAAGGAATAGGATCTTTGCTGAAGGCACTACAACTAGCATGGGATAAAAAGGAAGGAATTGGTATCTGACTTTCAAGTGGAGAAAAACAATAAAATGTGGAAATAAAGCTTTGGTCATGGAGTTCACATGAGCAAAACCAAATTTTCTATATTAGTTTAAAAACAAATTTATATTTAGAAGAAAGAAATTTGATTTTAGGCCCTAATGGAACTATTCATTGAAATAATGAGAGGCATTTCCTTGAGACGACATTATTATGGGAAAAAAAGTACTTGAAATACAATGATACGGAAGCATTGCAGATAATTTAACAAATTAGGTTATTTTTGCCTAACTCCTTAGGAATTGTTGACATTATAATGTATGCTGTATTCAAAATAATCATCTTAAAATAGATGATGCATCTTTGTTCTCTCTGTCCTGGGAAGGTGATTATTTTTCTAGAAAATTTGGACAGCAGAGATATAGGCTTATATTTAGATGTCACAGATATAGAGGAGGCTATGTTTAGTTCCCAGTAGGAAGTGCTTTGTGTTGATCCGGCCTGGGATCCTACAAATGCTCCTCACATCCAGGTGGGTGCCATCAAGGGCTGCGTTAACCACTGTATATTCTTTTTTTCTTAGATAAAATCCAAACAGCTGCATAGTTTACAGGTAATTTAATGTGTTGGTAATTTTAAAGAGGGAGACTATTCTTACAAAGAAAGTATATTAAACATACACACGTATACAGACATAGGAAAAAGGTAAATTTATACCTAACACTACTGACTATGCCATATATTTTCATTAGCACAAAATTTTGAGAAATATTTACATACAAAATAAGGCAAACTATTTTCTCAAAAATAATTCTAACTAAATCCCACTTTTGACTGCTTTACAGTAACCTGAGACAAGTCAAATTACTTGTATTTTCTGTGCCTTCAAATGTATCTATATTTATATGCCCAAACTCAAATATGCGCATATACCCTAGGCTCTTTGTAAGTTTTTTTCAAATACATTAGGCTTGTTAACATATGTGAAAGTAGTCAAAAAAGTGCCCAGCCTACAGTCAGGGTTCCAGAGACTTTTAGTTATGATTATCATCAGCATGAGTTGCAAATTAGTTCAGTAGTTTGCCCCACCCACTACAATAATAACTTAAACAGGGCAATCTAGATAAAAATCGTTTTAAAAATAAAAATGTGGTTTTATGCTTGCCTTTATGTATTGGGGAAATAATATGGAAATTTCAACTTAATATTTCTTATCTCTCCATTTTCTAAACTTTTTTAAAATTCATCAAGTCACTTAGTGTTTTCACTAGTTTATTTCCTATGGGCTTCAAATCTGCTTACACCTTCTCTCCCCAAAAAATAAATGAAAAATAAATTATTAAGAAACTCAATTAGGGCTGGGGAGATGGCTTAGCCATTAAGATGCTTGCCTGTGAAGCCTAAGGAACTAGGTTCAATTCCCCAATACCCACATAAGCTGCAACAGGTGCCACATGTGTCTGGAGTTCGTTAGGAGTAGCTGGAAGGCCCTAGTATGCTCTCTCTCGCTCTCTCGCTCACTCTCTCTCTCTTTCTCTGCCTCTTTCTCTCATTCAAATAAAAATAAATAAATGAAATAGTTAAAAAAACTCAATTGTTATTACCTAAACAGTTTCTCTGAGCAGAAATGACAAACAATGACCAATGACAATTAACTACCCCATGCTTAGACCTGCAAGAGTTATAATAAATTCAGTGGCTTCATTTGTGAAGAAAAAATATTAAACGTATATCAAGATTGACAGAAAGGCTTCTTTATGGAATGTACAAAGCTGAACCATTCCATTTGGACGATAAATGTAAAAGCAAAACCTAATACTCATGTCTAAATATGTGTATCCAGTTATGATTTATCCTGACATAATGAGACTTTAAAGAAGTCTCGATCATTCAAGTTAGGACTGGAAATTCATAAAGGCATATTTTGGCCTTTCAATTTTTACTTGAGAAGATTGATTTTCTGATTATGCACTAATCTTAGAGGTATATATGCACTTATTTATTTATTATAATTTATTTTGTCTGCTCTTGCAAATATGCATATGAATTCTAGGTCATCATTATTACTAGAGACCAAAACCACCTATACCTACAAGAATAACAGAAGCCGGGCGTGGTGGCGCACGCCTTTAATCCCAGCACTCGGGAGGCAGAGGTAGGAGGATCGCCGTGAGTTCGAGGCCACCCTGAGACTACATAGTGAATTCCAGGTCAGCCTGGGCTAGAGTGAGACCCTACCTCGAAAAACCAAAAAAAAAAAAAAAAGAATAATAGAAAGATACACTTTCTCTTTTACTGAATAAGCTTTAAAAATTTATTCAGAGATTGATAAAGTTTGGAGATTTCCTTTAAATTTAAAGTGGAGAATAGATGATAGATAGATAGATAGATAGATAGATAGATAGATAGATAGATAGATAATAGATAGATAGATAGATGAAAATAGGTAGAGGTAGCACATACTTGAATCTGATTTTATTTATCTGGCAAATTTGGGAACGTAGATATTTTACTACCCCATTCATTAATTATTTGCTTAAATATATGAACCATGCTTTTTCCAATCATTTAACAAACGTGAAATATGTCTGTATGGAACTTTGCTGTGATTTTTCTTAATAGCTCATGTATGCTTCATTCAATATTCAACATTCTCAGTAGTGAATCAACAACAAATAAGCATAGATCTACATCCCTTTATCCTGGAAATTTGCACCAAAAGCATATACACCATTGTTGGAAATCCACTGTGTGTTATGGAGAAATGAACCTAAAAGGAACAAGGGTGAATGTGTAACAGCTTGTTTTTGCACCAGGAACTAAAGCATTCCAAATATTCTAGAATCTGAAGTGGAAGCATAACTTTATCATCGAGATACTTCTTAATTCAAGTAGCTCACTCCTCCTGAATTATGTCATTATCTTTCCAAATTATCATTTAGTCCAGAATAATACACAAATAGATATCAAATTCTTGGATTTTATTTGAGTTGCATAAATAAAATTCTTGCATCTATAATTATTTTGTAATGTTATATGTTTTGTCCCAAAAATTTGTATCCTTAGAGAATAACACATTAAGTAGGTAACTTGGCAAATGTCAATGTACCTTTTTATAGCATTAATTGTTTTTTCTATACTCTTTAGTCACTGTATTCAACTGAAGTAAGTCATATATCTTTTGCTGATATAAACAAGTAATTATGGAGATGACACATTTGTTCACACAAAATGCTATTCACAATTCTTAGAGTAACATGATTTAAAATTAATAAAAAGAAAATAACAAATCCCATGAGCTGGTGACTGTATAGTAATATATCTGTTAAAAATATATATACATTATAGCACTGGTGGACCTTAAAAAAATAGATGAAAAAAGTGAGTCATAGAATGAGGTGTCAGTTACGTCTGGTTTGAAGCATATGCACATAAATGTTGATTAAAGGCTTATTTACTAATCCTGGTATATCTGAATCATTGTCTCAGGTGGAAGAACTCCTATTTTATTCTTCCTCTTACACATGCATGATGGTATTCATCACCTAATGTTGTCCTTATTTATGTTTTTTTGTGTGCATTGTTCCCTCTAAGAGTTTTTGGGTTCAGAATCCACATCTGAATTTTATTTCTTCAACAACACTAGGCATGTTATTTGCATCCAGTAAAGCTTACTATCTACTGCACAAAGAGATGTTACTGTCTTTGTAACTGTGGAATCCTTGTGGAGCTGTAAAGTAGGTTTTAAAAGTGGTAAATGTGGGCTGGAGAGACGGCTTAGCAGTTAAGCACTTGCCCCTGAAGCCTAAGGACCCCCGTTCGAGGCTTGATTCCCCAGGACCCACGTTAGCCAGATGCACAAGGGGGTGCATGTGTCTGGAGTTCCTTTGCCATGGCTAGAGGCCCTGGAGCGCACATTCTCTCTTTTTATCTGCCTCCCTCTCTCTCTCTCTCTCTCTCTCTCTCTCTCTCTCTGTCACTCTCAAATAAATAAATAAATAAATAAATAAATAAAAAGAACAAAAAAATTTTTTAAAAAGTTGTAAATGTTTGCACTATTAGGACCTGAATTAGTTTTCCTCTGAAATACATTATAATAATTCTTATATCAGAATTGAGGAGGATGTCTTATCATTGTAGTAGTTTAATAAAACACTGAAGAAGGTCTATTTTGAAAACTTATACACATTACTATAGCAACTCATGTTCAATGCTTCCCACATCCCATTTGCCTAATCTCTACAGAGATCACACTAGACACAATAGATTCCAATGTTTCTTCCCAAATGACAGCCAACCAGCATAACAGGTGGTAAATGGACAATCTGTCAGATTAGAGAGCTATCATTTAAATGGAATTCAGTTCCATAAAGAACTCAGTACCTCAACAAGGAGGGGCCAAGGGGAGGGGGTAGGTCACGGATGAGCCTAATAATGGTACCAAACTGACTGTATTTGCTGAATACAAAACTAATTAATAAAAAAATAAAATTTTTAAAAAAGAACTCAGTATTTTTTTTTTTTTTGCTAAATGAATACAACAACTTTTTCCAAAGAAACATTTTTGCTTAAGGAACACCCTAGATATTTATTACCAAGGAGCATTATTATGTAAGTGCCTACATCCTGATTATCAGAATAGGAAATATATTCAAACTATCACAAATAATTCCACCAAGCTCATCAACTTATATTTTTATAAAATATACTTAAATGAAGCATCCTTACTTTTTCTAATTGCAATTTAAATTAATGAAATCCAATTAAAACAGAGTAAGGTGTGTATATTACATTGATGAATGGATTAAACTCCAACATCAAACATATATTTGAATTCATGTCCCTTAAGAACCTTGAGATATTTGGCAAGTTATAAACTTCTCTCTGCTACATGTTTCCCTTATCTGAGGCACAAAGTAAATGAATGTACCAACCAAAAAAAGAATATATGGTATCCAGGAGGCAATGTTCCTGGAGTTCAGTGCTGCATTGTTACATTGTTAAATTTCTAGCTTTTCATTGTAGTAGAAGAAATTTAACAGAGTCCAGGCCCAGGTGATACTCTAAAACACAGTTTCTATTTTCCAAGCTTTACCACGGAGACAACATGACCCTAAGTCTCCTCCCTATCTATGCAGCTGCACCCTGCTTGTGTATTATCTGGTTACTGCAGCCATAGGCACAAACACCCCGAACAGACAGCTTTCTGTTCTACATTTGTACTTTCTTATCCCTGATTTATTGCTAAGAATTTTTTTTTGTTTGTGTCTCAATATCATGTAACTTTAGAAACTAGTAGCCCACCAATACAATGACAAATTCAAGATGATGTCAAATTGCCTGCTATACTGTCTTAAAAACCCTAGAGTTATCAGAGCCCAGTACCCAGGCTTTAGAAGCTATTCCCCTGAGTCCATGTTGACATGAATAAATGTTCTGATTCTCCACTCTATGTCTCATATCATCTCTGTGTGACTTGGTTTCCTGTAACCTCATAATGTTGCAATCATATAATACCATGGAAAAACAGTCAAAGTTTTAATTTCTTTCTGAGGTTTCAAAAACAAAATTTCATTCATTAAATTAGTTTCAAATAATGTTACTACTTTAGCAAATAATATCTCATTAAATCTACCTATAATTTGCATTTTATAAGTTTATTACTCAAATTAGATGTAATGTTTTGTCGTCCTAGAAAGGGAGAAGAACAATTTTTACAATATTAGGCCAAAAATCTCTTATACTAAAGAATATCATATTTACCTGGTTCTACCAAGTCGACTGGTGGAAATAGCTGAAAGAAAGTGTGGATACTTTCTCAGATTGCTAGGATAGTAAAATGAACTTGTCAGGAACAGTCAGTAAGTGAAACTATACTGCTTTGCTGTCTGGATTAACTCGGAATATGTGCTTAGAGCATGTACTGTAGCCACCAGAAAATTCAGGTAGGTTATCAGTAACTGGAAGGCAGAACAATTTCTCAGAAATCAGAATGGACTTGGTTGTAAAAATTACCTGAACACTGAGACTCTAACTCAGAGGGTAAAGAGAAACAGGACAGAAGAGATTTCCAAGAAGCCTTTCCATCTGAGGCACTGCATGAGATTCAAGAAATGCTCACATGGAGGAAAGTACAGAATTCAGACAAGGACTAGGGTACTATTATTCATGACAATTTAACTGTAAGTCTCAAAAACCGGACCTCTTGAACTTTCTCATGCTCAAAGAAAGGAGTGGTCCGACGAGAACAGCCTAACTACCGCTGTGGATGGAGGTCACATTGCTCTAGTATGAGAAGAAAGGCTCCTGGTGGCTGACTCCTGAAATGGAAAGCCTGTTTTTCAGAATGCTGGGCAACAGGAAGAATGCTAGCAGCATCTAGTGGCAAGCGTATGTAAGTACCCCTGGACCGTGGTCTAAGGAAGTGTGAAGTCCTAAACACGGGGAGCTCTTGTTGGGCTTTAGTGGACTTCTTATTTCTGGGAGCATGACAGTATAAAAACAGGCAATTGTTCGTCACTGGAACTGCCATGTAAAAATATCACCAGGAGAACAAAGAATGTGTCTAAATAAAACTTCATTGAACTGATCAACTATTAACCAATTAGATCAGCAAAGTGTGGATGAACATACTGAACTTTTAATTCATGCATGAGATATGTAGAGCATAGATACAGCATTAAAGTGAAAAGTAACATATGGCATAGTTTCTGTCCTAAAAGTACAAATGGTTACCACGCCTCCTTGGATTCTACCTTTGTAACTACATTTAACATACATGTAACTGTCATTTTTAACTCCTTAGTGGAATACAATCCCCATATATGTATCCCGAAATAGGAAAATATTTTTTCTACTTCCTATATACCAAGGTGACTACACCTTTACATCTACACTGATCTAAATATAACTTGTTCTAAATTTTAAGCAAATAATTTGGAAGAATAATTCTACTGAGCAGGACTCGGGACAGTTACAAAGAGCAGTGTCTGACCACTGAAAATTATCAGTTTTTAAGTCCTATTCTGACAGTAGAGAAGAAGTGGACATTACCAGGATTTTCACTACTTGATTGCTCTCAAAATATGAGTAAATTAAATCTTGCCTCCAATTGCTGAATTAGAATTTACTCTTGATATATACAAATCATTCCTTTTCTGAATGCACTATGGTTGTAAGTTTCTCTTTGAAATTTCTTTAAAGGCAGCTCTTTTTATTCACAACTCTCTTTTTCTCTTAATTAGTAGCTTCCATGTGATTTCCCGCTTTTTAAATTGAGCAGGCTGTGTAGCTAAATGGTCTTCTTGACATCCCTGCACAGGGGACAAATTCAGTGCACAGGCAGAAGACAATAGAGATTGACTACGTACTTCATGGGCCCAAATGGAGGGAAATGCTGGTAATTACAGAAATACAGCAGCACTTTGTCTCTTGGCATCTGTACTTGGAGCAACAATGAAATAATCATGGACAAATATGATGGGAAATGCGTTTATGGAGAGACATGTTTTATTTACTCTGAGCACTACAGAAAGCTAACTTTGTAACTTTAAATTTTATGTGCTATGTGGCAATTAAACCTAATAATTATTTAAGAGCTGACAAAGATGAGGCCATTTTGGCCACCATTTTAAAGAAAAAATAAATGAGTGTAGGGTACAAACTTGTTTGGTGTGGAATGCCTGTCACCCGTGTAATTTTGGACTTTTCCCACCTGGTTTGATTTGAAACTAGAAAGTTTCCCGATATAGTAGTCTCAGGTTGAAAGATTTTTAAGATCACATTTTGCTTTGTTGCTAACTTTTTTCTTATTTCTGCTGTTGTGGTAACTATATGTTGGGGGTCTTTTGTTCCTAGATGTTAATTTTATAGTACGCTGCTGCTGAGCGCTCTGGGTGGCCATCAGGAAGCAGTGGGCCTAATTGAGTAAAGCATTGAATATATTATCCGATTCTTCCTGAATAGTCATTTTCCCCATTATAGAGTCCTCTAAATAACAACAAAAAGCCACTTATTGTTTTTCAGGTCTTTAATGGAAAACAATTTTCCAAAGGGAGGCTCATTAGAGCCGTGGACACAGCACCACAATGCTGTCCCCTGTGCTCACCCGGTGATCGCAAACACAGCCTGGAAACCAAAGCAGTCAGACTCACAGACAGAGTAAGAATGAATGGTGATCAGTAATCATAAGCAGAGAATTATGTTAATGAAAATTTTAACATGGTTTAGTTTGATTTTCTATTAGGAATATAAAACATTTTATTAATTGGCAAACCCTTTCCTTTCATCCCAGTGTATTCTTGTGCTATCTCTTTCAATTTATTCTCATTTCCTGCATAATTTTCCAAGGTATCCTTGTATATTTTGCTTTATAGGATAAGAAAAAGTACAATGGATAATGACTTTCTGAGAATAAAACAGAAAATGCCATGCTTCATTGAGCTTTTTATCCCCCCCCCCTCACAGGATGTTTGTTTAGATATTTGTACTGGGGGGGGAAAAAAAGCATTGCATTTGGTATAGAAGAACATGCTGCCCCAAGTTATTTCCTCACCAAATTTCTGTTAGAAGGGATGGGTTATGATTTCCCCAATACCATTCCCACAGAAGAAGTCTTGATGTGGACTGAAGAGATGGCTCAGAATTTAAGGCACTTGCCTGAAATGCCTAAGGACCCAGGTTTGATTTCTCAGTAATCACATAAGCCAAACAAGGTGGCACATGAATCGGTAGTTCCTTTGCAGTGGCTACAGATCCTCACATGCCAATGCATTTTCTTCTTCTTCTTCTTCTTCTTCTTCTTCTTCTTCTTCTTCTTCTTCTTCTTCTTCTTCTTCTTCTTCTTCTTCTTCTTTTTCTTCTTCTACTACTACTACTACTATTTTTTCTTCTTCTTCTACTACTACTACTTCTTTTTCTTCTTCTTCTTCTTCTTCTACTACTTCTTCTTCTTCTTCTTCTACTACTACTACTACTTCTTCTTCTTCTTCTTCTTCTTCTTCTTCTTCTTCTTCTTCTCTCTCTCTCTCTCTCTCTCTCCAAAAATTAAATATATTTTTAAGAAGTCCTGACGTGTTATATGGCACCAGTGTCTATCATGTTCCTTTTGCATTCTTACCAAGATTATTCCAAAATGCTGGCACATATTTCATACTTCCAAATATTCAATTTGTTACTAAACCTGGAAAATTATAGAGAACCATATGACAAAGGGATATAGACATGCAGACTATGCCAGCAGTGGGTTTCAATGCATCTCTCTTTCATTGTATCCACAGTCAATATACTCAACTTCCAAACCATACCTTCATCACAAACACAAACACACACCCCCATTTGTGTATGTGAATGTGTGTGTGGTGTATATATATCATGGTGAAGAGATTGTCACTTTAGTGCATCTATTGTAAAAAAAGAAAAAAAAACTGATGCAAACATTATTTAGAGTAGCGCTAGTATACTAGCTTATGATGATAGAATTATATTTCTTATTCACCTTGAAGTTCAATGCAGATACTATTGTCAGAAGGGTTGCTTTTTCCTTTTAGTGATTTAAGGACTTTGTAAATCTGTGAATTCAGCTGCAAGAAGTCATTTGGAAAAATATTTGTCTTAAAAATGCTATATTATTTCCACCATGTTTCTTTTAGTAGGGCCACACTAAAACACAAACAGTGGAGGCATTCAATCTTCTGCTAGGCTGTCACATTCCAAAGAAAGACATCTCTATGTCACTTTACAGATAACATGGAATTTCATGATCATTCAACTGCCTCTGCTAAAGTATGCAGCACTTAGACTCATCCACTGTGTCTACCCTTGCATTTTGCTTCAATCTTAATATGTAAGGATGAGATAGCATTGTTATTTCTCTCAGGATTTCTGTTTATAAACTTATTTGATAAGATACTGTTAAGAACATAAGCCAGGTCATAAGAACCACAAAGAATAGTGAGAGAATAGAAATCAAGGTCACTTCTGGGCTCTAAGAAGTAAATCACTGATGATCGAGTATCAGTAAGAAAGATTGAGTTAGGACTTACTATTTCTACATACCATATTCCATTGGCCACATCTTTTAACTACTGAGTAAAGTAATAGGTTGTGGACTTGTTTTTCTTGTTGTAAAGTAAGGGAATTACACTAGCTCATGGATTACCACCAACAATTCTACCACTGAAGACAATCTAATGTAACCAAATTTTGAGATTACATTAAAATATATTCTTTTAAACTTTCATTGGGAACTTTAATACATTTCAAATTATTTACATTCCCATCAGATTATCCTCTTAATTCCCTTCTCCCCTTCCCCCATGCCACTGAGGACCATCCTCAGTGTGGTTAATCAGTACCACCATGGGGTCATAAATGGACCAGTCAGTGTCTTGATGGGGGGGGACAATGGATCAGAGTACACCTTCCCATCCTGTGGGACTTATATTTCATTCCATGCCCTCTTCTTCAGTGTTCCCTGAGCCTTGGACAGTGTGTTATAAGTCTCCTTTAGGGTTGATCTCTCAGAAGCCTCTCATTTTCTACCCTGAGTTTTAATTATCTTTACTATCTACTGTCATTTCCCAAGAGAAGGTTCTCAGACAAGCAGGAAGAACAGCACTCATATGTAATTTGCCACTTCCTTTGTGATGGTTCCTGGGTCCTGGTGGGTGTGACAGAAAGGTCTCATCCAGTGCTTGAAACTTAGCTTTCGCTTTTTATCATTTGGATGAGTCATGGGCCTCACAGGATGATGCCATCTATAAAAAGTAGGTTTTGTAACCAAGAGTGAGAGGAACATAAATTAAAGGAGATAAACATATACACTCAGAAGTCTTTTTGATGGGCATGATCTCTCCATTTTGTTAAAGAGCAGTGGAAACTTCCCTGTAGGTTCTATGACCTTCTAAGTCATAAGCTTCTGACTTGGTTCTTAAGTATCAGATATGAATTCCCTCTGACTGAGTGGGCCTCATACACAATCAGAGAGCAGTTGATTGCCTATAATTTATGTGCCACTATTGCATCTATGGATACATCCATCTTGCCTTACAGGTTAATATTGCAGCTTGCAAACCATTGCTTATTCACCTTGCTGGTGACTTTCTTCCCCCAGAAGCTCACACAATGCTTTCCAGCACTATAGGAGCTAGCCACCAAGGAGCTGACTTCTGTTTCAGTTCCAGCTTGATCCCTCAATGTCCAGTAACTGCAGCCTATGGATGTATAGTCTTACTTTCTAGTTCTAGTGAGTAACCAAGTTCATTTCAGTGATCTGAGTTGTTTAGGGGCTCACATGGGCCTCCTTGACCAATAGCTCACTGTAGATGGTAGCTCAATTCTAGCCCTCAGACTTACCAGCAGCAGCCTATGGTTTTAGGAAAAAGCTTTCTCTACTTTAGCAGGGTATTTCTACCCAAACTATCTTTTCTCTCTCTCTCTCTTTTGTTTCCTGTTTTAACAGGAGTTATATCTTTGTATTAATGAATAAATAAATCTCTATAGTCCTAATTCATGTCATCTTTAGTATGGTATATCCCCTTGTACTTCTTCCTTTACTCCTGCCCCCCCATGCCCTCCCACCCTCTGAACACTGTCCCTCCACTTGCCTGTCTACTATCCCCTCCCCTATCCCCTCCATAATTCTTCTGTCTCCAAGCCTCTTTCTGGCTTCCTGACCAGTAAGTATAATTGATGTTTAGTACAACTTATAAACAAATCAAGCTATTTCATGTTAGGACCTGCATATGAGAAATAACATGTGGCATTTATCCTTCTGAGCCTGGGTTACCTCACTTAGTAAATTTTTTCCAAGCCATCCATTTTTCTGTGAATTTCACAACATCATTTTTCTTGCTGCTCAATAAAACTCTATTGTGCATGAGCACCACAAATTCATATCCATTCATCAGGTGATGGGTATCTGGGCTGATTCCATTTCTTAGCTATTTCCCAAGCAGTGCAGTCTGCTATGCTCTGGGATGGTACCACATTAAAATATTATACTGTATTTATTAAACAATTAAGCAATTCAATTTTCCTGAAATATTAAAAAATTTTGAGGGCCAGGCATGGTGGTGCATGCCTTTAATCCCAGCACTCAAGAGGCAGATATAGGTGGATCACTATGAGTTCAAGGCCACCCTGAGATGACATAGTGAATTCCAGGTCCACCTGAGCTAGAATGAGACTCTACCTCAAAAAATAATAAGAAAAAAAAACATTGTGTGAATTTATTGCTATCCATCATTCCACTAATGCTACAAGTCTTACTACTACAATTAGAATTCAACTGACCCTTCATTGAGTATGTCCTATGTTCCATGGAATCTGCTAGGTTAAGTGACTTGGACTGTTTGTGTGTAGTTCAAATATACAGAAGCAGTACATTGAGATGAACACCCAACCACCTTTGAGATAAGAGTTATCTGTGGATGTATTACACAAGATTCAGGCACCATTATAAAGTGTTGTTGCTAAGATGAACTGTGAGTCTCCCATTCTATTGTATCTGTGAACTCAGACCAAACAGTGGAAAGATCATTAGTCCTATGATTCAGTTTCAGTTCTCCATGTTACTGTTTCCTTACTGGAAAAGTGAAATTTATATAGCTTTTACCCAGAACTTCCTCAAATGTCTTAAGTACCAATTAAGTCATTGCTCCAGAGCCATAAAATAACCAACTTTTGAGATCTAACCATATGAACATATGGTAATGAGGTCAATTCAATTACCCATGGTAAGAGATGACAAGAAAAAGTAAGACTAAATTAAGTCTACAGGTGTCCCCAACCACATTTTTCCATTCACCTAAGCTCTTAACTAGCCATGGTAATAAGCTGCAAAGCAGATAGATTTGAATTTTTTCACATTCCCTCTCCACCCCCTACTCTTGTCTGGCTTAAGTGCTAATGGGCAGTCAACCACCCTTTAAAAGACAAGAAAAGCAGAAGCTGGACCATGCAATCAATAGACTGGATAATTAGACCCTGAATAATTGAGAGTTAACTGTCTTATATTAATTTCACCCCATTACTCCCAGAGTATGAACAAGCCATGAAAGATGGATATGAATACAAGAGAACTAAAACCAAAAAAAAAAAAAAAAAAAAGTATAGTAAAGGAAGAGAGCTCTGTGCCTTGTGGTTATTATATGATGTGAACTCTAATGACATAAAACCAGGTGACAACAGCAGCCTAGCAGGGCAATTCAAAATGTGACAAGAAGGCCCCCAAGAGTTGTAAGAGAGTTGTTTCCCTTCAGCACCAAATTATTTCTCTTTCTTTCTCTCTCTCTCCTGCAACAAAAGACTCACTCTAGGCTTTG
Organism: Dipus sagitta; assembly: GCA_036346955.1. Lineage (NCBI taxonomy): Eukaryota > Metazoa > Chordata > Mammalia > Rodentia > Dipodidae > Dipus > Dipus sagitta. The sequence goes on from CM070782.1 coordinate 60,702,081, forward strand.
GCTATGTTCCCAAAAGATTGAGTAATTAAGCAGGTATGATTTCCAAGGAGAAATAAATATTTTTCACTTACTAGACACTGTCATTGGGCTTTGATTCAAATGTGCATAATTTTTGAACAGGAAACATAATGAAAGGAATGTTTCACAAATTAATATCAAGCCCAGAGGCATACCTGGCACTCGCTAACATGAAGTCATTGTCTTTCATAAGCCAGGAATGTCAGCTGAGCGCCCATCTTGGAAAGTTTCTGTTTTTTTTTCCTTTGTAGTTTCAGCACTGATTTTCAGGGAAAAAATAAATAAAATACTCCAGTCAAAGAAAAGTAGTTCTAAAGTGTGACCTAAGCTCATTTTTTTTTTCTAGACATGAAGGTTTATTAGTTAGTTTTCTTGTAGATATGATCAAGTAGCTAAGTAGATATAACTAAAGGAAGGAAAGATCTCTATCAGCTCAGTTTGGAGATATCGTTATCATAGTGGGAAGGCTCCTGCACACACTGGCACCCTGGCAGCAGGGGCCACAACAACTTTCTTATGTTTCAGCCTAGATGCAAAGCAGAGAGCTCAGAGAAAAACAAACAAACAAACAAACAAACAAAAAAACCAAAATAAACAGTGCCTTCCCAGAACCCTCCAGCCCCACCCTGTGGCCTTAAAGTCAGCCTGCTTGATCCCATGTTCAAAAGATTCCACAGCTTTGTAAAATTGTGCCACCACCTGGGGCCTCAGTGGTCGAACATGTGAGCCCGTGGAGGACATCTCACACACAAACCACAACAGAATGCATTTATAATATAGTGGCTTTGGTTTCAGCCTAATCACAGGAAATAGCTTCTCTCCTCCAGAGGCTGAGAAATTGAACAGGAAGTCTAAGTGATATACCTAGACTAGTCCCATCGGGAGGTATGGATATACAATGCTGAGTTCTAGGCCCAGGCCACAAATGATTATTCTCTTATAGGAAACTCTGAAAGATAAAAGACTTGAGGAGCTAAGAAAAGTTCCTTGAATGGAAATTTTAGTTCTGCATGTGAGAAAGAGTTCAGCCCAGACTGTGTGACAATCCAGGCAGTTACTGAGTCACCCACCACCTGGAAGATTAAACATGTTTTTCACTTTCAGTGGTAATAGGTAGAAAGATCATTCTAGACTCTCTTGTCAGTTATCCTAGTACCAAAGAGCAAGGTAAGAGCTTAACCAAGGTATGAAAGACATTGTTAATATCACATTTTATGTGAACATGACTTAGAAATTTTTTTTGTTTATTTTTATTTATTTATTTGAAAGCAATGGAAAGAGAGAGAGAAAGAGGCAGATAGAGAGAGAATGGGTGTGCCAGGGCCTCTGGCCACTGCAAACGAACTCCAGACGCATGCGCCCCCTTGTGCATCTGGCTAACGTGGGTCCTGGAGAATCAAGCCTAGAACAGGGGTCTTAGGCTTCACAGGCAAGTGCTTAACCGCTAAGCCATCTCTCCAGCCCATGACTTAGAAATTTGAAATAGGGTGATTGTGGTGGTTTGATTCAGGTGTCCCCTGTAAAATTAGGTGTTCTGAATGCTAGGTTCCCAGCTGATGGAGATTTGGGAATTAACACCTCCTGGAGGGAATGTGCTTTGGGGGGGGGGGGCGGGCTTATTGGTGTTATAGCCAGTTTCCCCTTGCCAGTGTTTTGGCACACTCTTCTGTTACTATTGTCCACCTTATGTTGGCCAGGGGGTGATATCCACCCTATGCGCAATGTCATCATTTTTCCCCATCATCGTGGTGCTTCCCCTCCAGCCTGTAAGCCAAAGTAACCCTCTTTTTCTCACAAGCTGCTCTTGGTTGGGTGATTTCTACCAGCAATGTGAACCTGACTGCAACGGTGATATAAACTTGTAGGAGTTTCATTGCATCCATAATATCAAACAGGGATCTTAAAAACTTAAGTGCATCAAGAATGATAGCAATTTTACTGAATTAAATTTGGCCAGTCAAATTAGAGGGCGGTTGGTTTCCCCAATAACAGACATGCCACAATTGCACCTGTTGGCTCATTTGGCCTGTATGGCCAAATATAGGCTTGCAGTGTCCACTGTTGATTATTGTCACTGGTGATTTTTCTCTCTCCCATTGAACTGCATGCAGCAAGGCTTTTTCCAGCTTTCTGTCAGCTGGTCTATATTGAGGAGGTTTTCAGCTCAGTTCCAGAAAGAATTCTCAGTGACCTTGCAGCCCAAGCATGTGGAGTCTTCAGCAATAGCATCTTACCATTTATTACTAGTGGGAAACCAAGGGCCTCAGCAATGGCCTGTAATGTGGGGGCATCAGGTACCTCCTGGGTCTTACTTAAATGTATAAACATTCATAATATCTGAACAATACACTTTAGCTTAAATATCAATCACATGTGAATTTGGGTTTATACAGTGTGCTTATTTTAATATTTACTGTACTCTAGTGAAAATGTCATGAATGAAGTCTATTACTTTATATGATTGTTGTAGTCAGCTCCAGGTTGCTGGGATGAACATCCAACCAGGAAGTTTATGGAAGGAAAGGATTTATTTCAAGATTGTCACTCCAGGGGAAATTTCACACACCTTAGCGCTGCAATGATGGTATACCCACAAACACACCTTAGGCTGCACTCAGATTGACCCCCAGTGACACAACCCCTCTAGCTAGAATCTGCCTGCTAGTAACTCAACTGGGAAGTATAACCAAAATATGATTTAGTCTATGGTGTCAAACTACCACAATGATTAATATATGAACATACACTAATAACAAAATAATCTTAAAAGATAAATTTATATTACTTATTTTAATATTATGAGAACATAAATTTAAAATAAAATAAAATGGTACAAAATTCGCTTGCAACCTATATACATCCTCCAGTCTACATTTAAAAATCTTAGTAATAATGTGAAATCTTTTATATAGTCTTTATTCTTTCAAGTGATACAAATGGACATATCCATGCTTAGGCCTGTAGGGAAAAAAATATCTTGGAAACCAATAATTTGGCAATTAAAAAGCTGTAAAATGCAGACGCAGAAATGTTAAGATAAAGGCTAAGCCAGTTAACTTATTATTCCTCAGCTCCAAATACATATAAAAAAATAGAAGGGAGCTGGGTGTGGTGGTGCACCCCTTTAATCCCAGCACTCGGGAGGCAAAGGTAGGAGTATTGCCGTGAGTTTGAGGCCATCCTGATAATGCAGAGTGAATTCCAGGTCAGCCTGAGCTAGAGTAAGACCCTACCTCAAAAAACCAAACAAATAAATAAATAAATTAGAAGGGCCAGTTAAGTATTTTATTTTCCCTTTGCTGGATAGATAATACTAGGCTCAAGGAGACATTGGGAAGGAATTGCATGAAAGAAGTTTTCTTTCCAAGTCTGGAATGTTCACTGGGACACACCTGTGGCACATTCAGGCTTTCCATGCCACACACCTGTAGAACGGAAAGCTGCCTGGCTGGCAGCCCTATCAAGAGGCCGTGGTGTCCCAGGTCAGCCATCTCAGGTGTTTTACAATTGAGGCTCACTGGAGATAACTATGTATACGAAGCAGCTTAGTCCATGGACTTCAAAATGTATTTCTAAGCAAGTATTTCTAAGAGAGGGCCTATTTTTTTTCTTTTTTTTTTTTTTAGCCACCTCAGTTCAGTGCTACAGTCACTTCTCAGTCACTTTGTGAGCCACCACTGTGCCATCTCCAAGGTCTACATCTCAACCTGGGCCTGATAATTCTCTTTGAGTCTTGTAACTCACTACTAGAAAAAGGCATGACCCTTTGTATCTACTAGTTCTATAGGACTTGGAATTATTATTTCCTGAGCCAAGGTCTTGTACATATAGTTCCCCTGTTGTCATTAAATCTTCTCATTATAACTTCCCGTGTTCAAACTGCTCTGCAAATTCTAACTTTAAGATGAACTCCAGCTGATACAAACTTTGACTCAGTTACTGTGATTCACCATAGTGCCTACCATTAAGAAGATCACTGTGAATATTTAGAGGAAATGCTTATAAAAAATGAATTTTGGGGGCTGGAGAGATGGCTTAGCGGTTAAGCACTTGCCTGTGAAGCCTAAGGACCCCGGTTTGAGGCTCAACTCCCCAGGACCCACGTTAGCCAGATACACAAGGGGGCACACGCGTCTGGAGTTCGTTTGCAGTGGCTGGAGGCCCTGGCACGCCCATTCTCTCTCCCTCTCTCTATCTGCCTCTTTCTCTCTGTCTGTCGCTCTCAAATAAGTTAATAAAAATAACAAAAAAAAAATTAAAAAAAATGAATTTTTTAAAATATGCTAGAAAGTTGAATATCTATGTTTTTGAAAAAGTTCACTGCTCATATTAATTCTTCTAAGAAAAAAAATTTAACATTATACTAATTTTGAATTATGCCTGGTCTTTAGAAAGTCACTCTTTCCATAGTATTCTCCTACATATATCCTGCATATATATATAGAAAGCTTGTATATATAACTTATATTTATATATGAGTTAATGTATATAAATCTTATGTACATATATGTTTAGAAAGCTTGTATATATTTATATTTGCCAATAATTTGTGCAGACAAAAGTGCACTAAGTGTTGAAGCTGCAATTTTCATGTAAATACAACACCTGATAAATGCAATATGAAACCACTCAGCACTAAAAGTTGCGAAATGGTTAAAAGTATTTTGAAATTGAAATGCGGTTTGACTACTCTCCAGACGGTGGTGCGTTCTTTAATGTACCTCCTACTAGGACTTGCATCACGCTGCCCTGTCTACTCAGCCAAGGATCTTTTTCTTTGTACTGAAAAGGAGTCACAGGGGGATTAAAGGGCTAGTTAGAATGGATCCAGTTTGTAGAGCATTGAATATTTATAGAGCATTTGAGTATTGTTAGCTGAGTCTTTTCCTTAAAGTACTATTTTGTCTAACATGTGAGCAGAATAGCACCTATTTTTGCCATTACATCTGAGAAAATACTGTTTGTACGTGCTTAAGCACACACATGTGTGTACATATATGCACACCTGCTCAGAGGTGTAGCTCCTGCTGGCTTTCTTCTTCAGTTATTTTTGGTCACTTTATATACCATTCTATCTTTCATTTCTCATTTTAGATTTTTTTTTGCAAAGTCTAGAAATAGAACTTCTTTCTCTATACACTCACTCTCCTGAGGAATGACCAGTGGAAGCAGAGAGAGGTAGCTCATTGAGAGCAGTGCATGCTCAGTTAACAGAGTCAAGGATCAGAGACAGACCAAAGTGTAAGGAATATCCATAATTCAAATTTAGCCAAAATAAACTTTTAACTGCTACCTTATTTACACAGACATGTTTCACATGGACATGAACATCATAATTTTTAGGATAGCTTTCTGAACATTAAATGTGTGTTTTCATTAGAAAACAAATATTTTCCTAGTATGTTCCAATTTAGTGCCACAAATTTTTAACTTTGCACAAAATACAAAGTAAAATTTAGTAACTGAAAGTGGAATATGAAACAAAAAAAGGAAAAAAATGCTGGAAAGAAAATCTTAGAACTATGAGTGTTTATTTTCTAACAATATTTTGAGTAGACAAAATTTGTTTCTACTGGGTCCCCTTTTGCATTCTATTTGAGGAAAACAGTGCTACTTGTCATTATTGGAATTATTTAAGGGAGAGAAAAACACTACATGTATCACTAGTGTATCAAAGAGGCCAAATGTAAAGGTTAAGATCCAAAACACTGATATCGGAAGTGCTAGACATCAAAGTTGGTCAGGCTCACTGGCTGGCTGTGAATTCTCTAGCCTACTTCAGTGTCAAAGAGCTGAAATAAGATGTCGAAGTCAAATGTGTAAAAGCAGTATCTAGCTTTCACATAAATGAACTTCACAAAATAAATAACTTACTGAATTAAAAGATTCACATATGATCAGTACATACTCTCTGTGGTTCTCCCTCCCTCCCTCCCTCTCTCTCTCTCTCTCCCTATCAATCGAACTTGTAGGAATGCACTGACAACAATATCTTTAATAAAACCTATTCTTTGTTATAAAATCGTATCTCAGAAAAGTGACTTCCCTAAGTGAAAATTCCCACAGATTTTTTTCTTCTGCCAGGAAAAGTGAATATATCTGACTTATGTCTCCATTATGTAAGAACAAGATGCCATTAAGCATTATTCTTATGAGAGAAGATAGTATATAACTATCATTTGAGGTTAAACACTCAAGAAAATAAGCATCCCAATTTAAACAATACTTCCAAAATTCACTTTGGCTACTAGTAAATAGATTCCTCCTCTGTCATATTTAAATTATAATCGTTTTACAAAGTTTTTTGCAAGAAGAAAGTGGCAGAGAAAAAAAAAGAGTCACAAAGACAATGGGTGTACCAGGGCATAGCACACTGCAAACAAACTCCAGATGTGCACACCACCTTGTACATCCAGCTTTGTGTGAGTACTGGGGAATTAAACCCAGGCCATCAGGCTTTTCAGTCAAGCACCTTAACAACTGAGCAATCTCCCCAGCCCTAAATTATAATCTTATACACAGTAATAAATTTGCTAACAGTTTAACCAGGAACAGAATAGAATACTTTTTTATCACTTATTGCCTTGAAGAATTTTCAATGAAATTATTAAAATATGGCAATATGAAAGAATTTCTATGTTATCTATTGATAATAATGCAGTTAACTGTTATGTTCATATTTCCAATGAAAGAAGCTGACCTAAAGAATTATGTAGTAGAAAGTTCAATTTGTTAAAGATTAATTTCAAAATCTTTCCTCATGACATATCTTCACAATAAATTTTCTGTAATTCAGAGGTCTAAACTGAACAAAGAGACAAAGAAGACTAATTAAACATTCTTTATGGACAGATTGTTCCCTAGGAAATCTCCACATAGATTTACCATTGCCTTGTGTGCTTCTTCTCTGCATGGTGGAGAAAAGATAAAACTATTTCAATCAATCTTAGTGTATCAATGACTCCCATACCCTACCAAAGCCTACACACCATAAGTTACTAAATACTCAGAGTCATTAGGAAAAGAATGGAATTTTATTTCCTTGGCAGTTGAATGCCTATTGCCACTGAAACTTTGTAAGAAGGATCCTAACCGATAAAATGTGAAAATATCATCAGGCAGAGATGATGTAAATGTTAATATTTCAAATGGATCATTATACTAAAATATAGCAAACCATAAAGTCAAACATATGTATATCAAGTCATCTATGGTTTTGCCCTTAAACATAAATGTGCTTGTGAATTGTGATATATGAAATTACTCATATTTATTTAACTTTATCAGTATCCAGAAAAAATCTCAGCCAATTTAGATTTAAAAACAAAACCCTCATGTTTTCATCAGAATTTTGTTTCTTAACTCAAAATGCCAATTAAGAATGTTAAAGGCTCATAGATATCTTCTGAATTTACACTATAAATTATTGTTGGATTGAAAGGACTCAACAGAATAAATACTAGAAATCATCACACACTCACATATGTGTAATTCAGATCTTGAATCATGTGAGCAAGTTTGAAAACTAAACAAGGTGTATAAACAAGGTGATAGGCTTAGTAAACAATTATCCAATATATTTAAATTTTAATAAGTATACAAAAGAGAAGATGTACAAGTCTTCAGGGTATATATTAGGCAATGGATAGGAAAGATAACTTTATTGTTATATTTTGTAAACACACCTATACAATAGACATGCATCGCAATAAATTAATGGTAAATATACAGCTGATACTTCTAAATATGGGGAGGAGGTGTTGTCTATTTTTTCTCTATACAGTCAACCAACTGTTCATAGGAAACAGCTGGGGAAAAGAAGTAGACCATCCATGTTGGTCCTAGAAGTCAGAGGCAATAGTTTAATAGCATTCTTCAAATTTAGGTTATAAGTTGGAAAAGTAGGATTTCAGGCTACAGTGAGTTCAGAGCAATTATTATAGGATTTTTTAGCATACTGTGAGTTTACCTTCAGTACTTTTCTAAGAAGTCTGGCTTCCCCCTGATACATTCTGAAATGAACTATGGCTGACAGTTTTATTACCTATGTGTTACATTTGTAATTGTTGTACAAAAGAAAGCAACTGAAAAATTTGCAAAGCTATAAATTCAGACTTCAGTTCTGCAGAAAATGAAAACAATGAACATCAGCTTTTAAAATAATATCCTTGGAGATGTATATACCAAGAAAAAATACAAATTTGATTTATTATATACCATGGGTATAACACTATCTGATCTCAAAAAAAAAACTATTTACATAAGTGGTGACAAATCAGAACTTGTGGGTTTCTTTCCAAAACCTTCCCTGTCCATAACATCAAAATTTCTTGAAAGGGTTCTGGGTATTGCTCTTCTAACATCTCCCATTGCACTATACAAATGCCAGTCTGACCATTCTGCCTGTAGGGACTTGTACAAAGCGGCTTTCTCTAAAGGTTACAGGTGATGTTATGTCTTTTAAGAATGTCAGCCCTCTTGACAGCTTCTGATATTCATATGGTTGCTACTAAAATATGAGTTTAATTTGAGGGAGATTCTGTTCATAGTTCTATTATTTTGTATCTTCATGGTTTGTAGACTAATTTCAGTTTTACAAAAGCTATACTACTTCATTTGCATAGCTTTCATTCTTTCATTTTTTAGTACTTGGATCTGTTAAAGTTATACTTTTAGGCATTCAGACTAAATTCAGGGGAAGAGATACCTTGTTTAGAAGCAGCACTTAGTACTCAGTAGGTAACAAAAACATTGTCAGATTCTTTCTTCGTAACCCCCATCAGTAAAAGAAGTAAACTATGAAATTTCTGCAACTCCCAGCATGACTTGGGGGATTTGATCTTGTAATAGTTAACAATTATTTTTTGTGTCAATTTCACAACAAATATATGCTCAGATATATACAAATATAAAATCTGAAACTGACTCACTTAAAATAATTAAGCATGGCAAGCCTTTCCTTTATCAGATGAACTACTGAATTTTTGTATTAAAAGGAAAATTGGATAAAAATTCAGTCAGTGATCAAAAGACATTCCAAAGTGAGTAGGCAGCATTTTATTTAATACTGATGTTTGGGGAGGTTTGAGTTCAATTTCTGAGCAGATTTCCACAGGATGAATTCATAAGTATTCTAAATTAAGTATTAAATATGCATTCATCTGTCCTTCCTCCTGGCCTCCTCAATTTGGAGCAGGGTATAATAATAATTGTAAATCATTTATAGATTAGATATTTTTTCTATGACAAAAACAAACTAACTTGTTATTGTCTCATTTTTTTTTACAAGATCTGGAATATCAGTTTCATGATGCTTTTGATAATAATATAAATTACAATTAAAACTGTCCCTTGAGACTTCCCAATAAGATAATGCATTTAAAGCTGTGTCTTCTTTGTGAAGTGGTAATTTGAAAAGTCAGTATAATGTTTTTTTTTTTTAATGGACAGTTGATCTGGAGAGATGGCTCAGCATTTAAATGAACTTGCTTGCAAAGCCTCAGTGCCCAGGTTGGATTAACCCTGTACCTCTGTCAAGCCACATACACAAAGTAGCACATCATGTGGAGTTTGTTTTCACTGACAGCAGGGCCTCTCTCTGTCTCTCTCTTCCCTCCTTCTTCTCTCCCTTCCTCCCTCCCTCTCTCAAGTAAATACTTTTTATTTTGAAAAATAAAATAAATATATTTTTCAAAAAAGGACACTTCCAAAGACAGAAAGAGGACCAGAAATCACAAAGGAAGTGATGAGAAAGTTAAAAGGAACAAAGTAGTGAGAGGGCAATTCAGTAAAAGGAAGGAAGGAACTCAGCGCCAACCCTGCAGCACCTCCCTGACAGGGAGGGCAAACAGAAGCCTCACCCAAAAGGTGAGCCCGGCAGTCCTGGGGAAAAGAGACTGGCAGTTCTTCCCACTGGACAAGAAAGTGGTTGTTACAAGGCTAAAATTCAGTTGAAGGTATTGCTGATTCCTCCAGGAATCCCATTTTTTTCACTCCGTTACTCAAAGAACCATGGCAAGGCACTACTTTGAAAAGTACCCTACTGTTTAAAACTGAACTATCCCGGGGTCTGAGAATAGGGAGTAATATGATGTCTGAGTAAACCTGCCACAGCTCCAAGGTGAGAGAAAGCCACAAGTAGTCGTGGATTCCAGGAGAAGAAAGACACCAGCAAGCCAGAAAGTTCATGCACCAGGGGACACAGTTCAAACTTTGAAGTTTACAAGGACAGGTAAATTCTCAGGTGTGATGGCATAAGCCCTTACCTTGGTGGCTGATAGCTGACTTCAACACACCTGGGAATACAAGTCCCAGGTCAGCAGGGTGGTTCACCCTCTGGAGCCACCTATCGGTCGTGAAGTGCATGGCTGTACAGACAGCACACTAAAACTCCACCACACTACTGGACATCTGCAGCCTCAGCCCTCCAACAGGGTACTGAACGATTCACAGGTTTTCAAAGCACAGAGAAGATTCAACACGTACAATCTTAGAACTTCTACTTCTTCTACTTCCAATGCACTTAGAAGACACTCCAAGCCTAGAACATAAGCAACTCTAGGGCTATGAAATGAGGAACAGCCAGAGAGTGGGTGAACCTGCCCAACAGACACACTGTGAAGTTTTGTGTGGCCAGCAGAGATAACTGGTATACACAGAAAAAAAAATCTACTAAAACGAAGATAACTGTGGGTCCTATGACACGTGTCCAGCACAGGCTCAGCACCAGCAGAGATCTTAGGAAAGATGAGAGTGTACTAGTTCAAGTAAAACACCCCTGCCTCTCCTATAACTGGTAGACCTCAATTTTAGATGAAGAAGAAAAAATCTACTTCAGTAATTTGTATGTTTTCTCCTTATGTTTTCCCCTTTCCTCTTTACTGTACTTTTAATAGTATTTTCATCTTATCTTATTTTTAAATGTTTTTTGTTTTTATTCCCATTCTTAATTTATCTAATTTTGTTTACATATTTTTGTATTGTTTGGTCAACCGTTTATTCTCTTTCTCCTTTGTCCTTCTTGCTCCTCTTTTTTTCCTCTGGAATAGTCTCCTAATCTTTTTGTATCTTTCTCTAAGCTTCTCTATTTGCACCTTTCATTGCCCCCTTTATTAATCTCATTTATTATTGCTAAAATTATGTGACATAATTATTAGCTTCATAGCATATAATGATACATTCATTATCATTGCTATTTTCTATTCTATGCTACTTTCTATTCTATTCTATTTCTGTTCTATGGCCATGATATAGTAGTGGGCATCACTCCTTTTTGAATATTTCCATATCTTTTTTAGTATCACAGCATTTTGTTTTATACTTTCCTAGGGGTGCTGGGAATTGAGTCATAAAGAGTACGCTGCTCACTAAGAAGATTCTCAAATGAAAATGGAAGAGGTATTCAGACCAACTGATGGACAAACTGCAGAAACACAAGAAGGATGAAACAGCAAGGCAATATTATTTTCCAAAAATTCATAACTATTCTATTACTACATTCAATAACACTAAAATGGATAAAATGCCAGATGAAGTTTACTTGCAAAATGAACAGTGACTTAAAAGAGAATGCAAATAAACAGGACAATGAAGTAAGAAAATCAATTCAGGACCTAGAGGATGAAGCTTGCAGCATAGAAGAGAAAGTCAACAACATGGATAAGAAATTCATCAAGAGAATTGAAATATTTTAAAGAAGAAAGATAAATAATAATGTTTTAAAGTAAAACATAATGAATAAAACAAACAAACAAAAACAAAATGGAATGCAAGATGAATCAAATGGGCTAAGCTGAAGAAAGAATATCAAGGATGGAAGACAGGTTTGAGTAAATACTACATTCAGACATAGCAATAGGAAATAGAAAACAAGCCTGCTGAACTAATGTGATGTCTGACAAAATACATTTCAAAGATAGTCAGAAGACAAAAAATAAAGCCATAACATTAATAAAGGAAACATTCATAAAAAGACGTATATGCACAGAACATTGGTAATCCTAATTTCACACAAAAATTAATAGATATAAAAGGAGAGAGAGAAGTCCATATACAATAATACTGGGTGACCTTAGAACCATAATTACATCAATAGAAAAGTCATCCAGAATAAAAATCAACAAAGACACTTCCAAGTTAAACAGCCTCATAGATTAAATGGATATAACAGATGCCCATAGAGTATTCTACCCAACAGCAGTAAAATACATGTTATTTTCCATATATCATGGACATTTCTCAAGAAATATATAATATACTAAACCTTAAGGGAAGTCTTAATAATTATAAATGAACTGAGATCATACCTTATCAGAATGTAGTAAAAATAAAACTAGAAACACATGCATGAAGATTGAAAAACACACTGTTGGATGGGCAGTGGATCTGAGAAAATTGGGGGGTTGGGGAGATATAAAATTTTCTAGAGTCAAGTTAAAATGAAAGCACAATGTATTAGAACCTATGGCATATAGCAAAAACAATACTAAGAGAAAAGTTTACACTGAAGAACACTTATATCAAAAAATCAGAGACATGCTAACTAAACACCTTAATGATGCATCTGAAAATACTAGAAAAATAACAATCCAACTCAAAATCAGTGGCTGGAAACAAATAATCAAGATCAAGGCAGAAATTCAACCAATGGAAACTAAAAGAACAATACAAATGATCAATGAAACAATGAATCAATTATTGGCAAATAACTAAATAAAAAACCTTTAGCCAAACTAATGAAGAGAAAATTACAACAAACACTTGGGAAATTCAGAAGACCATTAGGGAATATTTTGAAAAGTTATACTACAAAAATCCTGGATAAATTTAGAAGAAATGGATAACATTTCCAAATAGATAAGACTTACTGATACAAAACTTTTGGGGTACCATTGAGAGCAATGAAACCTTTCTCAGCTCTTGGTTGATCAGTAGCACAGGAGCTAGAGTAGTGGACACACAGTAACACATACACATACAAACACAGAAGGAATGTTCAACTTAATAATAAGTCTTAATCCACATCAATAAAAAGATGAGCAAAAGTAAAGAAAGTTTGTAAATATTTAATCCAATTTATAGCCCAATAAAAATGGAATTAGACAGTAGTTTCTTGACTGACATCTTGAGATTTTTTTTCCAAATAGATAATAACTTTTATGAATGCATAGTACTATTCTAGTCATTTTAGATATGGAAAGATGGGTCCCTCTTCTTGACATCTTATGATATATGTACATATATATGTATATAATACACACCTGAATGTCTCTGTGTGTAATTACATGATTTCAACTACTTATTTGAAGACATGTATTAAAGGGTAGGAGGACTTTAATGTGGATCTTAAGATCCTCTGACTGGTAACACCTTTGTACCAGAGAATGACTCGAGTGAAGGCATTCAGAGAAATTCTCTCCCAGGTCCATGGGGAAATGCGCTCTCCCACAGTTGGTAATACAGGGAAACAAGACAATGAATACAGGCAGCTTTTGGCAAATCAATCATTGCATTTTTAAAAAAACCTAAATCTCCTATGCAGATGATATGGGTCCTGTCATTTCCCACAGATGATTGGAATTGCTGATTTCTAATCATTTCTCTCATTCTATGGGGAGACAAAGGGAATTAAACTTTGTATCCAAGGATGGTTAAAAGGAAATCTAAAGGTAGAAAATAACCAGATGTACTTCCCTGGGGTAACTGGCTAATACAAAGAATTCCCCAGTCTTTCAATGAAATTGTTTTCGGGTTTCTCAGACCTGCATGTTTTCATTGCAAAATAAAGATATGAAAGTTGAGTACGATTTCCTGAAAGTCAGAGATGAGGCAAGACAACCTGAGTATTTATGAGTCTCTTACACTGTCATGCTTGAGACTGTAGAATGTTAAGCAGACTACAGATTCACTAGAGAAATTCTCCCAGTCATCTCAGGTTTGTTTACAAGAGCAGACTGAGGAGAGACAGAACTCATAGATCAGCATGTCATAAAATGGAGACAGCTCACTGCCAAGGGTGAATGAAGAAAAGATACTGTGCCCACGAAGCACCCAGGCACAGAAACATGAGTGAGATGATATGAGTGATCAAGTTAGGACTGCCTATGTATAGTCCCTGAAGTAAAGAAACTTATTTTTACAGTTGAAATGAGTGGGAAAATCTCATTGAAACCTTCAGAATGAGAAACAAACAAACAAAAGACCAGAAATATATCCACCGGAAATGAGTTATCAAATTTATTATTGTTAAAAGGCTTAGGCAAGCAACAAAATGATTTTTAATTAGGCATGTTCTATTTCATTATCATAATTTTTCAATATCAATGAGATATGCTCCTTTCTGTAATGACAGTTAACAAAATTTCATGGAAATAAAAATAGAAAACCTGAAAAATTTCAAAAGCCATAGGAGAAAACTGTGAAATAAATTACAAGTTTTTTTTCAAAAGAAAGCTTTGCCAGGAATTTTTTCATACTCTTAATATTAGACCATATATATAGACTATCCAAATAATATAGAAAAGAAAGATAGAAAGATCAAAATCAATGCCCTAACCCAAGTATGTCCCAAATGAAAATATTGCCATTGACATTTTTGCATGGAAAAATCCTTTTCTTTTCCCCATTTATTTCTCTATTCTTTTCTAATTAGGCGGATAAAAAAAAAAGATTTATGGGAGAAACTTTTGATATATCTCAGTAGTCTCTGGTCTTGCCCTTTGAAGTCCTGGGTATCTACCAATAGCATTAAGTCTCTCATTCTAAATTTGAAGATCCGTATGTACCTAAATGTTACCTGTGGGAGATATGTGGGAAATAACTTCCCAAAGTAATTAGAAGGTACAGCAAAAAAAAAAAAAAAAAAAAAAAAAAAAAGATAAAGGAACAAACAAGAAAGACATTATGCAAATCTGTGGCTTTTCTCAAAACCTCATTGCCTAAAAGTATGGTTAGCTTCTGGTACAGAGCAGCACCACTTGAGACTGAAAACTTGTTTTGTTCCCCACTAACTTTTAATCATATGTTTGAATTCAATTAATATAATATGTTTGACAACATAAAAAATAACCTTACAGGGGCTGAAGAGATTGCTTAGTGGTTAAGGCGTTTGCCTGCAAAGCCAAAGGATCCAGGTTCAATTCCCCAGTACCCACGTAGGCCAGATGCACAAGGAAGTACATGTATCTGGAGTTCATTTGCAATCCCCTGGCATGTCCATTCTATGTCTATGTCCTCTCTCTTTCTCTCTCTCTCTGCTTGCAAATAAGAAAAAGAAAAGAAAAATAACCTTACAGAACATTCATTTATAACTGCAAATTAAAAATATGTCTAAAGAAGATAGAAGCAAATTAAAGTCTGTTGTGGATATAACATAACCAAGTTGGTTTTCATTCATGAAGCCAAGGATTTTACAATAGTAAGGTAGTTCTGTAGTACCCTTATGTTCAAATAAGAAAAAATGCTTGATAACCCCAACTGGTTCCAGGAAAAAAGGCAAGTGATAATAATAGCAAAAGTAAAGTAACACAGATTTACATATTTGAAACAAATTAAGAATTCATCATTACATCTTTGAAATAAGACCAAATATCACTGATTGACAAAAAGTAGTTTTCAGGAATACAATTAGCATATTACTTACCATTATTTTTAAAGATTTTACCAAGTAAAAATAAACTAGGAATAAAGATTTTAATTCAGTATAATATGCAATCAGAATGGAGGAAGCAATATGATCATTATAATTTTACATTGTGAAAATTTCCGAAGAAATCTACTCTATATCTTATAATTAACAAGAGAAGTGGAATGATCTCTTAGAAGAAACAAAGGATAAAAGTAGAAATTTACTCAGTAAAGACTGTAATTAAAAAAACAAAAAACATTTATACCAAATAAAATTTTGTGGATTTCCCTGGAATTTTCCCCCTTGGGGCCCTTTCCATCTAAGAAGAAGGTACCTCTCTCAGCTTGGTATTTTTTTTCTTATACTCTCTCTTAAAATCAGTCTTTCATAATTTACCTTTAAAAATAAGACAATGAAAGTGATTAGGCCAGAAAGTGTGCATGTGTGCATGCATGAGTGCATTTGAGATGCCTGACAAGAAGGAAGATCATCTAAAGGTAAAAGTGTCTGTTGGAGTCAGGTTTCCTGCATTTCACTTCCATCTCCCATGATGTCATGTCTCCGTCAGCTATGCACTACTTCACACTGAATCACAGTTCATGAATACTCTTTAGTCCTTTCTGTCATCAGTTCACCACCTCCTGCCACTTAGGCACTGAAGTCCTTGTTCATAAAGTATCTTTCATAATAAACTAAATTCTCCTAAAGTTAAATTACACAGTAGGCTGACCTATGCCACTTCAGAGACTAAAACATGACTGTGGCTTCACCATTTGTATACTCTGAAAATGTCATCACCAAAAATGTCATCAGTACATAGTATTCTCTTAAACATATATGTGTGCATTTCATTTGTATATGGAAATACAACATGTATAATAATTCATTTTAGATATAATGTGAACAATCATAGGTAACTATATTTCTGTGGATGTATGAACTTTCAGAAACTCTGTCCAAATCAGATCTGAAGGGACTACTGATCTAGGCCCTTTGAGAAGGGAAACTTTTCAACAATACAAAGTAGGAAATTGTGATCACTAAGCCTGAGTTACCACTGTGATGTTCCCCATGTACGGCTTATTCAGAGCCCTACAAAAAAGAACACAAAGTAAGCTGGGGGCCTCTGAAGCTCCTACCCCATGCTTCTTCAAGGCTGCAGACCTGTGAGCTATTCTTGCAGTGGCCTTTGATATAGATACTGAAAACATTGGATTATCCTAAGAATACCATTTTCAAAGGAGGAATTTCTAGGATTGCATTTTTCTACTGCTGACCCAGAAAGACCCACCTTCCATAGGTAAGCAGATTGAAAGACAGTGTGACAGGACCATCAGATATCATGAAGAACATGAAGCCACCATTTTCCACAGCAGGGACAAAAACAATTCCAGTATTTATAAGGCAGGAATCAATTAGGGAAGGCCAGCTCTTCCCGGGGAAATTTACAGTCAACTCACTATTCAGTCCTCCTGAACTCCTACGTTTTATTGTTTTATTAATAAACAGGGATAGAACTCTACCACTAGTTACTGATAAGTGTCCATGTAAAGATATAATTACCCGTGAATACAATTTCTGAAAAATAGATGTTCTGATCAAAGGCCTGAACTACATTAGTTCCATTAATTTAACAAATGTGTTCTCTTTTAGTGCCCTGGGCGATGCGATTTCTTAGTCACCACCACTGAAAGTTTTCCAATTTAATCTCAGTTGCAATCACTGCCTTGGGTTATTCATTCTAATGCACTTTGCATCCTGTCCACAATGCCTCCAATCACCCAGTCCCAGTGCACCTATAATATGTCTGTTTAATTATTCCAATAATCATCTTCTGGATTTTTCTATAATAGTCACTGGAAGTAAAACAAAGCTGAGCATTTCTTTCTGTCTGCCCTTGGGACATGACCTGGAGAAAGTTCCTTCCGATCTTTGAGAGGCAACCAAATTGCTTATTATTAGTAGTAGTATTATTAGCCTCTTTCTCCTCCCCATCGTCTAGTTTGAAGTTGAGAGTATACACAGAGAATCA
Source organism: Dipus sagitta (assembly GCA_036346955.1). Lineage (NCBI taxonomy): Eukaryota > Metazoa > Chordata > Mammalia > Rodentia > Dipodidae > Dipus > Dipus sagitta. The sequence goes on from CM070782.1 coordinate 60,719,756, forward strand.
GGCTCCATGCCCTTGAATGAGCACTCAATGCCAACTTGCATCCATTTCCTCCTTTATGTCAGCCGGAAGTGGCTCCTGCCTCTAAGCTCTCAATGCCTTTCCTTCTGTCACCACAGCTGGTTGCTGTCTTGGAGTGTCATCTTCCCCACTGAGTAAAGTATAGGACTTATTTCTGCACTGGGAAGAAATAATTTAATTGGTGTCTAACAGTCACTTTTGTACCCTCACATTCAGCAAATTTATAGGCTATCTCAGTATTTCAAAAAATAAGCCTTCAGGCAGCGTAACATTTGAATCTGAACATCAACCATCTATCTACCAAAAACATTCAGAGTCCAGTGAAGTTCAGCTGGTACTCAGAAAACCTTAATAGGCATCATGGGACCCTAACACACTGGCAGTCTCACATGCATAAGCAGTCTGTCGACTTTCTAGAGAACAAAAGCCCAATACTGCAGCTCTCCATTTCCCCATCAAGCCCTGGCCCTGTTAATGAGGTTTTTTTTTTTTTTTGTATCATACATTTATTTTAAAGGGGTTTTTCCCTACCGAAATTATAAATAATGTTATGTTAAAATTATTTGTCTGTCACAGAATTCAATGAATTGAGTTTAAAGGGCTATGATACTAATATTAGCCAAAGATTCCAACAGGAAATTGTTCTTACACGAAGAGGAACAGAGACAGAAGCAGCCCCTTAAGGAAATGTTCCTCAATTAGCGTCTTCAGAAAGCTTAGATCTGGTACTAGTTGAGCATCAGGTATGGCCACCACAACCACTTTTCTCTCTCTTCATTTCTGCATAGTACAACAGAACAATAGCATCTGCTCTATGCACTGGAATCAGTCATTCTCAGCTGTAAATACTAATGGATTGAAATAAAATATCATCAGGCATGCATTCATTGACTATGGACACAAAGTTTATTTTGCTCATAGGAGGAAATTCACCCTGAAATTCTAGTAGGAGAGAAGAATGGCTCGACTTTGAAATAAATGACATGGAAATGTGTGAGCCTACAGGAAAATGTTCTCTTTCCCAACCTTAATTCTCACCCTCACCCCCATTTATATGTATTTCTTAAATAATATATTAAAAGTTTGGTATAAATATATGAGATAGAGGCTGGAGAAATTGCTTAGTGGTTAAGGCATTAGCCTGCAAAACCAAAGGATCCTGGTTTGGACTCTCCAGTACCCATGTAAGTCAGATACACAAAGGGGTGCATGCATCTGGAGTTTGTTTGCAGTGGCTGGAGGCCCTGATGTGCTCTCTCTCTTTTTCTCCCTCTCTCTCTCTCTCTCTCTCTCTTGCTCTCTCTCTCCCCCCCCACCCTTTTTCTCTCTCTCAAATAAATAAGTAAAATGTACTTAAAAATATGAGATGACATGGATTTTTCCCACGATGACTACTTCTATATTTTATGATGCTTTAATTAAAAATTTCCCCCATGCCAGGCATGGTGGCACACACCTTTAATCCCAGCACTTGGGAGGCAGATGTAGGAGGATTGCTCACTGAGAGTTCAAGGCCACCCTGAGACTACAGAGTGAATACCAGATCACCCTGAGCTAGAGTGAAACCCTACCTCGAAAAGCCAAAAAAAATAAAAATCCCCCAAGAGGACTGGGGAGGTGACTGAAGGCATTCCCTTGTAAAGCATACCAGCCTAGATTCAGTTCACTAGCACCCACGTAAAGCTGGATGCAAGGTAGAAGTAGCTCATGTATTTGTAGGCACTCCTACAGCACTAGGAAGGAGGACCAGGAGAAGTCCCATTTGGCTTTCTGGCAAGTTTATGTAGCTACAGGAGATCATGTCTCCAAGTAGTCTGAGCAACAGACACCCCAAATTGTCTTCTGACATCCATATTCACACTGTGACACACACACACATTCACATGCACAAATAAAATTTTTAAATGTTTTAAAATTTTCCTCCAAAGATTTGTTCTGACAGTGTCTAAATCCATACTAATAGTACCTATAGCCAATTTTGTGTTTGAACACCTGTAAAATCATAATTAAGAATATGTGAGGATGATAGAAAAGTTGTATAATAATGACAAGTCTACTTCATTAAGTCAGCATTTTTATTTTTATATATTTTTGAATAGGAAGTAACCTTATATTATGCACAATGCTAAGGCTATTTTTATAGAACATAGAAAAATATTTCATACATAACTAATAATGGTACATAAACACATAAACTGAGCTATAAGAGATGAGTATCATGCCACAGGCAAATGAAAAAGAGAATTGTATTTCATTCTGGAAGGAAAAGAAGTACTAGGGAAAGTTTCAGAAATAAGGTGGGACCTAGATATTCAACACTGGGTAAGATTTTGTCCAATGATTGGTGAAAGTGGGAGGGGCAAAACAGCATTAAATGAAGGAATGACCCTCTAGGCTGTGCATGTTAACTACTTATGCCATTAAGATGTGGTTTAGGGGTGTGTCACCTAAAAAGAACATAAGAACTTCAATTTTAATAAAATAAAATGGAAGTGATCTTCTTTCATGTATAAATTAATGAAGCAGCACCTCGGGGATAAAGTAGATGTCCAGTAAGTTACTGTCATTGTTACTACTAAATTAGAAATGTAAGAAATATGTTGTGAAAAGGAAAGGAAAAACTGTTACTATGTTATGTAAAATTTATAATAAGCAAGTCTCAGCTTATAAAATACTAGAAATCCAAAAATATTTCAAAATATTATGAGAAAAGATGTAAATCTTTGCATAGTAGGATGTCATGAAAGGGTAAAAGAGAAAGAGAAGATTTCAAAACATTTATATTCTACGCTTACAATTTTAACTCAGATTTGTCCACATAATCATGGTATTCCATTGTCTGAAATTTTCTTCTTTACATATTCAAGTTAATCCAATAAATAACACAGGAAATGTATCTGCATGTCTAATTTCTTGTACTCCTGCCTCATCTGAGGTTATTTTTCCTTCTCTAATTCTTGAAGTTTCTCACTGAACTTCTGAGGGCAGAGCAGAAATTATTACTGATATCACTAGGCCATGGAAAGATGGATGAGGATTAAGAGAGAGCCACATGAATGATACCATGTGAGTTTCTCCATCGTGAGTGATGCTTACACTAACACCTGCACTTCTGGAAGCTAACCATCAGTGTTCTCTGCCTTAGGTTAAAGACCAGAATGTCCATTGTTAAATTTAGAAATCCATTCTGTAGTTTAATGCAAAAACTACTTAAATGCCTAAGCTACATAAAAAAGAAATACTTTGAAACCACATAGATATATACTTTGTTTTTGTATGTGTCACCTTTTATATGATGCATCTCTGAGCAAAATATAAGAAGTTAAAATAAAATGCATAAACTAACTGTAGCAGATAATAACATGATGCTTAAAGTATAGACATAAACTATCCACTTATAATTTAATTCTACTAAAAGTCATCTATCATTGTATTTTAAAGATAAGATTATGGCATGTTCTAGAAACATGAATATTCTAGAAGCATCAAGATGCACACTGAAGCATTCTTTGCCTTCAGTTTCATAAGATACAAACTTAGAGGGCACTGGCACAACTATACCAATGTGTAGCAATACTCAAACTGATGGAGAACAATTATTTTCTAAGAGAGTTAAGGCACATTTTATGGAAACACTGACTTTATTCTTAGATAAAATAACCACGTGTGTGTATGAAACTTCAAGTGGATTTTAAAGACAAAGGTAAGCAACGAGTAATAAAGCAAAACCATAGTAAGCAAATGTTAAGGCTTACAGAATAACTTGATTTGAGAGAGAAGGGAAGAAAGAAAAGATTCTGTTCTGAGAAAAGCATTGACCCTCTTCCCTTCTCTGCATATGCTCTGATTAGCTCAATAGCAGTCTTTATCTCCTCCAAAGCTCCCAACCTTGAAAAAGCACTCATCTCTATACAAAGCAATTAAGAAAAATGTGTGGCCTGCACAAGGTAGGTTCTTAGTAATGATGTTTGGACCATCCAGAATGGCAATGAAAGAGGAAACAGGCATTAGTGAGTTCCATATGGTGGAATTAGCACATATCCTAGAAATAAAAAGCTTCAGAAAGGCCTTAATTTTATTTCTGAAGGCCACTAAGTCCTTCACATTTTGGGAGAGTGTATGCTGGAATTACAAAGTACTCTGAAACTTGCTCAGCATCTACTGAATCAGATCAGCCAATAGAGATCCACTTAAGCATGATTTGAAATTCTAATTATTTCTACACAATCATTATTTTTGGAGAAATTATTGCACAAATGTATGTTTATTTAATTAACTCTACTCAATTTTGCCATTGATGTTAAACAAAGGAGTAATACTAGAACAACTCATAAAAAGTTGTTTTTATCAATTCTTAGTTATTCCAAAGAAGAGACAATAAAGGTAATGATATCTTAAAGAGACTCAAAGAAATCCTGAATATTATAACTTATGTTGATGTCTTATAATCTTAACTTACAATTTAAGTTAAAATGTTAAGAACCCACTGTACCTGATTATGTTTTTTGACAAATGACCATGTAAAATATTTCTGCTTTCATAAATTTCTTCCCACTCCCTTGCCAAGCAGTATACACTGCTTCACCCTACCTTTCTCAAGACTTTCTGTCATGCCAAATTGCAAGTTATGCTTTGTTATTCTGAGATTAGATCAAAAACAACACTTAAGCTTTTGCTAGCTTTCTATACTCAACAAAACTCTATTTCTAAAGGAACAAGCCTGAGTGGCAATGTGCAATATATTTGGCCACCTTGAAGTCATAAAGCCAATAAGATCATAAGAGACCAGAGGGAAGAAGAAAAACTCAGGGAATCCTACAAATCATGCAAACCTGTGGTTTGCAGGTCTTCCCACAGAGGTCATAGAGCTTGTGAAGAAGTGATAAAGTGATCCACAATGCCTTCAAACAAAGTTCCTCCTGCCCCTTAGACTCTGCACAATTACTAACTGTTGATTTTGTGCTGCTAAATTTGAAGGCTCAGTAACAGAAACAGACACACACATGTGAAACAGTAAACTGGTCAATTGTTGCACTTGGTCAATCTAACACCTTTCTATTTATTAGTTTTGGAATCATATTAACACATACCAGTATAGTAGTCTAAAGTAAAAATAGGGAATTTCTTATATCACCAATTGCTCAAATATAAGATATTATAGTTAAATGCTTTGACTTGTTAAGATCAAATGAGGTAGAAAATCTTCTCAAAGGAGTCCCATAGACCTGCTGTCTGCTAATATTTCCTGGTATTATGGAATTCCAGGTATATATATGTATATACAAGTGTATGATCTCCAATATGGCCACAGAATAAATCAAAAAACAAGCCATATATTGTCTCTTATTCATCTCCTGTTTCCAGTATCACATTAAATTGTTCCTGAGATTCAAAATCCAAGCAAGAAAAATTTCTAACTTCAGGGGCTTTTCAGAAGAAATCAATAATTTTCAGTGACGAGTAATTATACAATGAGAAATAGTTTTTAATGAAAGATTTTCCAGTTGCCTAATAAAAAATGAATGTGACCTCTAATTAGGTGTACTTATTTTTCCTATTTCTATGCAATGCAATATCATCATTATAAGTTATTTTTTTAAAGTTCTTTGAGAAGAGGAAAACATTAAAATACCTCAGTGAATAAGAAAACTTACAGCAAGCCATTCTTAATATTTAATTAGCAAGGATGTATAGAGTAGCAACTATATGTAACAGGACTATCCAAGTATTTTGAGGCATAAAGAACCCTTCAGGGATGTTTAATACAGAAAGTAAGCTCCTCACTTACAGCACATAGAAAATTATGGTGAACAAACAAACATGGTTTTTCTGTTATGTGTAAGCAATTACTTCCACATGTAAGAGGACAAAGTTGTAAAAGACCACATACATGGAGAAGAAGAAATAAAGTATGCAGTGAAGAAAACTCTATGTACAAGAAATAACACATTAAAAGTTCAAAATTTAGAAAACAGTTGATATCAAAGTTAGCTCTACTGGGTTTTCTAGTAAAACACATTATGAGCTAGCTGGTGCTATGTAAAAATAAAAATGAAGAGGCATGCCAGGGTTCTCTGAATTGGTGTCTGTGAAAGATGATGAAAGCAGGTAGAAGATAAGTTCTTTTGACATAAGAAGCATAATCTTCCAGTCGAAAGAGGTTGATACAATAAAAAAGAGATTATGAAACTATATTTTGCTCCACATGGTGTCCAGTATAAACCATCCTATAATTCTCTACTTTAATACAATAAGAACTTATGGGTCTTGGGGTAACTGAATTGCTAAGGTAGAATATTGACTACAAAATGTGCATTATTATTAAAATCTTAACACTTAAAATTCTAAAATTTATTTTAATACTAGTTAAGGAAAATAGAATTATAGTGAGAATAATATCAAAGCTAAGTAATATAAAGAAGAGGTTTAAAATATTCATTCATTCATTCATTGCAGTGCTAGGGATCAAACACAGGGCCTCAAACCCACTCAAAATATTTTAGATATCTTAGTAAGTGACTAAAAATCTTCTTTGTACTCACCTCCATCCTAGTAAGGAAAGTAACTACCAAATTATAGAATAAAATATTTTTCTTTCTTTTTCTCATAAATCTTAGAACAATTCATGAACGTTCTACAAACTGTTAATATGTACAAATGTATGCAGACTTATTTAAAAAGTCTAGATGTGCAAGCTAAGATTTCAGAATTTTAAATTGTTAAAAATCAATAAGAAATGAGCATGACATACTATATTTGATCTTGAAGACCTTCACAAATTCACAGAATGCTTCCTAATCATATCAGTTTATCCCCAGTGATCCAAGGAAATGATACAGGCTCTTTTCATAACCATGTTTGTCTGTGAATACTAATGGGAATTGTCTCCCTCCCCAATATCTTGTCCTGTGCCTCATTAAAGAGATAGAAAACAATAACATATAAACACAAAATCATACCCAACAGAAACAAGGCCAAACGAATGTCTCTTAGTACCAAGAATACCCAAGGTGCTATAAGCACCCAGGAATTGCATACAGATGTGTGGGCAGTTTCAGGACCTATGTAATCAGAAAATGGAAGAAAAGAATTAAAATGCTGATGGATTTTAACTGATACAGAATTGCCTTCTCAACAACTCTGCCAAAACAACCCTCACAAACAAATGTCAGGAGACACAGTTCACAGTCAAGTAGACAATCAAACCAGAACAGCTGCATGTGGCTGGTGCATCGGAGAATCTGAGAACATTTACCCAAACAGAAAACCAGAATCCCGATTTACTAAACAAAGACAATACCTATCTATCTGTTCATGGAGAGACATTTTACCACAAAACAGGAAGAAAGAAGAAGGAATGTTCAGTCCCAGAATAAATTCGTTCACACTGGCACTCACACAAGCCTCCATGCCGCGGCATTCCGAGCTCTCAGTGCACTCATCTTCAATCTTTCCCAGATGTAACTTTACAAGTAGGAAGTGCCTCATCCTGGATATGCTGAGTGGGCCCTTCTGCTTGTAAGAAGGCCACCAACTGTACTGAAGGAAGTGCTGCGAGTGATGAGGGTGAGAAGTGCCATTAGCTCTTCTCCCCATATTGTCAGAGTATCCTAGTCACTTCACCTCCCAAATACCATAAAAAAAAATTCAAACACTCCTGAAAACACTCTGCCTACAGAAAAGCATCCTGATTGGGACTCAATTGGCTTAATCTTCTTAGTGTTTTGATGTTAAGGGCCTTGACTCATCTCAGGATTTTTCCATTAGGAAAGATATTCTTATGTGCACTCTGTTCATCAAGTAGTTTGCTTGACTTGAAAGTCAAAAAGACTTGGTGCAAGTGTCTCTTTTTTTTTTTTTTTTGAGAGGTTACAAGGGTTGTGAAATCCGTAGCACAAGCTGATAAAATTGTTTAAACTTTGGCTTTCTAAAACAAAGGGTCATATATATTTTATTGAAAACTTTTCCTGCCTATTAACTTTCAATACATTCATCTGATTCTTTCCCAAGTACTTGTTTGAGCTTTGAGTGTTCAAAGGTGAGAAAGAATTGAAGTTTCTGAATCTATCGTGCAGGATGATATTTTCATTCATACTTTGTTCTTGATATACTCTCCCAACCCATCTATAGTATACATGACATCCTCAAAGAGAGACATACATATCTACAGGCATGGTGTCAGTCCTTTGAGTAATAGGTGTCACCTGCCCCTATTGAAGAAATAGCAGTAATTATCCACCTGGGATGAGTTTCCACAAGTGATAAGTGAAGTGGCAACATTTCTCAAGGAAAAAAAAAAATGTATGTAAGTGATAATATGCAACAGGTTTGGCCATAGTTTAATATCACCAGAAATTATAGAAATTCTAACATTTTGAATGAAGAAAAATATTAGCTACCATTTCACTTTTATTGGACAGTATATCCAGAGAACTAATCCTGTGGACACACATTATTTGTTGAAAATCATGACTGTTGAGAAAAGAAAACTATAGGCCTTTATCCCATGTAGCCATGTAGCTCTTCCATGTTGTCACCACACAGAGTCAAGTGTGTCCATAAAGACAGGCTTAGCCTTCTCCTCACTTTGTCTAAGCATTAGACAGGTATCTTGTCACACCCCCCACCATTTACCTAGAGGGTTTCCATCCACTCACATGTATGACATAGCTTCAGTCACAATTCTTTCCAATGAAAGTCATATCTTTACTCCCTTCTGGTCTTTTCACAAGTGGAGTACTGGTAGTTAGCTCCGGAGGAGTTTCTGAACATGAATGTTAAGCATTAGGGATAGAAACAATGTAATTTGGGCAAACAAAATCTTATAATTTCTCTTCAAAAATACTTAAAAACCTCTAAGAGGCCCTCCAAGGCTCAGGGAACTCTGTGAAATGTAAGAGTCAGAGAGGTAGTCAGGAGTATTTTGGAATACTGTATGCTAGATATGAAGGAACTTGTGTATTCATTACATCATAAAGCCTGCACAGTATCAACTTTATCAACATTTTAATATAGATGATGAAAGAGGGCCAAAAAATAAAAACAGACTGAGGCATCAAAATGTTAGGGGGACTACATGGAAAGAGGCTGGGGTTAACTGGAATGGATGTGGGGGAGGGAAACTAATGAGAGTAACAGGAGGAGATTATGAACAAATACAAATATATTCATATATTAAATTTTTCTATATAAAAAGGAAAATAATTCTAGCACATTCCAATCAGCCATAAATACTAAGTGATCTAATTCCTGAAACCCTCTTTGATCTCAGCTTGGTCCAGACTCCTACTCCCTCAAGCTTTGGCCATACCAAGCTTCCTCCTACGTACCCAACTGCTTCACTGAAAGCACACCTACCTTGGTGTAAATTGCATTCCTGGCACTGCCACTCCCCATCCGAGTGATGTTAGCCCATTAAGTGAAAATCTTTATGCACTAAGACAGCCTCCAGACCCACCATTTGATACTTGGCAACAATAATGATAGCTATATCACAAGGATGCTGTAAGGATTAAATGATACATATTGACTACTGGGAAGGAACAGTGTCTGAAATATGCTGAATAGCTTAGTGCATCCCTTACCTCATAACCTTATATACTGTTACCTCTGTAAGAAACATCATATTTCTGGGCCTTAAATCAAATGTTCACTACTATTATCTGACTTTTCCAAACATATTATCCAAAGTAGCAAACACCACCTACCCTAACATGTGTAGATGTCCTCTCACTATTTGACCATTCTCTCTCATAGTCTTGGTCTCAATTTCATTCCAATCATTTTAATTTTTCTCTAGGAAGCAAGCTTCATGAAAGCAGACACCTTCCTCCTTTTGAATCCCAGCACTTGACACAGAACCTGACAAACATTGAGCATTTGTCCTACTATGTGTTTAGTCCACCAGTTAGTAGCATTAGGAGACCTGGATTCCTATCTCATTATTTAGAGCATCATTAAATTTCTTGTTCAGTTAGTTTATTTAGAATTGAAGATAATTACAGTCTCTCTACCTTGGCCTCAGTGTGAAGCACAAATTAGATAATGTATCAGAAAGTTCTATAGGAATCATATTTCAAATTTTTAATTGTTAAAGAACAAGCTAGCATAGTTGAGTATGTATGAGACTTGGATTCAAAAGCCTAAATGCACCTCACTTCAAGTTCTTCCTGCAACATGTGACTCTCTAGAGTGTTTGCTTTTTCCCTGTAATATGGTAGCAATGCTGTTTGTGAGGGTTATTTGATTAATTTTCTTACACAAATGCAAAAGTCAAATTTGCCAACACAGAGAGCCTTAACATTCTCCTTAGCTTGACTTACCTTTGCACTGACCTCTGTTAGAATAATTCTGACATCTCACTTCTTAGAGCATTTCTCTTAGAAAACATTCAACTATAAGCTTTTCAGGTGCTTTGAAATTTAAATCTTCTCTTGCCTTTTGTCAACATGATCCCCAAGAAACTGTCATTTATTAGGATGTAGGAGATCCCTTTTTGAAATATCATTGCTGAAAATGATGAAGTCTCATTTCTTTTTCTTGGGGAGGGGAGGAGCTTAAATTTTATATTATACTATTAGCATGCAAAGATATCATTCATAACCACACTAACCAACATTTTCTTGTACTTTTAACTAGAACACTTCAGAGCTTAAAATGCTTCTGTGAGGCTGGGGAGATGATTCAATGGTTAAGGCACCTGCCTGTAAAGCCAAAGGACCTGGGTTCAGTTCCCTAGAACCCATGTAAAGCCAGATACACAAGGTGATGCATTCGTTGAGATTTCATTTGTAGTGGCTAGAGGCCCTAGGGTGCCAATTCTCTTCCCCTACCTCTGCCTCTCTCTCTAAAATAAATAAATAAAATGCTTTTGTGTCTAGCTTTCAATACTAGGCATGAACCCTCCTAGGGAGTGTATTTCAAATCTAGTCACAGAGTACTTGTTTGCCCCCATAACAGACAGAAATGGAAACCTAGTCAAAGGACTTGGGAGATTTTTCAGTGTTTACAGGTACTTGTTTGAAAATCTGGTCAAAATTCTATGGATGGAAAGACCATAAACCCAAGAAAGAAAGACATTTTTAGTTGTTTGGCTAAATAGATATGCTGTGCCCATCAAATCACCCTCTAAATATTTATGTGTATGCCCATATATTAGTGTGGCACTCATTTTTGGATAAGAAAGCTACTCTTTAAGATGTTGGTGACCACAGAGGAGACTCAAAACTCATCAGTGTGGTGAAAAGTGACAATGGATTGCTCAGCACTAAATGAAACATCTCTACCATAACCTCAAGGTTCAGGGACTACAACAGAAGAAGTGTCAGGGAGAACATAAGAGCAAAAGGATGGGGAGGAGTGCTTTAGAATAACAGCAACTGGACACAATGTGGCCATTATGTTGATGACCTCGCAGTGGCGTTGTCACTGCACAAAGACTGCATAGTATTTGGTCAATGAGGACGTTGTCACGAATGATAGAGGAGAGCAACAAAGAGAAAGGAAACAGAAGAGGAATTAGTTGAAAAGAAGAGTTCAATGGAAAAGGAATGGAGAAGTGGGCAAAAAAGAAAGTAATGGGGACAGATTATGAACAATATGTATTATGTATATGTATGAAAAATACTCCTGTTATTAATCTCCCTCGAAGTTTTCTCAGTCTCTCTATACATGAAGTATAGAAGTATATGAAGTAATTTCTGACCCTATTGTAACTGTCTTGAATAATGCCTTAATTGTTGTTTAACTTCTTTGGTGAATTTTTTATGATAAATTACAGAAGATCTAACAATGGCACAAATGAGTTTGGCTGAGCTAATTGCAAACTCCAAGACAGATCAGTCTGACCCTTGCCTGTCTCAGTACTTTCCTCCTATCTTCCCTCTTGTGTCTTCCCTTCCCTGTCCCTATAATTAAAGTTCACATGCAAATACTTGGATTACAGTGTTTTCTTATCTAATTTGTTTACACAAAGTTTTTTTTTAATTTTTTTGTTTATTTATTTATTTGAGAGCAACAGACAGAGCGAGAAAGAGGCAGAGAAAGAGAGACAGAGAGAATGGGCGTGCCAGGGCCTCCAGCCACTGCAAACGAACTCCAGATGCGTGTGCCCCCTTGTGCATCTGGCTATTGTGGGTCCTGGGTAGTTGAGCCTCGAACCAGCGTCCTTAGGCTTCACAGGCAAGCGCTTAACTGCTAAGCCATCTCTCCAGCTCTACACAAAGTTTGATAACAGTTGACATAGTCATCATTTGGCATTTCTAAACTTATTTCTGGACCTTAGCCTCCAACTTTTTGAAATGAATGAGTTGAATCAGATGATCCCTGTCCAGTCCTGTTATTTGTTGAATATAAGCTGCTCTTACTTCTGCCTTTATGACACAGTCCTGTGGCTGTTGGAGACAAGAGAGAAGGTTTAGACATGAACACTGTACCAGGAATATGCAACAGCAACTCTTTCCGTAACTTTTTCAATATTGAAATGTCTGGATTATTTTCCCTCACTTTCCTACCATCATCACTTCTGTACTGACACTGCATGTACTTGCAATTTACTTAAACCACCCTGGGATAAATTCAGCTCTGGATGACATGTGGTGAAACCAATTTTAGACACCCGACGTCAAGATTAAATCAACCGTTATTTAACAGGAAATTACGACACTGCTGTAAACTTCCAAATTTATTTTAGTTTTCATTTTTGTTACTCTTTTTAAAAGTCATCAGTTCTTTGAAGATGTCACATGATTAAGAAAATTTGTTCCAAGCACATTCGCATTTATTAATCTACTATCTCTGTCACATGGGTCTCCCCCTTCTCAAACTTCTGGGCTCAGAATATCTTTCATTTGAGAACTACAGAAGCATCTGCATTCAGTAAATACATCTGGAATTTCTATACAAAGAGTTACTCATGAAAATCAAACTAAAGGGCATATTATAATCAGACTTTTGTTTCATTTATGGGTTAATGTTCATCGTATCTAGGTTCTGTTGTCCTTTATCATTATCTTATAGGTGAATGGGTCCCCATTTAATTTCCTGATTACTTTTGTTATTTATTTACTTGTTTATGGAAAGATTATTATTCTTATCATCCAGCCTCTGCCTCCTGAGTGCTAAGATTATAAGTGTGTACTACAATACCCAGTTTATATATGGCTATCAATCAAACCCATGGGTGTGTGAATGCTAAGCAAATACTCCACAAAATCAGCTACATCCCCAACCCCTGTTTTGTTCATTAAAGAATGAAAATATACTACCAAGGAGTAAATGTAAATTTAAATTCAGTATAAATTTAATTGAGAATCTGTGAGAGGAGTCTTTCTTGATCCTCAAAGAACTGAACAGTAGAGATGAAATAGTGGAAGTCCCCAGGGTTTCACTGGTGTTTTCATTTTGATACTATTGATAGTGAACATTGTACTGATGCCATAAATAGGGAGCAGGTTGACTTGGAAAAACATGTACTTTAGGAAGTAAAAATTATGAGTTAACCTCTCTGAAAATTGATAACATAAAAGCAGCTTAAAGAAACGTAGCATAAAGACTCCGAACGCTGCAAAACTTGGGATTAAGCTATTGTACACAACATCTAAAACCATCTAAAAATCATTATTCATTAATTTCCCCCTGAATCATCTTAAGTAAAAATCATCTCATGGCCAAAATACCTTCCAGAATAATCAAAACGTTATATGGGAGTTGGAAAAAAGAAAAATATGGATCTTTTTAATCCCTCATAAGATGTAAGGAGTTGTTTCCATTCTATAACTGCAAAAGCCAAGACACAAACCTTTCCATTATGCAATTTTTTTGCCAATGGAATCCCATCTACTTCTTCAAACAGAATTATAACAAAACTTGTGAGGTCTATAAGTCACAGTGTGTCACTCTGGTCATTGGTTATCTATCTCCACCTATTATTGCTGAGGCTTCTATGTCTGATTGCTTCCAGGGTTATAAAACATAAAATTCAACTGAACTTAGTGGGTTGAACAAGACATCTGTTAACTAGGCCAAAGTATCAACATTTTGAGTCAAACATATATGAATGTTGCTGTAAAGACATTATAAATATATGTGGAGAAAAAGGGAGATATATTAGTAGCTGTTTATTTTACCTTATTTAGTATTTGGTGCTACTCTGGAAATGATCCTTAATATTTAATGATGAGACAAGCCTTCCTCTATTTTTGACTTCTTAGCATTCTCAACCCTAAGCTCCTCAAACCACCAAGGTACTAAAATTTCATTACTCATCCCTTAGTCCCTGTGATGGTTTGATTCAGGTATCCCCCATAAACTTAGATGTTCTGAATTCTAGGTTCCCAGCTGATGGAGATTTGTGAATTAATGTCTCCTACATGCACTATACTGTTAGGGGCTAGATTATGGGTGTTATAGCCAGCTTCCCCATGCCTCTTTTAGGCACATTCGCCTGTTGCTATTGTCCACCCAATGTTGGTGAGGAGGTGATATCCACCCTCTGATCATGCCATCATTTCCCCCTGTCATCAAGGAGTTTGCCCCTCAAGTCTGTAAGCCAAACTTCTTTTTTGTTTCCATAAGCTGCTCTTGGGCAGGTGTTTCCTGCCAGCAAAGCAAACCTGACTGCAAGAGTAAAGTTGGTAATAAGGAGTGGTGCCATTGCTGCTAGATGCCTGACTCTGGCTTTTGGCTTTTTGGAGCTGATTTTTGCAAGGAAAGTTGAAGGATTTGAAATCATGGCCTAAAAAATGTCTTGCAGTGCTGTAAATACAGCTTGATGGACTGTTCTGGTCAGAGTTGAAAGACCTGAATGCAGTAAGAACTATGGACTGTGAGGTTTGGCTTGTGAAAGTGAAAAATAGCTTTGCCTACACTGAGCTAGAAGCAGTTTGTGTGAGAGGCAGGCTGTTATGCCTATGTCCAGAGAATATGTGTAGGGTTGCATTGCATAGAAATGGACTAGTGTGAGCAAACAGATATGCCACAGAAATGAAATCTTTGGACCAAAATTTGTGCTCCATCAGCTGCAATTGTATGAGAGATTACAACCTTTGAGAATGGGCCAGATGACCTGCATTGGGACAACAGAAAAAAAAAATGCAGTTGTTTGAAAGAGCCTGAATGCTGAAGGAGTGTCCTGCTCTTCAAAGTCTGCTTTATTCCCACTAGATTAACAAATTGGCACCTTGCCTGTTATTATGGAGTATAAGAAATGCAGGAAAGAGAGGGTCACTGAATTTGCAGCATGGTCTTGTGTTTTGGAGATGGCCATGGGCAGTGTGAAGCAGGTTTGCTAGATGTCTGCATGCAGACCTGATGGAGCCCTAGAGGATAGACCATGGGTTGCAGTGGATACCCAGTGGAGATGCTGGGATGACAGAATGGCTGCTCAGGAGAGCTGCTGGCCCCAGATCAAGTTTTCTAGGGCTGTAAGTAGCCAATCTGGAAGTGTGGAATTGGGACTACAGAGACTTGTTGCTGTTTAGAATTCTCAGACTTATAGATTTGTCACTAACAAGAGTTGTTGAACTTGTAGCTACAGTCTGATGTTTGCCCTATTTAAATCTTGTATTGGTTGAATATTTCTTTGCTCTGCTCAGTGCCATCTTTTGCAGTGTGAATGTTTATTCTGTGCTGCTCTGGGTTTTGGCGGTATTCTTTGGTATTATTGCTCAGTTAAAAGTCCTGGGATTATGGGGATGTTTGAACATCATTAGGATGGAGAAAAACCATGGGGGCTTTTAAAGTTGGACTGAATGCATTGCATTTTGCAACATGTATGGTTATCAGTTTATGGGGCCATGGGTGGATTGTGGTGGTTTGATTCAGGTGTCTCCCATAAACTTAGGTGTTCTGAATGATAGATTCTCAGCTGATAACAATTTGGGAATTAAATCTTTCTGGAGGCAGTGTATTATTGGGGGTGGGTTTATGGGTATTATAGCCAGTTTCCCCATGTCAGTGTTTGGCACACTCTCCTGTTGTTATTGTCCACCCGATGTTAGTGAGGAGGTGATGTTCACCCTCTGTTCATGCCATCATTTTTCCCTGCCATCATAGAGCTTCTCCTTGAGTCTGTAAGCCAAAATAAGCCTCTTTTTCCCCACAAGGTGCACTTGGATGGATGTTTCCTGCCAGCAATGTGAACCTGACTGCAACAGTCCCAGAGTAGGTTTTGGAGTATTTAACCCCTTCTAATGCTTAGCTTCATTCTTTCATCTTTAGCTTCCTTTATTAACTTAAGGTGTATTTCTGATGAATTCAGTTTGACCAGGTATAATTATAAATAAAACCATCTTTTACCCATTACACACATTGGCTATCTTTAGTTCTTTTGAGAAGTGTCTGTCTTGTTTGTTTGCAAATTCATGATTAGTGTATTTGTGCTTTTGTTGTTAGAGTATTTGAGTGTATTCATTTCTATATTCTATATATCAGCCTTATATCATCTGAATGACTTCCTTCTTTACTATCTTTATCTTTTTTACTTATCTTGCCTGATTCTCTGGGTTGTTTCTTTGTCATGGTGATTGTATTTTTGTGTTAAAGTATCTTTGTTTTAAAATTTGATATGAGGCCATATATCAATTCTTGCGATTTTTCTGAGCTTTTGAAATGCTTTGTTTTCTGTTAGTAGTTTCAAATTTTAAGGTCTTAATGATTTATATATTTTGAGTTGATTATCGCATAATGTGAGAGATAAGTACCTAGTTTTATTCTCCTACATATGGATATCCAGCTTTTCTAGAATATTAAAAAATATTTATTTATTTTCAAGAAGAGAGAGAGAGAGAGAGAGAAAGAGAGAGAGAGAGAGAGAGAAAGAAACAGAGAGAGAATGGGCTGCCAGGGCCTATAGCCACCACAAATGAACTCCAGATACAGGCACCACTTTGTGCATCTGGGGAAATCGAATCATGTTGAACATTTTTTTTTTTTTAAAGTGGCTGTCTTTTCTTCAACTAATGATTGTAGTAGCATTGCAAGGAATTAGATGGTTATAGGTGCCTGGGTTTATCTTCAGGTGTCTATTCCACTCCATTGCTTACAACTCTTTTTTTTTGCCTGTTTATTTTGCCAATATGATATTTTTGATAGTGTACTTCTAGACTATATTTTTCTAAGTCAATTATTTTGATTTCTCCTTTGCTTGGGAATTTTTTATTTGGCATCCTTTGTGCTTCCATATTTATTTTAGGATTTTTTCTCATTTTGTGAAGAAGGTCATTGGAAATTTAATGGGGATTGTATTTAATCTGCAACACAAGGGGAACATGGCCATTTTGACTATTTGATTCCTGCTATCACTGTGCATCCTCCAGTCTCTTCAGGTTCTGTCTTCTGTAATTTTCATTATAAAGGTCTTTCATCTTCTGAGTTAGTTTTACTCCTGGGGGAAATGTGTTTGTTCAGTTGCTTTGTTATGTTTTGTTGAGACTATTGAGAATTGGATTGCTTTCATGAATTCTTTCTCAGGATGTCCAATATGGCTCTATAGGAAAGCTACTGATTTTTGTAGGATGATTCCATATGCTACTAGCTTGTTAAATTTATTATTTTCAGGATTTTTTTAGTGTGTTGTGTCATTTAGGCTTTTCTCAGTATAGAATCATATCTGATAAGACAAGTGAGCAGTATTGATTGACTTTTCTGATGTTTGGGTCAAACTTGCATCTTTGTAATAAACTCTTTCTATGCATTACTGAATTGT
This sequence comes from Dipus sagitta, assembly GCA_036346955.1. Classification (NCBI taxonomy): domain Eukaryota; kingdom Metazoa; phylum Chordata; class Mammalia; order Rodentia; family Dipodidae; genus Dipus; species Dipus sagitta. The sequence continues at coordinate 60,737,478 of CM070782.1, forward strand.
GCTTCCTAGTATGCTGTCTATATTCACAGGGGATAATATCCCATAGCTTGCTTTTCTTTCTTTCCTTCTTGTTTCAGTCTTAATTTAATCTTCTTACTATTGGTCCTTTGATATTGGAACTTAGATTATTGGCTTGGGATTTTTCTTCTTACTTAATTTAAGGATATATTGTTATAAATTTCTCTTTTGAAACTGCTTCAGGAATGCCTTACAAACTTGGTTCATTTTAATTTTCAGTCGATGTAACTTTTAAATTTCCTTTGAGACTTCCACCTTGACTTATAAATTATTTACAAGTATGTTGTTTAGTGTGCAAATGTTTGAAAGGATGTAGTCTGAGTAGCTGCAGTGGAAATGAAACTATATGCTATTATATGGAAATATCCTAGTGAATCCCAGGAGGACATGGTACTATCCTGAGATTGAAAGATGCCTGTGTGGTACCAGCATGGGACATCTCAAAAGATAAACACCACAGGTACTCATTCCATTTGAACATCTGATGTAGTTGTGGATGAATTTTATACTTTTAAATTTAATAAAGTTTGTTTTATGTTTAGAAATAGTTTTTCTTTGTGTTTGTCCTGGGGATGCTTGAAAATACTATGTATTCTGCTATTGTTGGATGCAATGCTCTGTGTATTGATGAGATTTTTGTTGATTGATACTGCTATTCAGTTTATATCCATGCAAATTATCTATTGTTTTTCTGGCAATTGCTCATACAGTAGTGGGCATGAATTAATTTATATATTTGTTTTGAATCTGTAAATTTGAACTTATATTTTTTTAAAAAGTCTTTACATATATAGTTTAGCTAAGCGTCTCATCATGTGGTCATCATGAATGTAAGGCCAACTTTGAATTCAGTGATAAGTGTCTTTATAAGAGAAATCCAGAGATAATTTGAGGTATACATATATAAAACTGAAGACATTTTGGAGATGAGAACAGATGTTGGGTAGTAAATCTACAAGACATGTGATGCCAAGAAATTGTGGCCACCAAACATGAAAGACAGTTACAGAACAGGTTGTCTTTTACCAAGAAAACCAGTAATTCCAACACTGTAATTTCAAGTCTGTAGTCTTCAGACTGTGAGAAGGAAAATATCCATTGCTTTAGGCCACCATGTTTGTGATACTTTGCTTAGAAAACTATTGTATGCATTGAAGATTTCATGTTAATGATATAAACATACCATTCAGACTTTCTCCTGATTAATGTTTGCATCATAGATAAATATAAATCCACCTGGATGATTGTATGTGCTGTGTTTTTTTTGTATGGAAGTATTTTTTTATCTATTGTACAAATTTCTGTCTTTTAATTGTTGCATTTAGACTATTTATATTTATGTAATAATTGATTTATTGGGATTTATAAAATACTACTTTAGTTATTTAGCATATTTTGTTTTCTACTTGTTCAGTTTTCAATGTCTTTGTTTTCTATTTTCTGTCTGCCTGAAGCATAGTAGTTACTGCCTGAAAGCTCTCTGTCTTGCTAGCCTGCTCATTGCCTGGTGCTTACCTATAGAGAACAGGCTTTTATTGTCATGGTTATTGTTTCATTCCATGCCATTCACAATCCTGGGTTACTGGCCCCTTCATCTCCGAAAATCAGGTATATGAAGGTAGAAGAATATTCAGAGAACTTATCACAGTATAGGTTCCAAGATGTTTTACATTTTTTTTTCTCTCCAATTTCAGTAACTTCTTATAGATGTTTTAAACAGAAAGTCATTTGTATATTTAACCAAATTCCTCCCACCTCCCTGGGAATGGATCATTCTTTGAAATCCATAACCTTTATAAAGTATCATCCTTCTTTTGATTTTACCTAGCAACTTAATCTCTAATAATATTCTTTGCAGTCACATCATACAAAACAACTTGTGGGTAAGATCAGACTTATAGTCTATAACTTGTCATGTCTTAGAAAAAATTCCTGGACTCAGTTGGACACAAGAGCCTGCCAAAAAGAAAGAAAGAAGCAGAGAAAGGAAGAAAGAACAGAAGGGAGGAAGTATTTAAAAAGAATTAAATAGAGAGAGAGAAAAGAAGGAAGAAAGGAAAAAGAAAGAAGAAAAAAGAAAAAGAAAGAAAGAACAAAAGAGGTAGAGATGAGAAAGAAAAAAAATAACCTTTATTTTTTTTAACTGTTTGAACTTATGAATGACTAGATCAGAATAAAATTACTAGCAATCTTAGCAGTACAACAGATGCCATGGTCCCCTTTAAAGATAATTCCAAGTACAAGCATCACTAAATCATAAACAGTATTAGAAATTCAAACACAAAGTTTCATTTTTTCTTATTATGACTACCAGTATGCTTATTTATGAAGTCATACAAGATTCCATGTTATGTCCCTTCCGTGTTTATGCTGTTATCATGTCTCTAATCTGCATGTTGAGTACTTTACCTCTGCAAATTAGATGCAGGAATCTGATCAGCTCCTCTTACATGCAGGCTTTTTTTAAATTAAAGACATAGAAAATGCATTTAAACAGATCACAATCCAAATGATGGACTAAGTTACATAGAGGAGAGATGAAGTGGAAATTGCCAGAAATTATGAAATCAAAACCTGAACAGTCTGAACTTCTAAGAAACCAGAGAACATCCAGCAGAATAGGAACAAAAAAGGATAAATATAGAACTTCAAGGAGAATTACAAGCAAAGCCTACAGCAGAAAAACCATGCAGCTACAGATACTCCCAGCAAAACTGAATGGATTGGGCTGCAAGATAATGTTGCACTCATTTGGCGAGTTGAATGGACTGCCACAACCTCATTGTTCAGCTTGAAGTTCATGCAAAGTATAGAGTTAGTACTCATAACTTTATTTGGTGTCTTTCGTTCTTGAATTGCTGCTAAATCTTAAACTGAAATACAAGTGTTTGTTAAAGGCATGGCTGCAGGTCTGCGTCCTTCCTGCCAGACACTCTGGCTGAGTTCAGCCTAAGGAGTCCCTGCTGACTTCTTATTTAGTTGGTTGCCAGATCTTCTGTCGAAGATGTTCAATGATATGAAAGGACATATATTGTATGAACCTAAGTTCCCACCTTACAAAGCTATGGGATGTGTGACTTCATATCTAGAAGAGAGAGAAGAGGAAAGGAGAGGAGAAGAAAAGAGAAGAGGAAATAAAAAGGAAAAGGCAAAGAGAGATGAAGAGAGGAGTGAACAGGAGCTTTTACCCACTTAAATTGATATTTTGGTAGACTATGGAAAGCTATATGAAAAATTTCATTTCATCTCATAGTCTCATGCCATTCTACTTAAAGACTTGTAATATCTAACCTCAAAGAGCTATTATTCTTAAAATATCAAATTCAAATTATCAATTTATTGTGTTGCATTCCAAAGTATAGTTCAAAAAGTGTCACTTTTATTTTCTGTAACATTTTTTAAATCTGTGGATTTAAGTTTATTTTTAATTTTTGTTTTGATTTGCATTTGTTTCTGAGACATTCTCACTCTGTTTCTTTAGCTGGGTCAATACCCTCCACATTGCCCAGGCTGACAACAAACTCAAGAAAATCCTTCTGTTTCTGCCTTCTTACTGTTGGGATTTCCATGTACCATGAAACCCAGGGCAAATGTTATTTTAGTGACAAATGCTTATATGGTGGTTTGATTCAGGTGTCCCCCATAAACTTAGGTGTTCTGAATGCTAGGTTTCCAGCTGATGGAGATTTGAGAAGTAACATCTCCTGGGGGGAGTATATTGTTGGGGGCTGGCTTATTGGTATTATAGTCAGTTTCCCCAAGCCAGTGTTTGGCACATTCTCCTGTTGCTATTGTCCACCTTGTGTTGGCCAGGGGGTGATGTCCACCCTCTGCTCATGCCATCATTTTCCCCTGCCATCTTGGAACTTCCCCTTGAGCCTGTAAGCCAAAATAAATCTTTTTTTTTTTTTTCCCAGAAGCTGCTCTTGGTTGGGTGATTTCTACCAGCAATGTGAACTGGACTGGGACAACAGGAAGAATGTGGACTCTTTTGAAGGGCCCTGAGTGCTCAAGACATGTCTTGTTCTTCAAAGTCTACTTTCTTGCCCCCTGGATTAACAAATTGGCACCCAACCTGGTATTGTGCAGTACAAGAAATGCAGGAAAGAGGGCCATTGAATTTGCAACATGGTCTTGTGTTTTGGAAATGGCCATGGGCAGTGTGAAGCAGGTTTGCTGGTTGCCTGCATGGAGACCCCATGGGGCCATGAGGATGAACCTTGGGTTGCAGTGGAGATGGTGAGACCATGGGATGGCTGTTAAGGAAATCAGCCAGTTCTGATGAAGTTTTTCAGGACTGTCAGCAGCCTAGCTGGAAGGGCAGAATTGGAATGCCAGAGTCTTGTTGTCGGTAAGAATTATCAGACTTAGAGATTTGTCAGTGACTAGAGTTGTTGTACTTGGAGTTACAGAGTTTGATGTTTGTCCTGGTTGTTTTAAATTTTGTATTGGCTGAACGTTTCTTTGCTATGCCCAATGCCAACTTTTGCAGTGTGAATGTTTATCCTGTGCCATTATGAGTGTTTTGGGGATTTTTGGTATTCTGGCTCAGTTAAAAGATCTTGGACTCTGGTGTATGAACATCATTGGAATTCATAAAAACTATGGGGACTTTTAAAGTTGGACTGAATGCTTTGTATTTTATTTCATGTATGGATATCAGTTTACAGGGGCCAGGGACAGAATGTTGTGGTTTGATTCAGGTGTCCCCCATAAACTTAGGTGTTCTAAATGCTAGGTTCCCAGCTGATGGAGACTTGGGAATTAATGCCTCCTGGAGGGAATGTATTCTTGGGGGTGGGCTTATGTGTATTGTAGCCAGTTTCCCCAAGCCAGTGTTTAGCACACTCTCCTGTTGCTATTGTCCACCTGATGTTGGCCAGGGGGTGATATCCACCCTCTGCTCATGCCATCATTTTCCCTGCCATTGTGGAGCTTCCCCTTGAGCCTGTAAGCCAAAATAAACCTCGTTTTCCCACAAGCTGCTCTTGGTTGGGTGATTTCTACCAGCAATGCGAACCTGACTCCAACAGCTTAGAAATTTAACTTAGTGAAAGGAAACAGAATAAACTTCAATCACAGGTCAATGAATATAATCACAGCAAATAAAATGCATCACATTTAACAGTTGATTTCAGTTCAGATGGGCAAAATATTAATACTTAGGTTCCAGCCATCATGCCCATCAGCAGACGAATGAATGACCAGATTAATGGAGAATATAAACTGGATACCACAGTTTTTACATTAGCATGAATTTTGGGACAACTTAAAGTTCCACTAATAGTTGACTAAATAAACTATAATATATAATATTATATATGTATATGTATTTTACCATGCTAAAATATAAAAAAGATTTATTCATCCTCTCTCTTTTTCCCTCCTTCCTTCTATTACTCCTTCCTTTCTTCCCCTCTCCTAGTGATTGAACCCAGGCCTGCACACATGGTAGGCATGCACTCTATCACTGATCCTCAGCATAGTTTTATTATTATTATTATTATTGCTGTTATATCATTTATACTTAAAATGTAAAGGCATGCAGCTTTATTGACTAACTTGTATGTGCTTACAGCATCCATGAAAAAATCTACATAAAAGAATAGGTTTAGCTTCCTCTTTGGAGGAGAAAAAGGTAGCTGAGGAATGTTGGCCTAATTAAAACTATTACCATCTATGATTTTATAGTTTTTGCACTTTTGAGCCACGGAAATTGTTCATTCAACAATATATGAAATTTTAAAATTTACAAATAGGTACTAACATACTAAAATTTGATAAATAACTATCTTTTATTCCATAGATAGTCATTAATTTAGAACTGAATTCATAATGCATTATGCTTATATAAAACCAATTAAAACCTCATGAGATAAACATGAGCATATTCTGTTAACCCAGATGAGCCTTGAACACTGAAGCTGGATCAACAGAACTGGTTTTCCTTGCAGGGAAAGGATGTCAATTAAATGTGTTATGATTTGGGGAACATATACATGTCTGTAAGACCAAATTTTGCACATCTATCTTTAAGTAACATTTTTATGAAATTTTTTCCATAGATACAGACATAGGGTGGACAATCTTGGGAGGTTTTAAAGACTTTTGGCTAGTTTATAAGTCAAAATAAATGTTATATCATCCATTTTAACACAGCCTAGTCTAGTTAGCATAGGGAACTAAACATAGACAACAAATGTAGCATTCTTTCCAAAAGGATAATTTGTAGCCATTGTCATTTCAAGAAAAAATAGCATAGGGAAATGTTCACTCCAAGTCCTGGCCACTAAATTGTTAAACATGGTTACCCATGCATAGGAAAAAAATAGATTTAAGAAATGTTAGGAGCCTTGGAACAAAAAAAAATGTTTCATGTTAAATTCTAATCATTCTATTTCTAAGCATTAGGCATAGAATTTCATTAAGTATAGGCAAGATTCATGAAGCTCAAGAGATGGCATTTGTACTAAGAAGTTAGGAAATTTGGGAGAATCTCTGGTCTGATAATGGCTTGCATTACTGAAGACTGCAATAATATAGAATTATTTATTCATGTCTTGGAAAACATTTCCTTAAATTGTTATAAAAGAAGACATATAAAAATCAATAATGCCAAGGACAACAGGTAATAAAAATTCAACATGCAGTAATTAAAATGATAAATAGACTTATAGAGTACAAATGAATATACTTGCAGTATTTATATTTAAATATTTCCTGGTTATATTTCCCACTCCTATATTATCTGTTCTGTCACTGGAATTGGGATAGGAAATAGACTGCAAAAAATTGTAAGATTTTATTACTCAAAGCTGTATACAAATTAGGAGGAAGGAATGTGAGGTTCAAGAAGCATCTTTTTAAAAAAATATTTGTAAGTAAACAGTAAAAGGAAGCTTGCTATAGGCAAAATTGTTATAACTGGATGGCCAAAACAAGAATGGGCAAGAAGATGTTACTACAGTGGCAACTAAAATGTGAATACTGTCAATACTTCTTTGAATTTACTATATATCTTAGATATTTTGAAAATAAATAATCTTTCTTAGGAAAAAAAATGGTCCAAAAGGAAAAAATAGGTAATATGAGCAATAATAAACACAAATTATATGAATATGGGGTTTGAGAAATTGCTCAATGGTTGGTTCAATTCTCTATTACCCATGTGGGGCCTGATACACCAAGTGATATGTCTGCATCTGTCTGGAATTTGTAGTAGAGGCTCTGGCATGACTACAAACACACACCTTCCTCCTCCTCCTCCTCCTCCTCCTCCTCCTCCTCCTCCTCTTCTTCTTCTTCTTCTTCTTCTCTCTCTCTCTCTCTCTCCTTTCTCTCAGTCTCTCCCTGTCTCAAATAAATATTTTTTTAAAAAAATCTATGAATATGAGGAAAATTTAGAAACAAGTATATTTACCAAAGTTTTAGAGTCCCAGAAATGGAGTCTTTTTGCCATACACTAAAAATGTTTTAAAAGTGAATCAAATGCATTTTTTCAAGAAAAATGGTATGGCACATGTTGTGCAAGATTAATAAAAGCAAATAAATATGCAAATGTTAACTATACTGTCCAAATACATAAAACTTTTCAATTTAATTTTTAAATAATAAAATGAAAAACAAGACAATATTTAAATGATAAAAAGCTCAAGATTGAAAACTTTGAATTGTTTAATATTAATTTTGTTCAAAGCAAAAAAAAAACATAAAAGACATAGTGAATTCTGATTTTAGAAACATATTTTGTTCTGTCTCATAAAAGTTTTAATTTAAATTTGGCCCATGAAACATAAAAACATGGAATAAAACTTCTTTTCAGGTCTATAAAGAAAATGATAAAAGTAGAGCTCAATGAAGGAGTAAACAAAGGATTGAATGTGGATCTGGCTCTTTTCCCTCCAAGAATGGTTTGGAGGAAAGATTAAGAAGTTCCTAGTTTATGTTAAACAGGATAGTATTTCAAATTTCATTAAGGGCTTATAAGAAGCTGAATAAATGATCCTGAATGAAAATAAATATGGGTAAGAAACAAAATTAGATTTCCTTTAGGAAAACTAGAATTAATATTAGACATTATCAGAAATATAAATCATCAGTAGAAAATGTAAGACAGAGCTGTTGAGCAGAACCAATAGAATTAGAACAAAACTTGAGATAATACATGTCTAAGCAGAGACAGACAGCAGGACACACTGTGAAGTGCGTCATTCCATAGTCACTGTGAAAGCATTTTAGAGTTGTAGTGGATGGTAAAAATGAACACTGAATGTGGCTTTTCACACAATCAAGGCACACCACAAGCACAGAATGCAAGAAGCTCATGCCATCGTGAGATGGCTTTCTGTTTTATGGCAAATCTTTCTATGAGGAGTACAGACTAGAATGCTGACAAAAAGTATAGAACAATATATACATAAATCAGTGAGTTTTTATCATCACGAGCACTATGTACTGCATATGATTGCATGTGCTGTGGTTTCCTATGATTGGCAGTATGGTAGGTTTGTATACACAAACATGACCACAAACTGTGAGTGAGGCATCACACAAGGACACTATGTGACTGCCATACCTGCACATGGCACCATCATTAGATAATCAGTACATCCTCAATTAAAGCATCTTACATGGCACATGACTATTAGTTTCAATACAAGAGAATGCAAAGCCATCAAAACACAATTAATCCATTTACAGTGTTTTGATGTTACATTGGTAAAAATATAAATAATAATTAAGTGAGGGCTGAGAAGTTTGCTCAGTGGTTAACGGCACTTGCTTGCGAAGTCTCCTTTCCTGGGTTGGATTCCCCAGCATTCATATCAATCCAGACAAAAAGTGCAGCATGTGTCTGGGGTTTATTAACAGAGGCAACAGATGCTGACATGCCAGTACATACACACATACATGTGCAAATAAATAAAATGAACAAAAGAAATACAGTAGAAACTGTACCTCAGACTTTGAATTTTTATGGTAATTGGTAGCTTTGAGATGTGTAATACAATCGTCCAAGAGACAGTGGGCTCCCAATCACACTCACTATCATGAGTGCATCAGTCAATACTCTACAGGGCAGGATTTTACTTTGCTATGATGTTCAGTATGTTAGGTGTATTAAATGTGTTTCCAACATAACAGTGTTTTCAAAATATGATGAATTTATTAGAACCATTTTAAGTCAAAGGGCCTTTTTATTTTTAATCAAAATGATTTATTATGTGCATTTTGATCCTATTTGTCAAACCAATAGAAAGATTGAAATGATAAGATTTTCTTGTTGTACTGAGAGACCACAAAACTAAATTATACTTTTAATCACATGTCTCCTTTATAAATCAGCATAATAAGTATGTAAGTTGTTTTTTACCCTAAGGAGATAGGTGACATGCCAAAAGGAAAGGAGAAAGAATAAAGGAAAGAATGGTGGGAGGAAGAAGGAAAAGGAAGAAGAACTCCACATGTTTTTCAAGGGGACAATATTGACCATTAAATATATGACAGATGATAAAATGCTTAAGTAAATGTTTCCCTTTGTCTTCCACATTCCCAGAGTCATCAAAGTAGTGACACATAGATCAGCCAGACATCTCACACACTGAGAAACAGTCACTCATCAAATGAATATAATCAAGATGAAAAGAAAAGATGGGACATGATAGAATACAGACAACCTTGCATGTCCCCAATAGGTTTCTCATGCTGCCAAAATTAATTCCAGCAGCACTCCAAGTGCAAGAATTTTAAAATTCCTGGAAAAGAAAGAAATGAACCTGTTTTGAGATCAAAGAATTGATAGGTCATATCTTTCTCTTGGTTAGCTAATTAAAAGATGTAACACTCTTAATAAGAATGTGAAGGGGAGGGTATATTTGGGGCAGCATCCTGTAGAAGTGGAGAAACTATTTCCAAAATGATAGACTTGCTGGTAAATCCATTGCCAGAACTTGGTTACCCTCCACAGTGAGCAGTTTGTCAGGGAGGCCCCTGAGGCCCCTGAAACAATGCTGGACATTGCTAAAGCACTTGGTTACCCACAAGATCTAAATAAGACCCCATTGCTGAAGACACCACAGGCCAAGGACACTGGACATCAAGAGATCATGCTGGAACTGAGATGGAAGCCAGATCCTTGCTGGCTAGCTCTAGCAGCACTAGAATGTGCTATGCAAGACTGCTGGGGAACAATGGTCACAAGCAGCAAGCTACAAAATCAACCAGCCAGGCAAGATGTACAGACCTACTGTAATAATGTCACACAGACTATTGGGATAATCAACTGCTCTCTGATTGGATAAGAGACCTCCTCACTGGAAGAAATTTCATAGCTGGTACTGAGAACCACACATCATAAGCTAATGGCTTGGAAGATCATAGATCCTAGAGGGAAGGTTCCACTGTACTCTGGCAAAATCAAGAGGTTGTGCTCATCCAAAAGTCTTCTAAATGTCTATATCTATCCCCTTTTATTCATGTTGCTCTCACTCTTGGTTAGAGAATCTGCATTTTACAGGTGGTAAATATATATATATGTATATATATATTGGGAATACCCTAGATGCATCAGTAGGACAAGTAAAGAAAGCTGACTGCCTAGTTTTTGATAAGTCATCTTGATTACACATGCCCAGGAAGCATCACAAATGTGGTGGTGGATTAAAGTTAAGTGCTTCTCTCACTGCTAATCCAAGAACTTCTTCCAAGGAGATGGTAGCAGATACTAAGGATACTCAAAACTCATCAAAGCAGAAAATCAGAGACTGCTGAGAGCTCAACACTAAAGGAGCCTTATAACACACCACTCAAGGCTCAGGGAATATTGTGGAAGAGGGAATGGAAAGAATATAAGAGTCACAGGGTGGGAATGAGTATCCTGAGGCACTGTCCCCAAAAGAGGGACTCTGATGCATTACTGACCCCACAATGAACCTCACTGAGAAACGCCCTGGGTGGAATGAGGGAGGGGAATTTGGATAAGTATAACCTGATGGGAATATGCCATATGTTCCTACAATAAAGTTCTCAATTAATAAAAACATAATTATTATAGAAAATACCAACCAAAAATAAAAGAATTGGTAGATCACAGAAGATTAATTGCAGAAGCCAAGTCTGACCTAATTCCTAATCTTTCAAGCATTCCACCTGTTTCCCAAAACATACTAGGCATTTCATATACAAAGAATATCCATTTCTGTCATCAGACTAGCAGGCAAATCCAATAGAGAATAAGAACAAAAAGAGGATGTAAAGAAAGAAACTGAAGAGGATAACAAAGAGAAGACACCAGGATCCTTCCCCATTAATACTTAAGTTTTGCTGAGGAACAAGACAGCTCAAGTTGAGAGAAACTGTAAGTATATTGTCTCCAAAGTTATATAGAAAAAGTTGCTCAATATAAGTTTTGACATAAAAGATTTCCTAGAGAAACATCTCTGTGTGGTAAGATTCAGATAAGAAAGCAATGGCAGGAATATTCCCATGATGAGAAATATCATGAAGTTTGGGTGGAAATTGAGAGCAACATAAAAAAAATTCATCAGTTCCAGGTATTTTCTGGAACTTCACAACCAATCATATTCTCAAGTGAACTTTCATGTTTTAAAATCCTGTTATACTTTAACCAACTCATCTTCATTTTTGTTTATGTACTGGATTTTCAGATCCACAGGGGTCTGCAATATTGAAGTTCATAGATGAAAACATGGCTCATAATCTAAAATCATCCCAATGAAGAAGACTGTTACATTGTACCAATTATTTCTGAACAGCTGGATTTAGTTGTTGCATTTCAAATTCATGTCCTTGAATTCACATTGATTGAGCAAGTCAACCTCCTTTTGTAATAATGGTTCCTTCTCATAAGCATCCATGAGAGTGCCTTAACCAATTGTCTGTGGGACTCACCACAAGGAAAAAGGTAGTAATGGAACTTATGGTAAAGAAATTGTTCAGTTTTCCAAACATTACATTTCGTAAGGTCATAGCCCATTAAAATGTCATACCCAAATAAAGTGGTTACTTTCACACATTGGAATTCAATAGCTTATTTCTATACCAGGAATAATGCAAAGGTATTGCAAAAACTTATTTTCAAACAGTGACTATCATTGCTCCCTAAAGGACTAGCCCTTTCCTGTATTAACATTTTTATTTAATTTTTGACAATTTTATATATTACATAGTGTATTGTGATAAAATTCATCGCTCCATTACCCTCTTTTATTCCACTCAACTTCCACTAAACTCTTTCTTCTTCCTAGTTAATCCCTTCATACTTAGATGTGCTGTTGCTTTCTTAAATTTTGATTATGTATGTGAGTGAGGGTAAGTTTGGTAAGGAGTTAGTTACTGGAGGTTGAACAACTTACCAATGCTACACCACCGAAGAACATGATTTCTTTCCCCCCACAACCACTAAATGACTATTACTCCTCTGTGAGGAGTAGAATCTAATGAACTCCTCCCAATCTATAGTGGAGTGTCCACATGCTCAAATTCAGCCAGGAAACCACAGTGGATATTACACACATCACTTTAAAAAATAATTATGTTTACTATTTATTTGCAAGCAGAAAGAAAGAGGGAAAGAAGTGATGAAAATGGGCATGCCAGATATCCTTGCCACTGCAAATAAATTCCAGATGCTGGACCACTTGGCATCTGGCTTTATGTGGGTATTGGATAATTGAATCTTGCCTTTCACGTTTTACAAGCAAACAACATTAACTGTGGAGCCATCTCTTTGGAACCACCCTTCACTTTTTTTAAAAGAAATTATCTATTTATTTATTGGAGAGAGGGAGAGGCAGATACAGAGAGAGAATTGGCATGCCATGGCCTCTAGCCACTGTAAATGAAGTTCAGATGCATGTGCCACCATGTGCATCTGGCTTATGTGGGTACAGCTTATGTGGGTACTGGAGAATCAAACCTGGATCCATAGACTTTGCAAGCAAGTTCCATAACCTCTAAGCCATCTCTCCAGCCCTAGTCTCTAATTTTAATAGCCTCATCAGAAAGTCATGATTTGCAGTTGAGGCATCTTTTTTAACTTCACACAAATGAAACTGTGATGAGAATCTTCACTTTCAAAATTCTAATACACTCTTAATCGGCCTTTCAACTAATATTTATTTGCTTATATTGGTGCATATATTTGGTGATGAAGTAGCAGAAAATTAACCCCCTTCCATGAGGAAGTTTGCATTCCAGTGGAGGGAAATCAACAACAAAAAAATATATATTGTTAGAAGTATTGCCTGTCAACATGAAGCTTCAAGGGAAGCTAACTTGACAGGTAATAGCAGAGGCATTGGAGGGAGAAATTGCCACTTTATATAAAATGGTCAGGTGCTTGCTAAAGACCCTACTGTGGCCACACCAAGCAAAAGTGAGACATTCAGAGTGCAGAGAAATGGAATGGAAGAGAGACCACATGGGAACTCTGCAAGCATGCCAGGGAGAAATATCAAGAGTGGGATATCAAAAAACCAACCTGGTGTGATGCTACAAACATTGCTATTGCTATAGGACCTCAAGTTCAGTACCAACTAGGGCTACAAATCAAGACCCAGTCTCTGAAGAGAGATGTGAAGCAATAAGAAAAAGAAAGAAGAAAAGAAAAGAAAGAAAGAAAGAAAGAAAGAAAGAAAGAAAGAAAAGTCATAGGAAGGAAGGAACGAACGAACGAACGAACAAACAAAGGAAGGAAGGAAGGGAAGGAATTTAAAGGGAAGAAAAAGAAAGCTAAGTCCATAGATGTGTAAACCCACAACATAAGTACTTAGCAAGAGTTCAAAAGTCTTGGCTTCAAAAGATCTACAATAGTTTGTTTTTGTTGTTGTTGTTTTATTATGGAAATCAGTGGTTCATGTACTTTTTCTGAGGGGATAAGAAATGTCTACTCACCCCAAGATATGTTACCAACAGAATGATTCCACTCAAGTCTAGCTTGGTGAACAAATGCCTGCTTGTGCATCTAGCTTTACATGGGTACTGGGGAATCAAACCTGGGTCCTTAGGCTTTACAGTCTGTAAATAGATATTTCTGCCAATAACAAGAGCATAATGAATAAAAGCATATAATAAGGAGGACTGCTAGATATGGAGTTGCAAACTAGCTGAATAAGGACTTTAGATTTCCTGCCCCCCTGCCAAAAAAATATATAATTCTTGTGCCCTGGGATGTTTTTCTAGAAAATGTTCACTGCACATAATTAAAGTGTCCATGTTTCAGCAAATGGATTAACAATGGAGAACTTATAAGATAGAGCCTGAGATGACAATATAAGTTAATCATGGGAAAATGAATGACTGATAATAAAATATTTATTCGTCATGGTCAAAAAAGGCTGCATGAAAACTATAATTTTTGAAAACATTAATATGTTTTCCTATTTTCTTATGGTAGTTATGTTTTCCAACTTTCTTATATTAATCTAAGCTAGATACTCCCTTTAAAGCCCTGGGTCAGTCTTAACATGATTGCCTATATTCTTTCTCTGCCTTAAAGAAAACAAAAAAAGTAAACAAAAAGAAAAGTAGCTAGGTGTGCTGGTATGTGCCTTTAATCCCAGCACTTGAGAGGAAGAGGTAAGAGTATCACATTGAGTGTGAGGCCACCCTGAGACTACATAATGAATTTTCTGTCAGCCTGAGCTAGAGTGAAACCCAACCTCAAAACCTTGAAAAACAAAAACAAAAAAGGGAAATATCCTCAGCTTATAAAAAACCAAGAGAGATTGTTAATTTGTTCTTTCTCATTTCCAAAAGGTTACCAAGTTATTTATTGCACAATAGGCTCTAACTTCATAGAAATAATCAGATTTGAGAGCCAGTCATAGTGGTGTACACCTTCAATCCCAGCACTCAGGAGACTGAGGTATGAGATTCAGGTTGAGTTTGAGGCCACTCTGAGGCTACATAATGAACCCAAGGTCAACCTGGACTACAGCAAGACCCTAGCTCAAAAAAATATAAAATAAAAAGTATCAGGTTTTTGTCTACATCTTAGCTCCAACATTGACTATAATTAAATTCTAATCTCTTTAATTGATACTTCATAGGTAGCTACACAAAACTTCAAATGTTTTGATTAAAAATGCATTGTTTACTGAAAAATCTTTTAAACTTTGTCATTGTGATACGATATCTTGGTCATGTTTATAGTTCAGACACGGGTACTCATTGGAAGTTTTGCTCACTACATTCTTGAAATTGAAGCAGTCCTCAGAGTATATTCTCCAGATAAGCTTCCACCATGAAAAACAAGCCACTGAAAGTTCATAACATTGTGTCAACTTTGATGAACCAAGGCAATCTCATTTTGTTGACCATTGCTCCAGCTCTTTGTAATTTAATGAGTAGTAATCCTATTTAAAAATACGTTTTAGACAGCAAAGTGCCTGCTGGGAGAAAGTGGCTATGTATGAGCAGATCAATATGCATTGTGTGCTCTCAACCATTCAATAATCGATCGACCCTTGTTATGAGAAAATAAATGCCAGAGTCCCCAACATTAATTTCTGAAGAGAGCTTTTCACAAGGCAATAGATTATTAAAAGTTTCCATGGATGATTTTTTGTTTGGTTACTTGTTTCTGAAATCTCTCTGCTGCATCTCACAAAATTCCATTCAAATATTGCAAAAGATCCTATAAGCAAATTCCAATGGGAAGATTGGCTAGATTTCTTCCCATCGCAAAACTACTATAGGCCTATTTCGGCTAAAGCATTTTACAGATTCAACTCTTCCCCCAAACCCTTTAGTCTTACTTTTAGGTACACCAGCTGCATTAAATACACTATCAAATAAGGCTTTTAGCAGGCTTATCTATAAGATGTCAGATCTTCTACTTTATGTGCTATTCAATAATTTTCAATTTCTCCAATTTTGTGCATTAAAAGATGATAATGTATTCTTTAGTCAAAATTCTCAAGTCTTCCTTATATGCCATGGGCTTTCCACATTTGCTTGTTACCATAGAAATGGGTTTATGAAGGACTGAATCTGAGCAGCATAATCACAAACACTAAATGGCATATGAAAGCTTTCCAGCCCTGCATCTCTACTGCCTATGCTAATGATTTTCTTGCTTTTATAGCAGTATCAAGCCAGGCTGTAATCCATTCATGGAGCCTTAAACTTTATTTTTCACTGAACTGGATTGGAGAGGGATGTCTTATACCATGTGTGTCATTTTTCTGTTAGCTAGCTTAGCTCTCAGCATGTCATATTGTTAGATCAATGGGTCTTGTGGATCAAAAATGCAGAGAACTATGCACATCACAGCACCAAATACAATGCATGTCTTATTCATTTGACTTCAATTAGCACAATTATGTGAGTGTTGGATGATATGCACTTACTTGGATTTCAATCACATCATTATTTAACAGAATTGATTAAAAGTTTATCCTAGTGAATAAATATGCTTGTTCATCTCAGTTACACAACTTGATTTCCTCAGTTTTTTTTTTTTTTTCACTCTAAGGTTACCACACAATTTCAAATGGCATGGAACTTACAAATAGAAATGAAAACAATTTGAGCTAGCTATCTGGGTAGTCTTTGGAAAGCACAGCCTTGCTCATCTGCTAGCAATTCAGTAGTGATTCCCAGCTTTTCTGTTTGAATGGCTCACAGGATTGATTTGAACGCCCTCTAGACTAAGAAAGCTGACATTCTAGTCCACTGTCTACCCAAACTAAAGTTAAATCCCTCTGGTAACTAAAACTAGCAAAAATCTCTGGTTAATTATTTTGTTTGTCCTTTCCTTGCACTCTGCATTTGAAAAGACATTGTTCAGAAAATTTTCACTTGATCATTGGAGAACCAGTTCCTCTAAAACTGATTTCGGAAGTGCTACTTTTTAACTTTTTTTTTTTTTTTTTTTTCGAGGTAGGGTCTCACTCTAGCTCAGGCTGACCTGGAACTCACTCTGTAGTCTCAGGGTGGCCTCGAACTCTCGGCGATCCTCCTACCTCTGCCTCCCGAGTGCTGGGATTAAAGGCGTGCGCCACCACGCCCGGCTTCAGAAGTGCTACTTTTATGTTTTACAAAGGCCAAGTCATTTCCATGCTTCTTACCAGAGAAACTGATCCTAACCTCTCACTGTGAATGTTCAGTGCCATTTTTCAAAATAACCAATTGAGACTGTTTTCCTCACAATTTGGGTTATAAAGCAAAGTCAAAACAAATCAGACTCAGTGATTATTGTTCAGTTTGCCAATGGGCATTCACCTTCCACTCTTGTGGCAATAATTCCCTCTTGCTAGTGAGGTTGAGCCCCAGTATGAACTGTGCAATATAAATACTTAGCCAAAGAAGATATTGCAGTGTAAGCTACAGGGTTAGTTCATGGAAGGCACACAATACATATTTAGACCGATTGTGGCAACATATCTCAATACTCTAAAATGGATTCTCTGCTCTCCCTAAAATTGGTCTTGTGATGATATAAATACGTTGTTTCTAGAGATATTAAGTGAACCTAGTACCAAGAAGAGCTAAAAAAAAATGGAAAAATCATGGTACTGTGATGACAGTGTTTCAGCTCATGTATCCAATAGCACCTCAGGGTTCTTCAGAAAAGTGAGCCAACTGGTTGTAGCCAGATGGAGTCAGATTGTCTTTCATGAGCAATGAAAGAAACCCATTCAGCATCATAACTGAAAGCCCATTCTACAATATTGATCTGCTCCAAAGCATTCTGTAGTGCAACATAAATGCATACACACACAGTAACATGTGAATTTAAAGAAAAACACAAAAATATATTTTGTTAAAATTCACATAGCTAATTATAAGTGCATAAACCATCAGATGTAAAACACTGCTTTTAAGTACATGGTACAGAAGCAAAACATCACAGCATGGTAGGGTGGGAAGCATAACATAGAAGTGAACTTGAGTCCTGTGTTGATCACCAGCTGCACTCCCACATAAAAAACAAACACACAAATTACCACAGAGCAATTCTATTACTTCTATTGGCCTTAAATCATCTCCCTTTAACTCTTTAATGTTAACACATTTCAAAATAACACTTACAAAAAGCATAGTGTGGTACATGTTTTGCTCTGTTCCATTCTATTCTGTTTTCTGACAGTCTATGTATTTCAGGCTGGCCTCAAATTCACTGAGGTTGAGTATAACTTAATTTCTAATCTTCCTGCTTCTACTTCCCAAGTACCTGGATTACAGATGAGTGTCACCTACTGCCAAAGACACCATATGCTGTACGTATGGAACATGGAGAGACCTGGCTAGAATCTGGAAGAGAGCCAGTCCCCAGACAGTTAGCCTAACTAGAATGGAAGGTGCTACATGATTTACTGGGGGAAATTGGCCAACATCTGCCTCAGAAACTTGAGGTTTAAGCTACTCAGAAGGATACAACCTGAGGTCATGCTCACACAAGTGCAATAGTGGTACACAGCCATGGTGGATAACCTACTGCTCTTGGACTGGCTAATAGATCCACTTAGTGGAAAGGAACCCATATCTGGAACTGGAAAACAAGTCAAAATCATATCCAGATAATGAGTTTGGTCTCCACTATCAAGCTATCCCTACTGTTGGGGTACAAGAGGGTCTATACCCATTAAATTCTCTCTAAACTAACAATGGCTATCCAGTTCTGTGCTGACTTCACTCTTTATTGGAAAATCTGCTTCTCTTTTTCAGATGGAAGTAGGACCTTAGGAGAGAACCAGCCCTTCCCACTTCTCCAGGGTTCTATGTGAAAAACAATAGAGGACTTGGGAAATGAGCAAGAGCACTGCTTTCTCTGTGAACCTGATATCAGCACAAGGATGAAGGAGATAGACACTGAATAAACTCGGACAGCTACCAAGAGATACAGAGGCTCCTAATAGCCCATCACTGAAGTAGACCTAAAATGAACCCAATATGGCTCAGGGAAATTCACAGAAGAGGGGCCAGAAAGATAGAGCCACAAGTTGGGATATTATGCTCAGAGACATTGCCTCTTCCCCATAACTGGTGGCTAACTCCACAATGCATGACCCAAAATCCCCGTGACCATAACCAGCATCCCCCATGAGGAAGCTCCCTTTGGATGGGGGAGCAGGGATGAGGGTGAGGATAGTACCAACATGTGCTGTTTGCATACTGAGTATGTCCATAACTAATAATAAAAAAATCAGAGTTTTATCCATGTTGGGCAAGAACTTTCCCAACTGATCCCCTTTGTAGCTAAATTGTGTGATCATTACCTGATTGTGGTATATTTATAACTTATTATTGAACATTTTTATGTTTTCTTTCTGGGAACAGAGATAAGGAAGAATGTCTCTAGTTCCCAAGAGAATTACTCTTATGTAGAATGTGATGCAAATTATCAAATAAAATTTTGAAATCAAGGATTCATGGTTGTTTCAAAATATTTTTCACAGAATAAAACAAAGTAAAAAAGTCAGAGAATTTGTGAATTATCCAGGAAAGCAAATTCCCTCTTATCTCTTATATATGTATGTATATCCCATTATAGCTTAGGCCAAACAAAAATAAATTTTGCTTTCTTCAGGTCACTGTAAATTACTTACATAACAAAGCCTCTTCTTTTCTAGCAATCTTCCATTCCAGGTTATTATGTTCATGACTCATATTTTTATAAGGAGCACAGTGTGATCAACATAAGTTAAGGTCACACCTTGAATTAATATCAAAATCTCTATTTAAATGTGTAACAAAATGCCAACATTAGCATGAGGCAAGAGAGGTACAACTTTCCACTCATGTAAAATACATCACTCCGGACCACCACTTCAGAAATGGGTTAAATCTCTCCATAAAATTGTCTCTTCAGATTATAAAGTTGTAAGGATACTGGAAAACTTCAAAAATTCAATGTTATCTCATTAACTTCTTACATTTTCATGTTTTTGAAAACAGTTAAAAATCCTCCCTCCAATAGTACCTACTTGTAAGAGTGTGCACACCACACATTAGCTATTTGCAGCAAGGAAGAGAAAGGATAATCTGACACGAGTTTGTAGCTTCCTTTCTGTGGTCTGGCCCAGGTCACTGCCACTGGATAAATGCACAAAGAAGGTCAACATTCTCAGTACATAAAAAACCTGCTAGGGTTCCCATTTCCCAAAAATGAAGAAGAAAATTGAAATCAGACAGTACACCAAAAACATTTGTCCCTTTTGTGGCAAAACCAAGATGAGGAGATGGGCTGTATGCATCAGATACTGTAGTTCCTAAATGAAAATGGTGGCTGTGGGGCCCACAGGAGGGCTTGTGCTGTTACAGTTACAGCTGCCATCAGAAGATTGGAGGAACTGAAAGACCAGTGTTAGTGCTATCACGAGACATCCCTAGCTCACAATAAATTGGTTTATTTATGTAACAACAAAAAAAATGGAGCTTTTAGGTTCCAGTAGAATAGATTGTTTCTCTTTTAAAGACAGTAAAACTAATGTAGTTTTCCACAGCTAAGTATCTTTATTCATATAAAGGGATAATAATATCTGACCTGCTTGTTTGAGGAAAAATGAAATTAAATAAAATATGGCTCAGTATGGATATCATTTTCTTACCTGTGGCACTTAGGGCAGGATAAGAACCGTCATTCCAAAGGGGAGAATCCTGGCCATATTTATACTAAAAACTATTCATTGCTTGGGATTCAGATTTAAAAAATCAAATTTAACTGGGTCACCATTTGGTTAAATTATTAAATCTGACAAATCTGGAGTTGAAGAAAGCTTGCTCTAGACTCTCTGGATACCATTTCTTTTTTCCCAGGACCCTTTGCCTTATTCTTTGAGATAAGTGGGACCCTGGGGCTATGGGGTTAGCTGCTCTTACAGAGAAAGAAATAAAGGACATAGTCCCATTTTCAATAGCAAAATAAATACCTTGGAATAACGTTAACCAAGGAAGTGTGGTGCACGCCTTTAATCCCAGCACTCGGGAGGCAGAGGTAGGAGGATCGCCATAGGTTCGAGGCCACCCTGAGACTCCATACTGAATTCCAGGTCAGCCTGAGCTAGAGTAAAACCCAACCACGAAAAAAAAAAAAAGATCTATACAATGAAAATGTAAAAACACTCAAAAAAGAAACTGAGGAGGACTTGAGAAAATGGAAAGACCTCCCATGCTCCTGGATAGGCAGAATTAACTTTGTGAATATGGCAATCCTACCAAAGGCAATATATAGATTTAATGCAATTCCAATTAAAATCCCTACAGTGTTCTTCACAGAGATAGAAAAAATGATCTCAAATTTCATATGGAAAGGCAGAAGGCCTCGCATTTCCAAACATATCCTCAGCCAAGAAATACCTCTGGAGTCATCACCATACCTGATCTAAAGCTATATTACAAAGCCATAGTAATAAAAACAGCATGGTACTGGCATAAAAACAGGACTATAGACCAATGGAATAGACTTGAGGACCTGGACTTTGGGTCAAGCAACAATAGATACTTGATATTCGATAAAGGCCCAAACAATGTAGGCTGTAAAAAAGACAGCATCTTCAACAAATGGTGCTGGACAAACTGGATAACCATATGCAGGAAACTGAAACTTGATCCACCCATTTCACCCTGCACTACACTCAAGTCCAAATGGATCAAAGATCTCAATATAAGACCAGAAACTCGAATACTACTGGAAGAAAATTTAGGAAGTACTTTCCATGATATAGAAATGCAAAAAGACTTCCTGAACAAAACCCCAGTAGCTCACGAACTTAAACTGTCACTCAACCAACAGGATCACATGAAGCTGAAGAGTTTCTTTGCAGACAAGCATACAATAAGCAAAGCCAATAGATTACCCACAGAATGTGAGAAAATATTTGTGGGTTATCC
Source organism: Dipus sagitta (assembly GCA_036346955.1). Classification (NCBI taxonomy): domain Eukaryota; kingdom Metazoa; phylum Chordata; class Mammalia; order Rodentia; family Dipodidae; genus Dipus; species Dipus sagitta. Next base: position 60,759,354 of record CM070782.1, read on the forward strand.
AACTGATAGAGGCCTAGTCTCTAGAATCTAAAAAGAACTCAAAAACCTAAACAATAAGAAGTCAAACACCCCACTCACAAAATGGGGCAAAGAGCTGAACAGGCAGTTCACAGAGGAAGAAATACAAATGGTAAACATACACTTAAGAAAATGTTCATCATCCCTAATCATCAAAGAAATGCAAATTAAAACAACTATGAGATTCCACCTTACCCAATAAGGAAAGCAAACATCAAAAAATTAAATAAAAATAAATGCTGGCGAGGATGTGGAGAAGTAGGAACACTCATCCACTGTTGGTGGGAATGTTGGATGGTACAACCACTTTGGAAAGCAATATGGAGACTTCTGAAAAAGCTGAGTATAGAGATACCAACAGACCCAGTTATTCCCTTACTGGGCATCTACCCTAAAACCTTCAAACCACAAGCTAGAGAGATTTGCTCAACCATGTTTATAGCGGCTCAATTTGTAATAGCTAAGAGCTGGAACCCACCCAGATGTCCATCACTAGAAGAATGGATAACTAAGATGTGGTATATCTACACAATGGAATTCTTTCAGTTCTCAAAGCTTACCACAGCCCTAATGCAAACCCAAGAAAGGTAGACCTCCTCTTTAGATGGCCAGATCATATATCACTCTATAAAATCAATCAAATTTTTCATGAGGAGAATGATATTAATGTATACAGCATGAAAGTTAAGGGCCAGTGAAGGTTCCAGGACAAGTGCAAAGATAGTAGAATTTGGGGAACAGGTCAACCAAAGACTCCCCTCCATCTGTCATGACTGTGTGTGTGTGTGTATGTGTTGTGTTGTGCTCTTTGTATCTTTGCAGGTTGGCAACAGATTGGCTACAATATTACATCATGTCATTAATTTGGGGAGTCATGTACTTACTCCAAAGACTGATCAAACTCTGTATACTGCATGCTACATATTGTCTACAATTCTTCACAGCTTCCACAGGATTTTGGGTCCTATTAAAATCTATAAACTTTGCTTCTCATCTTTTTTCACATATAATGAGAATATATTCTTAGAATATTAATATTTGAAAGACACATTCTAATCGTGTATCACTTTATGACTGCAATATGTTCTGCAAAAGGTGTTATTAGACTATTTCATCACTGTGCAAATATCAACAGTGTATACTTACATAAGCTTGGATGGTATAATCTACCACACACCGAGGTTATGTAGTATAGCTTGTTGCTCCTAACCTATAAGATTTTTCTTCATGTTATCGTACTGAACACCATAGTCAATTACAATACAATATTGACAACATCCATACATATAGATAATACACCATTATCAGAGGCCCCTCCCACTACCCTCTCTTTTCTCCTTTATTTATTTATTTAGTTAGTTATGAGGGAGAATGAATATGAACATGCAAGGGCCTCTAGCCACTGCAAATGAACTCCAGATGCATGTGCCACTATATGCATCTGGCTTATGTGGGTTCTGGGGAAACGAACCTGAGTCCTTAGGCTTTGCAAGCAAGTGCTAAGCCATCTCTCCAGGCCCTTTTCCCTCCTTCTTATATGCCCCCTCCACTGAGTACCTTCTTTTCATATAGTCCCTCCTCTATTTTTGACATTTTTATGTATGTACAAAATGTATTTAGATCACAATGACCTGGCCTTTTCCCTACCACATCAACTCCTTTCACTACCCTCTTCCATCTTCAAACAAGTCCCTGTGCTAGTTTTTTTTTTAATTAATTCTGAATTCTATAGTATGACCCTATCAGGTGCTGGTTATATTTCCATCAGGTTATATTTTTATATCTGCTCTTTCCTACCCCCAATCTACTGAGAGCCCTCCTTAGTGGGGTTATTGCTATTCACCCACATGGGGTCATAAATGTATTAGTCAGTCCGGAGGGGCGTAATGCCACAGGATACTCCTTCCCATCCTGTAGCTCTTACAGTCTTTCTTCCCCATCTTCCGCAATTATTTCTAAACATAGTAAAGATACAATTGAATACTTGATATAAGAAAATTTCCAGCTCCATTGTGATTTTTCGGGACTGCCATCATGCAATGCAGCTCAGCACTGACAGAAACATTACTAGGCATTGCATCACTATACTCACAAAGCTTTACCTTGGAATATTTCCTACAACAAATGATAAAAAGCTCTCTCATAATCTCCCCTAATTAATTTAAAGCTTTTTTCACATCAAATGTATAACTTACATAATTTGTTTTTTGTATATGTTGTAATGATTTTTATTCAAATTCAAGCCACTCATATGAATATCATTTATTGTATAATCTTTTAATTACTTATTGCCCATCAGGTACATCATTTCTGTTTATGTGCAAATTTGTCCCTCAGGTTTGGTTTAATTAATCAATATTCATATTATTATATTTATTATTATATTTCTTGCTGAATTATTATTGAACCACTACCTCTACCTATGAAATTCTAAATCAGATTTTAGAAAGTCCTTTTGGATTTGCAAATGCTGCTGCATTGGATTCATAAAATGACTTGAAAGAAAATTATCATTAATGTAAAATTCATTCTCTCATCAATAAACATAACACATTTCTCCATTTGTTCATGTTTTCTTTTATGTCTTTTTCATAATTTTCCCCCATTTTGTCAGAGGTTAATAATATATGTAGCAACTCTGTGGAATCCTCTTAATGCTTTTAATATTCTTTTTCTAATTTTCCTAGAGATGATTATATTATATGCAAAAAATTACCTTTGTCTCAGTTCCTTAAGCTACAATTATTTTTGATGAGTTCATGTGTTATAGAGGTTTATACAATATGCACTATTGAATGAAGGATATGATGTAGAAATAACTATTGTTTCCCTAGCTACACAGAAAAATAAGGAATAATTTTATCCCTCACTCCTCACATTTTCTTTACACTTACTTTACAAATTATTGTAGCCATTGGTTATACTTTATTAAAGTGATAGAATGGAGATGGAACTGAGCATGGTCAATTCTTTTCCTATAGTTGTTGATCCTTCAAACGAATTCCCTTACAGTCCTAGATTATATGGTTCCTATATAGTTCTTATATTGAGATAGGCAGAGAAAGACCCCCATTTGGTTAGCAAGTAAGGGGAAAGAATTAAAACACCACTGTGGCTGCATACACATGTCACATTCTGTAAGAATCTATGAGTAATAAAGCTGCTATATTTTACTTTTTATCAGTGAGCTTATGTCAATTCATTGTCTTCAAAACTAGGAGCCAATGAAAGGATGTTTTTTATTTGTGTTCCAAAGCATCAATGCACTACTTATTACTTCTTACTGATAAGGGTTATTTAGATATGCTTTCCACATAGATTCTTTAACAGATATACTTCCTTTTGCTTCTCATTTGTGAAGTTTTGTAATGAACAAATATATAGTATTTTTCCATATGAATTTCTATATCTATTGAAATATTAATTCACTTTTCTATCTTACTCCATTGTGAAGAACACTACACTGAAGCATTGAATGATTCTTTTATGCTTAGCATTAAATGCATGAAAAAGGAGATGATAGTCTTCCCTATTCTTCCATTTGACTAAATAGTTTCTCTAACATAAGGATTTATCTGTCTATTAACTTTTGAGTCTGTTACCTTTAATGGGTGATTGATTTTACTTCTGATTTAATAAAAAGTGGGAATACTGATAAATTGTACTGTTTACAGGAACCCTAACATTCCACCTTTTGCACCTAAAGTGTTGCTATGTTTCTTTCTAAAACTGTAATAATTAATCATAAGTATATTTTAATCAAAAATGTTTTTTCTACACAGGTTTGGTGGCACATACAGGTTTTTCCAGATACTTGCATATCTGAGACAAAAGGATGACAAATTTAAGCCAACTTGAGCTGTATAGCTATCTGGAGGCGTCTGCACAATTACTAAAACTCCATCTCAAAATAATATTAATATATCAGTGCAAGACATAGCTCAGTATTCATGAGACCTTTGGTTCCATCTTTAGTACTTCCTAATCAAACAGCATTATTTCCTTTAAAATTTCCATTTAAAATTGCCACAATTATACCTGTTTCAGTTTTCAAAGAATACACATGAACTTGCTTATCTCATTTTTAAAATTTGTCTGATAACTGCTTTGTATTTTCTTAAAACTTGAAGAGGAAGAAATCTTCAGCTACAGAAAGACTATATTTGCACTAGATTATGAAACCTTAAAGAAGCAGCAATAATAGTTCTATAAATCCTCTGTATATTCCCCGCAATTCAAATTCTGATTGGATGTTTTATAGAATAAAATTTACATATGTGACAAAAATTAGAATTATAAATTTCCATTTACCAAGAAGTATCATTTTGAAGGGATTGTTTTTGCAGGCTAGTTATGATCTAGAGTAGACATTAGTTTATGCCTCAACTAACATACATGTCTAACATTCAGTCAGATGGAAATTGATATTTCACATTCAAAGTGGGTAAATAAAATAGGCAAGGAGTAATGAATTACTTAGAATAACAAATATATAACACTTGTCCAGAAGCCAGGTATTTCCTATGCATGTATTCATCCAAGAAACATGACTGAAGTGTGAAACCAACTTCACTGTATCCACTCATGGAGTGAAATTTCTCTTTGAAATACAAGAATTTAGAAATACAAGCAAAAACTTTGACAGTGATTATCAATGGGACTTGAAATGGTCTTAACTTTACCTCACAAAAATGCCATTTGTATTTAAATATTGTATTTAATATGTAAACTTTTCTATTAGTTATATACACACTGTGTATACAGTCATGTTGGTACTATCGTCAGCCTCATCCCTGTCCTCCTCCCTCTGCAGGGACCCTCCTCGTTGGCAAATGTGGGTCATGCATTGTGGGGTTAGTCATGAGTTATGGGTAAGAGGCAATGTGTCTGTGCATAATGGCCCAACTTGTGGCTCTAACAATCTTTCTGTCCCTCTCCCACAAATTGCCCTGAGCCATGTTGGGTTTGTGTTTAGGTCTACTTCAGCAATGACATCTTGGGAGCCTCTGTGTCTCTGGAAATCTGGTTTGGTAGGATTTGAGTGTTCTCTGTGTCTATCTCCTTCACCCTTGTGCTGGCACCAGATTCACCAAGAAAGCAGCACTCTTGCTCATATCCCCAATTACTCTTGGTTTCAGTTGGGACCCTGTTGAGGTGCGATGGGCTGATTCTCTCATCAGGATCTGCAATCCATCTGAAAAAAAAAAAAAAAAGCAAATTGTCCAATGGAGAGTGAACTCAGCACTAGATAGATGGGTTGCCCCCTATTATTTTAGAGAGAATTTAATAGGTGTATACCCTCTTGTAGCCCATGATTGGTGGGAGCTTGATGGTGGAGAGCGGACTAATTTTTTGGATATGGTTCTGACTTGTTTCCCAGCTCTAGCTATGGGTTCTGTTACCCTGAGTGGATCAATTAGCCAAATCAAGAGCAGCTGGTTATCCACCATGGCTGTGGATTACTATTGCACTTGAATGAGTGTCGTGCCAGGTTGTTTGCTGCTGGGTAGCTTAGACCATGAGTTATTTGGACAGATGTAGGTCATTTTCCCCCAGTCACTCATGTAGCACCTTCTGGCACTAGACGAGCTCACTGCGGACTGACTCTGTTCCAGATTCCAGCCAGGTCACTCCATGTTCTGCAGCAATGGAATATGGTATCTTCAGCAGTAAGGTCTTACCACTAACCCTTGGTGAGTCACCAATTACTCTGACAGAAATCTGTCTACTTTTGGAAAAACTTATAGGTCTCTCTGATCAAGAGCTCATTATGGATGTTAACCATATGCTGGTACTGTGAGTTACAGGCCAGCACCAAGGAAAAGAAGAAAGAAAAGAATAGGGAATATAAAGTAGACATAGAGAAGAGGGAGAGAAAGAGAAACAGTGAAAGATTAAGGTTAGTCTTCATCTTACCCTCTCCATGGCCTTGTGATTCACATGTTCCCTCTCAGGGCCTGATGAAGGCTCAACCACTTAATCTGTCTTTTAGGATGCAGAATTTTATGGTAGCATTGCCATTTGAGTCCAGTTTTATGTCCCTCACACCATCCTTACCCTCCTCCCCTCCTGCCTCACCCTCCCCATTGTCTAGTCCAATTCAGGTTAGGGGCAACAGATGAATGAGATCGTGTGCTGATTATCTTTCTGTGATTAGGTGAGTTCTCTGAGAATGATCTCTTCCAGGTTCAACCATTTTTCTTCAAATTTCATTGTGTCATTTTTCCTAACTGCCGTGTAGAATTCCATCATGTAGATATACAACATTTTGGTTATCCATTTGTCTAATGATGGACATCTGGGTTGATTCCAGCTCTTAGCTGTTATGAATTGAGCAGCTATATACATGGTTGAGCAAATCTGTCTGAACTGAGGCATGGAGCTTTTAGGATAAATGCCAAGTAAGGGAATAACTGGGTCTGTTGGTAACTCTATAGTTAACCTTTTTATGAGTTTCCATATTGCTTTCCAAAGATCTCATACCATTTTACATTCCCACCAACAGTGAATGAGGCTTCCTATTTCTCCACAACCTCACCAGCATTGGTTTTCATTTTATTTTTTAATATTTGCTATCCTTACTGGGTTAAGGTGGAATCTCATAGTTGTTTTAATTTGCATTTCCCTTATGATTAGGTATGATGAAAATTTTCTTAAGTGTGTGTTTGCCATTGGTGTTTCTTCCCCTGAGAACTGCCTGTCTGGTTTTTTGCCCCATTTTGTGAGTGGGTTGTTTGACTTTCATACATTCTAGAAATTAGGCATCTGTCAGTTGTATAGCCAGAAAAAGTTTTCTCCCATTGTGTGGGTAATCTCTTGGCTGTGTTTTTTGTATGTTTATCTGTGAAGAAATTTTTCAGCTTCATGAGATCCCAATAGTTTAGTGATTATTTAAGTTCCTGAGCTACTGGGGTTTTATTCTGGAAGTCTTTTCTCATTCTTATATCATGGAAAGTTCCTCCTATTCTTTCATTTGCTGTTTGGATTAGTAATAAGCATGGGCTATTTTATAATAAAAATTAATTTAAAAATCAAGCTATAACACTATTTGTTTGGTTTTGGTCCTCTCTCCCCAGAGATATTAACATTATGCTATGATCCAAGTGAAGTTTTAGACTTAAATTTTCAGGCTACATAATAGGTAGCATAATGAGCTTCGTAGTTAAAGACATCTGTGTAAAATCCCAAACTTGTAAATATTCAGCCTTAATTTGTGAGAGAGCCTTTGAAGGTGGCAGCAACTTAATTATCTTAGGGAATGAGCTCCCTAGGGAAAAGCTATTCTAGATAATCCAAGTGGATACAACACAATCACAGGGGTTCTTATAGGTATGCCCATCCACTTCACACTGGGACAGGACATTGGCACACTGGAGAATCAAGTAATAAATAAACAACCACCAAACAATCTCATAATGTTTTAAGTAAGTTTATGAACTTTTTTTATTGGATCACATTCATAGCTATCTACAGCTTCATGCAGCACATCCTGCAGGTTGTAAATGGCAAATAAAAGACAGTAGATAGAGAAGAAAAGATGAGAGAGAGAGAGAGAGAGACCACTGAGGACAATATGTCACGCGAGTGCTGAAGATGGAAGAGGGGACTGACACGTTGGGAACTTGAAAGGAAAATTTAAAAATTAAAAAAAAACCCAGGTCCTCATCTATAGCTTCCAGAGGGAATAAAGCCTTGCCAAGACTTTTGTTTAAAGTAAACAAAATTCTCACCAATAGTTACAGCAGTGAGAATACTGATATAGCCCACACATTTGCATGTATAAGTATTTCTGCATTTCTTCATACTGTTTAAATTAGATTACTTTTTAGAGTGAGCCTGTCTCTTACCTAGGTCGAAATTAAACTAAACAACTGTTGTTCTTGTTCCCTTCTTATCATTCCTTGACAGGGTAGTTCACAGATGTCAGAGTATTGTCACATATCAGGGCAGTAGATGTATGTTCACACTTATTTTGTTTGAAATGTCATTCACTTGTTCTCTTCAGCTTTAATAGCTCTCCTTCAAGTTGATACATGGAAGAGAAGAAGCTTTAGCAGGTTCAGGGTCACTCAGCCATTTTTTGGGGGGGGAAGGCCATGCCACTTACACAGAGTAGGATAGGAAAAAGTCCATGTGGATTCCTTGAATAAAAAACACATTCATATACCCAAGCATGTATATATGCCCTTTCTCATTGCTAAGAACTTATTTTTTTAACCTGAGACAAAACAATCACTTCCCCTTTTGATGCCTCTTTTAAAGTCATCTTCTGTCTTGTTAGATAGTCTGGCATAATCTGATAAATGGGTTCCAGGTTTCAGAAGATGGAACATCTGGTAGATGATGTGTTATTTCTGCCCTTCCCTGGATCAGCAAAACACAGAACTGGCTTTGTTCTTGGGTGAAGTAAAGTACAGACAATAAAGATGAATATAAATTACATCCTGTATCTAGTGTCCCCCACTCGCAAAAAATGTTAATCAGTGATATTGAAGTAATGATCAGCAGAGTTTTTCAATGCTTATTTTCTTTGTTAATGTAGAAAAAAATAAATTAAAAAAATCTAAAACTTGTTTGTTTTAGAAAAGTGATTTAAACTTTCTGATCACCATTTCTTCATCCATAAAGAATAGGTACCAGTTAATTGAGAGTTAATAGAAGGGCTAGCTGAAAAAATGAGATGTTCTGAGGAAACAGCAATGGTATTTTTTTAACAATTGTATTCGGATAGCACGTAAAATCAGTCTTGTTATTAAATTTTCAAGTATGTATGAACATCTTTAAATCCAGGATTACTATTCTCAATTTTTAACAAGTTCTTTAATGTCTTTTATGTCCCTATAACATGAAGACATGTGAGAATGGGTCTAAAAGGATCTTGGGAAGGCAGTAGGATATTTATACTTTTTCTTGTAAATAAACATGCTACATTGGATAACCAGTTATTTCACAACATACTCTCATGCTTATCTTCACTCTCTGTATCCCAAGTTCAATGTACATATTCTAGAACATATATATTCCATGTGTGTAGTTTGAATATAAAATGTTCTCCATAGACTCCTGTGTTTTAATTCTTAATCTCCAGTTGTAGCATTGTTTGGGGTGATTGTGGAATCATGAGAAGCCGGAGCCTTTCGTAAGGAAGTATGTCACTGAGGGAAGACCAGCCTATCTGGCTCTCTCTACTTCCTGCAACATTTTTTTGGTGGTGGTCGTAGGGGATGGTCCTAGATCAGAAGGACTTGAGCCCCTGCTTCCTGCACCTTGATGTGTAAATGTGCTGCCGTCTTCCTACTCAAGTCTATCATGCTTTGCCCATGATGCTGGACACTTCCCCTTGAAACAATAAACCCTTCCCTTAAGCTGCTACTGGTTGACTATTTTGGGTCTAGAATTGAAAAGGTAACTGATAAACATTATATGTAAAATATATTTTATTATATGTAAATAATATACAGTAATGGGTTTCATTGTGCATTTTCCATTTGTATGTTGAAGGTAACTTAATACTGATATTGTTTAGATGCTGAGGATATGACAGAACAAGAGGTATTAAATGTTTCTATTTCTGTGAGTTTGCCTTTCATTGTAAGATAAGGAGGGAGAGACAGCAAGTAAATAAACAGATAAATAATTATGAACTATAATGCTATGGAAATAGTATTTGTGTCTTCAAAAGTTTACATGGTTAAATAATAACCTCTAAGATAATGCTATTAAATTCTAGGAACTAGGAGGGAGGGTAGGTTATGAGGTGAGAACTTATATAAGAGGCCTGAGAGAGCTAGATGAAATTTTCTACCATCTGAACACACAAGAAGGCTTTTTATGTGAACTTGGAACAGACCCTCAGCAAACAATAAATATGCTGTCACCTTAATCTTGGAGCTCCCAACTTCTATATATATGAAAAAAATAAATGTTTATTGTTTTCAAGTTCCCCACTGTGCATTTTTTAAAGTAGCCTGAATGGACAGACATACAGAGAGAAGTGTATGTGTATTCCTTTAAGAAAATAAAATAGCATGACACACACACAAAAAAAAAATAGATATTTAATATTTCTCTACGGAAATGACATTTGATCTGAAAGAGCTACAAGACAGAATAGACTATGGAAATTATGTAGAGCTCTATTTTCCATAAAAGAAAAAGATAAATTAGATATAGACTTAGAATGCATAAAATGTAGACTTTTTCTGTGCCAAATCTGAGTGGTTCTCCTATTTTTAAGTGTTGGTGAACATTTTAAAGCTCAAATTCCTTCCATCTTAATGCTGACTTAGACATTATCTAGTTGTACCAGAGAGTCTTTCAAGGATTTGAGGAAAAGGAGTTGCATGATCTTGTTTATATCTTTAAAAGATCATTGAATGGATTAGAGAGAGATGAAAAGGGAAGCTAAGAGACAAGAAAAAGACAATTTGGCTTCACTAAGGTGGTAGCTGAGAAAAATGGACTAATGGATCATTAGTTTTGATAAAGCCAATAATTCCTAATGATGAATTGGATCCAAGGAAAGAGGAGGGGAAGGTCACTAGATTAACTCCTAGATTTTTGGCATGAGAAACTTAAGTAGCGTTGTACAAAAAGTATTGTATTAAATGTATACTCCAGAATGTTTTCCCTGTTTGATTTACCATGGTATCTACATTGAGATTTCCTATAGCATCGTAATTATTTCATTAAAATAGTAGTAGTTCAGACTGATTCTAATTAGCTCATAGTCAAGTACATCTACTCAAAACCAAACAGTTCTAAACCCCATTGTTCAACATTATTAAAGGGATAATACCTGCTGGGTAGTATTCACCTACATTTACAAATAGGGTAGTCTATGTTTATTTGGGATTTTACTGCATAATATGAAGACTTAATCTAATAGTCTGATTAAAGCTAAAAGGCCTTTAACCCCAGCACTTGAGAGGCAGAAGTAGGAGGATCACTGTGAGTTCATGGGCACCCTGAGACTATATAGTGAATACCAGATCAGTCTGAGCTAGAGTGAGATCCTACCTCAAAAAAAAAAAAAAAAAGTAAAAGGATTGCTGAAGATAAAATCAGGATTGTCCCTGACAACTTCACCACATCTAGTCCCTGTAGCATAAAAACATACTTCCCTGGGCTGGAGAGATGGCTTAGCAGTTAAGGCACTTTAAAGCCAAAGGGCCCAGATTCAATTTTCCAGGACCCACAAAAGCCAGATACACAAGGTGGCACATGTATCTAGATTGTGTTTGCAGTGGCTGTAAGCCCTGGAGCACCCATTCTCCCTCTCTCTACCTGCCTCTTTATTTTGGGTAAAATAAACAAAACAAAAATAAAAGCATTGAGGGGTAAGATGGCTGCTTAGGAGCCACACCAAACCAGCCTAGGCAGGGATTTAAGCAAAACCCCAGCAAAATACACTCTTCTTCTGAAAAGTGAAGGAATATAGGTTATTCTCAGACACAGCAGAGAAGCCGGAGAGACCAAGACCCACCAGAAAGGAGGAAAATGGCCAGAGTCCCACTGAGGCAATAGTGGCTAACAATACAGGCACACCTGCACAGCAATGTCCCACCAGGCAGAGGCAGTGGCAGAGACCAAGCAGCAGATTTTTCAACTCCATCAGCCTTCTTGCAAAGTTAAGAAATCTGAAGGAAAGACAGCTGAGATCAACTAAAGAGCTACTGAAAGTGGGAGCAACTCTAGAAGTCTGAAATCTCCCATCCCCCACCATCAGAACCGCCAACCTCCAGCATTCATTGGCAGCACAGCCAGCAGAGCGGATCAGAGGTACAGCTGCACAGGACAATATGGAGGGATCAAGGTGAACACTCACCATTGGTGAGATGGGAAACTACCCCCAAAGGTAATGAGGCTGACTGACAAAAAAAAAAAAAAAAAAAAAAAAACACAGTCCTGTACTGCAAGGAAGAGATAATCTCTCTTTCCTGGTCAGGGCAGGTTATGGGGTATATATTCATGGTTGGCTTTACCATTTTCAAATAACCAGTATTTGCAGGTTGAATGTTAGTGCCTTTGGTGCTTTCATATATATAGGGCCTTTGTTTTTTGCTTCTGTTATTATTGGGGGCAGGGTCTGATCCAGGTGCAGGTTGACCTGGAACGCAATTCAGAACAGAAATCTCTACCTCACAATTGACAAGATTAAGCATGTAGAATAACACAAACCCTTAGGGATTTTGGCTTTGTATGACTCTATTTTAATCCCCACAATAGCATACTTTCTGCTGGTTTTTATTGATTGTGTATGTTACTTGGTTGAAGTTTAGAATTTGCCAGTAAATTATTCCACCCAGTCCACTAGAATACTTGCTTAGCAAGCAAACTCAACACCTAGGACTACTTCTGTGGCTTGATTGGGGTACAAGAGCTACACCTGACACCTTGAACTCATATCCTGAGGGTATATAGAGGTGGATTGCCATGTCTGGGAACACTGCAGATAAGTAGAAAACCCAAGTATCAAAACAATTCAGGATGCAAAAGTCGCTACAATATAATACAAGAAACTCAAAGAATCAAGACAATACGGTCCCTCCAAAAACTATAAATCCATCAGATATCATCACCAATGACACTGTTTTAGATGAAATGCCTAACAAAGATTTCAAGAAAATAATGATATCTGTGCTCAAAAAAATCAGAGAATCAATGAAGGGAATCAAAGAAGAAAATGAAGGAATTAAAGAAGAAAACAAACGTTGGAAAGAGAACACAGGAAACCAGCTGTGGTGGTTTGAATAGAATAGATGGCCCCCAATATATTCAGTTGTTTGTTTGTAGTTTGCATCTGCAAACGAGGAAAGACTATCATAGAAATGCAAACACTTTTGGAAAGAGTTGACTGGAGAAGGAACCTGCTTTTCAAGGCTATGATTTGTTTTGTACCTGAATTAAGAATATGCCTGTGTCCTGAACAACTGGTATTGGTTTCAGAAGCATGAAAAATGCATGGAGTGGCTGTGAATTGCACATGCTTCCAGGAGCTGCCGCTGAGATGCTGCATGAGGTAGGGCCTGATGCCCTGATAGGCTGAAAGAGCCTTTGGAAGATGGACCGTGGTTTGCATGAAGACCTGAAGATGTTTTGTATATACCAGGACTGTGCAAGGGCTACCATAGAGTGCATTGTTGGCCTGGGATGGAAGTGTTCCCCGGCTACTCTGCCCAGCTGGAGGGGTGGAATTGGAAAGTCTGGAGACTGTTAGTCGCCGGATATATTGAACTTGAACTGCAGAAGTTTGATGTTTGTTTGATGGTGGTTGAGTTTGCATTGTTTTAGTCTCTCCTTGCTATGCATTATACCAGTTGAAAATGTTTACTCTGTGCCTTTACATGTTAGAAATGTTTAACTTGTTTGATTTTAAAGGTCTTAATATCTTAAATTGGTCAAGACTGTGGGGACCTTTGAAATTGAACTGAGTACAATTTACAATGTGTGATGTTTATAAATCTATTAGGGGTGGAATGTGGTGGTTTGAATAGAATAGATGGCCCCCAATATATTCAGTTGTTTATTTGTTTGTAGTTTGCATCTGCAGCCACCTGGCTGGAGTCAATACCATTGTGTGGACCTTAAGGTGTGGTGGTGGGTTTCAGATTTCAATCTAAAGATATGCAAAGTGTGCCTAGCTGGAGTTCCTGAAGTGTGCTGTGGCTTTTGGCTTTTGGCTTGTACTTCTCTCTCTGCTTGGTCCTGTGAAGGCAGGCCAGCTTCTTCTGCCATTATGGAACTTCCCCTGAATCTGTAAGCTTCAGTAAATATCCCTCCCTCCATAACTGTGCCTGGTCTGGAAGTTTATCTCAGCGAACCTGAAGCTGTCTGATGCACCAGCTTAATGAAATAAAGAGGTCATTACAAGATGTGAGTAAGGAAATAGAAATACTGAAGAAAACCAAGCTGAAATACAGACTCTGAAGAATGCAGTTAATTCAATAAAAAAATTCTGTGGAAAGTCCCACCAGTAGAATGGATGAAGGAGAGAACAGAATATATAAACTAGAAAACCAACTGACAGATCTAATGCAGTCCAACAGAGAGAAAGACAAACTAATAGCAAGGTATGAATGTGAATTTCAAGATATCTGGGACACTATGAAAAGATCAAACATAATAATTCAGGGTATAACAGAAGGAGAATTTCAATCCAGAGGCTTAGTAGGTGTTTTCAACAAACTCATAGAAGAAAATTTTACCCAAATTGGGAAAGAAATACCAATGCAGATACAAGAAGCTTTTAGAACACCACACTGACAAAAATCTGTAAGAACCTCTCCTTGCCATGTTATAATTAAACTCCTAAATACACAAACCAAAGAAAATATATTAAAAACAGTTACAGAGAAGAAGCAAGTCACATACAAAGGCAAGCCCATCAGAATAACTGCAGATTACTCAACACAAACTCTAAAAGCCAGAAGGGCCTAGAATGATGTATTCCAAATTCTGAAAGATAACAACTGTCAACCAAGATTACTTCATCCTGCAAATCTATCTATCCAAATTGATGGAGAAATAAGGACATTCCACAACAAAAACAGGCTAAAGGAATTTATGACAACTAAACCAGCTCTACAGAAAATACTTGAAGAAATTCTTAATGCCAAAGAGAAAGCAAAACACACACAAAAAGAAATAGGAAGAAATAAAACTCACTCAAATAATAGTTAAAACAAATGAGAAAACGGAAAACATGAAACACTACAAAGTAAGAAGAATGGCAAGAATAAATGCATACCTTTCAATAATAACTCTTAATATCAATGGCCTCAATGCACCATCCAAAAGACACAGGCTTACAGATTGGATTAAAAGGCAGGATCCTGCCATTTGTTGCATCCAGGAAATTTAACTCTCAATAAAAGATAGACACTACCTTAGGGTGAAGGGATGGAAAATGGTATTTCAAGCAAATGGGCATAGGAAACAAGCAGGTGTTGCTATCTTAGTATCTGACAGGATAGACCTCAAACCGACATTAGTGAGAAAACATAAAGAAGGTCATTTTATACTGATTAAAAGAACTCTCCAGCAGGAGGCCATTACAATCCTAAACATATATGAACCTAATATGGGGGCTTCCAGTTTCATCAAACAAGCACTATTAGACTTAAGGTCACAGATAACATCAAACACAATTGTAGTGGGAGACTTCAATACCTTGCTCTCATCAATTGACAGGTCATCCTGGCAAAAAATAAACAAAGAAATATCTGAGTTAAATGATGTCATGGAACACATGGACCTAACAGATATCTATAGAACATTCCATTCAAATACTGCAGAATATACATTTTTCTCAGCAGCACATGGAACATTCTTTCAAATAGACCATATATAAGTACACAAAGCAAATCTCCACAAATATAGGAAAATTTAAATAATCCCTTGTACTCTAGCCAACCACAATGAATTAAACTGCAAATCTGCAACAAGAAAAGCTACAGGTCTTACAGAAATTCATGGAGACTAAACAGTGTATTATTGAAAGATCAGTGGGTCATTGAGGAAATCAAAAAAGGAAATAAATAAATTTATAGAATCAAAGGATGATGATAATACAATATATCAAAATCTTTAGGACACAATGAAGGCACTCCTAAGAGGGAAATTTACAGCTCTACATACCTATATTGAGAAATTAGAGAGTTAACAAATAAACAATTTAATGATACACCTTAAAGCCTTGGAAAAAGAATAACAAGGCAAACCAAAAATCAGTAGATGAGAAGAAATCATAAAGATTAAAGCAGAAATTAATGAAACAGAAACAAAAAAAAAAATCCAAAGAATCAACAAAACAAAGAGTTGGTTCTTTGAAAGGATAAACAAAATTGATAAACCCTTAGCAAATCTGACCAGAACAAAGAGAGAAGAGACAAAAATTAATAAAATTAGACATGAAAAAGGCACAATTACAATAGATAACAAAGCAATTCACATAATTATAAGGATATACCTTAAGAATATATATGCAACTATGTTTGAAAACATGAAAAAAAATGGATGATTTCCTTGATTCGTATGACCTGCCAAAGTTAAATCAAGATGGCATAAACCATTTAAATAGACCTATAACAAGCATGGAGATCCAAGAAGTTATATAAAATCTCCCAACTAAAAAATGCCAAGGCCCAGATGAATTCACTGGTGAATTTTACCAGACCTTCATGGAAGAACTAACACCAAAGCTTCTCAAACATTTCCATAAAATAGAAAGTAAGGAATTCTACTGAACTCCTTCGATGAGGCCAGCATCACCCTCATACCAAAACCAGGCAAAGAGAGAGAGCAAAAAAAAAAAAAAGAAAGAAAGAAAATTACAGACCAATGTCCCTTATGAACATAGATGCAAAAGTTCTGAACAAAATATTGGCAAACAGATCCTCGCCAGCATTTATTTTTATTTGATTTTTTGATGTTTGCTATCCTTATTGGGGTAAGGTGGAATCTCATAGTTGTTTTAATTTGCATTTCTCTGATGATTAGGGATGATGAACATTTTCTTAAGTGTATGTTTGCCATTTCTATTTCTTCCTCTGTGAACTGCCTGTTCAGCTCTTTTCCCCATTTTGTGAGTGGGGTGTTTGACTTACCCCAATAAGGATAGCAAGCATCAAAAAATCAAATAAAAATAAATGCTGGCAAGGATGTGGAGAAGTAGGAACACTCATCCACTGTTGGTGGGAATGTAGGATGGTACAACCACTTTGGAAAGCAATATGGAGACTTCTGAAAAAGCTGAGTACAGAGATACCAACAGACCCAGTTATTCCCTTACTGGGCATCTACCCTAAAACCTTCAAACCACAGGCTAGAGAGATTTGCTCAACCATGTTTATAGAGGCTCAATTTGTAATAGCGAAGTGCTGTAACCCACCCAGATGTCCATCACTAGAAGAATGGATAACTAAGATGTGGTATATCTACACAATGGAATTCTATACAGCAGTAAGAAAAAATGACACAATGAAATTTGAGGAAAAATGGTTGAACCTGGAACAGATCATTCTCAGTGAACTTACCCAATCACAGAAAGAAAAAAAAAAAATCACCACATAGTCTCATTCATCTACAGCACCTAACCTGAATCTACTGAAGATACCTTAAATACCCAGCAAGCATCTCCTAGACTAGACACTAGGATGGAAGGGGAGGGAGGAGAGGGCATCAAAGGGGTGGGAAACACAAATCTAGACTCAAACAGCAATGGTACCATAATCTTCTACTTACTAAAAGACAGACCAAATAGCTGATCTTTCACGACGCCCTTAGAGGGAACACCTGAACCACAAGACACTGGAGAGGGTAAGATTAAGACTAACCTTAATCTCCTACATCTTCCCTCCCTCACTTCCCCTCTCCCTGTCTCTCTCTCTCTTATCTCTAACTCTTGTATATTAGTTATCTTTTTCCTCATTTTCTTAGTGGGCACTGACCTGTAACTCCCAGATCCAGCATGGGGCTATCATCCACAATGAGCTTTTGATCAGAGAGACCTACAAGGTTTCCTAAAAGACAGACAGATTTCTGTCAGAGTACTTGATGACCAACCAAAGGCTAGCAGTAAGACCCTACTGCTGAAGATACCTTATGTGATTTACATGCAAATTAGAATGGCATGGCTGGAAGTTGGAAGAGAGTCAGTCCCCAGACAGTCAGCTCGTCTAGTGCCAGAAGGTGCTACATGGGCAACTGGGGGAAATTGACCAATATCTGTTGAAGCAACGCATGGTCTAACCTACTTAGCAGCAAATAACTTGTTGTGATGCCCACACAAATGCAGTGGTGGCACACAGCCATGGTGGGGAACCAACTGCTCTCAATTTGGCTAACTGATCCCCTCACTGGCATGGGACCCATAGCTAGAGCTGGGAAACAAGTCAGAACCAGATCCAAATGTAAACCCACTCTCCAATATCAAGCTACCATCAATTGTGGGCTACAAGAGGGCCTATACATATTAAATTCTCTATTAAAAAAAAAAGTAAGGGTTATCTCATTTGTCCTGGTGCTAACTTACTCTCCACTGGAGAATCTGCTTCTCTTTTTCAGATAGATGTAGATCCTAAGGAGAGGGTCACCCCATCATACCTCAAAAGGGCCCCAGCTGAAAGTAAGAAAAATTGGAGAAACAAGCAAGGGCGCTGTTTAACCGGATACCAGCGGAAGGGGGAAGGAGATCAGCACAGAGAAAAATCAACTCCTACCAAGTCAGAGAGCCAGAGCCTCAGAGGCCCCCAACACCTCATCACTGAAGCAGACCAAAAATGAACCCAACATGGCTCAGGGAAATTTTGTGGAAGAGGGGGTGGAAACAATGTCAGAGTTACATGTTGGATCATGATATGCAGAGACATTTAGATTACCCATAACTGTGGGCTAACTCCACAATGCATGACCTGTATACTTCAACAAGGAGGGGTTAAGGGGAGGGGGTAGGTCACGGATGAGCCTAATAATGGTACCAAATTGACTGTATTTGCTGAATACATAACTAATAAAGAAAAAAGAAAAAAAAACATTGGCAAACAGAATACAAGAATGTATCAAAAAGATTTTTCATCCTGACCAAGTTGGCTTTATCCCAGGGATGCAGGGATGGTTCAACATATGCAAGTCAATAAATGTAATACATCATATAAATGGTCTGAAGGGCAAAAATCACATGATCATCTCAATAGATGCAGAAAAGGCATTCGACAAAATCCAACATCCATTCATGGTAAAAGTATTACAGAAACTGGGATTAGAAGGAACCTACCTCAACATAATAAAAGCTATATGTGACAAACCTGCATCCATCATAATACTAAATGGTGAAAAACTTGAAGCTTTTTCAGTAAATTCAGGAACAAAACAAGGGTGTCCATTGTCCCCACTTTTATTTACTATAGTACTGGAAGTCTTAGCTATAGCAAAAAGGCAAGAGGCACTCATAAAAGGGATACAAATTGGAAAGGAAGGGATCAAATTGTCACTATTTGCATATGATATGATTCTATACATAAAACACCTGAAAAACTCTACCAGCAAACTGTTAGAGCTGATAAACACTTTTAGCAACATAGCAGGATACAAAATAAATACACAAAAATCAGTAGCTTTCCTATATACTAACAACAAATGTGTGGAGAATTAAATCAGGGAATCTCTCCCATTCACAATTGCCTCAAAACAAAAAAAAAAAAAAAAAGTACCTTGGAATAAACTTAACTAAGGAAGTGACGGAACTCTACAATGAGTACTTTAAAACACTCCATCAAGAAATTACAGAAGACACAAGGAAAGGGAAAGATATCCCATTTTCCTGGATTGGAAGAATCAATATTGTGAAAATGTCAATCTTACCAAAAATAATCTACATGTTTAATGCAAACCCCATTAAAGTTCTAATGCCATTCTTCACAGGAATAGAAAAAAAATTCTAAATTTCATTTGGAAGCAGCAAAAACCTCAAATAGTCAAAACGATTTTGAGCAACAGAAATAAGGCTGGTGGTATCACCATACCTGATTTTAAGCTATATTACAAAGCTACAGTAACAAAAACAGCATGTTATTGGTATCAAGACAGACATGTAGATCAATGGAACAGAATAGAGGACCCAGATGTTAATCCAGGCAGCTACAGCCATCTGATTTTTGACAAAAATGCCAAAAACATTCATTGGAGAAAAGATAGCCTCTTCAACAAGTAGTGTTAGGAAAACTGTATATCTATATGCAGAAAGATGAAAATAGATCCTTGTCTTTCTCCATGCACCAGAATCAAATCCAAGTTGATCAGGGACCTTAATATCAGACCTAAAACTCTGAACTTCCTAGAGAAAAAGGTAGGGGAAACACTTCAACATATTGGCATAGGTAAAGTCTTTCTGAATATAACCCCAATTGCTCAGAAAATAAAACCACTAATCAACCACAGGGATCTCATGAAATTACAAAACTTTTGTACAGCAAAGGGCACTGTGAATAGAGCAAAGGGACAACCTACAGAATGGGAGAAAATCTTTGCCAGTTATACATCTGGAAGAGGACTTATATCCAGAATAAACAAAGAGCTCAAAAAACAGAACAATAAGAAATCAAACAACCCAATCAAAAAATGGGCTATGGAACTAAATAGAGAGTGAGTTCTCACCAGAAGAAATACAGATGGCATCTAAACATCTAAAAAAGTGTTCTACACCCTTAGCCATCAGGGAAATGCAAATTAAAACTACCTTTAGATTTCCATCTCTCTCAGAATGGCTACGATCAAGAAAACAAATGACAATAAATGTTGGCGAGGATGTGGTAGAAGGGGAACCTTTCTCCACTCTTGGTGGGAATGTAATTTGGTACAACCATTGTGGAAATCAGTATGGAGGTTCTTGAGACAGCTAAAAATGGATTTTCCATATGTTCCAGCTATAGCACTCCTAGGCATATATCCTAATGACTCTTCTTACTACTTTAGAGATACTGGCACAACCATGTTTATTGCTGCTCTATTCACAATAGCTAGGAAATGGAACCAGCCTAAATGTCCATCCACAGATGAATGGATAATACAGAAGTGGTACATCTATACAATGGAATTCTATTTAGTGGTAAATAAAAATGAAATTATGAAATTTGCAGGGAAATAGATGGATCTGGAAAGGATTATACTAAGTGAGGTAACCCAGGCCCAGAAAACCAAAAGTTGCCTGTTGTCTCTTATATGTGGATCCTAGCTACAAATGTATAGATTTGTGTGTGATCTGGAACCAATAATCAGTAGCAGAGGCCCATAAGCTAGAAAAAGGCTATAAGGTAGGGAGGAGAGGGAAAGTCTTAAGAGGATGGTATTGTATATATATGTGTGTGTGTGTGTGTGTGTGTGTGTGTGTGTGTGTGTGTGTGTGTAGAAGAACAGATTACATGGAGGGAAAAGGCCTAAGCAAGGTAAGGGGAAGAGATTGTATAAAAGAAAGATGGGGAGAGTGTCAATAAAAAATCATGATATTCTGAATAAGATATATGAAAATCTACTTTCTTGAATAGTGGCACATCCAGAAGCCAAAGATTGTTACTAGAAAATTTTTAGTGCCAGAGATGGGATACCTTCCAGTGAGTTGATGGCCAGGGAAGTTCCTGTTGCCTCAAAAACATTATAAGCTATTGCCAAGGCCCTTGGATTCCCATGAGAAAGAGATGGTAAGACCCTATTGCTGAAGACTTCACATGCCTGAGAGGCAAAGTCACTGAGAAATCAAGTTAGTGCTGAGCAGAAAACCTTCTCCCTATAGCCCAGCCAACTGAAAGCTGGAAAAATCTGCACTGTATGCAGTCTTATGGGAGACAGAAATCATCAGTGTTGAAAATAGTGGACACTGGAAACCAAGTCTGACCAGTCAGGCCAAATGCCTGAACAAGTGCAATAGTGGCATGTCTGCTCTGGGGGAAACCAACTATTCTCTAACTGAACTGAAGGCCCACTCTATGGGAGGGAGTATGTGCCTGGTACTGAAAACCTCATCAAAAGCCCATGTCCAGGGAGGTCAGGAACCTTAGGGGCATAAAGCCTGCTCTTGTCTGGGTAAATGCATATATTACTCTCACCAAATTGCCCTGAAATCACTTAATGTTCATACTCATATATTAATGCTACTCTCACTTCTGATTAGAGAGGCTTCTCTTTTCAAATGGTGATGACCACGGGGATGACCCAAAAGGCAACATAGTGCTGAGAAGAAGGGTCAGAGGAGTGTCCAGCACTGAAACATCTCACACCCTACAAGACTCAAGGTCCATTGCAGAAGAGGTGGCAGAAAGAATATAAGAGCCAAAGGAAGGGTACTACTCCTTACATACAACTGTCCAGACAGAATTTGGCCTCTATATCCAAGACCTCACAGTGCCTAGCAATACCCACACAAGATGCTCATAATAGAAGAAAAAGCTGATGACATCAAATTAAAATAGAGACTATGGGAGAGAGGGAGGGGATATGACAGAAAGCAGAGTTATGAAGGAGAAAGTGGGGGAGGGAAGACAAGGGGAGGAAATACCATGGATTGTTGTCTGTAAATATAGAAATTGTCAATAAAAAATAAATATATATTAAAAATAAATAAATAAAAGCTTCAAGCCAAGCATGGTTGTGCACATGTTTAATTCCAGCAGTCGGGAGGCAGATGTAGGAGGATTGCCATGAGTTTGAGGCCACCTTGAGAGTACAAAATGAATTCCAGGTCAGCATGAGCTAGAGTGAGACCCTCCCTCACAAAAATAAATAAAATAATAATAAAAAACAAAAGCCTCACTCAAAAAATGCTTCCCATTGGCAAACACGTTCATACCTTTAAACTGTTTCTTAATAAATATTTTGGAAAGAAATCAGTTTTCATTCTCTCTAAGAAGAAACACACAGATCATTTAAGTAGGGCAATTTCTTTTATAAATAAAATCTTCTTAGAGAATTTCCTATTTAACTTGGCAAGTTTTTTATTAACTAGAAACTTTGCTGTGTTGACAAATCATGTGTTGGTCCCATTCCCCTACTCCCCACCCCCATTAATATGAGGGCCTTCCACAGTGGGGTTATTCACCATGGGATTACAGATTATGAGTTATGAGAGCAGCAGTCAGACATTGGATGCCACTGTATACTCCTTCCCTCCCTGTGGTGCTTACAATCTTTCTAGCCAATTTTCCACAATGTTCCCTGATTCTTAGTGGGTCTGTTATAAATCTACTTTAGTGTAAAGCCCTCAGCACCTTCTAGATTACTGCTTTGATATATTTTGAGTATCCTTGGTGTCTATCATCATCTCCTAGCCCAGGTTGTCAAGCTCGCTGTGAGAACAGCACTCATGTTTCACTTGCCGGTTCCTCTGTGGTGTCATATGGATCCTGGCTGATGTGTAAGAAGTGGGTCATCACATGATATGGAATCAGCTAACTTTCCTTGTCATGTTGATAGATTTTTGTTCTCTCCTGTTTTCATGGCCTTCTGTAAAAGAGAAAATATTCTCCAACTGAGAGTGAAAGCAGATTGGGTTATAATGGATAAATATGGTTAATTAGAAGGGATTTTGATGGATGTATCCTCTCTTTTTGGCCAAAGACTGCGGCGAGCCCCCCCGACCAGCGGGAAAGAACAATCACCACACGAGGATCCTTCTTGATCACACTTTATTGGAGAGCTCTTTGTTAACAGGAGAGCGGATGGAGAAGGACGCGGGGGCGGGATGTGCAGCTACCTTTATAGGGGGATGGGCAAGAAGGCACCTACTGATTGGCTGCTTACCCGCTTGTCACCACCAGGCGCCACGGGATAGGCTCAGGACAGGTTGCGTCAAGCGCATGCGCGTACGTTGAATACGGTTGGCGCGAAAGCACTGTCGTAAAATGAAGTTAAACGCCACGAGGTAGATGTGGTTTCCTGCAGTGCCAGCGACATCTAGTGGTGGGGACTAGATGTGGCTCCCTGTAGTTCCCCCTTTCTATTATAAAGCGCAGCAGGTGAAGGTAGAGGTTTGATCTCTGATAAACAAAAGGACATTGTGAAGACCCCAGGCCAGGTGGCCAGCCAGGCTGGTGCCTCACCCGTCCGGTACCTTTTCTCAGAGATGGGATGTCGGTACCAACCCATATGCAATCAAACATGCCCTCCATGAGGCTGCTAAGAGCATACCTCATGTGCAGTACTTTGTCTCGCAGCCTGAGCGCCAATGAATGTCGTGTTCCCAACACCAACCCTCTGCCCATCCTTGTGCAATGGGCACTTCAGGCCCTAAGGGTGCAAGGGCCAGGGGAAACTAGGTGCTCTTTAGGGCCAACAGCCAAATCTGGGGGGAGGATCCACACTCCAAAGCGGCCAGTGCTTGAGAAATAACTACCTTGTCCCGCCTGGTCTGGGCTTGCAGGCGACAAATCAACCAGAGGCACAGCGCACAGCCCCCAAGGCAGCAAACTGCAAACATCCCTACCCCTACCCACTCCTTGAAGAAGGAAAAGGCAGAGGAAAGCCAAGAGGTAAAACCCTCAGCCAGGCTAAGGTCCACTCGCGTGGAATTGATCATAACAATAGCTTGTCTTAGTTCCTCCAATTCCGCATCAAAATCTAGGGACCAATTCCCTGCCAAGTACAAGGACAGTTGCTTTGACAGATTTGCTGCCCTTGTAAAGTTTTCATATTGAACACTAGTGATACATAAGGCATTAAGTTTCCATTCACATCCCAACTGAGCGATTTGCCAAAGAACATCAATTTGCTCCTGAACTAGGTCCACCCTTTGATTTAGGATCATAATGCCACCTTTGAGTTGGGAATTTAAATTTGATTGTGTGTCTAAGGCGGCAGCTGTGGAAGAAGCCAAGGTATTTAAGGTAGAGGCGGTTTGAACGGAAGAAGCCATGGCTACACCAGCGGCTGTAGCTGCGGCAGCAGCAGCCGCCACCGCAGCAATAACAGCGGCTGTAATTCCAAAATCTCTCTTATGCCAGAACAAAGACAATGTACTAGGAGCCTCTACAGGCACGGGGACCCAACGGGGGACCCTAAGTACCATGGCTCTGTGATAGAGTGTTGCGTCCCAACATTGGGACAAATAACAAGAAGCATTAGAACAATTGCTGAAAGAAAAGTTACTAAGGACAAACATGAATGGTGGATGGACACACACCGGGGTGGGGGCATAAGAGGCATTTTTTCCTAGGTATTTTCCTATCCGGGTGACACCCCCGAGCACTCTCCCATATCTCCATTCAAGGGATTCGCTCAGGAATAGTAGCTCATGGACTACTCCAGACACATTATTACGGGCAACTGTCCCCCCCCGTAATAAAACAAAGGGTGTCATATCTGTGCAGCTACCATTAACCCCACACAGAACCCACTTTGAAAATGGGTTCATAGTACTATCCTGTAGAAATGGTCCCTCCGTCCACGACAACTGTAAAGGAAAAGGCCCTTTCATATTCGGGGAATAAGTAAAGGTCCGTCCCACATCTGCCCAGCCCACAGTACTGGACTGGCATTCCGTCCATGGCCAAAGGTCCCCTTCATAAGTTCCCATACAGTGAGGTGCCAGGCGTGGTTGAGGCAGAGTCACAGTGCCTCTCTGGCCACGAAAAAAGGTACCATTGAGCCATATCACCTCTTCTGAGAAGGGGTAACTATAAGCTTTGTGGGACGAATTCCGAAAGGTAGATTCTGGGCCCCATCTCCTGTTTCCCCTAAACCAAGCAAATGCCTGCATCTCCAGTTGTATACAAGAGTCACGTTCACGGGCGAGAGTAAAGCAGAGACTTCCACTTTCCTCGAAGTGTCGAGCCTCCCCCAGGGGGGCAAGGGTCAGGTCTTTAACAACCGTAGGGAGATTGAGACCTTGCTGAGTAGTGAAGAACCGAGGAAGGACTCTCGCCGTGTGGCGAACGGGCAGGGGCTTGGGGAAAACAGACAGGATGCCCCAGCGCAATTCTCCTCTACTAGTCTCCAGGCACATAAGGATCAGCATCCACAGGATCTTTGGCACTCGTACTTGGATGGCCATCCTCGTCCCCTGGACTCTCCTCTGGAGTTGATGTCAGCGTCTTGACTAGCCAGGCCGGGACCCAATGTGGCGATTCCTGGTCCTGTGGAAAGACACAAACAGCTCCCCTGGATCTTACCAAAGCAGGATCCGGTCCCTTCCATTTATTATCCAACACATCCTTCCACATGACCAGTTCCGGATGTGCTTGTGCCCCCTGGTGGCAATGTCTGTCTGCTGCAGACCTATCATGAACATCCAAAACTAAAAAATTAAGGGTATAGAGTGCTAGAGAGACTCTCTCCTTGGGGGTTGCATTCTCCGCTATCCCCCTTTGTTGTTTAAAAAGGATAGCTTTTAAACTTTTATTTGCTCTCTCCACAATACCTTGGCCTTGTGGGTTGTAAGGTAGGCCAGTAGTGTGGGCAACCTGCATCTGGGCACAGAAGGCACGAAAGCCAGAGGAAGCATAAGCAGGGCCATTGTCAGTCTTTAGGCGTCGCGGTTTTCCCCAAGACGCCCAGGCTTCCAAACAATGAGTTTTTACATGAGTAACCTTTTCCCCTGCAAGAGGAGAAGCATGTATGATTCCTGAGCAAGTATCCACCGAGACGTGCAGGTATTTAAGCTTGCCAAATTCCAAGACATGAGTAACATCCATCTGCCAAAGATCACCAGGTCTTAGGCCCCGTGGGTTCACACCCACATGTGGAGAAGGCAGGAAAGTGACACAGGATTGACAAGCCTTAACAATATCACGTGCCTCGGACCTAGAAATGGCAAAGGTCTTTCTTAAGGTGTTAGCAGGAACATGATACAGTCTATGGAACTCGGTGGCCATATCTTTAGGACTACTCATGGCTAACATAGTCATCCGCGTGGCTTTGTCTACCAAGTCATTTGCTTGAGATATAGGTCCTGGTAGCAAGGAGTGAGCACGAACATGGGTAACATAGAAGGGGGAGGAGCGTTGCCAAATGAGAGATTGAATTTGAGAAAGAATGTTTGAGACAGGACTAGCAGAACGAATAGAAGCAGCAATTTCCAGTCCAACAACTGCATTAGCCACATACTGTGAGTCTGTGAACAAATTAAAGGGACTACCAAAAGTCTGAAACACCTCCAAGACAATCATGCATTCCACAATTTGGGGAGAGTCAGGCCTATAGAACTTCACCACAGGTTCTGAGCCCTGAACCATATAAGCTCCGCGACCTGTTTTTGAGCCATCAGTGAAAATGGCAGGGGCTGAGGGCAAAGGGCCCTTTGATGTGACCCGGGGAAAATAGACTAAATTTTTTTCCACGAAGGACAGAATGGGGCTTTTTGGGTAATGGTTATCTATAGGATTTGGAAAAGCACACATAAGAATGCTCCATTCATCAACCGTACCGGATAGAGTCTCTACTTGTTCCTTAGTATAGGGGATGATAAGCTTATCAGGCAACTTTGCAAAATGAGTTAGGCACAATTTCAAACCCAAACAAGCCTGTTGGGCAACCAACTGTAGGAAGTACTGCAGGGTACGAGCTCCCAAGGAATGTCCATGAATCCACAAAAGAGGGCCGTCCTGCCATAACACTCCCGTGGGGACATCCCTTGTTTTTAGAATACAAAGAAGAAGTGGACTAGAAGGGTCAAAGCGTTTAAGCTGTGCCTTCATAAGGGCCTTTTCTATTTTGCTTAAGGCTTGACGAGCTGGCTCAGTGAGCACACGAGGAGAGGTAATCTCAGGATCACCCTCCAAAATGGAAAACAATGGTAACAAATCTGCACGGGGGACATGGAGAAAACCTCGCAACCAATTAATGTCCCCCAAAAGTTTTTGAAAATCATTTAATGTATGCAAGTGGGAGGTACGGATGCAAATTTTTTGAGGTCTCACAGACTGAAGGCCAATGACGGACCCAAGGAAATTTACTGAATCCGTTTGCTGGACCTTCTCTGGGGCAATAAAAAGACCCTTATGTTCCAATGCCTTGACGACCTCCTGAAAGGAGACATGCAAAACATCTAAGGTAGGGGCTGTGAGTAGGATATCATCCATATAGTGGATCATACGTAAAGAGGGGAACTGTTGTCTTACTACAAATAACACTGAGTCTACATAAAGCTGGCACATAGTGGGACTGTTGGACATCCCTTGTGGCAACACACGCCACTGAAAGCGGGCATCAGGCTTCTCATGATTTACAGCTGGTAATGTGAAAGCAAAACACTCTCTGTCCTGAGGGCAAAGGGGTATGGAGAAAAAACAGTCTTTAATATCTAAAACCATCACTGGCCATTCCCTGGGGAGAGCAGAAAGCGCTGGCAGGCCCCTCTGAACTGGGCCCAGGACCTGCATTTGAGCATTGACAGCCCTCAAATCATGTAATAATCGCCACTTTCCAGAGGACTTTTTGATCACAAATATAGGTGTGTTCCAAGGGGAAATAGAGGGCTCCAGGTGGCCTAACTGCAATTTTTCCTCAATTAACCTCTGGGCTGCTTCCAGTTTTTCCTGTGAGAGGGGCCACTGAGGAACCCACACTGGCTTATGAGTCATCCAGGGTATGGGCACCTGTTCAAAATTGGAAGCAGAATTTTCAGTGGTCCCTAAGAAAAACCCAACCCAAAGTGATCCAGCTTCTCCTCCGGGATGATGGGCTGAGGTCGCCCTTGAAGGTGCTTCCCTAGACCTGAGCCTGGAACAAAGCCCTGAATTTTCATCATATTTTTACTAGCTTCTGAATACTCATTAGTCAAGCGGAGATTCATCTGGGTCTGAATATCTCTTCCCCATAAATTAATGGGAACATCCAACACAAAAGGTTGGATTTTTCCCTTTTGACCCTCTGTAGTGGTCCATGTTAACTCCTTTGCACTCATATGTGGTGTTTTAGCAAACCCTAAGCCTTGCAAGATCTGAGCTGATCTCTGCAAGGGCCAGGCTTTTGGCCAAGAATCCAATTTTATTATACTTTTATCTGCCCCAGTGTCCACCAGTCCTGAGAATTCTCTTCCTTCTATGGTCAGGCGCAGAAGGGGTCTTTGATCCAACTCCAAAGACAAGCAGGTCAAGTCCACACCGGTAGACCCAAGGCTCTTGTCACCCCTTTCCTTATCTAGTGCAGGAAATAGAGAATGGTTAGAAGGCAAAATCAGCAATTGGGCAATACGGTCCCCAGGGGCCACTGACACTGCCCCATAGGGGGAATGACAAAGAATTTTAATTACACCTGTATAATCTGGATCGATAACACCGGGGAAGACTATGAGACCCTTTAAAGTAGAGGAGGAGCGCCCCAAAAGAAGGCCCACCGTATCTCTTGCTAGCGGGCCAGACACATCTGTGTCCAGGATTTGCACGCCCATTTCCGGAGTTAAGACCAATCCGGAGGTGGCACAGAGGTCCAGGCCTGCGGAGCCCGATGTTGCTCTCCGGGCTGAGGCAGCGGGGGACCTGGCGCCACAGTCACCGGGACCTGAGGTGTCTGCATTGCCCCATAAATTTGTGGGCCCTGGGGACGTGGGCCCTTCCCCCCGTTTTTTTGGTCCTGATTACTTGAAAGAGGGGGGAGGGGCAGACCATTAATATCCCTCACAGATCTACATTCATTAGCCCAGTGTTTTCCCTTCTTACATCTAGGACAAGTCCCAGGGGGGCGCTGTGCCGGTCCCGCATCTCGGACAGGGGCTGGGCTATCCGCTTGAGGACATTGGCGTTTAAAATGTCCCAATTGACCACATCGGAAACAGCCCTTTTGAGTCCCTGTCCGTTGAGCCTTAGCGGCAGCTATGACCGCTGCTGCTAATCCTGCATTAGACAGAGGGCCCCCTATCTCTCGACAGGCTTTGAGCCAGTCATCCAATGTTCCCCTTCTTACTGATTGTATAGCCTTTTTGCACTCCTTAGTGGCCTGTTCAAATATTAGCTGTTGTATAAACGGCATGTTGTGGTCAGCAAGGCCAATTGTCTTTTCTGCCACTTCCAACATTCTAGCTGAGAAATCAGAAAATGACTCTGTAGGGCCCTGAACAATCTTAGTCAACTGTCCTGCGGCCTCTCCCTTATTGTGGAGCTCCTTCCATGCCTGATAATGAATATTATTAATTTGGATATACACGTCTGGATGGAAATTGAGCTGATCTGTAAGAAAGGGACCAGTCCCCAGAAGCATATCAGAAGTCCAGTCCCAGTCCCCTTTCATAATATTCTGCCTAGCTTGTTCTTGGGCTTTATCAGAAATCAGTGATCTGAAATCCAAATATTGCCCCCTCGTTAGACAAGCCCGGGCTAAATCTAACCAATCACCAGGAGTAAGGTTGCGCTGCGTGAGTCTGCAAAGCAGCATAAGTGAATAGTCAGCAGTGGGTCCAAAGTCTCTGCAGGCCTGAACTAAATCTTTAAGTTCCGTATAGGGGATTGGCTCCCAGCCTCTTTGATTGGTAGTGTTATTCAAAAAAACCGGGAAAGCGGAGGCCAGGCGGGACCACGTCCGCGGCTTAACAAAATGGCAGCGATCCTCGGCTGGGACATAGGGGGGGGAACATGAGGGCGTGGCAGAGCACTAGGCGGTGCTCGGTTTCGAATACCAACTTCCTCTTTTAAGGCACTCCTCCCCCTAACCGCGGGAGGGCAGACACGCCTGCCCACAAACTGAGTATCCTGAGCACAATGTAAAGCTGCCTCCTCTAAATCCTGTCCCTCTGTCCCACTGGAGTCCTCCTGATCAGAAGCAGAACTACTGCCGTGATCATCTCGTATACTCAGGTGTCGCAGCGGCTGTAGGGAAGGATATAACCCCACAGCCCCCTGCTGCGGCGGGGCCCTAGGGAAGTCCTCACCCCTCCTGTGCATACAGCCGGAGCCCTCATTACTCTCTTCTAACGGGGGTGCCTTCTCCTCTACATGGCAGGGAACCTTTTCCTTGAAATGACTGGCCACATTGGGAACTCCTCCCGGGAACTGACTGGCCCTTTTTTCCTGTACTTCCTTATATAATCTGGGTTTGCTATCCCCACTTGCATCAGATTCTGACAAACTATCCTGATGTTGTCTGAGCCGTCTCCGGCCCTCCTGAAGTGGATCCGGGTGGCTTCCAGAACGTAAACAAGAATGTATCATCCTCCAGAAAGGGAGGGTACCTCGACCTAAGTGACCCTCCTCCCCAGCCGCCTCAAGGTCTTTACCCAGCTTTTCCCATGAGGGCAATGAGAGATCTCCGGACGCCGCAAACCATGGAGCCGCAGCATCAATGTCTTTAACAATCTTTTTAATAGTGGCATTAGAGACCTTTAGATCACGTTGTTTCAAAACTTCCTTTATAGGCTGAGTAAAATCAATGGGAGAATACCGGGCACTCGATGTATTGCCCATCACGAGCTGGAAGGCTGGAAATAAAACTAACAGCCAGCCCCACGTTAGCTATCGAGGATTTATCTGACTCGAGGCTCCAAGGACCAGAGCCGCGTTGTCTACCGCGGGTTTAACCGGTCCAGGCTATTAGCAGACTAGGCAAGATAGAAACGAACGCAAAACAATAGAAAGACCCAGACAAAACAAACAAAAAACAGCAAGAACAGCGAGGCCCTCAGACACGGACATGACTGAGACACAGAAAAGAAAAGAAAAAAAAGAAAGAATGACTTACCGGTACCTTCCTCTCCGTGTGTCAAGTTCTGAATCCTCCTTTGGTCCTTCGCCTGGTGACCACAAGGCTCCCAGCGTCCCGGGACTTTCGGCACCAGTTTGCGGCGAGCCCCCCCGACCAGCGGGAAAGAACAATCACCACACGAGGATCCTTCTTGATCACACTTTAATGGAGAGCTCTTGGTTAACAGGAGAGCGGAAGGAGAAGGACGCGGGGGCGGGATGTGCAGCTACCTTTATAGGGGGATGGGCAAGAAGGCACCTACTGATTGGCTGCTTACCCGCTTGTCACCACCAGGCGCCACGGGATAGGCTCAGGACAGGTTGCGTCAAGCGCATGCGCGTACCTTGAATACGGTTGGCGCGAAAGCACTGTCGTAAAATGAAGTTAAACGCCACGAGGTAGATGTGGTTTCCTGCAGTGCCAGCGACATCTAGTGGTGGGGACTAGATGTGGCTCCCTGCAAAAGACCAGTGGGAATTTCTCACTTTTCTACAGAGACACTTGCTCAACCATGTTTGTAGCTGTTCACAATAAGTGGTGTCTGGCATCATCCCAGATGCCCATCACTGGGGGAATGGTCAATGAAGATGTGGTACATATACGCATGAAACTTTTCTCAATGGTAAGGGAAAATGAAATAATGAAATTTTCAGGCAAACTTGTCTCCATAGGATTCTGATATGAATCCCAGAACCTTCCAGTTCCTTCCTACTGAGCAGGACTTCTATCCAATCAGAGAGCCATTGCTTACCCATCTAGGCTAAGTGCCACTATTGTGCAGGTGTGTACATCTTGACTATCTGGTTGTTTTTATCTCTAGCAGGATCCCATGCTTGTTTTCAATGTTGGTGGCCATTTTCCCCCAACAGTTCATGGAAGCACTTTTCAGCACTATGAGGGCTAGACATCAGAGGGATGGCTTCCTTCCAAATTCAAGTATGATCTTTTGATATTCTACATCAGCTGATTGTGGTATCTTCAGTAATAGTGGCTCACCTTTTAGTTCAGATGGGTAATCAAGTACTTTGATAGAACCCTGCCTTGTTTTGAGGCCCTCATAGGTTTCTCCATCCAACAACTCAGTATGGAGTGTGTGGTAGTTTGAATAGAAGGCCCCCAATATATTCAGTTCTTTTTTGTTTGTAGTTTGCATTCTGCAGCCACCTGGCTAAGGGCAATGTCACTGGGTGGATCTTTAGGTGTGGTGGTGGGTTTCAGATTTCATTCTAAAGATATGCAAAATGTGCCAAGCTGGAGTTCCTGAAGTGTGCTGTGGCTTTTGACTTTTGGCTTGTGCTTCTCTCTCTCTGCTTGGTCCTGTGAAGGCAGGCCAGCTTCTTCTGCCATTATGGAACTTCCTCTGGCTCTGTAAGCTTCAATAAATCCCTTCCTCCATAACTGTGCCTGGTCTGGAAGTTCATCTCAGGGAACCTGAATCTGTCTGCTACAGAACTTGGTACTGAGGAGGGGACTGAGATGAATCTGACCATGTGGATGTTGACCTTTTGGAACCTTTGTTTTGGAGGAACAGGCATGGACTTGGTGCTTGCAACTGAAGATGTCTTCTGGAGTGGTAAGCCAAGTTTTATGGACTATTCTGATGAGAGTCTGAGAATGCTAAGTGCAGGCAGCATTGAACTTCAAGGCTTGGTTTATGAGCTTTCTAAGGGGAAGGAAAGACTGCAGAGGACTTTGTTGGAACTGGGCTACTGGCATAAGGTCTGGCTGTGTCCTGCTGCTCAGGCCCAGGGAGTTTGATCAAAGTTAAATTTGTAATGGACTGATGTGGTTGGCTAGAGATATTGGACTGAGAGATTTAAGATTTTAAGCTGGAAAACCTCAAGCAAGTTAAAATTACAGGCACTGAGACTGGTTTTAGGTTACTGATTCTGCTATTGTCAAACACATTAGCAATCTTAAAGGAAGATGGTCCAATTGCTTTACCAATGGAAAGGGTGCCAGTGGAAAGATTATCATAGAAATGCAAACACTTTTGGAAAGAGTTGACTGGAGAAGGAACCTGCTTTTCAAGGTTATGAATTATTTTGTCTGTGAATTAAGAATATGGCTGTGTCCTGCATACCTGGTATTGGTTTCAGAAGCATGAAAAATGCAAGGAGTGGTTATGAATTGCACATGCTTCCAGGAGGTGCTGCTGAGATGTGGCATGAGGTGGGGCCTGATGCCCTGATAGGCTGAAAGAGCCTTTGGAAAATGTGAGGAGTGGTCATGAATTGCACATGCTTCCAGGAGTTGCTGCTGAGATGCAGCATGAGGCAGGGCATGATGCCCTCATAGGCTGAAAGAGCCTTTGGAATATGGACCATGGTTTGCATGAAGACCTCAAGATGCTTTGTATATACCATTGAGAGACCAGATATAACCATTTTAAGTAAAAAGGCCCAGGCCTGACTTAGATAGAGACCTAGCCAGCTAATGTGCTGACCTTTGCTTCTGTAAACTTTGCTTGCTTGCTCAATTGCTGCCTTTCCCCCTAAAGTTTCTCAGGAATCTCCACTTCAAGAACATTGCATAAACACCCCACTGCGGGGGGCCTCCAGTCTCTGAGCACCTGCTTAGATAAGAAACTGAGTAATCTCCACTTCAAGGACAATGGAAATTACTTCATCTGCCTGGAGTGCCCTTAGGTCCTGCCCCCAACTTTGTCTGCTGAAACCCCAAGCCAATCAGAACTGTTTAAATCAACCAATCATGTATCTATCCCCTACTTCTTTGTTCAAATGCCTATATGAACCCCTCCTCCCAAAATAAAGGGGCTGTCTCCCTACTGCTGTACTGGACTGCATGGACAGAGACCAGGCCTAGGCTTGCAATAAAGAAACCTGTTGCTTTTACATTCAGGTGTCTTGGCTTCTGTGGTGGTTCTCTGGGTGACTCCTGGGTGACCGGGGTCTTGGCTCCTGGTCAGGGGTGATGGCACAACATCAGGACTATGCAAGCACTACCATAGTGTGCACTGTTGCCCTGAGATGGAAATGTTCCCTGGCTACTCTGCCCAGCTGGAGGGGCAGAATTGGAAAACCTGGAGACTGTCAGTCTTTGGTTGTGTTGGGCTTGAACTGCAGAAGTTTGATGGTGGTTGAGTTTGCATTGTTTTAGTCTCTCCTTGCTATGCCTTATACCAGTTGAAAATGTTTACTCTATGCCTTTATATGTTAGAAGTGTTTAACTTGCTTGATTTTACAGGTCTTAATATCTTAAATTGTTCCAGACTGTGGGGACCTTTGAAATCGAACTGAGTACAATCTACAATGTGTAATGGTAATAAATCTATTGGGGGCCAGGGGCGGAATGTGATAGTTTGAATAGAAGGCCCCCAATATATTCAGTTATTTATTGTTTGTAGTTTGCATTCTGAAGCCACCTGGCTGGAGACAATGTCACTGGGTGGATCTTTAGGTGTGGTGGTGGGTTTCAGATTTCATTCTGAAGATATGCAAAGTGTGCCTAGCTGGAGTTCCTGAAGTGTGCAGTGGCTTTTGGCTTGTGCTTCTCTCTCTCTGCTTGGTAATGTGAAGGCAGGCCAGCTTCTTCTGCCATTATGGAACTTCCCCTGGATTTGTAAGCTTCAATAAATCCCTTCCTCCATAACTGTGCCTGGTCTGGAAGTTCATCTCAGCGAACCTGAATCTGCCTGCTAGCTACAGAGTGTAACACACTTCTGGAACTGGGAGTTAGAAGTCAGAACTAATGACTTTAGGGTTAGGCTTCCTCCCTCCCTCTCCAGAACCCTTTTGCCAAGATAATGCATGCACACTCTTGTTGAGGGTTATATCTTTTAGTCTGCTATTCATGAAAAAGTTTTTTTTTTTTTTAATCACTAATTCATGTTGGCTTTACTCTTGTGTATATCTTCCCCACCCTCCATTTTCCCTCACTCCAAACTCTTCCCCCTGTTATCTCTATCCCTCACGTTGTGAGGTATGCCTGTAACTCAAGCTGATCCAAATTAGGAACCACATATGCAGGAGAACATTCAGAATTTGTCCTTCTCATGCTTCTGTGAGTTCGCTTAGTATGAATTATTCCAAGTCCATCCATTTGCCAGAAAATTTCATTATTTCATTTTCCTTACCAATGAAAAGAATTCTATTGTGTGTGTGAATGTGTGTGCATGTGTATAATCACATCTATTATTTTTTTATTAATTATGGACATACTTAGTATGAAAAATTATGTGTTAATATCATACTTTCCCTCATTCCTGCTCCCTTCCAAAGGGGGCTGTCCTCATTGAGTCAAAGGTTATCCCCATGGGGATTGTGGGTTATGCCTTGTGGGAGCAGTAGTCAGTTATTGAGGAGAGGCAGTGTCTCTGGGTATTATGTCCCAACTTGTGGCTCTAACAATCTTTCCACCTCCTCTTCTGCAAAATTCCCTGAGCCATGGTGGGTAGGGTGTGATTTAAGTCTACTTCAGTGATGAACTCTTAGGATCCTCTGGATCTCTGCTTTGGTATGTGTTGAGTATCCTCAGAGTCTGTCTCCTTCACCCTGGCACTGATTGTCAGGGAACCACATCTTCACATTAACCATTCACCTACTGATGGACACGCAGTCTGATTCCTGATTCTACTTATTGTGAATAGAGCAGCTACAAACATGCCTAAGCAAGTGTCTCTGTATTAAGGAGTAGGATCTTTAGGGTATATGCCCAGTAGCTGAATCAAATGGTAGGTCTATTTTCAGTTTTTTCAAACTATATTTATGCATTAATTAATTTATTTATTTATTTATTTATTTATGGGACAGTCACAGGAAGAGAATGAGTATGGGCATGACAGCCTCCTGTTACTGCAAACAAATTCCAGATGCATGCATCACTTTGTGCATCTGGCTTCATGTGTACACTGAGGAAGTGAACCTGGGCCATTAGGCCAGGAAGCACCTTTAACAATGAACTATCTGTCCAGCCTTACTTTCAGCTTTTTGAGGAGTTTCCATTCCGATTTCCATGGTGGTTGCACAAATTTGCACTCCCTCCAAAAGTGGATGGGGGTTCCTCTTTCTCTGCATCCTCACCAGCATTTGTTGTCCCTTGAATTTTTGATGGTTGTCATTCTGACTAGGGTGACATGGTATCTCAAAGTCATTTTAATTTGCATTTTCCTTGTTGTTAGGAATGATGTATTTATTAGTCATTTTAACTTCTTCCTTTGAGAAGTCTCTGTTCAATTCCCTTTTTTCATTTTTGAGTGGGCTGCTTGACTTTTTATTGCTTAATTTCTTGAGTTCTTTAGAAATTCTCAGTAGCAAACCTCTGTCAGATGTATATTTGGCCAAGATTTTCTCCCATTCTGTAGGTTATCTACATAATCTGTTGATGGTTTGCTTATCTGTACAATATCTTTTGAGTTTTATGTGATCCCAGTAGTTGAGTGTTTGTGACTGACTGCCTAGGTTACTGGAGTCTTGTTCAGAATGTTTTTTCCTATACCATAATTTTGGACTGTTCTGCCTATTTTGCTTCTTCTAGTCATTTAGAGTTTTGGCTCTTATATTGAGGCCCTTGGTCCATTTGGAGTTGTTTAATGTTCTGGTTGAGAGAAGAGAGTCCAGGTTCACTTTTCTACATGTGGCTGTTCAGTTTTTCTAACACCATTTGTTAAAAATGATGACCTTACTCCACAGTATATGTTTGGCACTTTTGTGAAAGGTCAGGTAACATTAGTTGGAACAATTTATACCTGGATCTTCTATTCTAATCCACAAATCTACATGCCTGTTTTTGTGCCAGTACCAACCTGTTTTTATTACTATGTCTTTATGATGTGTCTTGAAATAAGGGATGGTGATACCACCTGAGGTATGCCTTTTGCTGAGGACAATTTTGGCTATCTGAGGCTTTTTGTGCTTCCATGTGAATTTTGAGACTATTTTTCCTAATTCTGTAAAAAATGCTGATAGAATTTTTATTAAAATTGCATTGAGTCTGTATTTTGCTTTTGTCAGGATGGACATTTTCATTATATTAATTCTTTTATCCATGAGCATGGTAGGTTTTGCATTTTCTCATACCTTCTTCCTTTGCTTTCTTCAGAGTATTTATGTTTTCATTATATAGGTCTTTCACTTCTTTTGGGGGTGATATTTCAAGATATTTAATGTTTTAGGGGATGGCTATTATAAATAGACTGCTTGACTCATTTCTTTCTCTATATATTTGCATTGGTACACACAAAGGCTACTGATTTTTATGAATTGATTTTATAACCTGCCACTTTGCTGAAAAAGTTTTTAACTTCCAGAAGTTTTTTGGTGGAGTCTTTCAGATCACTTAGGTAAGGAATCATGTCATCTGCAAATAGGACTATTTTGACTTCTTCCTTTCCAATTTCTATCCCTTTTATGGCTTTCTTTTGCCATATTGCTTTAACCAAGGCTTCAAGTGCTATGTTGAAAATCAGTGGTCAGAGTGGGTACCCCTGTCTTGTTTCTGATCTTAGTGGGAAAACTACAAATCTTTTCCCATTTAGAATGATATGGGCCTTAGGTCTGGTATGCATGGCCTTTATTACGTTGAGATGTGGACCCTATATTCCTTGTCTTTCCAGGATTTTAAGTATGAAGGGATGTGGTATTTTCTTGAAAACTTTTTCTGCATCAATTGAAATGATGATGTGATACCTGCCTTTAAATGTGTTTATGTGATGCATTATGTTTATAGATTTCCTTTGGTGAATAAATAGCAGTGAGACATTGGGGGGGTCACAGTGCTAGCACTGCTGACAGGGCCCTATGGAGGGTATTCTGAGCTGCACAGAGGGAATAGTGCTCTGGAATGGTGGCTTCTGGTTCATAGCACTTTCAGAACCAGGTAAAGGCAGGGGAGAGGTAAGGAGCATGAGTGACCAGTCTTGCCCACATGCTACCTACCCTTCAGTGGGTAATCAGCCCAGGGACCTCATGGCTCCCAGCGCCGGCACTGCCTGACTGGAGCCAAGAGGGAGTTATTAGCTGCAGGTACACAAATCTTCTTTTCCCAGTGCTTTCAAGAGAGAGGGGATTGGATGCCCACCACTGCCTAGGGTCTAGGGATGAGATCTGCCCAGGATTCCTCTTATGGGCTGTAGCAGATACTGAAACATGGGGATTAGGTCTGCTAAGGTGACTCCCCTGCAGGCTAATACTGAGTTTTCTTTGCTTTTTGCATACACCCCTCCTCTAGATTTTTTCTGTTGTTTCATTTTTGCACATGGAACTTCTTTCCCAGTAGTGTGCTAATGGAGATGGAGGCAAGGAGACCCTCCTACCTACCTCCTACCTATCATGCTAGCAGCCAGATACTAAGAAAAATGCATTAATTAGTCCTTGGGGAAAATTGTCAAAGGAAGGGTAAATAAGACAAATTATGTGCTCACAATGAATATTCAAATTCTCTCTTAAGCCTATGTTCTTTATAAATAATGCTTCACCTGATGCACTTATCATAGTTTCTAATCAGTTTCTTAGTCCACATGCCAGCGTTAGGATGACTTCAAGGATCAAAAACAGAAAAAATTGAGAAAACCCTGTTCTGTGAGGAAAAGACACAGATAGAAAGGCTACATAGTAGATTCAGGTTAGGTGCTGTAAATGAGTGAGACTAAGTGGCGATTTTTTTTTTTTTTTTCTGTGATTGGGTAAGGTCACTGAGAATGATCTGTTCCAGGTTCAACCATTTTTCCTCAAATTTCATTGTGTCGTTTTTTTCTTACTGCTGTATAGAATTCCATTGTGTAGATATACCACATCTTAGTTATCCATTCTTCTAGTGATGGACATCTGGGTGGGTTCCAGCACTTAGCTATTACAAATTGAGCCACTATAAACATGGTTGAGCAAATCTCTCTAGCCTGTGGTTTGAAGGTTTTAGGGTAGATGCCCAATAAGGGAATGACTGGGTCTGTTGGTATCTCTGTACTCAGCTTTTTCAGAAATCTCCATATTGCTTTCCAAAGTGGTTGTACCATCCTACATTCCCACCAACAGTGGGAATCCACATCCTCGCCAGCATTTATTTTTATTTGATTTTTTGATGTTTGCTATCCTTTTTGGGGTAAGGTGGAATGTCATAGTTGTTTTAATTTGCATTTCTCAGATGATTAGGGATGATGAACATTTTCTTAAGTGTATGTTTGCCATTTGTATTTCTTCCTCTGTGAACTGCCTGTTCAGCTCTTTGCCCCATTTTGTGAGTGGGGTGTTTGACTTCTTACTGTTTAGGTTTTTGGGTTCTTTGTAGATTCTAGAGATTAGGTCTCTATCAGTTGGATAACCCGCAAATATTTTCTCCCATTCTGTGGGTAATCTATTGGCTTTGCTTATTGTATGCTTGTCTGTAAAGAAACTCTTCAGCTTCATGTTGGTTGAGTGACAGTTTAAGTTTGTGAGCTACTGGGGTTTTGTTCAGGAAGTCTTTTTCCATTCCTATATCATGGAAAGTACTTCCTAAATTTTCTTCCAATAGTATTCGAGTTTCTTGTCTTATTTGAGATCTTTGATCCATTTGGACTTGCATGTAGTTCATGGTGAAATGTGTGGATCAAGTTTCAGTTTCCTGCATATGGTTATCCAGTTTGTCCAGCACCATTTGTTGAGGATGCTGTCTTTTTTCCAGCTTATATTGTTTGGGCCTTTATTGAATATCAAGTAGCTATAGTTGCTTCACCCAAAGTCCGGGTCCTCAAGTCTATTCCATTGATCTATACTTCTGTTTTTATGCCAGTACCATGCTGTTTTTATTACTATGGCTTTGTAATATAGCTTTAGATCAGGTATGGTGATGCCTCCAGAGGTATTTCTTTGGCTGAGGATATGTTTGGAAATGAGATGCCTTCTGCCTTTCCATATGAAATTTGAGATCATTTTTTCTATCTCTGTGAAGAACACTGTAGGGATTTTAATTGGAATTGCATTAAATCTGTATATTACCTTTGGTAGGGTTGTCATCTTCACAATGTTTATTCTGCCTATCCAGGAGCATGGGAGGCCTTTCCATTTTCTCAAGTCCGCCTCAATTTCTTTTTTGAGTGTTTTTATGTTTTCGTTGTATAGATCTTTCACTACCTTGGTTAACGTTATTCCAAGGTTTTTTTATTTTTTTTTTTCTTGTTGCTATTGAAAATGGGACTATGTCCCTTATTTCTTTCTCTGTGTCTTTGTCATTTGCATAAAGGAAGGCTACTGATTTTTGTGCATTGATTTTGTATCCCGCTACTTTGGTATAGGAGTTAATCCCCTTCAGGAGTTTTGGGATGGAGTCTCTCGGGTCTCTTACATATACAATCGTCATCAGCGAATAAAGCTAACTTTACTTCTTCCTTACCAAATTGTGTCCATTTTATTTCCTTCTCCTGTCTTATTGCTTGATCTAGGACTTCCAGTACTATATTAAAAAGCAGAGGTGAGAGTGGACAACCCTGTCTTGTTCCTGATCTTAATGGGAATTCCTCCAGTCTCTCTCCATTAAGTATTATTTGGGCCTTCAGAGCTTCGTGTATTGCCTTTATTAGGTTAAGGTATGAACCAACCATGCTAATTCTCTCCAATGTTTTGAACATGAAGTGATGTTGAATCTTGTCAAAGGCCTTTTCTGCATCTATCGAAGTGATCATGTGGTTTTTATGTTTAACCTTGTTTATGTGGTGTATTACATTGCCAGATTTCCATATGTTGAACCACCCCTGTGTTCCTGGAATGAATCCCACTTGGTCAAGGTGGATAATGCTTTTGATGTGTTGTTGGATTCAGTTTGCAAGGATTTTGTCTAGGATCTTTGCATCTAAATTCATCAGGGAAATAGGCCGGTAGTTTTCTTTTCTTGTGGCATCTCTGCCTGGTTTTGGAATTAGGGTGATGCTAGCTTCATAAAAGGAGTTGGGTAGCTTTCCCTGTTCACCGATTGTGTGGCACAGTTTGAGGAAGATTGGTTTGAGTTCTTCCATGAAGGTTTGATAGAATTCAGCTGAGAAGCCATTTGGTCCTGGGCTCTTCTTTTTTGGGAGTTTTTTTATTACTTTTTCAATTTCCATGAGTGTGATGGGTTGATTGAGGTGATTAATCTGCTCTGTGTTTAGCTTTGGTAGATGGTATGCGTCCA
This sequence comes from Dipus sagitta, assembly GCA_036346955.1. Taxonomy (NCBI): domain Eukaryota; kingdom Metazoa; phylum Chordata; class Mammalia; order Rodentia; family Dipodidae; genus Dipus; species Dipus sagitta. The sequence goes on from CM070782.1 coordinate 60,800,628, forward strand.
AGAATTTATCCATCTCCTCCACATTATCAAGTTTTGTGGAGTAGAGGTTTTTGAAATAAGTCCTGATGATTCTCCCAATTTCACTTATGTCTGTTGTGATCTCTCCTTTTTCATTTTGAATTTTATTAATTTGAAACTTCTCCTTTTTTTGCTTGATCAGATTGGCCAAGGGTTTGTCGATATTATTTACATACCTTACATACCCAGCAAGCATCTCTTAGACTAGACACTAGGATGGAAGGGGAAGGAGGGCAGAGCATCAAAGGGGTGGGAAACACAAATCTAGACCCAATTGGCAATGGTACCATAATTTTCTACTTACTAAAAGACAGACCAAATGGCTGATCCTTCACCAGGCCCTTACAGGGAACACCTGAACCACAAGACACTGGAGAGGGTAGGATCACGACTAACCTTAATCTCCTACATCTTCCCTCCCTCACTTCCCTTCTCCCTCTCTCTCTCTCTCTCTTATCTCTAAATCTTGTATATTAGTTATCTTTTTCCTCATTTTCTTAGTGGACACTGACCTATAACTCCCAGAACCAACATGGGGCTATCATCCACAATGAGCTTTTGATCAGAGAGACCTACAAGGTTTCCTAAAAGTCAGACAGATTTCTGTCAGAGTACATGATGACCCATCAAAGGCTAATGGTAATACCCTACTGCTGAAGACACCTTATGTGATTGACATGCAAATTAGAATGGCATGGCTGGAAGTTGGAAGAGAGTCAGTCCCCAGACAGTCAGCTCGTCTAGTGCCAGAAGGTGCTACATGGGCAACTGGGGGAAAATGACCAATATCTGTCGAAGCAACGCATGGTCTAACCTACTTAGCAGCAAATAACTTGTTGTGATGCCCACACAAGTGCAGTGGTGGCACACTGCCATGGTGGGGAACTAACTGCTCTCAATTTGGCTAACTGATCCCCTCACTGGTATGGGACCCATAGCTGGAGCTGGGAATCAAGTCAGAACCATATCCAAACATAAGCCCACTCTCCAATATCAAGCTACCATCAATTGTGGGCAACAAGAGGGCGTACACCTATTAAATTCTCTATAAAAAAAGTAAGGTTATCTCATTTGTCCTGGTGCTAACTTACTCTCCGTTGGAGAATCTGCTTCTCTTCTTCAGATAGATGTAGATCCTAAGAAGAGAGCCACCCCATCATAACTCAAAAGGGCCCCAGATGAAACTAAGAAAAATTGGAGATACAAGCACGGGGGCTGTTTTCCTGATGAACCGGCTACCAGCACAAGGGGGAAGGAGATCACCACAGAGAAAAACCAACTCCTACCAAAGCAGAGAGCCAGAGCCTCAGACGCCCCCAACACCTCATCACTGAAGCAGACCAAAAATGAACCCAACATGGTTCAGGGAAATTTTGCGGAAGAGGAGGAGGAAAGAATGTCAGAGCCTCATGTTGGGTCATGATATGCAGAGACATTTAGCTTACCCATAACTGTGGGCTAACTCCACAATGCATGACCCGTATACCTCAACAAGGAGGGGCCAAGGGGTGGGGGTAGTTCACGGATGAGCCTAATAATGGTACCAAATTGACTGTATTTGCTGAATACAAAACTAACTAATTAAAAAAAAAGAATAAAAAAAAACTCTACTTAAAAAGATATAACCACTATGAGTATTTTATAATAACTATTTACTGAATTCTAGACAATGGAAAATTATTTAGAATTGTTATAATGGACAATTTTTGAGTTCTGTTGAAATGTTGAACAATGTTATATTAAAGATCATAATGATTTTAAAAAAAAAAAGAAAGAAAGACTACACAGTGAATTCCAGGTCAGCCTGGACTAGAGTGAGACCCTACCTCAAAAAAACTAAAAAAAAAAAGAAAAGAAAAGAAAAAAGAAAAAGAAACAAAGGAAGAATTTGGCAGAAACAGAGAACATGGAATGAAGTGAAATAAAAAACTGTTTGAAAGGTAAATGAAGCTATTTACTTTTTAAAATAAGATGTTTTAAAGAGCTCTTGAAAATATTGAAACAGAATTGAAATAGAAATTTGTATGAAAAGTTTGAAAGATTTAATTCACTCAAGTTAAATCCAGAGTCCCTAGAATTACTAAGTTTTAAAGGGAAAACTTAGAAGTCTGCTTTAGACTTGGAGAGCAACTCATGATATTTGTAAGAAGGTGACAGGGTGCACAAGGTGGCATAGAGTTGAAGCTCAGCAAACTCAGAGTGGGGGCCAAGGCAGCCATGTACATTGAAGTCTGTGTGAATGCATAGCTGTAACCACGTAGCACAAATATCTTGGGTATATAGTGAATGTAACAGGGCTCTATATTAAAAGTCTCCTGGTCTGAAAAAGTGAAATAGAGTAGCTGAAAGAACTGAATGTAACTCCTCCAGAAATCAAAACTTGACAGTCGGCCAAGAGAAAATGCTTTCATTCTATGCCATATTTTATAAACACATTTAACTTTTTAAAATGAGAAGATCTTAGTATTACCTTGATAAAAAATACATTTGTAAAACATGAGAAACAAACATTGAATGACAATTGTTCTTGATTTGATTGCAGATTTTAAGAGCAGGATTTCAATCTGTTGATATTGCTTTAATGATGTGACCTCTGACATGGTGAAAATTTGATCTAGTAGAGATTCATGATGAGGAAGCTATTTTACTCAAATCCTAACAACATATTTTTTTCAAAAAAAAATCTTTGTCAATTTCTTTTAGAGAAGAAAATAAAAAATAAATAAGGCTGATTACAGACTATTAAGAACAGATGGATAATGCTCCCATCAGGAAGTGGACCAAATGGACATCTTTTATTCCCCCCCTTTTTATGCTCATCATCTGCACTGGATAGGAGAACATGCAATTATACATATTCATAACATAGAGATTGAAAAAACAAATATTCCTGCACTCTAAGTTCAAAATCAAAAGGAAGGAATTTTCTTTCCCTTCCAGGGACAATAGACAAATGACAAAACAATCTTCACAGCTCTTAATGAGATCCCAGGATGCTCATGATGGTCTCAAAAGTGAATAGCAGAATTTAAACCAAAGATTTTCCTAGAAGCCTCTAGTTGTTTTTAAACAAAGAGTATGACTTACAGAATACTGGACAACAGAAGACTAATGCATTTTCACATTCTTGGGAACATCAAGATTTACTATCAGGAGTTCAGCATTGATTAATGATATCACAATGAATACCAAAAGGGAGCAGGGAGAGATTTGTCACTTATTATAAAGTGTAGTCACATTTGTTTCAGTTTCTTGCTGAGGGTCCAAGGAACCCAAGTCATTACTTTCTGAATGAAATATTGGATGCCAGATATTAATAATGGGGCATCTGGAGATATCCAGATCCCTGGATTATCATCTATGCATATGAATTTGGAAAAGCTTTGAGTGAATTGTTTAGGGCTTTAGAATAGTTGAGAGTGATAGCATTGCCTAGGGCAAGACAGTGGCCCATTCAGGACAGGGGTTGTGACTGGCAGTCTCTCAGCACTAACCTGAATTTCTCTCCATCTCAGAATTATTTCCCACCCTGCTTTCAGTGAGCCAAGGGATTATTTTGTTATGAATGTATATTAATTTCTACCTTCCATGTGACTGATTTTTGGTGCATTAAATCATATACTTAAATTTCATCAATTAATTTTGTTTACCAGGATCCTTTGCCCTAAACTCAAGGACATACACTTGAACCTGTCACAAAGACACATTACAGACAATGTGAACAAGTTAAAGGATACTGGTTGCCTTCAGTCAATAGCTGGTACTAATGTCAGTTACCCCTCTCAGTGCCTAATATGTGCAGATCACTTAACAGGAAGTGTAAATATAAAGCATTGGGCTTATAACAATAATTTCTTTCAGTCCACACACTTTTAACTGGGCTTTTGATCAAGTTTTTTAAAGTGTTACTTTACCTCTAGTCTCTGTCCTATTGGATTTTATATCTATATATGGTATGCTGCATCTTTATTCTTATTATTTTAGATCTATCTTATAAACATAAGCACACTAGTGTTAACCAGATTTCCAGAAATCCTGTCAAAATCTTTCTTTTCTACCCCAATAAGAATAAATTTGACCTCACAGCACCTGACGCTATCTACACAAGACTACCATAATAGGAGGAAAAGATGATAACATCAAAATAAAAGAGAGACTGATTGAGAGGGGGAGGGGATATGATGGAGAGGGGAGGTTGAAAGCGGAAAGTGGGGGAAGGGAGGGAATTACCATGGGATATTGTTTACAATCATGGAACTTGCTAATTATTTAAAAAAATTAAAAAACTCTGAACAAACTTATTTAATGGTGTATACAATAAGTATAACATAAAATCATGCTGATAAAATATTTTTCTGATGAAATCCTTTTCTATTATTTTTGTGTGTGTATGTGTGTACTCTGTGTGTCTGTGTGATATTGTGTATGGGGGTATGTGTATGTATGTGTGTAGTATGTGTGATATTGTGTATACATGGATGTGTGTGTATTATGTGTGAGATTGTATATGTGGTGTGTGTATGTTGTATGTGTGATATTATGCGTGTGTAGTATGTGTGATACTGCGTATGTGGGGTCTGTGTGTGTATGTATGTGTATGTGTGTGTGTGTGGTGTATGCACTTGCATGTGCAGCCCCAGCACCCTGCAGGCTCATCTGTAGTGCTCCATGTGCTCTCCTGCAACAGCTGAAGGAGAACTTCTGTTGCCCTTCCCATCACTCATGTGCTTTTTATCCTTATTATGGAGCCACCTACTGATTCCAGATCTTATTGTTCACAGCACCAGTGATTCTGTTATCTCTGCCCTCCCACAGGACTGCCATTGCAGATGTGGTTAGATGATTCACCTAGTTGCATAGATTCAAACTGTAGTAGTACCAGGCCCTCTGAAGCCCTCATGCTTGCACAGGAAGTTCACTCACCCAAAGAACCATCTCTCCAGCCCTCTGCTGAAACATTAAATCAAATTTCTTTAATCAAAATAAATCTAAAAGAAGTTTGTCAGCCAAAAATATCCCAGGGGAGGAAAAGAAAAAAAAACTTCAAAGTCTTTAAATACTTGCAGCAAAGAATAATCACATGACATATCTTTAAGAAATTATCAACAAAGGCAAGAAAAGCTCAGCCATTACTCAGAACCCACAAAATTCCTGAAGAAGTGTCATAAAATTGAATAGCATGATTATAAATACCAAGACCTAGACAATTTCTATGATCTTCATAGTCTTATTAATTGCTCCATCAGCAAACAAAGTCATTGCTCTAATATTATAAGAGTATATGACAGGACTTGTGACAGAAATTGCCATTCATCTGGAGTCCCCAAGACTTTTCTGGACTTAATTCTATTTAGTCCCAGAGAACAACTTGTGATGAGTCAGCTCCACTGCAGCTGCTCCCCATATCCACCTGTAACCTGGGTAGATGTATTGGACCAACTTCGCTCCAGGTCCTCCAAGTACGTATAACAGTGAGATGTAATCCATTTTCACACCTGTCTCTGGAAAGATCTTCTTGCTTTTGCTGATTCACAGGGCACCTTATATTCCCTTTCATATAGACTTTGTTACAGAGTAGGAAACCCTCCCCCCCCCACACACACACTGTTTTATCATTTTGTTGCTCAGACAACAGAAAATAGCTGTGGAGAGAAGTGATCAAGACTAGACAATTACCAGGAAGAATTTTCAGGTCTGTACATCCCATTCTCCTGGTTGCACATGTGTTAGGATGTGGGTGGTACGTAGCTACCTCACACACTACACAAGCTTTTGCATCTCCAGTAAAGAATAATGGCTCCCAAGCAGAAAAGATGAAAATCCATTTGGCGGGATCTTAAAAAGCACCATGATTTCTTAGGGGAGCTAATATCTGCCAAAAGATAGCTCACAATACATCACAGTGGCAGAGGGCCTTATTCTAATCTGGTCAGTTTTACCATTTTATTCTTCAATGCCTACTAGATGTTACTGGCATTAGTGATTTAGCATCTTTTTTAAAATCTCTCACATATTTGCAGTTGCTAAGTCTGAAATACAGTGGATTTAAGATTAATGAGAGGTGTGGAAGGAGTAACAATCAATTCAAAGGTATTCAGAGAAAAAGCAAGTCACTTCATGTAGAATGACATTAGAATTCACCAACATCTGAAGGAATCATTTTTCTCAAAAGATTCTGGTTTGTGTTCTACTCTCTATGGGAAACAGATCTGATCCTCTTATTATTTGGCTATTTGTACAGTTAGTGAGAATCGTGTATCTGGAAGGATTTGGAGATATAGAAGTAATCAATACATTTTCTTCCTCTACAAAAGTGCTTAGACTGAGAGACAAATGATGCATTTTAAAAACCATTATGCAATGTGAGTGATTGAAGTAAAACAAAAGACTTCTATTAGTTGAAGGAATTCCCTGTTGAGATGATTACACAAAGTATGTGAATATTTGACCTGGGATATTTAAGATAAATCAGGTGGGTGGGAGGCTGATAGAACCCCATACAGTGTAATCTGAGACAGAAGTCTATGATACGATTAGTGCGTGGTCAGAAGTAAGATGCTGCTATATTTACAAATGTATGGGGGAAGGAGAAAAGGATATAGGGAAATAAGCAACAAAATGCTATCAAAAAGTAAATTTGAATGCTTTAATGTATTTCCTTCTAATTGTTTGTATTTGGGTTGCTCACTTGTAATTTGATAGGAGACAGTATTTTTAGTAGTTCAGCTTCATCAAGACTTTACAGAATATGCTAATTAGTTATCATAGAGACAACTCTCTTTTTACTCTCATACTACATTAATTCATAAAATAACAATTAAATTAGATAATAATAATAATATTTGTAACAAAAGTTTGGGAATACAGTATATTAAACATACAAGCCAATGACAGAACTGTGCAAACATTCCTGACAACAGAATAGTCCAGTAGGCAGCTAGCTTTGCTTGTTCAGCAAGTCCTAAAACAGTATGGAGAGTGTTAGCAATTCTGAGTTGGTTAAATGCACCAAAAAAAATGGAGAATTCGTCCTAAAAATCATTCATTTTTTAACTTCCTTATGTGTACATTTACACGCTTCACAGATTATAATAGCTTTTCATTATTTCTATGTATTTTGTTTCTATCCAGAGGAATAATAATTTCAAAGATTTTTATGCTATAGGAACTTTTCAGACATGCTAGATATACTTTATAGATACCTAATGTCAAAGAAATAATATGAAGGATTAGGCCAGAGGACTTACTATCCAGTAGTTACACATCAAGGAAATCTGACCTTCAATTTAGATTTTTTTCAATAAAAGCATTTATGCAGAATGTGCGGTAGTCAATCTACTTCCTGAGAGATGGAGATATCAGGCAATAATCACTCTTGTGCATAAAGGCTTTGCCCCTTTCTTACATCAAAATGGCTTTTAAGTTAAATGTACAACCAGAAACCCACAGAGTGAAAAAGAAGAGCTAAACATTGGACGTTTAAACTTTAAAGGCCACAGATGCCAATACCTTCCAAGTTTAATCTCCGCATAGATAACAACTCTTTACAATCTTGGAAGGGAGATTAGTGAAAGATGTTTTTGCAGATATGGCTTCATTATCTCTACAAATAGTCTCACTAGGTAATGAGAAAAGAAGACTAACTATGATGAAGATTGTTAACAGTGAAGACATTGTTTCTATTGTCTGAAATAATCTAGAATTAGTAATCTATATTATATGGAGATATAATTTATTTAAAAATAATCTGAATAATTTTCATAAGAGTAATAGAAGAAAAAACAAATAATATACATATGTCAGTGAATACACAAAATATATGATATGTAAACATATGTTATTCACTTAAACCATGTAACCTGTAGAATATAAGATTTATTAAGACACATTATTTATAGAATTATCAGAATTATCATTTGAAATTAACAAAGATTCTTCACAAAGAAATATAGCTGGTTCATAAGAAAAAAAAATTTCTGATGGGTGTGATGGTGCACAACTTTAATCCCAACACTCAGGAAACTGAGGCAGGAGTATAGCTATGAGTTTGAGGCCAGCCTGAAACTACATAGTAAATTCCAGGTCAGCCTGGGCTAGAGCTATATCCTACCTCAAAAAAAAATTATTATTCCTCCTGCTAGTCATTAAGTCAATGAAGTTATAACTGGAAAGTCTGTAGTATAATATTAAGAGGAACTAAAAATAAAATAAAATAAACATTTTAAACTGAGGTATTCAAATAATTGGCCTTTATAACTGCGGTGGTTTGATTCAGATATTCAGTTAGTGGCAATTTGTGTGGTGGTGGCTTGGTAGAAGAGGTATGTTGTTGGGATTGGGCTTAGGGGTGTTATAACCAGCTCCCCATTGCCAGAGTTCAGTTCACATTCCTGCTTCTGTTTTCCATCTGATATGACAGAAGTGATGTCCAGCCTCTGCCTGTGTCATGCTTCCTTGTGACTACATGGAACTTCCTCCCAATACTGTAAGCCAAATTTAAAAATCATAAATAAATAAATAAGTTTCCTTCTATAAGTTGAGTTTTATTGGGTGCATTATACCAGCAACAAAAGGTAACTATAATAACGAAAAAATTGGAACCAGAGAAATAATGTTAATATGGCTAGAAACCTGACTATCTGGCTTTTGGCCTTTGGAACTGATTTTTGAGAGCAATGTGGAAGCATTTGAAACTTAGTCTAAGAAACTCCTTGCAGTGCTTAAACTAGAGTTTGATAGGCCATTCTGGTCAGAGTTTAAAAGACCTAAATGCAGAAAGAACTATGGATGGTGAGGGTTGGCTTATGAAAGAAAGAACTTTGTCTTGACTTGGCTACCAGATTTTTGTATAAGTGACTTACTGCATTCTGTCGATGTATAAGAACTTGAGCAGGGTTCAGTTTAGAAGAAATGGACTGATGTAAGCAAAAGGATATAGGACACAGAAAGAAATAGAAATTTTGCATTGGGTACAGTGCTTGTTCAGCTGCAATTGTTTGTGAGCTTACCACCATTGAGACGGGGCTGGCTATTCTGCATTGGGACAACAGGAAGAATTCTGTTTTGAAAGTAGAGGGCCAGAATGCTGAGAGTTTTCCTGCTCTTTAAAGTTGTTTTTATTCCCCTATAGATTAACACATTTGGTAGCCACCTCCTACTATGAGAGTATAACAAATGCAAGATTTGCATTTGGATTTGGTCATTGGATTTGCAACAGTTTGTTTTTGGACATGTACAGTAGGTGATGTGAAGCAAGGTTGTTGGAGTCCCTGTGTGGAGAACCAATGGAGCCATGGCATGGATTTACTGTGGATTGCAGAAGAGACTCTTGGATTTAGGAGCCAGTACTATGAGATGACTTCCACCTGGAGCTTCTGTCTTGGGATGGAGTATGCCCCTGAGTTGTGGGCAGCTCAGCTAGAGGGGCATTATTGAAACCCCAGATACTTCTTCACTGCTTACAGATACTGAACTTGGAGAGACATGGTTTGATGTTTACCCTGCTTGTTTTAGATCTCCCATTGGTTCAGTCTTTCTATGTCCAATGCCATAGTTTCCAGTATTTATGCATATTCTGTACCAGTATGTATTGTTGATTTTACAGGTTTACAGTTAAGAGACCTTGGACTGTGATGGTGTTTGATTAGTATTGGAATGGATTAAATAAAAAACGAACTACGGATACTTTTAAAGTTGGACTGAATGTATTGCATTTTATATCATGGATGCTCATCAGTTTATGGTGGGTTGAATCAAAAATCCCCCTATAAACTCATGTGTTTTGACTACTTTATTTCCAGCTTGTTGCAATTTTTATGATAGACCATTGCTGGGGATAGACTTTGAGGTGTTATAGCCAGATATCCCTTGCCAGAGTTCAATTCACTCTCTTTATGCTATTTTCCACTTGATATGGAAGAGGTGATGTTCAGCTTCTGCTCATTCCATGCTTTCTCCTGCCAACATGGAGCTTGGAGTTTCTCCTTGAGAATGTAAGCCAAAAGTAAACGATATTTTTTTAAATGCTGTTTTTAGTCAGGTGCTTTATCCCAGCAATGAGAAGTAACTCAGTGGCTCATGCTTGGCATTTGGTGCATGCACAGAGAACCCTCTTGAACATGATGTTATGTTGTAATATTAAACTTTTGAGTTAGTACCATAGCTAAAGCAAACAATAATGAATTAAAGTTGATAAATATAGTGAATGTATATCTAGGTAAATAAATTGTATTTCAAGTGTTCTGTACTTACATTTTTACTAAGCATGTATATATAGACATTTTTTTTCAGAATCCCGATTCTCTCAAAAACTTCTAAAATAGGAATGGATATAATTTTGATTAACTTATTAAGTCATAATGTAATTATAAACTCATCTAACATGGATTTTTCCATATCTTGGATTAAATAAGGGGCACTACATCTTGAAGAATTAATTAAATCGTACATCCTAAACCAAAATGTCACTGATTTTTGAGAAAATGAAATGGTGTTATGTTCAAAATACCAAAAAAAGAGTATTTTAATTAATTTTAAAAATCCCTACTATACTCAGACTAATTGAAGCTTTCAGCTACAAACTGAAGTGGAGCTTACTTTCCTAACCCGCAGGCACCTGTGACACCTGTGACAGCCTTTGAGCACAGGCTGGGCTTTTCATCTAGGGAAGCCTGCACCCTGGCTCAGTCTTGCCCAGTTCAGACACTCATTGACATAAAAATGTGCTGTGGGCATTTTACTTAGCAGTGAGGGATATTCTTTTCTTTTTCTTTCTTTTTTTTGCCATCAACAAAGGAGATCTTCCAATGCCAGGAGGAAGGAGTTGACTTTTTGGTTTGTCACACACACTTGAAAATTTTAGTATATGCTTTGTAGTAGTTTCCAAATGTAACTTTTCCTAATAGACATGTTAGGTGACATAAAGGGAAAACTGTGCCTAACTATGGCAACTACTTTAATAAAGTAAGTAAATTAATTTGAATAGAGTGGAGGATCCTTATTAGGATGTGATGGGAAAGACAGGTGAGATAAAGACTGAAATGTGATATTTAGAGCTTTCTCTAGTTTTAAGAATGGCAGGAATAGTCTGATGATTGTAATTCATGAATCTCGCCATTGTGTACAAAGCCTCGAAGCAGCCAGAAAGGGGAGGAAGAGTTTCAGGAAGAATCTACTGCTATAGAAAATGCCATGTGAGGGGTATAGAAAAGGAAGTGAAAATTTTAACTCCAAGGAAACAGATTAAACCAAGTGCTCACAGGGCATACATGAAGAAAAGTATAGGATTTGTCAATTAGTCTTTCATCAGATAATTTGAAGAGAGAATTTCAGGAGACTGAAATGGCAAAGTACCCAAACAGTGACTTAATATCAATTACCTAAGTGTGAGGAAACAATGGTTGCTAATTCTAAATTCAACACTCTGTCAACAGTGAAAGGGAAGTGAGAACCTTCAGTGCTTCTTATTCACAGGGGATGAAAGCTTGGAGATAGACCCCACAGGAAAATGATGACTAAGAAGAGGCTGTACGGAAGCAAAGGATCCTAGCCACTCGCAAAGAGAGAAAGGCTCACATATTCATCACACCCAGGGAGGAAGCAGGAAAAAAGATGAAAATGAAGAGGGCAACTATGGGTAGGAAAAAGAACAATGGTGCAAAAATAATGATGGCTTCTACCTTTTCAAAAAATATTTTTGAAAAACAGAAGGCAAGATTATCTGATGAGGTTGGAGTTTAGGGAATAAGGTTATATGTTTGAAGTGATCTAAAAGTTAAAAAATAAAACTAGTAGAAAAATGAACAATAAGAATCTTTTGCAGTAAATTTAAAAATACATTAGAAGCTACAACCATTCAAACACATATATTTCAATTACTCTTTGTAAATAGCCTACAGCCTAGAAAAATAAAGAATGAAATAGCCAAGGGCTGCAGATTCAACAATAGTTTAAAATTACAAAACAATCCACAGTGTTGGGATTACACAAAGGCAGGTGATGTAAATCCTGACCAAGCAAGGATTCAAGTACAGTCAGACAGAATAGTTATGAAGGGATGTGTGGGACTCTGTCATTAGAGTGCTCCCTGAGAGCAGAGTCTGGCCCATGAGTATGGAAAAGGATCTGAAATACAGAGTACAGCAGCATTACAATGTGAAAAGTATGATCACCTTTTCTTTATAATCATGCCAGAGTTTCATAAATTTTTATGAGCTGGAATAAAAAATAAATAAAAAAGTACAAGTACTTGCACTTCCCTAACAGTTATTTACCAATATTTGCAGACCTATTGACCAATTTTTAGAATATGTGCAGGGAGAACATACCTTAGTAAGGACATGTCTGCCATTATATTTCATAAACAGTAAGAGATTAACCACTATCTTCAAAGTTAGCTATATGTTGAAGTTAAAATTAATAAATTTGCTTCTCTCCTCCAATCTGTGTGTGTGCGCTCTCTCTCTCTCTCTCTCTCTCTCTCTCTCTCTCTCTCTCTCTCTCAGCATAAATTAATACTCTTGGGAAAAGCATTGATTTTTCTCAGAATACTAGCATGTCATTTTACCAGGGTTTGCTTATATGGCATATTTATTGAATAAATATTTATTGAATGCCTAGTAATTGCTTAGACACTGTTATTAGGAAATCAAAACAAGCCTACCACAGCACCCCTTTCATTCTTGCATCTGCTGGAAGGTGCCTTAGTATGGGTCAAGGAAGAAGAAAAAGGAGGGAGGGTGGTCAGCAGAGGAGCAGCTATGACCAAGGTAAGAGTTACATCATAGAGTAGTTTCTTCCACACATTTGTTTTTGAGCCAGAGACTTGCTGATCCATGTTCCCCTCCCCGAACCCATTCACCACAAACTCCCACATTCCCAGGTTGCTACTCATCTACAGGGGAGCATGAACTTGGCCATTCCCAGCTATGAGTTTTTGTCGATTCAAACCCAGACAGTCTCAGCCTCCCCCCACCCCAGTGTTTCATGTCTGCACAGGAAGCATTCCACTCAGAAATGTCTCCAACCCTAATAGTTGTTATTCTTAATATCTTACAATGCATAGTTCATAAATTAAACTTTGTCAGTTATAATAATGCATGACTATAATTTCAGCATTTGGAAAGTGGAGGCAAGAGGATCAGGAGTTCAAGTCATTCTCAGCTACAAAGTGAGGTTGAGACCAGCCTGGGCTACAAAAGACTCTGTCCTAAAACATAAATAAAGAAATAAGCCGATAGGTGACTAAAGTGACTAAGTGACTGAACAGGAAAAGTGACCTCCTGTGAGATAGAAGAAATGCCAATCAAATAATGTTCTAGCTGGAGAAAAAGTTTGAGGCAGAGAAACCAGTCTATAGCAAATCCAAGCAATGAGAGAACCACAGACCAAACATGGAATGCTGTGTCAATGATAAATCTGAAGGTAAACAGTATGAAAGCTGACTATACTTATTTAAGAATACATGGTTGCTAATATTTAGTCAGAAGAAACTAATGGTTTATACTTCAAGAATGATTTATATTTTAGTTACTAAGTATATAATCAGCATTCATAGTGTTAGAAAGCTTCCTATAGAAAGCTTCCTGATAAGGAAAAAAACAAGAGTAAGTTATAGTGTAATATATAAATATATGTATGTATGTATGTGTGACAAGCATAAAGAAATATTTAGTACTGTACATATTTTCACATTTCTGTATTTTATTGTTGTTAGTGTGCTTTTTGTTTTGTTTTATCTTGTTTAGTTTGTCTGTCTGTTTCCCTGCTTGTTTGTATTTGGGGGTGTATTTCTGAGAAAGGGTGTTTTTCTGTAGCCTAGGCTGGCCTGGAGCTCTTAGCAATCCTACCTCAGCCTGTGGAGTGCTGGGATTACAGCTGTGCACTGCCACATCCAGGTGCTTATGTACTATTTACAATTACAATAGACAGGAAGTCAATATAATTCATCTGAAGCAAGAAAAAAATAAATGTACTAAGATTTTATATGAATTCTGCCATTTTCCATTTTTGCAATAGCCTTACTTCATGATAATTACATTTTAAATATGAATGGCCTGTGTTGCAGACACTGACATTCCAGCCCTGCCTTGTCTTAACAGAAAGAAATCCACACACACACACAAAAAAAAAATGTAGTTACCATTTTGTTGCTGTGACAAAATAAATAAATAAATAAATAAATAAATAAATAAATAAATAAATAAAGGCATTCATAGTAGCTCATGTCAGTGTTCTCTCTGGAATGAACTCATCTTCATGTGTTTTCTTCATGGATCAATCTCTGAACTGCAGCCAGGGATAGCGACAGTCCATGAGCTACCTTTTATGCCCTGTGCCAGAGTTGGAATAAATTCAACCAAACCATATGAGGTAAGAGAGAATTCAATGGTTTCCAAATGGAAAACTCTGAGCTATGTTATCAGTTAGGCTCTAAATTAGTGTGTTTCAGAAAAGAAAAGAAAAGAAAAGAAAAGAAAAGAAAAGAAAAGAAAAGAGAAGAGAAGGGAAGGGAAGGGAAGGGAAGGGAAGGGAAGGGAAGGGAAGGGAAGGGAAGGGAAGAAAAGAAAAGAAAAAAAATTAGTGTCTTTCATGCCAAGTTGAAAGAGAAAGAAGTGGAATCTGGGGAACAGGACAAGTTTAAGATCATGAAGAGGGTGTGAAGAAAGAAGGAAGATAAAGGAGTGAAAGAAATTGAGAACCTGCACGAAATATATTTCTATCTATAGTAAAACTGTTTGTAAATTTAAATGTATACATGGCATATATATAATTTTTTCTGGTCCAAATTTCTATAAAATTACATAAATCTTAATATTTAGTCAACCTATTTCAAAATATTCAACAACAAAAAAGTTTCTCTGTCCATTTGCTACTCCATGTAGGTTTTATTAGAACTGACCACGATAAACTTACCCAGTGTGAATTACTATTTCACAAAATAGGTAACATAAAATAACAAAATTAATGCATAATACTGGCTATAAATTCACATTGCAACTTGCTCCCACATTTTCCCTAACTTCAAATACTTGCTTTCAAGCAGTGGATACAATACCCTATAATCACTTTGTAATATTTTACCCATATATTAATGCTACTCTCACTTTTGGTTAGAGAAACTTCTGTTTTCAAATGGTGGTGGCCACTGGTATAACGCAAAAGTCACTATTGTGTTGAGATGAAGTGTGAGTGGAGTGTTCAACACTGAGACATCTCTTTCGCACCTTCCCAGGCTCATGGTCTACTATGGAAAAGGTGGAATAATGAATGCAAGAGAAAAGAAAGAGCAGGACTGTTTACAATGCAACATTCCAGACACAAAATGTCCTTTTTATTCATGACCTCACAGTGCCTAAAACTACCAACACTAGACCTTCATAATAGAAGGAAAAGATTATGACATCAATACAGAAGAGATACTAATTGGAAAGAAGAAAGGATTCAATGGAGTGTGGATTTCAGAGAGGAAAACGGGGGTGGGGAAGGAAATTATCCTGGTTTAATATCTATACCTATGAAAGCTGTCAATAAAACATTAAAAAAAGAAACTACTATAACAAGTCTATTTATCATAATGAAAATTCTGAGATTAAGAAGTTTAGAGCTACACAGAACTATAGAGATAGTAAACTTGTCTATGGGCATACCTCCCTGAATATACCCAGTCTCATCTGATTTCATGAAGTGGCATTGCATTGTTTTGCTCAGAATACTATACCACACAGAAGAATTGCATGCATGAAATTACATGAAGTATGATCATATACTGTCATGTGTCATTTAAAGAATATGTCAAATCACATATTTCATAGTTCTGGCTCACATATGAAAATAAGTCATATTTCCTTACAGAACATTGACGACCAATCACTTCTAGCACCATGTATCACAGGAGAAAATACACACAGGATGCGATTAGAAAGAACAGCTACAGAATACACAAGAAGGGCAGAGAAATGCAATGCTGCTACGTGCTCAGAAGAGAGAGAGAGAGAGAGAGAGAGAGAGAATGGAGCATGAAATTACTTCAAAAACCTAACCATGTTCTCTTCAACCTTGAGAACTTTATCTTTCAGCCTCATGTACTCTTGCATTTAGGTATAAGGTGAGTTTCTTAATAAGTGGACCTCTGGTACTCAAGCACACAAGGATTTTCTCTGTCTTCTTAACTGAAAAGTGCTGAGTAGTTTACCATTATCTTTCTGACTCACCACCATCATACACATTTCTTCAACAGAGCCTAATATACCTGTGGGGGAAGATCTTCCTGCTGCCTCTTTAGTCCCTGTGACTTTGTGTGAGTTGCCCAACTCTCTATCTCCATCACATCATGTGTCAAGAGTAAAATGATAATATGCCTCCACATTCTTTATAAGGACCAAGTATGAAAATTCAGCCATGACTTAGGAGAGCAGTGGAAAACAGATCGCAACACATAGGAGATGCTCAGGAAATTAGGTGCAATTGACTATTGTTATTATCCCTGTTCTTTTCATTATCATTGCCATTTTCAGCTGTGGCACTGCTCTCAGGGATCACAGAGCCTCCCTGGCTGCTTCCTCCCTCATTTGCAGACTCCATTGGGCCTTCGGCTTTCTGAATACATCCCTTAGACTTCCTCTTCCTTTTTGTGTTCTCTATAAAATATCTTTACAATTGTGCGTGGCAATCATAAAATGACCCTATTGTGTTTGTTTTATGTAAACTTAAACTGCAGTTATAAAAGAATCTAAGTAGGTTTTCATTTAGTATAGTTCATAAGCTGTGGTTCATGCCAACCCCTGGAGATGATAGTCCTTACTCATTTATTTCCTTGACTTTTATTTATTTATTTTTATTATCAACTTCCATGATTGTAAACAATATCCCATGGTAATGCCCTCCCTCCTCCCACTTTCCTCTTTGAAAATCCAATCTCTATCATATCCCCTCCTCCTCTCAATCAGTCTCTCTTTTATATTAACGTCATCATCTTTTCCTCCTAATATGATTGTCTTGTATAGGTATTATCAGGAACTGTGAAGTCACGGATATCCAGACCATTTTGTGTCTGGAGGAGCACATTGTAAGGAGTCCTACCCTTCCTTTGGCTCTTATACTCTTTCCGCCATCTTCCACAATGGACCCTGAGCCTTGGAAGGTATGATAGAGATATTGCAGTGCTGAGCACTCCTCTGTCACTTCTTCCCAGCACCATGATGCCTTTTGAGTCATCCCAAGGTCACTGCCATTTGAAAAAAGAAGGTTCTCTACCAAAAGTGAGAGTAGCATTAATATATGGGTATGAACATTAAGAGAAGTGCTAACTGGGCAGTTTGGTGAGCATAGTATATACATTTAACCAGAGAGCAGCAGATATTACACCCCTAGGACTCATGAAGACCCCTGTTTTAGGTTTTCAGTGTCAGGAATGTATTCTCTCCCATGGAGTGGGCCTCTAGTCCAATTAGAGGGCAGTTGGTTTCCACCATGACAGATGTGCCACTATTGTACCCATTGGCTCATTTGGCATGGTTGGCCAAATGTAAGGTTTGCAGTATCCACTTTTGTGTTACTTCACTGGTGATTTCTCTCTCTCCCATTGAACTGCATGCAGAATAGCTTCTTTCAGCTTTCTGTCATCTGGTCTACATGGAGGAGGTTATCAGCTCAGTTCCAGCAGGATTTCTCAGTGGCCTTGCAGCCCAAGTATGTGGAGTCTTCAGCAATAGGGTCTTGCCATCTATTCTTGGTGGGAAACCAAGGGCCTTGGCAATGGCCTGTAATGTTTTGGGTGCATTAGGGACCTCCCTGGCCAACAACTCACTGGAAGGTATCCCATCCCTGGCACTGAAAATTTTCTAGTAATAATCTATGGCTCCTGAGTGTTCCATGGTCCAAAAAAGTAGGTTTGAATATGAGTTATTTGTATCCTCTTAGAGTTTGATTAGCCCTCCCTGCACTTTTCTTCTACTCAATTTCTTCCCCTGGCCTCACTTAGGCCTTGACTTTTGTTTGTGATACAAATGAGGAAGTATTTCTTAAATTATTCTTTGATGTATAAAGGGATATTTATCTTTTTCTGTTTTCATTTTCTGTGTATTCAAAATATCGTACCTCAAACCTCCATAGAAATCCTGTCATAGGAGAAAACCTCCTACCCACATACTCATGCATATAAAAACTTTACAAAATTTGAACTCTTCTATTATTTTTTAAAGAAAGAAGTCAAGCTTCTCATTCATATTAATTCATCTGTATTTAAAGAAAAAAAGGAGGGCTGGAGACATGGTTTAGTAGTTAAGGTACTTTCCTGCAAAGCCTAAGGACCCAGGTTAGATTGACTGGTATCCACATAAAGTCAGATGCACAAGGCAGCACAAACATCTGGAGTTCTTTTGTAGTGGCTGGAAGCCCTGCTGCTCGTTTGTGTTCACTCATGCTTGCTCTCTCTCTCTCTCTCATGTTTTCTTTTTTAAAAATGAAAAAAGAGTATGTGCTTTTTCTTTGCCAAGCAAGCCCCGGATAAGGCCACAGAGAACTAAACTCAGCATTCTAAAATGCTGAATATAATTCTTGAGTTTCAGCGAAATTCCTACCTGCATTTAACATCAGTTATTCTGAAGTGTGTTCTTTTAATGTCTTTGAAGAGGATCCAGTGTCTAGTATCACTAATTCATACACTGACAGACACAGGTTGTTGAGTAAAAGCATCCGCGACAGAGAGCTATCTCACGGACAAAGTAAACAATGCCTCATTTTCACATGCTCATCGCCAACGTAACCATATACACAATAATTTAGGTAACATCTTATGAAGTCTTACATGCTTTGATGAAGAATAATTTCTTTCTGAAAAATTTGATACTTAAAGGTGTCTGTTCCTTTTTCTTCTCTTAATTACTCAGTGCAATTCTAATTTGTGTGTCATAGTTAATAACATTGGCAGCAGTTCTAATGTCAGCAAGTTCTTCTTTGTGCCACAAATTATGAAGGAAAAACAAGGAAAAAATGCTATTCAAAAGGATGATTTTTTTTCAAGGAAATAGAGAGTAAATTCTTATGGATACTCATGAAATAAAAGCTCATTGTGAAAAATACTATGTTCTAGCCAATTTGTGTATATGATGCCATAATCTAAGAGATTTTCTTCTTGAGTTGTTGGCAATTACCACTTCAGCATGCTTGTCTGTGTATGCTAGTGATCCCAGACTAGATATTGGAGCTGTCAGAGGTGTCTTGAAACCAGCTTCACTTGCCTGTTTCCTAACTTTTAATTTATTTTTAAATGACATGTGAAAATCATACATACATATTGGAATAGGGAGATGGCTTAGCAGAACAGACTTGAGACTTAGATTCCTCAGCACCCATGTGAATAGATGGGCAAGGCCATGAACTTCCACAACCACAGTCTTGTGGGAAGCAGAGACTGAAGAATCCCTGAGGCTCCAGGAAAAAACTGTTCTGTGTTCAGAGAGAGACTCCATTTCAACGAAATATGTAGATAATGATTAGAGGAAGGACATCCAGTGTTCTCCTCTGGCCTCTGTACAACTGCAAGCACATCTGCACATACACATGCATACAGCAACACACACACACTCACACACAGACACACACTCACTCACACTCACAAACACCACCATCACCACACCACAGCACACATACTACCATTGCCAAAAAAAATGACATTATCCATACTAATGGGGTAACATGTAATGTTTTAGTAACTGTATACATTGTAAATATTTGGACTAGGCTTAGTATATTTATCTCTTCAAATACATGTCATTTTAATATACTTATGGATTTTTGGATGAGCAACACATTAAATGTTATATCTATTCATCTCACTGTAAATTGAACACCAAAATTCCGATCTAATTGCAACTTAATTCCCAATAATCAACTTTTCCCCATTCTTCTCTTTCCCCCTACTCTCCCTAATCTCTATTCACCACCATTTGTTCCTCAGCTTCTATGTGATCATTTTTTATAATATTCAACATATGTGTGAGATCAGGCAGTTTATCAAAACTGGAATAAAGATATGAGGTAAGGTATATATTATATAACTAGGATTCTATAGAAGCTTCTCTATATTTGCATATATTTTGAGGATTATTTTTCCCTCTTATGTTTTATGGGAATTATGGTTGTATTAATTTTCCAGAAAAAGTTATATCCAAAACAACCATTTCAAAGTGGAATAACATAACTAAAGATTACTGTGTTGGTCACAGAGAAAGGAAAGGAGTAATGCCATGCAGAACCCACAAGCTGCAGAAGTGAGCCTTCTAGCTTGCTGTCTCTGCAGAAGAGATGAATGTAGAACTAAAGAAATGAAGAATGGTTGATACTTTGAATAGAAGCAGTGAGAGCCTCCTTCCGCAATGTCACCTTCTCTCCTACCTTCAGAAGCTCAGAAGTTTTGCAGGGATTTAAAACAGGGACTTTTTAAAGTTCACAAACACAGATGAAAGCAAGACCACACAGGAAAGCAGAGTAACCCATGAATACTGTGCCTCAGCCCTAACCCTCCTAGCCTACATGCCTCACCTGGTTCCCAAGCAGCAGCATCCATATGTCTACCTACTGGGAGACCAAATGAATGATGCCTGTCTTGGTGTGTGAACCTCCCATGAGGAAAGATCATATGATAGCAATAGTTTCCTGAGAAGACAGTCCAGCTTGGTCAACCTAGAGTAAGACATGCAGGAGGTCACCCCATGTCAATGTTCAGAGGCCACAGTCAGCATACTGGTACCTGCTAGAAGGGAACACAATTTTTAGAAAGAGCAAAATTATGCTCATAAAACCAAGTTAAACAAAATATACCATATCAAGTAGGGAAAATCTCAAGGAAAGAGGATGAGGAAGTGGAGGAAAATCAGGTATAATTATTATGCAAATGATAGAAGCACTGAAAGAAGCAAAATATTTTAAGAAATATAAGAATTGTCCAATTAGAGAACATTAACTTATAATTGAAAGGGCATTCGAAGGAGCAGCTTAATGAATACAGGTGATTGTCAAAGCTCAGACCACAGCAGATAGAAGATTCTTGGGCTTCTAGAGAGGAGGAATAAATCATAAATGATTAAGCATCCAAAGAGCTTTGAACAGATCTAATTAAATAATGAAAAGTATATTTAGTAGTATAATGACTTCAACAATTTAGAGGAATATTACTTTTTACCTATGAGTTCTAAGCTCCTTTGAGGTAGTAAAGTATGTTATCCACAAAATATTCCCAGCTACCTGCTTTTAAATACAAATAAAAGTAAATAAATAAAGAGTATGCTATGTATGCAATGAAAATGGAATTCATATATCTAGAAGATATTTGTACCTTCATATTCACTATAGTACTCTGGACAATAGCCAAGAAAAAGAATGACCCAATTCTCCATTGACAGATGATGGACATGCACGCACACACACACACACACACACACACACACACACACTAGAATTTACAAGAATACGGATGACCCTGGAGTGCATGAAGCTTAGTGAAATAAGTCAAACACAAAAGACAAATGTTGTGTGATTCCACTTATACATGGAATATCAAACTCAAGAAACTCGGAGTAAAGTAAGGACAGCAGGGCTAGAAGACTGGAAAAATGAAGAAAATATTGCTTGAACAATACAAAGTTTCAATTTTTAAATAACATGCTTTGTGTAAGGTGGTGCTGGCTCTGGTAATGTGTGGAAATCACTATGCAGCTTACTTTTATATCAAATCATCTTGCTTGTATACCTTGGATGTGACAGCTATCAACTGAATTTCTGAAAGTGTACTGAATGGCTTAGGTATGAATAGCATTTAGTTCATCATACCTGATAATCATCTACACAAGTGTACATGATAGTATTTTAGAATTATGGGCCAAGGCAAATATATAGGTTAAATAGTATTAAATCCTGATCTTTCCTAATCAAGATTAAGTAAGTTCAGCCTTCACTCAATGTGCAGTCTGCAGATGCTTTTTACAGATATAAAGATACATGATAAAGAAATCAACCTGAGCCATTTCAAAATGAACAGGACAAAATATCTAAGATTTAGGTTGATAGTTCTCTCCTGATGAATAAAAATATAAATAGATATTTATATTATATTAAATAGATATAAATAGATAAAATAGACTTCTATACTGAGTTTATTACTAATCAAATCTAGCAAGAAGGAAAGGAGGAAAAAAATTAATAGGTTAGTTATCAAAATCATCAATTTCAAGTCTTACTGCAAACAAACTTGACCTTCTCTTTGGGTTCATAGAACTCGGAATTATATTTCAAAGTGAAATACTGAACTTTCTTGTTTAACTTGGCTAAATAAAAAAAACTTTGTGTCAAATTCAGAAATGGCCACATGTACCACTCAGTATTGTGTTGCATTGCACAAGACAGGTGTGTTTTTACAAAGGCTCGCCCCTCATTTGTCACTTTGATTCTGAACAGGTGAGAGAGCGCTCCATGTGTTCCAGAAATGTGCAATCATGCCTGGTTCCCAGTGAGAAGTGGAGTGTCTGTGGAGGCACGTGTCAGTCACACTCACCTGAAAAGGCTGAATTTGCTCTCCCCCCCCCCACATGTTTGTATGATTCTTTAACCTCTGGGGGGTATTTTATTCCAGTTCTCCCTGCACATTCGTTCTCATGTCCCATTAGGAGGGCTCTCTATAGCTGTGCACTTGCTTGGTTCCTGTTTAGGCGCTTTCTCCTCTATGTTGAATATCCAAATGATTTCTAATTCCAGACTCATATCTTTGATGGAACTTTCCCTAAACATTCATATCCAGCTTAGTTTTTATTTTTTTGAAGTCATTTCAACTTTTTCATTCTTCTGTCCCTATAGAGGTTTAGGTCAGAGAGCTTTGTGAATGGAAAAGGTAGTTCAAATACATATATAGGATTTAAGAGACAAGGGGAAGTAGGAAATGTGAGAGAAAATAAGAGTGTCTAGGCTATAATTTTTATTCAAAATTTGGAGGGGCTAGAATAATAAATGATGCCCCTTCACTATGTTGGTTTCAGAAAGGACTTTTATATTGACCTAAAATTGGCTACACTTTCCTATCATGACTTACATTTATTAATAATATGAAGTAGGTGACTTGTTTATTCATTGGGAAAGTTTTTGACCTTGCAACAATGAAGACTTTATAATACGAGTTTATTTTGTCCTCTAGTGAGGAAAAGAACACATTATCACAGCAGACCTCTTGAGTCTCATTTTCAAGCTAATGCATTCCAAAATGCACTCAATTTCTAACAAAGAGCAAAGGATAAACAATTAAGCATTACATGTAACAGAACTCTTACCCACCTGCCAACAATTAAGCCCAGTAATTAAAAATTGTCAGAGACTACACACAAATGTATCCACAGAAACAGTCATTACACGGTCAAAGGGGCAAAAATCTTTCCTAGTAAATTCCTTTCCCGTTTTCCAGGTTGCTTTCCTTGACACTAAACAGACACAAGACTCTGTCAACTAGGTTTCACTTTCTTTAAAAAGAAGGAAAGCCCATTCTGGATCCCACGGGAGGACTATTATATACAGATGAATGTATTTTGTTATTTAGTTTAATAAAGATAGTGTTCAGAACAGATGTTAAAGCTTGAAATTGTCCAGAGAAAGGAACAGCTCAAGTGGCAATAATGCAGGCTTCCCGCCTGCCAGGCTTTCTTCTCTGTCCCTGGAAGGGCTACTTTCACAGGTGAGAAGGTATTAAAGTATTTATAACCACTCAAGTTCTGGCCACTGGGCTGAAGCTCACAAGCAGGGTGCTAATTAGAAGCAGGAGTGGTGATGGCGTTGGTCGTTTTATGACGTGGGCATCTGGCCAGTAAACTGTACTCAGAGCAACAACTCCTTGACAGAAGCACTACAAATCCAGTCCTGCTTTGGGTCAGGGGCAAATGTGAAGACTGGTTAGGAAAGACGGATTTCCTTAAGCACCGGAACGCTTTGCTGTGTCTTAGATGAACTTCCTGATGCACTAGCTACTTAGTTCACCATGACCCAAAATAATTTCATCGACATACAAACATGAATAATGATGTATTTCTATCTGAATCAACTTACACCTACATGAGAATGAATCTTTGTCTTCTGAGAATAATTATTCATAAAATATCACATTTCAAAATAAGCAATAGTGAGGATATCGTTCTACATGCTAGGAAGCAGTAAAAAAGTGAAATCTAGTCACATAATAGTTATTTTGAGTTTTTATCAATAATAGAATTCATTAAAATCTCAGAAATTTTGTAATCTTTAACTTAACTAAAATAAATCTAAAAGTTATGAAAATTTACATTTACACTATCGTTGATGGTTTAGGGTCTATGATTGCTTTGATAAAAACAAAGCCATGGTTGTCTAACAGAACTAGAATGTAAGATCCTATTGCTGAAAACATTATATTCTTCAGTTGTTGGACATGGAGAAAATATGCTGGAATTCTGCCTCCTGGATAGCTGTCATAGTGCTGGAAAGTTCTATGTAAGCCATTGGGGAGAAAAGTCATCAACAGTTTCAACCAGCAAAGGATGCAGAGAATTATTCAACCTACCAGCCAGTCAAAACGATCCCACAAGCGCAATAGTGGCATGACTCTTATGGAGTAACCCAACTGCTCTTTGATTGGATTGAGGCCTGCTCCACAGAGGGAATTCAGTAGATATTGAAAACTTGGAAGGTCATAGGCCTTAGGAGGGAAGCAATTACTGTTATTTGGCTAAATGGATGTTTTGCGCCCATCAAATTGTACTCTAAATGCTTGTGTTTATACTCATAGAGTAGTGCTGATCTCACTTTTTAAAATATTTTTTGTTCATTTTTATTTATTTTTTTGAGAGCAACAGATAAAGAAAGAGGGAAATTGATAGATACAGAATGGGTGCATCAGGGTCCCCAGCCACTGCAAACGAACTCCAGATGCATGTGCTACCCTGTGCATCCGGCTTATGTGGGTCCTGTGGAATCGAGCCTTGAAGAGAGGTCCTTAGGCTTTACAGGCAAGTGCCTAACTGCTAAGCCATCTCTCCAGCCCTGATCTCACTTTTGATTTGAGAAACTTCTTTTTTCAGATGGCATTGACCTACTGGGGAGGCACAAAAACTAATCAAAGTGCTGAGAAGTCAGTTAAATGCACATGATTAAATGAAGATGCAGGTTGTTGAGATGGTTCACCAGTTAAAGATACTTCCTTTAAAAGCCTAAAGGCCTGAATTCAATTCTCCAGCACCCACATTAAGTCAAATGCACAAAGTCATGCATGCATCTGGAGTTCATTTAAAATGGCAAGAGGCCCTGGCTCTCTCTCTCTCTCTCTCTCTCTCTCTCTCTCTCTCTCTCTCTCTCTCTCTCCTTCTCTGCCCTTATAAATAAATAATTTAAAAAATCAATCATTCCTCTCCCTCCCACCGCTAAGGCTTAGGAAACCTTGGGGAAGAGGTAGCTGAAAGAATGTAAGAGCTAGGCCCGGCATGGTGGCACATGCCTTTAATCCCAGCACTCGATAGGCAAAGGTAGGAGAAT
The DNA here is from genome assembly GCA_036346955.1 of Dipus sagitta. Classification (NCBI taxonomy): domain Eukaryota; kingdom Metazoa; phylum Chordata; class Mammalia; order Rodentia; family Dipodidae; genus Dipus; species Dipus sagitta. The sequence continues at coordinate 60,826,185 of CM070782.1, forward strand.
TGCTGTGAGCTTGAGGCCAGCCTGAGACTACATAGTGAATTCCAGGTCTAGCCTGAGCTAAAGTAAGACCCTTCCTCAGAAAACCAAAAAAAAAAAAAAAAAAAAAAAAGAATGTAAGAGTCTTACATCCATGACCTCACAACAACCATCATTACCTGTACAATATAGGGCACATTAACATGTTGTCATTGATTATGAAGGAAGACAAAAGCAAAAAAAAAAAAAAAAAAAAAAAGGAGAAACACCAAAATAGAAAAGAGGCTGTTTGGAGGGGGGAAGGGTTTCCGTGGAAAGGGTAGTGGTGAGGAGTGTGGCAAAAGTGATGGAAGCAAATTATGATCAAAGCACACTGTGTAAATATGTTAAAGTGGCCAATAAATGAAAAAAAAAGTCTGATCTATTGAGGAAAAAGCAAATTCACTGTTAGCAATGTTACATTACGTTCTAGAAGTATGATTACAAATGAGAACTGTTAGCTTCCATGACCAAGCAGTCACTTATGAGATCTTTAGCAATGTAACTGGAATGAGAGCCTTAATTTCCCCATTCACAAACCTACTTTTTGGGTTTCTGTGAGGGTGAAATGAAACTGTACATAACCAAGAAAGTATAATACCTGCCATGTAATAATTGTTCATTCAAATCACTATACAATTTAAAATATCCTTATACTAAGAAATACATAATGTTCTCTGTACTTTTCAAACCACTCAAATGTAAAATTTCAAGTATAACTATGGTTGTTTGAGGGTTAAATTTGATATTAAACATGATATGTGTTACAGTTACTTTTTCACTGCTGTTAACAAATACCTAACCAAAAGCAATCCAAGGAAGGAAATCATTTATTACATATTGTTTTTGAGGGGATATCATCCGTTGTGGGGGTGAAGGTATGGTAGCAGAAGGAGGAAGCCAGTCTGTCACATTGCAATGAGGAAGCAGAGAAACACAGAGACAAACAAGAAGTAGGATCAGGCTCCAAACCATTTTGTCCAGTGAGGAGCATCCTCCTAAAGGTTCCATAACCTCTCTAATTAGCACCACCAGTTGAGGATCAAGTGGTCAGCTCATAAGCTCTAAAGGAAACATTTTATATTCAAATTAAAAAATATTTTCATTTTATGAAAACTTATAAATTACTAAAACACATAGGTACTGCTAGGAAATGCACACTTTACTTTCTGTTGAAAACATGGATTTTAACAGCAAAATGTACACAATAATTTTTTGTCACCTTCACTCACTTCCCACACATATAATTATGTTAAACTAACTTTGGCAATGACAAAGATATGTTTTTTTCAGAGTGAATTATATACAGCCTAGCACCAAAGACTATAAGGGAAAAGTGGCTAATTTTATTGTGAGGAACAGGATGGTGTTGATACTAAACAATTTGTTCAGCTCCTAAAGATAAAGTGAGTAACACTTCAGGTGCAGTTCTTAAAGCTGAAACACACAAAGGTGTTAGCAGGTTAGGTACAAATGGGAGCAGGACAGACAATTCAGTAATCCATGGGAATATTTCTTAACATACCAAAAGTACTAGATAACCACAGCAAGTATATATTCTTAAAATTCAGCACAAGATTTATAGTCTTACATAAACCCTGGAGCTCAGGAAGTATGTCTAACCATTCCAGATTTTGCAGTAGAGAATCAGATCTGGGTCTTGGTACACTCCTCACCTCTATTCAGATGTATGCACATTGCTTTGCTTGTCAAGTACACTGGAAACCGCTACAGAGGAGTATCATGTGAAAAATGTACACATTTTCTTGCATATTATTAGATGTGTAAAGTAAATGTTGCTACTGTGATTGATAATGCAATCAGCTGAGATATGATTCAATGAAGAACAAAGCTGAAAAGAGGAAACAAAAGGCACATTTTTAGTACAATGAGAGTGAGCTGGAAATATGACCTCTGGCTTTACAGCAATTAAATGGTTCATGGTCATTAACCAGCAGACCTTAAGGGGCAATCAATTAAGCCATTTGATCTGACCCTAAGGGAATTCTTTGAAAACTCGCTTAAAAATTTAGTTAATACCTGATTGGTTGAAAACCTCATTTACAAAGAGTCATCTGTTTTTAAATATCATGACATCCAAGCAAAAGAGTGCTGTGGCCTCATTTCATTGTCAGATTTTTTATAAGCAGTGCATTTTGATACATATTATGTTAGTTCTATTCTGAGAATATTAGATAATTCTGATATTGTAATGAATCTATGTTGTACACTTATATATCAGATGCTGAGCTAACCAAAATACATGCAGCTTTCTCATCATAATCATATGACACTGTCATCAACCCTATTTTACAGATGAGGATTTTGAAGCAAAGTCTACTAATTATCAAAGATCACAAAACTCATAAGTGATCTAAGCTTGGAATTTAAACCCATTGGTATATAGCTTTATTTTGTAAATTGCACTTTATCTGTGGACACAATAATTCAGGTTGGGGAATGTAGCACAATGATGTAGAAAAAAAGAAAACAGCAAAGACAAATCAAAACATGAAATTGTTCCCTTTAGAAATTATAAGTTTGAGCCAGGCGTGGTGGTGCACGCCTTTAATCCCAGCAGTCAGGAAGCAGAGGTAGGAGGATTTCTGTGAGTTCAAGGCCACCCTGAGAATACAGAGTGAATTCCAGGTCAGCCTGGGCTAGAGTGAGATCCTACCTTGAAAAACATAAAAACAAAACTATGAGTTTGTTTCATAAGTAAGACAAAGTAACTCTCAAAGCCATGATCATTTCCTAACATAGCAGTAGCACAGATTGCTGATGAATAGAATTTTAAACAATAAATTCACTGTAATAAAGGCACATGGAAAATACTCACATTTATGAAAGTTTTTCACACACATCTGTAAAGAGCAAAGTAGATGTTAGATTGGCCAAATTATATCATTCATGATGAGTGTAAAGTACATTTTCTGATAGCTTTAAAATACTCATACAGTAATGGAGAGTGGAGTTGCAAAGGGAAAAGTGGGGGGAGGAGAATTGCCATGGTTTATTATCTATAATTAAGGAAATTGTCAATAAAAATACTCATACAGATTCTGTGATGCTCATCCTTTCAAATGATAAACTAATTGTGCAGCTTTGGAACATAACCTGGTTGTAAAATTGGATTTGTGGACGGGAGACACAGCTTAGTGGTTAAGGTGCTTCCCTGAAAATGGAAAGAAGCCACGTTCGATTCCCCAGTACCCATGTAAACCAGATACACAAGGTGACACATGCATCTGGACCATCTTCTCTCTCTCTCTCTCTCTCGCTCGCTCGCTCGCTCTGTCTCTTCCTGTTTCCTCTCTCTCTCCCTTCCTTTTTCCTGCTTTCTCTTCCTCTTAAATAAATAAATAATATATTTAAAAAATGTACTTCTAGCAAATTAGATACAATGAACCAATTAACATATAAAAATGCCGACATTTGGGTGAGGAAATAGCTCACATAGGTACGTGTGCTCGCTGTGTAAAGCACAAGGACCTGAGTTTGAGCCCCACTCCACTTTCCAAAATCTCCATAACTGATTTTCCTGATGTTTGAGATTGATATAGTAATGGAATATTGACTGACAGTTCTTTGTTCTATTTTTTTTTTCATTCCTTATTTTACAAAAAGGAGGCTTATAGTAGATTAAAATGAGTGAGAAAAATTCATCTCTAATAAAATAATTTTCTAGTCTTGGATTTATGCCTTTATAGAGTACATGGTATAAAATAGTTTTGATATCCTTTCATAGAACTTTATTAATGAACACACAATCACAGTATAGAAGTTAAGTTTTTCTTGTCGTTTGTAAGTCTTCATCCTGTCTACTTAAACTCAAAATTCCCTGGTATTTCTTTCTAGTTCTTCAGTTAAATGAGTAAAATATGTGTGTACTGTTCAAAGATGCATATGTGCATGTCCCTATGTATGTGGTGCACAGCTTCAATGAGCACTACAAATTACACGTGGTAACACATGTTAATAAATATACAGGAATATGTCATACAAATCTGGTTTGCAGCATAAATCAGTAGGTTTATGGGAAAGTGTGCAGCTATGTTTCACTAATGACAGGGACATTGTGAGAAAACTGTTTGTGGGCAATTTCACCATTGTGCAAACACCAGAGAGCATACTTCTGTGAACTAAGGTGACTGTAACCTCACAGGTGATGTCATCTCACAGGACCACCACTGGATCAGCAGGTTGCCACTGATGGAAACAGCATCATACTGAACACAACTGTTACCACTGCTCCCTGACAGTAAAAGAATAAAGAAGACGAAGGCCTACACAGGATCTCGGGGCAGACACAAACTTTGGAACTTTGCTTTTAGCCTTAGCAAAAAGGTCTGATTAAAAAAAAGAGAGAGAGAGAGAGAGAGAAGGAGAAGAAGAAAAGAAAAAGTCCCCTTCGCTGGAGAGACTTGCTCACTTTGCTCCTCGGCTGAAGTCTCTCTTCGTCTGCGTGAAGGAGTGTGGCTGATGGTCCTTCAGTCTCCATGTAATGAGACCAAAGAGGTTTCTGAATCTGGAGACGGGTATATTTCCACCCAAGTACTGCTTAAGTACCTTTTTACAAATACTTTTTTTTTCAAGTACTTTAAAATATTTTAATGAATTTTCATTAAGGTTTTGCTACCCTTGAAATATTCATATTTTATAAAGTATGCTAATTTCTCCTCCTCAAATTATCACCCAATTATGTGGCTAAGGTGTGTTTTAAGAATGTCTGGATGAACAACATTATTATAAATTATCTTTGATTCTCTGTCAAATGTCATGACAGAGAAAATGATTAGATATATCCAGAGATTATAGGTATAAGCTTTCCTACAGCATACTTCAACACAAAAAATAAAATAACATCACAGTTACACATTCTGAAGATTTTTAACAGTTCTGATTTTTATGCATAGTTGTAACTTTCCTTTAGGACACAAATTACAGCCCAAGGGTCAAGTAATCCATTGCTATTAACAAGACAAATGTCAAAAACAAAAAAGGTAAAGCTCAATGAATGGTTAGAAAATGAATGCCTTCAAATGTGGCAGACACTTCCATCATTCTCCTATTAATTCCCCTTATTTCATTCCCTCTCTTCCACTATTTTAGTTATTACTAATAATCTGGTTTTATACTTTAAGATTTCCTATTTTTTTAATTTTTTTTTATTTATTTGAGAGAGAGAGTGAGTGAGTGAGTGAGAGAGAATGAGTGTGCCAGGGCCTCCATCCACTGCAAAGGAATTGTAGATGCGTGCACCATCTTGTGCATCTGGTTTACATGGGACCTGGGAAATAAAACCTGGGTCCTTTGTCTTCCCAGGAAAATGCCTAAACTGCTAATCCATTTCCCCAGCCAGATTTCCTATTTTTTAACTTTATTTATTTGCTCACCTTTTTGCAGGGGGCAAATGATTGCCAGATGCATGTACCACTTTGCATCTAGCTTTGCACCCGTACTAGGGAATCAAATTGGGGCTGGCAGGCTTTACAAGCAAGCTCCTTTAACTGTTGAATCACTTCCTCAGCCCAATTTTATATTTTTCTTAAAAGAATCATTCAGATTGAGAGCTAGGCTAAAACACAGTCTCCATAACTGTATAAATTCTTATGTTCCAGCATATGTTTTGTGTCTCTTGTCTTTAGCAAGGTTGTTCTAGGCCACAAGAGTTGGTAGAAGGACAGAAACTAAAGCAATTTAATGCTGACTGACACACATCTGAAGGGATTTCCATCAGTCTTAAGTACATATCATATTTCATCAGTCTTAAGTACATATCATATAAGACTGAAAAGCTTTTACAATAAATAAAAACATTTTAATTATCCAAATTATGTTTAATGACAAAAATTACCATTTTAAAATTTTTGAAACTCTTCAAACTTTAGAAATATATTAGTAGGATGAGGATAATGAAGGAGAAAACAAGAATTTTTTTTAAAAAATATTCATTTCTTTAAACTTATTGATTTGAGGGAAAGAGAGAAAGAGAGAGGCAGATAGAGAGTATTGGGTGCATCAGAGCCTTAAGCCACTGCAAACGAACTCCAGATGCATGCACCACCTTGTGCATCTGGCTTACATGGGTCCTGGGGAATCAAAACTGGGTTCTTTTGGCTTTGCAAGCAAGTACTTTAATTGCTAAGCCATCCCTCCAGCCTGAGAGGTTTTATTTAATAACCAAGAGGTGCAGAGCATGGTGTCTTGTGCCTCTAATTCCAGGTATTAGAAGGTTGAGGCAGGAGGGTTTGCCATGAGTTTGAGATCACCCTGGGCTATAGTAAATTCCAGGCCAGTGAGACCATAAAGGAAGGGTTGAAGGAAGGGCAGAAGGAATGAAGGAAGGGAGGAGAAGGGAAGGAATGGAGAATAGAAGGGAAGGAAGGCAGGAGGGAGGGAAGAAGGAAATAAGAAAAAAAGGAAAGAGAGTGTGAGGGAAGTAGGGGAGAGAGGAGAAAGGAGAGAGAGAGAGAAAGACAGAAAAGGAGAGAGGGGGAAAAGAGTGAGTGGAAATATGTAGGGGATACAATACAAATTTTAGATATCATATATACCTATGCATAGAACTTTCAAAAACCTACTTGTTGAAAGGTTATATTTACTGGTCCAATAGGTTTTTTTTTTTTTTCCTTATTGGACTTTTCTATTATTTCTCCTTCTTATATCTAATGTAGACTCTTCCTCAAAAATGCAGCTTCAGTACTAACGGGCCAACTTTTTACTTTAATGATCCTTTAGTGACTGAGTATTCAGTGCAGTTTTCCATTGCAGATCAGAAGGATTATTCCAAAGTCTAGATAGTAGCTCCTTTCAGTCAGTAAATATTTATTAACTAAGAAAATGTATCAAGTATGACATATAGTTAACACACAATGGATGAATTACATTAGGAATAGGAAATCTACATTTATTGTATGATTATGTGCATGTGCTTTTTCTTTTGAATACCAAATTGTTAATCTTTAGAGATCCACTAATTGTGGTAATGTACTGAAAATATTTCCCAAAGAGAATTTGGACAAGAATCTGGAAAGGAACAAGTGGTCTTCTTGCCAGGTTGCAGGTGCAAGGAAGGAGAAGGAACAAAGTTAAGTCAGAGCCAGGGGCCCTCAGAAACAGGGTGAGAAACAAAAGAGCAGCAAAAAGTTCATTGGGAGAAAATGAACAGGTAGGGGAACTAAGAAAGAAAGCAAAGAGAAAGCAGATAGTAAGAGGGGCCCCACTGGGAGGCAGCTGCAGAAAACATCTGTAGGCGCATCTCTGTCACCACCAGGAAGGAGGATCCCTGCCACTGAAACATGCAGAAACAGGCTTAACTACCTGTGCTGCTTGGTTGAAGGCCATGCACACCGCCCCATCCACCAACATCTAATTACACTGTGAAGACTCCAGTTGTGCCTTCCCAGGGGAAAACATATGTCACAGCAGCACTTAGTATTGATTGAAACATAAGGAAATTATTTGATTCATCTCTTTCCCCTCCATATGCCTGCCTTATTTCACCCTCATTTATCTGGAAAAAAAAAAAAGAAAAGAAAAGAAAAGCACTTCCCTCCAAAGACAGATAAGACATAGCTCCAACCCATTTACTATGTAACTGCTTTGCTTTGCATTTAGTACTGAGGTTAGAAAAATCCTGCCAACACTGCCCTGCCAGACTGGCACTGAATGCTACAGCAGGCATGATGGAGATACTAGGGACTAGAAGAGAACACTATCTGGAAAACCAGTACTGATGACTAGGCTATCTACCTGGAAGACTGCACAAGTCATTAACAAGTCAACTCTGGAAGGGAGCACCCTTCCTCCTTTTCCCCTTGTACATCATATCCTTGCTATCGTCCACATTATTCCACTTATAGCTCATTCAGGGCTAATGGAGCAGGGAGGAAACATGGCCCGGTCAGAATAAGAAATCTTGAAAATGGAAAGAAAATTCTTTATTCTGACAAGTGGAGTTTATAAGTTTTGGGAAAAAAAGATATAGTGTGGATTTCTGGAAACGCATTACTACCTCTAGCCATTTCACTCATTCAATCAACTGAATATTGGCCCTCATGAAGTGAGTGCAGTTTGTGGGTCAATCACAGGCCCATTGGTGTAGATGGGGTGTTGAACAGAGCCGGGGTCTCCGGGTCAATGATGAGGCAAATGCTGTTGATGGTGCCACTCCCGCAGTTCCTGCTGCTAAGAGCTCGTGCTTTTGAAGTGTGGTCAGCTGAAAGAGACAAGCAACCACGGAAAATAGAATGGAGCCCATAAGAGGCCTGAGCAAAAAATACACACATACACAATTACCTGATTGTAAGGCTTTCCATTCAATTTCAGAAGTCTACTTTATCTTGACAATGACTTGCTGAGCAGGGCTGGAAAGTCATTAAACTTTCTATGCTACTGAGTCTTTCAATTTATAAAATAAGTTAATAAAAGCAATTTGATATAGAATAGTGCTCCACACAAGCGGGTGTCCTTGAAATCATTCACTTTATTTAAGAGATCAAATAGATTAGCTTCCTATTGACAGCCTCACATGCTAGCACAGAAAGTATCTATGAAGGACAACAACCAAATGTCTAGGACATTCATGAAAACAAAGTTTAGAGTGGTTGGCATTAGGGGAGGAGACCTCCTACTCTGTCCATGCTCAGGAAAATTCGGAAATCTTCAAATTGGAAAAGATCGAAGATTTCAACCTTTCAGGCAAGCAAAATAATAAATCTTACTTTTTCTATGCTGAGGTAAAAACAATAGTTATTAAGGTAAATCCAAAGTGACAAAGAACCAAGTTAATGACTGACATCAGGATCTTGGAAGATAGCTATACAAGCTTGAGGACCTGAGTTTTGATCCCCAGCTCCCATGTAAAAAGCCTGACATGCTGGTGCATGCCTGTAAGTACTGAAGAGAAGACTTGGGATCCCTACGGTTCAGTGACTGGTTAAATGTAGCTGAAACAGCGAGTTCTAGGTTCAATGAGAGATTTTTGCCTCTAAGAAAAAGGTGGACAATAGAGAAAGACTTCAGGCACCAACCTCCACCCTTCACATTCTTATACATACATGTCCATCTCTCTCTCTAACTCTCTCCATGTGTGTGTGTGTGTGTGTGTGTGTGGTGCATAAGTGTGTGTATACACATACACACTGACACATGCAGACAAAAATATAAAAATAAGGAAAAATAGTTGAGGTCAATAGACTATAAATACTAATATGCTGCCCTATTAAAAATCCAACCATATTACTTGTGAACTCAGTTCTCAAGAGGTCCCAGTAAAGAAAAAACAAATATATTGTTTTCAGGGAAAGACTAAGTCTATGGAGAAAAAGTATAGAAAAGAGACTGAAGAATACATTGTAGAGCACAGGTCTTCATTCCCACTTCTTTGTTTTCCCACCACCCTTATCTATAATGTCAAATGATCTTGTCCATAAAGACAAAACCATTCATATTATTTCTTATGAACACCCCCCCCCATTCAAACCACCATTTTCTCACCCCCACACAGCTTTAAATAACATATCTGACACAGACAGGACTTGATTAGACACAATCATACTGTAAGTTTGAGAGTTGAATGTGGTGACTGCCATCGAAAAAAATGCTTCTTCATGCTGCCTAAGTTGTTTGGCTGAACATAACAAGAATATTTGCAACAAGCAGATGAATAGAAACTTACCACTGTATTTGCATTTTTATATACAAGACTTTTTATAAATATGTAATAATTGTCACATATTTCTATACAAGTTAGTTCACAGAGTGAAATTTCATTTGCACTAAAGTAACTAAGTAGCCAAAGTTACTTTAGTTATAAAAGCTCTATCATCTTGACTAGATAAAATGTTCTTTAAAAGAACATTCTACCACTTATTCCAAATACATGCTGATTAGACAAGAGATAAATGTTTTTGGACCATATTACCTCTTGCCACTGTTAGATTTGGGCTCCTTTCAGTGTTTTGTTTGGTTTTTAATACATGAACACCTGTGGCCCTGATCTTTTGTTTTTAAAGCTACCTAATTATAGGGCTTTAACATGTTTCTATTTTACCCTCAAGCCTGCTGTTGATCATTTTTGTTAAAATTGAATGGCTGCCCTTTGAAAGGTCATTTCTCAGGTTTAAACCTATTGGTTTGTGTTGTTAACAGCCAACCTCAATACAGAATGCTTGGTGTTGTACAGTGACTTCCCACTCACTGCTCTGTGTAATAAATAACAAAGTCAAAAGGCCCTATTTCCTCTTAGTTGTGAAGATCAACTTTTAAGCATATCTGTATTTTACAGTTTGCCTTTTTAATAGTTTCAAGCAGCTACTAAGTAGAAACAGCAAAAGAATTTATACAATCAGCCTTTTTAAGGTAACTTTTTGAAAGACAATATTATCTCATAGGAAATATGTTAAGAAAATGCTATTTTTCTACTGTACTCTAGAAATTATTTCTCTAGTCATAATTTTATTTGGCTTCATGTATTCAATAACTAAGTAATCTTTTATTTTTATTTGACACAAGATAGTGGAGTATTATTCCACAGGAAAAAAATTACAATTTTTCTAAAAAGAATTGGAGTATATTAGAAATATAGGTATATTACCATAGTACAACCTCATCTGAGTAAGGAATAACAAAAGCAAATTTCAAAAGAGAAATTCAGCCAGGTGTGGTGGTACACAGCGTGGCCTTTAATCTGAGCACACACAAAGATCACCTAGAGTTGGAGGTCACCCTGAGATGACATAGTGAATTCTAGGTCAACTGAGCTAGAGTGAGACCTTACCTCTATAAAAAAACAAAAACAAAAAGAAAAAGAAAAGAAATTTAAACCTGTAAATTTGTAAAAGAATTTTTTGACCAGGAATAGGTATTAGTTACAATAAGTATATATTAACTTTGGCCATAGGATTCTTTCTAGGAAGCCAGTGTTAAAATGGGAGTGGAGGTAAGAAAATGATTGTGTTCTAAAAGTTTCATTTAATTATCTCAGGGATACACCATCACATTGTCCTTGATATTGTGGGAATTCACAGAGGTCATAGAAATGAATACTAAAATTGCTTTCTGGTATGGGTAACCATGATCTAATGGAAGAAATGAGGTAGCATCCACATTTATTTACAGCATCAAAAAAGACACCAACTTTGAGAACTACTATTATGATTAATATTAATAATCACAAGCAACTAGTAGAATATCATACCTATGTATTACTGTTAAATATAGTGTTATGATTACTTAAGAACTTTTTAAAGATGATGGTATGGTATTTGGAGATTGCTTTCTTTATTCTATAGCTGTTACATGACTTTTCCTGGAGATACATGAGTAAACATCTATTCATCCAAGAAATTACATTAATGACAAACTAAAAAAATAATCCTACCTAAGTCTAACTCAATGAACCAATGAGTTTATTGAGGTCACTTACAGGAGAGTAAGTAAGGGGTTATGGAAAAATAAGTGAGGGGTTATGCACAGTAGCCTAGGTGGCTGAGAGGCAGTTACAACATGAAAAGGCCCCCTCCAGCATTGATGACAATTCATAGACACCACACTCCTGGAGCTCCCTGACCAACTTGCTGGCAGTTCTGCCAGTGTCCTCTTCCCTCCTAGGAGGAGGGGACCTTGTGAGTACTGTAACTTTCTGAGTATGGAAAGTTACATGAGTTTCTTGAGCCTGTCAATTTTGTTTGATTCTCCAATCTTAAGATCCTACTCCTTAGGAGGGAGTGTTTTCATTGAGAAGAAATAGCACTACAAGAAAAGTACTCTGGGGCTGGAGGGATGGCTTAGTGGCTAAGGCGTTTGCCTGCAAAACCAAGGGACCCAGGTTTGATTCCCCAGGGCCCATGTTAGCCAGGTGCACAAGGGAACGCATGCGTCTAGAATTCATTTGTCAAGTGCATTGAGGCCCTGGCACGCCCATTCTCTCTCTCTATCTCTCTCTCTCCCCCTCTTTCTCTGTCAAGTAAACAAATAAAATATTTTAGAAAAGTACTCTGAAAAAATACAGCTCAAAATAATTCTATGATTTTTTTTTTTTGATATTCAAGAAATTACAGATAAAAGGTCCATTGGAAATTGTCTCAACAAGCAATTTTATTTCTTTATCCCTATTACCAAACAACTGTCCAACAAACATTCTAATTGGAATTTTTGCCTTCAAAGGTATTGTAAGATTAAAAAGTGACACAGGTGGCAGATCTATCTTTGGTATGCATTCTCTCTTTGTGTGTGTGTTGATGTAGGGTTTCACTCTAGCCCAGGCTGACCTGGAATTCACTATGTCGTCTCAGTCTGGCCTTGAACTCATGGCAATCCTCCAACCTCTGCCTCCTGAGTGCTGAGATTAAAGTGTGCACCACCACAACTGGCTTGGTATGCATTTTTTTAGAAAGAAAAGTATTTTATTTTTATTTATTTGCAAGGAGAGAGAGAGAGACAAAGGGCTTTTTAGAGCTTTTCGCCACTGCAAATGAACTCCAGATGCATGGACCACTTTGTGTATCTAGCTTTGCACATGTACTGGGAAATTGAACCCATGCCGCTAGGCATTGCAGGCAAGTGCCTTAACCACTGAGCAATCTCTCCAGCCCTAGGTATGTGTTTTTAAAGTATTTCCCCACTTTGACAGATTAGAAGTGCCTCATACATTCATTATGATTTAGTCATGACAAATATACAGCTCATATGCTGAAAGTGACTCATGAAAATAGTTCTGTTACTAAGATGCCATGCTCCTAATAAGAGGATACTCTAACATCATATATCATGTTAACAATATATAATAACATATTTAGTGGTTCTCATGGACAGTTACCTGCATTTTACAAGAAAAGAAAGAAATATGCATCACCAGTTACAAAATAAATTGTGTTTTTAAACTTTTAGACTACAAACTCAGTAATAAGCCTATACATAAGTATAGCCTTTTAAATACAAATTAAATAATGTCAAAGCTATAAGGAAATAAAACTAATTTTAATTTAATGTGATGTTTAAGATGCTTTATTTGAAACAAATTACCAGTGTATACATATTGCTGCTGCTAGAGCTCAGCTTAACTATACAACTTCTGTGAGCAATAACTTAATTTTCTTACTATTTCATGAGCTGTGTCTTAGCTATACAAACAGGGTGCTTCTTAGGCAAGTGAGCATAAGAATCTAGAGTTCAGATAAATGCCCAAAGCTGGAGTTACCTAGATTGTAGTTGAACAAAAGAACAAGATAGTGTGTGAGAGCATGGGAGACAAATGGACTTGGACAAGAATGAACCAGCATCATAGCCAAGTTATCATAACAAAATAATGATCTAAATCCACAAAGAGAAAAAAAAAAGTCTGTGCATCCAACTCCCCCTGTGATACTTCTTTATGGATATATGCATTTCTTTAGTTCAGATAAGTATATTTTTAACATATATACAGGGAGCTTAGTCAGTAGGGTTGTGTACATGGGTGATAATGGAGAACAGAAGAATTCTGGTAGGCTCTTGAGATTCGACCATTGCTTCCAGTATTCATGGAGTCTGTGTACTTTAAAACATTGGAGTTTCGAGTTTCACTTAAGCATTAGTTCTGTTGCTTGAAAAATGTTGAATAATTCCCTTTTCATGTTCAAGAAATAAAGACAGTGGTTATGTCAATGCTTCCGTGGGTAAAGTTCTTGCTACGCAAACATTGGACCTGAGTTTGATCACTAGAACCCCTGCCAAAAAATCAGGCATGGTGGTGCAGCGTTATAGACCCAGTGCTGGGGAGGCAGACGAGGCAGAACCCTGATGCTTACTGGCCAATCTGTCTAGCCTACTTAGTAATTTACATGTCAATGAGAGAGTCTTTCTCAAAAAAAAAAAAAAAAAGAAAAGAAACAAGAAAGAAAGAGGAGAGAAGAGGATGAGAAAGAGAAACAGGAGATTAGGGTTAGTCTTCATCATACCCTCTCCAAGGCCCTGTGATTCAGGTGTTTCGTCTAAGGACCTGATGAAGCTTCAACCATTTAGTCTGTCTTTTGGAGGTATAATTTTATGGTACCATTGCCACTTGGGTTGAGTTTTGTATCCCCTACGCCCATCCTTACCCTCCCCTCCCATCCAACCCACCCTATTGTCTGGTCCTTGAGATGCTTATTAGGTATGTCAGCTTCTTGGGTAGATTCAGGTTAGGATCCACAGTTGAGTGAGACTATGCAATGATAATCTTTCTGTGATTGGGTGAGTTCACTGAGAATGATCTCTTCCAGGTTTGACCATATTTCTTCAAATTTCATAGTGTCACTTTTCCTTACTGCTGTGTAGAATTCCATCATGTAGATATACCACATTTTGGTTATCCATTCATCTAATGATGGACATCTGGGTTGATTCCAGCTCTTAGCTATTATGAATTGAGCAGATATAAACATGGTTGAGCAAATCTCCCTGAAGTGAGGCATGGAACTTTTAGGATAAATGCCCAGTAAGGGAATAACTGGGTCTGTTGGTAACTCTATAGTCAACCTTTCAGGAGTTTCCATATTGCTTTCCAAAGGGGTTGTACCATCTTACATTTCCACCAACAGTGAATGAGGTTTACTATTTCTCCACAACCTCACCAACATTTGTTTTCATTTGATTTTTTTTAATGTTTGCTATCTTTACTGCAGGTAAATTGGAATCTCATAGTTGTTTTAATTTCATATCTTTGATGATTAGAGATGATGAACACAATGAGCTATTGATCAGAGAGAACTACAAGGTTTCCAAAAGAAGACAGATTTCTGTCAGAGTACTTAATGACCCACCAAAGGTTAGTGGTAAGACCTTACTGCTGAAGATACCATATGTTGTTGGTATGGAACATGAAGTGACCTGGCTGGATTCTGGAAGAGAGTTAGTCCCCAGACAGTTAGGTCGTCTAGCGCCAGAAGGTGTTACATGAGCGACTAGGGGAAAATAACCAACATCTGTCCAAGCAACTTGAGGTCTAACTACTCAGCAGCAAACAACCTGGTGTGATGCTCGCACAAGTGCAATAATGGCACACAGCCATGATAGGAAACCAACTGATCTTGATTTGGCTAACTGATCTACTCAATGGAACGGAATCCATAGCTGGAGCTGGGAAACAAGTCAAAACTATATCCAAAAATGAGCCTGCTCTACATTATCAAGCTCTCACCAATTGTGGGCTATAAGAAGGCCTACACCTACTAAATTCTCTCTGAAAAAAAAAAAAATGGTTATCCTATTTACCTGGTGCTAACTTCACTCTCCATTGGAGAATTTGCTTCTCTTTTTCAGATGGATGCAGATCCTAAGGAGAGAACCAGTCCATCACACCGTCAACAAGGCCCCAACTGAAACTAAGAGTAATTGGGGAAATGAGCAAGGGTGCTGCTTTCTTGGTGAACCTGGTGCCAGCACAAGGATGAAAGGAGATAGAGACAGAACATTCAACTCCTACCAAATCAGGTATCCAGAGACACAGAGGCTCCAAGACCTCATCACTGAAGCAAACCTAAAATGAGCCCAACATGGCTCAGGGAAATTTGCAGAAGAGGGGCTGGAAAGAATGTTAGAGCCATATGTTGGGTCATTATGCACAGAAACATTGCCTCTTATCCATAACTGATGGCTAACCCTGCAATGCACAACCCATATTCCCCAATGACGAGGGTTCCTGTGGAGGGGGGGAGGGCAGGGAGGAGGCTAATGATGGTATCAACATGTCTGTAACAAAACAATAAGTAAAATATATTTAAAATCCACCACAAATAAAAATGAAAAAATAACTCTGTGTTTTGAAAAATTTAACAAAGGACAATGAGTATTCATGGTACAGTATCAAAGGATACCTATGACAATTACTACTAGGAAAATACACAGATTTTATCCAAATAATAGCTGATCTCAGTAACATATATTAGTGTCATGATAAACTGTAATTCAATGAGGTACTTATAAAAATCAATATAGTATGTGAGTAAGCTGTTAATAAATTCTTACATATTTTCTACCTCAACCACAAAAGATTTAACTGTCTCAGTCTACTGCTACTACATGGGAATCACTAGGTCATATTCAAATAACAAGAGGAACTATAACTGACAAAAAAATGAAATTGATACACCATAGGGATTTCACAAAACACTTAGTTTTTATTCCATTTTACAAGAGTGGTTGAAGAACGCCAACAACAAGCCAACTTTTTAGCTTTAATAAAAATCAATTTTTAATAAACATAAATGGTCTGATTTTGAATTATCAGTTAAGAGTTTTGACTTATATTTAATTATGCTCACAAAGTTTCAATCATATTGCTTCTAGGTATGCCCTCTAAAGTTCTATAACCCTGTATAAAGCAAAATGTAAATTCAAGGCAAGAAATCATATTTTATATTCTACCTTTGAAATAAATTAATTTGGTGCAATGTTTCTTTGAAAATCTATTTTGCATGGATGGTTGTTAAGCAACTAGGATATAAAGCATAGAACATCAAAGTTTCGTATGCTAAAAAAGTCTTCTTGAGCAGGTGAGAAGTCCAAGTTTAGTAATTACTAGAGTATTTCAATTTATTCAATTCAACATTGAGGCTCAGTGTTTCAAGTGTTTCAACTTCACTTTCCTTTGTAAGGAGTGAATTCTGCATATATTGCAAACTATAATGTATGTTTGTGCCAGTCACAAATAAAATTTGGCATAATTAGCCAAGAGCCTATAATGGAACATAAGTATATCAAAATGTAAATCAAAAATGCCTTTATCTTGGGGCTGGGTAGATGGCTTAGTGTTTAAGGCACTTGCCTGTGAAGCTTAGGGACCCAGGTATGATTCTGCAAAACCCACCTAAGCCAGATACACATGGTGGCACATGCCTCTGGAATTTACAGAAGCTAGAGGTCCTGACATTCCCCTATTCTCTCTCTCTCTACTCTCTCTCTCCCTCTCTCTCTGTCTCTTAAATAAAATATCTTTGTAATGTTATTCAAGACCAAGCATGGTGACTCATGCTCCCCAACTGTGGTGGTTTGATTCAGGTGTTCCCCATAAACTTAGGTGTTCTGGATGCTAGGTTCCTGGTTGATGGAAATTTGGGAATTAACACCTCTTGGAGGGAGTTTATTGTTTGGGGCATGCCTATGGGTGTTATAGTCAGTTTTGCCTTGCCAGTGTTTGGCCCACTCTCCTGTTGCTATTGTCCACCTTATGTTGGCGAGGGGGTGATGTCCACCCTCTGCTCATGCCTTCGTTTTCCCCTGCCGTCATGGAGCTTCCCCTCCAGCCTGTAAGCAAAACTAAACCTCTTTTCCCACAAGATGCTCTTGGTTGGGTGATTTCTACCAGCCATGAAAACCTGACTGCAACACCAACACATGGGAGGCTGAGACAGGATATCACCACCAGACCAGTCTGGTCTACACAGTGAGTTTAAGACAGTCTATGTTACAAAGTGGGGCCTTGTCTCAAAAGAACAAAATGTAAAGTTACTCACGTTGCATCTCAGAAAAAGTTTAAGGACTCAGATGTATGCATGAACTGAGCCTATTACAAGTATTTAAAGGGTGGTATTTCTGATTGTGGGAATTATAATAATACCTCCGTAGATATTGATATATATTTATATATTTGAATGGTACTACCATAGCCAATAGAAACCATTGTGTCCTGAAGTTGAAAGAATATTCCCTATTTTCTTTATTTTTGCAATTATCTTTTACCACTTTGATGTTTTATTCAAGAAAAAAAAACTTTAAAAAACTTAAATAATTTTCCCAGTGTCAAATAAACAGTTGCAGAATATTGTCAGCTAAACAGACTTGAAAATCTACATAGACTATCACTAATCCAGCAAGCATATCTCAAACATAAAGAGAGATAAAAGAAAACTTATAGAAAATTCTGTAGAGGAAATGGTCTCTTAACAAATATATATCAAGCAATAGATGGTGAAAAAAATGTGTTCTGCATTCTTCATCCCTACTCTTGCTACACATGTAGTACAAGGGAGAATCATTCATTAAAAATAATAACATACACCAAAACATTAAATCATTATAATTGGTAGAAATATTCCACAGATATTAAAAGCCAGAAGCTTATAGGTGTACTCTAGTCTTCAGTCTTGACTGTTCAGCCTCTTATATATTCTTTATATAGATTGAACGAATTTAAAACATTCATAAATTGGGAGATTTCAAAGAAAAATCCAGATTTTTGAAATTTCTATTGAAAAGCCAGTACCACGATTAAATTCTCAAGTGGGACAAATTCATACTAGCTCAATATTTTCCTCCTTAGACAGATTCTACTCTTTATAGGTACGCCATAGTCTTCACCATTCCCTAACATTTACTCCAAAATAGTAGGTGTCTGAACCTACATTTCTGTGATGCTGTAAATTGACTTAGTAATCAATAGCTATACATAGAAACCCTATTAATTCAATTCTGTAGTGACATCTATTATAGTTAACAGCATCTGTTAGGAATGTTCACAACAAATAAAATTAATAACTAAGTAGAATTAATTTAAGCCAGAGAGTTATTTATTATCTTCCATGTCAAGAAATTCTGAATGCAAGGTCCTTTGGTGGCCTAATATACCAGCTAAACTGGCAAGTAGGTGGAGCCTCTCAGCCTCCTGCTTTGCCAGCCTCAGCAATGGCCTTGGTTCCTTTGACTACCTACTCTGGTTACTGAAGTGCCATATTGCAGTTCCTGATGTCACAAAGTCCAACCAAGTCCAGTGATAAAAGAGAAGATCTCCTACTTGGTCTCTCAAGTAGAACCCCCCCCCCCCCACTTCAGTCTATTTTTATCCACCTTCTGAAAAAAAAGAAGCAAACTTTCTCCTCCCAGGTCATGGTAATATCATCAAAAAAAGGGATATGTGTTCAAATATATGGAGAGATTTATTTCAAGCAATGGGTTACTGAATCACATGGGCAACCAAATCCCCCCCCCACCCACCCACCCTGGGATAGCAAGCTAGAGACTGAATTAGAGGACAACTTCAGTTGAAGTTCCAAAGTTACTGGCTGGCAAAATTCCTTCTTGTTGAGGATTGGTCAGTCTTCTATTTGATGAAGAATTTCACTTGGGTGGGTGGGCTTTACCCTTGTTACAGTGGATAATGTGCTTTACTCAAATTCCAGAGATTGAAATGCTGATCTCACCTAAAACACTGACAGAAAAGTTAAGCATAATGTTTGGTCACATCTGGGGACCAAGTTCCCACTAAGTTCACAGATAACACTGACCATCATACTACACAAAACCATAACAATCAAGGAAGGAAAGGTAAGGATAAAGGAAGAGATACAGGAGGCAAACAGTGAAAAATCCTGAAGAACATATCAGTTAATTATATCACTTCTATGTTAAGGCTCAGAGAGTCATCAGTGTGAAAGACTATGCAACCTTAGAGCTGGTTTGATAAAGGGTTTGAGAAACAAGTGTGAGTACCTGCTTTGGATCCCAGTAGTCACATGAATGCCCCATGAGTGTGGCTGCCTGTCATAACGCTGGTGCTTGGGAGGCAGAGAGCACAGATCACCTGAGCAAGCTGGCTAGCTAGACCAGCAAAATCAGCAAGCTCTGGGCTCAAGTGAGAGACCTTGACTTGTAATTAAAGAGGAGAGTAATCAACAGAGGCACCCAAAGTCAACATCTGCCCCCCCACACACACACACAGTTGCACACATGCAAGCACACCACACACACACACAGATACACACACACAATAAAACACAATTTCTTAAACAAAAGAAACCCACACTTGTGCAACAGTGGCATACAGCCCACCACAAAGATCACCAACTGCCCTCTTATTGGACCTGAGACCCTCTCAGTGGGAGAGAGCTGATATCTGGTACTAGGAACAGAGACAGCACCCCACAGGCAGGAAGCTCACAGCCCCCAAAGGAGTTTACACAGGCATGGAAATCTCAGATCATAAGACTAACAAACAACCTTCCTGCCTCATTACTTCTGCCTTTTCTTCTTTCCAGCATCTCTAATCACGTAGAATTATATTGCCCTTTCTCTTTGGCAACTAAGAAGTTAAAGTCAAAATTCGGACTCACTTTTAGTAATGACAAAAGACCAACAAGTTTGTATGTTTGCTGCAGAAATGTTTCCCTACTCGGCCTTTCTTAGCAAGGGCTGTTTCCTGTTAGTATTAACTGATCTAATTTTTATCCATATAATTGTAATATATGTAAGTTACTGTAAATTCTTTGTGGAATGAGATACAGAATCAATAATTATATCATAAGACGATCATTTAAAAAAAAAAAAAAACTAGCTCTCCTTTAGAAAGCACTGAATTCCCATGCTGCTTCAGCTGTTCTGCTTTTCTCCACTGACATCTTGTAGGTGAGAAACAGGTCTCCAACCCTCACCTTGATGCCACCACTGATCTCCCTAATTATACTATAAGCTGTGGAATTCAGTGTCTATACAAAGTCAGTACAACTTTTAGTTAATCAACAGAAATGTCTCTTTCCATTTGACTTTTTTAAAAAATGTCCTAACACCTAAGCTAGAAAATTAATGCGAGAAGTACAATCCTATCAGGAATTAGAATCAGTAGGAAAACTGGTTCAGCTTTTTACATTCTATAAATAGGTGCATAAATCTAAGCTACATGAGAAACCTACACTGGTGAGGAAAAAGTATGATTTCAAGCTAACTTTCATGATAAATGAAGCCTTTTAGAATATTTCCCTTAAATTTTAGTGAATATTTGTATATGATCTTATAAAGTATTTTTGTACTAACTTCTTGAAGGATCTTTCTTATCTCATGTTATCCATGTTTTCCATTCTAATTGCAAGAACAAAGACAAAGAATAAATAATGTCTTTGAAATCCTCTAGAATTTTTATGTCAGCTCCTTTTATTACTTTTTGTTTTCTGGGAAATAATTTCATGTCTCAAGAAAATGAGAAAAAAAAGATATACTTTTGTTTTGCATTTGCTCACCTTTCCAAAGAATAAATGCACTATTGCTTCTTTAGTAACATCTCTTACTCAGAGTTAAATGCTACTCCTTGATGTTCTGTACAAAGTGATAGAAGTGTTGATAGTGGTGATTACCATTTTCTCTGGGAACATTAAATTATTTAATTGCACAGGTTGTTTTATTTTACTTTATACCTAGGCAGATTGAAAAGGATTAAACCCTTTCCATTTATGGTAAATGACATACTTACTAGTCAATCACCCAGTTCCCATTGCTGTCTCTCCTTGGTGTGATGTTAAGTGTCTGATTTATGTATGGCTGGGCTAGTCCAACATTAAGCAAGGAGAAAAGGACACCACCACAAGACTACATCAGAGGGCCAGAGAGGGTGTGGAGGAAGGAGGAGTAGTCCACACTAAATCCACATATGCCTGCTTGGGAAAGTTAATCTCACTGCCTGCACTTCACACAGGACTATCTGTCAGAAGATTGCTTTCTGTTCATTATGACTCTTATATTCAGGAAGAAGGGAATTGGCCAAACCAGTAATATAAATGCATTGTGTGCTCTACTCTCTCTCTTTATGATTAATTCCACCAGTGGCACAAATTTGCATGAATGAATGTCAGTGTGTTTTCTGCCCTGAACATTTCCTGCTGGCTTCAGTTCAGCCCTGCTGACATTTATTACAAATAATAGCTAAATATTCCTGATTTAATAGCTGCAGTGGCCCCACATCTGAAGGTGATGTTTGTAATAAAAGCAGACAAGATGAGCTTATAACAAATACTAATCAGATTGTGTTTGCACATATAATGGGTAAGCCTCACCGATGGACACACACAATGTAAAGCTTGTTTTTAAAATGCAGCTGCTAAAAGTCACAGTTCAAGAACTTATTAGTTGCTGAATTTTTTTCATTTCTCTTCTTCCTTCATCTCCTCTAAGTAACCAAGGCCTCTGTGCACAATCAAGATTGAATATTATCCCCTTTTTATCTGGAAAAAATGGAACACTAAGCACAGAAGACTAGCTGTGTCCTTTCATTCATCTTTTGTTGCCCCTTCTAAACAAAGGGCATTGTCCCCTGATAAATTCCATTTTCTGCCTCTTATTCAAAGGTAGTTTACACACCAGCCCCAGTGATTCTTACACAATGCAGTGACTGGCAAAGATACAAATAACTTTCAAAGTTCTTTCAACCTGTTGACCCAGATGTCCCTTCTGAAAGATATAAACTAGCCTTCTACACCTCTTACAATTGATAAAGGAGACTGTAAAACCCAAGCTCACAAAAAGAAAACACACAGTGCCTACTAAAAGCAGGTTTTAAAAGCCTTTGGGAATAAAAGGTACTTTTCTCTTTATCCTAGCCAAACTGCACAAGCCTCTGCTTAAAATTAAAGAAGGTCAAATTAGCATTGTCTTTACCTTAACATTTAAACAGAAATCTTACCCACTGGGCATTAATTGTGAATAACTTTATGAAAATACTTTTGTTTCCCCCATTTTCACAATTTTCTTTCTGGAGAAATATACTGGTTGTCTTTCATTCTTTGTGTGCACAAACTGTGTGTCAGTGGGAACAAAAGTCTTAATCACAAATTGTTTTAAGCTCTTCCATAAGATAAACTTGAACAAAAATTACTTAAAACTTAAACATGGGCTGGAGAAATGGCTTAGCGGTTAAGTGCTTGCCTGTGAAGTCAAAGGACCCCGGTTGGAGGCTTGATTCCCCAGGACCCACATTAGCCAGATGCACAAAAGGGCGCAGGCGTCTGGAGTTAGAGGCCCTGGCGCGCCCATTCTCTCTCTTTCATCTGCCTCTTTCTCTCTCTGTCTGTCGCTCTCAAAAAAATAAAAATGAACAAAAAAATTAAAAATAAATAAAAAAATAAAAGCATATCATTAAAAAAAAAAAACTTAAACATGATGGATACAGACAGAGGTTAGGGGTGTGTGGATGGTTGGAACTGAAAATGTCTTCAATAGACAATATCCCCAGTTGGGGGTGCTGTTTCTGATGGTTGTAGAGCCTTTACGAAGTGTACTCTTTTTGGAGGAAGTGTGTCACTGAGTGGACCTTGGTTGTGTCACAGGCTAGCCTGGATTGCCATTCCTTCCCTTACCTCCTCCTTGTGGATGCAACAATGTGATTCCCACTTCCTGCTCCTGCCATACATTTCAAGACATAACAGACTCTACCTCTAAAATAATAAGTTAAATAAATGTTCCTTGTCTCAGAAAAAAAAAGAAAATAACTGCTGCAGGGTAGATGTCTAACTTCATAGCTATTTCACTTGACCCTAGGGTGACCTAGCTATAAGCAATCCATGAGAATGAGGCATTGAATGAGTTCCAGCCCCACTGGTGTTTCTAGAACTCTCTTTGAGTCTCTGCTTATAGTACCTGAGTAGCTTACAACAATGCCAAACAGACCAAAAGAAGGGGTATATATAGAAAGAAAAATAACAGACAGTCAAGAACAATTCTATGACCTTGGTATTCAGAGAGAAATTTCAATTGTTTGCCTCATTGGTTGACAAGATCTTTCAGTCTTAAGTGGTTTGTCCACTGTGCATCATAGATTCAGAGAAAGTTAGACTTCAAAAGGCAGTGGAAAAATTATGCTCATGTCCTTTGTAACTCTGATGTTCAGACATGTGAAGTGATGACATGTCACACCATGAACTTGGTCAAGACTTCTTGAATGGTATTACCTACAACAAGCCCTAGGTCTGCACTTCTTCTCATTCATCCCTGTCTCACTTGTTCTCTTGGATTACAGGAATTTACCACTGGTATTTGCTCACCTACCCTTGGATACAAACCTTAATCAGTGGGATTGATAGCATTTCCAGTTATGGATCCATTTAGTTGGACATGTCATCCAGCATTGCTTTTTCTCACAGCCATGTGACTCACAGATAAACCTAATGGTGCCATCTGGGTTTAGGATATCCTTTTCTCCTATCTCACTCAGGAGGAGAAATAACAATTTCACATGTATCCCATCGCTGCTTATTGTGACCTATATATGGCTAGTTTGTAGAAGCCGGAACCTTAGATTACTGAACTTTGTGTCTTTGTGCTATTGTCATATACTCACCACACTGGGTGGATTGCTCTGTCTCCCACCATTTGCCTTCACATGCATTCAGTTTCCCTAACTGTAAATTATGGTTGGGGTGTATCTTCTATAAATTTATTTTATCGCCTATACCTCCTGCTGTGCCCTGAATGGAGAACTCCATTTCCCTAGTCCTTTTCTGTTCTACTCAGTACTGCTTCTTCTAGGATTCTTTTCCTAAATACGGAGCACTTATGATTTATTTCTACTCTAAGCACCCAGTGCCCTTCCTGTCACTCCTGTTTTCAAGTTAACCATATATTTCCCTACATGAACTTCTGTTGTATTCACTAGATGCACTATTTGTTTGGTGACTCATCCTTGTCATCCTGTACGGAAAGCCACACAGCACAAGGCCTTACATTACACCATGCACACGTGCACACGTGCACACACCCAACCCAGAAACCATATATTTCAATAGTAGGTGAAAATTTTCTTGTAACACTAAATTATACATCTTTGTAATGCTAATTTAATACTACAAAGATTTATATACTACTTAACTATCATAAGAGCTATGTGAAAACTGAAAACAGTCATCTAGAGATCCAGAAGTACTCTCTTTTCTCTTTTCTTTTACTTTCTGTCTTTATTTTTCTTTGAATAACCACTTCAGGCTTGTCTTTAAATCCCATGCGCTACCTATTATGCCACAGAGCTGGATTAAGGGTGTTTCTGCACTCAAATACTCTACGCCTAAGCTATACCTCCTGTTTCTAATCAGATGATGTTAGCAAAAAATGACTTTAAGAAGAACCAAGTCCATAATTGTCCCTCCAACTATTACCAGCAGGATGGGTCCAATAATACTAGAAAATAAAGGGCAAAGAAGGAATAGTATACAAATATTTCATGTTTATATTTATAGTCTAAGTTGAGATTTTTAGAAAATTCTAAGGAGTTCACATTACTTCAAAGAAAGTGGCCCCCCCAAAAAAATCAACTGGAGCATTTTTTTTAAAGTTGAACATTTTAAAAAATAATGAAAAATGAATCCTGGAAGCAAGCAGAGATAAAGTTAATAGGAAAATGGAAAAGAGGAAATGACATTGCCTTTAGAAAAAAGAAAGGGTGTGAATCAAAGGCTCAGAAGCAAAATAGTTCTGGGCATGACATCTGGTCCCACACTCAGTGTTCCCTCACACACTGCATTTTGATGAAGGCTGCTCTCCTACACACATGATGCTTACAGCTGCTAAGAAACCTGCTACCCGCACTTGTAGCCAGAGACAGTGCTGATTTGGGCCTCTCAAAGTGTACATGATTTTTTGAGAGGTAGTTGGTGTTTCTATGGGGCAGTAACCCACGCCCATGATCCTCCTACTGCAGTGTAATCAGTGGGGATCTGGATAGATGGCAGGTTCTGATTCAGTCTCTCTGGATTGGGCCTGAGGCTCTGCATTTCTCACATGTACTCATGCTGCATGTCCTTTCCTGGGCCAAGCATTCAGCAGGGAAGACCTTAACAATAAAAAAGCTGGAGCCTTATATGCAGAATAGGAATATTTTTAAATTACTGCCTAATACTTAAATTAAACACTCTTTACACATAACTTATACATATCCTGTACAATTTACATATAATATTATCTGCAATAACATATATTATTTTAGACATCTGAGTATATGTCATCACATTCCTTTGCCAACATAAAATAAAGCATTTTAATCACTTGTTTTCCCTATTTATCTCTTGCCTCTGCACATATTCCTTTTTATGGGTTCCAAATGAGAAATGCTCACTTCACAGATTTTAATTACCTGGAATCCTTTTTCCCTTATTGATTACCAGGAGCAAAGTAGCTTTTTGTGTTAACCTTTCAAAATGTCCAATTTAATTTATGACTACAGTATTTTTTCATCTCAGTGTGTATAGAAGATGCATACTGCTTCATCCTATCTTTATGAAAATACCACTTTAATTACCCCACGGAAATATGCATAGAATAGAGCACTGTGAAAGTTCATCAGTAGAGCTGGCCAATAATCTGTTGGTAGAATCCAAGGCACCTGCAAAGCAATTGTATCTGTGGTAAATAAAAGCATTACCGTAACTTGAGGAAATTTGTTTTGACATCACTTTTGGATTAAATTGGTTATGCAATATCCATAATAGTATAATTCCATTCAGATTTTTTTTTGAAAACAGAAGTGTGATTTTTCTGGATCGCTACATGCATATTAAATATGGGCATTAGGGCTGGAGACAACTCAGCAGGGGGACTGGGAGTTTGCTAGTGAGGTCATGCTGAGGCATTTGAATTCAGAGTTTCTATTATTCCAGAAGTAGGAGCTATTCTGAGACGCGTCAAGGTCACACAATCCACACTGCTTGATTGCAGTCAGTTCTCTCATGCCTCCAGCAACTGTTTGCTCCTTTTTTACATGTTCTGGGCTTTGAAATTCACACAGCAACTTTATCCCCCCAGTCCAATCAGAAGGCTTTCAAGCAAGCCATTCTGCAAAACACAAAATCAGGGGGAAAAAAAAGCTAAATCAAACTCAAATAAAAAGCAGTGATAGAAGGCTCCAACAAAGTCCACACAAGGAATCAAGCTTGCTTTTAAACAGAAATATTGACATAGCAATTTAAAATAAATACCAGCTTCATATGCTGAAGACTTTATTATTGGCTCACAGGACTGCAAATGCAAGGAACACATTCTTCTCTGAAACATTGCCAAAGGCAAACCTCTTAAAAGCCAAACATTGTGACATGTTCTTAAGTAGCTTGCCATCATGTCAATTGTTGCATTTGGTATAACATAATGCCTGCATGTTCATTAAGCTTACATTTTGCAATTAAGGTACATATGTTTGCTTCTCCAAATGTCTGAGAGCCAGGTGGAATGAGTCAATCGCTCTGGTGACATTGAGCGTTTCTATAACAAAGCTGAATCCTAGCTTAGTATTTTGCATAGTTGGCCTATTATACAGGAAAACGGAACTGCCAATATGTTCTTTTGTGTAAAACTGTAAAAGCTCAGAGGATTGTAGCAAACACTGACTATGTCGCTGCTAAGGTATAAGAAGCAGATGTCTACGATTACCCTGTTAAAAAGCTTCATTGTAAAAGACCCTTCACATAAGCTCCATTGCTGGTAATTGTACATTAATCGTCTTCTTTCAACTCCGAGGGGCTAGCAGAGCAGTGCCTTGTGACTTGCTGCTACCAAAGCACACTTTATGCTAAAATGATTGAATTGGTCTTTGTTCTTTCTATCGGTAAAAAACCTACAGAAGCAAGTCAAGGAGATTCCATGCTGATAATTAATATGTTTGAGCGCTCAAAAAGCAAAATATCAACGGATTTCATTACAACCTGGAACAGATACTACCTAAGTATAAGAGACAGAGGCAGGGTCATGATGTTGACCTAGTGTTAACGCAGAGAGACTCAGTTCATTGGAAACATGAAATCATGTGCACTTGGGCAAATGAAATGTTAGATGTCAAGTAGCTCAACAAAATGTGGCTTTTACAAATAAATCCCAGCAAGGCCACAGTTGTGTGACCTTGTCCAATCTACCTTTCGATGTAGAGCACAGGGTAACTCTCAGCATAACATCAGGAAGAGCTAATTAGCTGAAAGCTAGATCTTTAGGTGAAAGGGCAAAGAAGGCAAAACAAAGATTGCTTCAAAATCACTCTCCCTGTATCTTCTGGACAGAGGTTTGGAAAGATTGCTTAAAAGTACTAACACTCTTTTTGATATTTCTGACAGTTAAAGTGCCCTAAATTGGAATGTATTCCTCTATAACCGAATAAAAAGAGAAAACAATTGCTGGGGATTGTTGACATTTTGAGAGTATTATTTTTTTGCTGCAAATACCTATATGGCTTGGTGAAGTTTGTCTTAAAAACTTTTAAAATGTTACATGAACATAATGTACAAAGTCATCCACACTTTACTACTCACTAAGTGCTATTACTCAGCCTTGCACGTTTAACCACACCCAGCTCAGCCACATTTCCACTGTCTTTGGTTTTAAGAAAAGGCTTAGAGGGACATTAGACATTGATGATTCCACTGATATTTTAATTTTAAATTTAAATTTATGTGTGCATGTGTGTATGGGCATGCTAACATTTCTTGCCATTCCAGATGAATGTCAGATATATGTGTACCTTTTCTGTGTCTGGTGTTTTGTGGGTGCTAGGGAATTGGATCCATGCTATCAAGCTTTGTGAACAAGTGCTTTTAACCACTGAGCCATCTCACTAGTCCCTAATATTTTGCTTTTTAACTGTTTGAAGAAATAGGGATTTTCAAAATGGAATCTCTTTGACATCTCTTTATAGGCACTTTAGATACTCAATGTGAGATAGCACAAACACCTGGATACAAACATCTAACATGAGATTTACCACCCTGGAGAATAGAGTCAAAAGAATACTGGGACTAGAGTCTGGTGACCTTTCAGTTACTAAGTGGTGTGAAGCTTGAGCAGCCCCCTTAACTTTCTTTGATTTAGTTTTTTCATGTGTAAAATGAGCATGCTTGTCTGTACCTGATTTTGAATACACTACGGCAATAACAAGATCCCCACATTTCTTTTGGTGTTTTTCTTTGTTCGGTTGAGGCTAGGCCTAGCTATGTTTTCCAAACAGGCCTTAATCTCAAGACCCTCCACTGCTTCTGCCTTTAAGTGCTAGAAGTACAGGTGTGCACTACTCTGCCCTGCCCATGCATTCATGTGTATATGTGTGGGTTCATGTATGTGTAGGTGATATGTGCCCTGTGAGTATAGGCTAGAACGGATACTTGAGTGTTGTTCCTCGGGGATTATATCGACCTTTTGTGAGACAAGGACTCTCGTTGCATTGGTCTATTGCTCGCTATTAATGCTAGACTGGCTGGACAGCAAGCTCCAGGGTTGCCCTCTCCTCGACCCACCACAGTACTGGAACCGCAAGTAAACACTACCATGGCCAGCTTTGCATTTTCAAACCTGGGCTGTGGGGATACGAAATAGGTCCTTGTGCCTGCAAAGCAAGCACAATTCCACCTGAGGTTTATCTCAAGTCTCCCTCTCTTGGCACTTTTAAATACCAGCCTTGTATTCTTTCCCCTGCAATGATTAATCACCTGAAAAAGAAATTTAGGTTTTAATTACCTAAATCTCTCTGAGGTATACTTTGTTCAGAAATTTTATTCAGAAAATATAAGAGTAATACCTAATTTAAAAAATAAGTTAGGGGCTAATAGGAAGGTATGAATGGAAATTTCAAGACATATAGGAAACTATGAAAAGATCAAACATAAGAATTCAGGGTAAAGTAGGAGGAGAAGAATTCAATCCAGAGGCTTAATAAGTATTTTCAACAAAATCATAGAAGAATATTTTCCCCAAATTAGGAAAGAAATGCCACTGCAGACATAAGAAGTCTTTAGAAAACCAAACAGACAAAACCTAGAAAGAAACTACTAAACACACAAACCAATGAAAATATACTGAAAGTAGTTAGAGACAAAACGCAAGTCACCTACAAAGGCAAGTCCATCTGAATAGCAGTAGATTACTCAACACAAACTTTAAAAGCCATAAGGGCTTGGAATGATGTATTCCAAGTTCTGAAAGATAACAACTGTCAACCAAGATTTCTTTATACTGAAAATCTATCTATCCAAATTGATGGAGAAATAAAGACATTCCACAACAAAAGCAGGCTAAAAGAATTTATGACAACTAAAACAGCTCTGCAGAAAACACCTGAAGGAATCCTTCATGCTGAAGAGAAAACAAAACACAAACAGGAGGAAATAGGAAAAAAATAAACCCTATTCAAATAACAGTTAAAACAAGTTAGTAAAGGGAAAACAGGAACTACTACAAAATAAGAAGGCTTGTGGGAATACATACATACCTTTCAATAATAACTCTTAATATCAGTGGCTTCAATGCCCCAACCAAAAGACACAGGCTTGCAGACTGAATTAAAAGGCAGGATCCTGCCATATGTTACCTCCAGGAAACTAATCTCTCAATAAAAGATAGACACTGTCTTAGGGTGAAAGGATGCAAAACATTATGTCGGGCAAATAGGCCTAGGAAACAGCAGGGATTGTAATCCTGTTATTTGGAGCATATACTTCAAATGAACCTTAGTGAGGAAAGATGAAGAAGGTCATTTTATACTGATTAAAGGAATTCTCCAGCAGGGGGACTTTACAATCCTAAACATATATGCACCTAACATGAAGGCTTCCTATTTTATCAAACAAACACTATTAGACTTAAGGTCACAGACAACACCAAACACATTGTAGTGAGTGACTTCAATACTCTACTCTCATCAATTGACAGGTCATCCAGGCAAAAATAAACAGAGACACATCTGGATTAAATTATGTTATGGAACAAATGGACCTAAGAAATATCTACAGAACATTCCATCCAAATGCTACATAATATACATTTTTCTCAGCAGCACATGGAACACTCTCTAAAATTGACCATATATTAGGACATAAAGAGAATCTCAACAAATACAGGAAAATTGAAATAATATTTTGTTCTCTATCTGACCACAATGGGAGCAAACTGCAAATCAACATCAAGAAAAACTACAAAGCATGCAGAAATTCATTGAGACTAAATAGTACACTATTGAATGATAAATGTGTCATAGAAGAAATAAAAAAGAAAATCAAAAATTCATAAAATAAATGATGATGAGAATATAACATACCAAAACCTTTGGGACACAATGAAGGCAGTCCTAAGAGGGAAATTTATAGCTCTAAGTGCCTATATTAAGAAATTAGAGAGTTCACAAGTAAACAATTTAATGCTTTATCTTAAGGCCTTGGAAAAAGAAGAACAAGGCAAATCAATAATCAGTAGATGGGAAGAAATAATAAAGATTAGGGTAGAAGTTAATGAAATAGAAACAAAAAAAATCCAAAGAATCAATGAAACAAAAAGTTGGTTCTTTGAAAGGATAAACAATATTGATAAACCCTTAACAAATCTGACCAGAAGAAAGAGAGAAGAGACAAAAATTAATAAAATGAGATGAAAAAGATAACATCACAACAGATACCAGAGAAATTCAGAAAATCACAAGGACATATTTTAAGAATATATGTGGGACTAGGTTCAAAAATCTGAAAGAAATGTATGATTTCCTTGATTCACATGACCTGCCAAAATTAAATCAAGATGAGATAAACCATTTAAATAGATCTATAACAAGTACAGAGATCCAAACATTTATAAAAAGTCTCCCAACTAAAAAATGTCCAGGCCCGGATTGATTCACTGGTGAAATTTATCAGACCTTCATGGAATAACTGACACCACTGCTTCTCAAAATTATTCATAAAGTAGAAAAGTACAGAATTCTACTGAAATCCTTCTATGAAGCCAGCATCACCCTCATACCAAAACCAGATAAAGACAGAACAAAAAAGAAAATTACCTACCACACTCCCTCATGAACATAGATACAAAAATTCTGAACAAAATATTGGCAAACAGAATACAAGCCTATATCAAAAAGATTACTTACCCCAACCAAGCTAGCTTTATCCCAGGGATGCAGGGATGGTTCAACCTACACAAATCGATAAATGTAATACATCATATAAATAGTCTGAAGGACAAAAATCACATGATCATCTCAATAGATGCAGAAAAGGCATTCAAAAAAATCCAACAACCCTTCATGGTAAAAGTCCTACAGAAACTGGGAATAGAAGGAACATATCTCAACATTATAAAAGCTATTTATGACAAACCTACAACCAACATAATATTAAATGGGGAAAACTTAAAGCATTTCCACTAAATTCAGGAGCAAGACAAGGGTGTCCACTGTCCCCACTTTTATTTAATATAGTACTAGAAGTCTTAGCTATAGCAATAAGACAAGAGACACTCACAAAAGGGATACAAATTGCAAAGGAAGAGATCAAATTATCATTACTTGCAGATGACATGATTCTATACATAAAGGGCCCTGAAGACTCTACTAGCAAATTGTTAGAGCTGATCAACACTTTTAGCAACATAGCAGGATACAAAATAAACACACAGGGCTGGAGAGATGGCTTAGTGGTTAAGTGCTTGACTGTGAAGCCTAAGGACCCCAGGTCAAGGCTCAATTCTCAGGACCCACGTTAGCCAGATGCACAAGGGGGCACATGAATCTGGAGTTCATTT
The DNA here is from genome assembly GCA_036346955.1 of Dipus sagitta. Taxonomy (NCBI): domain Eukaryota; kingdom Metazoa; phylum Chordata; class Mammalia; order Rodentia; family Dipodidae; genus Dipus; species Dipus sagitta. The sequence goes on from CM070782.1 coordinate 60,858,450, forward strand.
GCAGTGGCTGGAGGCCCTGGTGCACCCATTCTCTCTCTATATATATATCTGCCTCTTTGTCTCTCTCTGTCACTCTCAAATAAATAAATAAATAAAAAGTAACAGAAAATTAAAAAATAAACAAAATAAACACACAGAAATCAGTAGCTTTCCTATATACTAACAACAAACATGTGGAAGATGAAAGCAGGGAATCGCTACCATTCACAATTGTCTCAAATAAATAAATAAATAAATAAAGTACCTTCAAATAAACTTAACCAAGGAAGTGAGGAACTCTACAATGAGATGACCCGTATACCTTAACAAGGAGGGGTCAAGGGGAGGGGGTAGGTCACGGATGAGCCTAATAATGGTACCAAACTGACTGTATTTGCTGAATACAGAACTGACTAATAAAGAAAAAAGAAAAAAATAAATAAATAAATAAATAAAACACACAAAAAAATTAAAATATGCAATATCATTAAAAGAATATAATTTAGTTGATTTTAAGGGTGTACATTTTGCCAAAAATAAAAGTATAGAGAACATAAAATAAAATAAAATGTCAAAAAAAAAAAAAGAAATTACAGAAGACACAAGGAAATGGAAAGACATCCCATGTTCTTGGATTGGAAGAATCAATATTGTGAAAATGTCAAATTTACCAAAAGCAATCTACACAATTAATGTAATAACTATTAAAAATTCAATGGCATTCTTTACAGAAATAGAATAAACAATACAAAAATTCATTTGGAAGTACAAAAACCTTGAATAGACAAAACAATTTTGAGCAACAAAAATAAGGCTGGTAGTATCACCATTCCCAATTTTAAGCTATATTACAAAACCACCGTAACAAAAACAGCATGGTATTGGCACAAAGACAGACATGTAGATCAATGGAACAGAATAGAGCATCCAAATGTTAAAGTAGGGAGCTATAGTCATCTGATTTTTTATAAAAATGCCAAAAAAATAATTGGAGAAAAGATAGCCTCTTCAACAAGTGGTGCTAGGAAAACTGGATATCAATATGCAGAAGGATGAAAATAGATCCTTGCATTTCTCCATGCACAAGAATCAAATCCAAGTGGATCAGGGACCTTAATATCTGACCTGAAACTCTGAAATTGCTAGAGGAAAACTTAGGGGAAACCCTTCAACATATTGACATAGGCAATGACTTTCTGATTATAACCCCAATTGCTTAGGAAATAAACCACTAATCAACCACTGGGATATCATGAAATTATAAAGCTCTCATACAGCAAAGGACACTGTGAATAAAGCAAAGAGACAACCTGCAAAATGGGAGAAAATCTTTTCCAGTTACACATCTGACATAGCATTCATATCCAGAATATACAAAGAATTCAAAAAACAGAACAATAACAAATCAAGCTACTCAATTAAAAAATGGGCTATGGAATTAAATAGAGAGTTCTCATTAGAAGAAATGCAGATGGCATATAAACATCTAAAAAAGTCTTCGACATTCTTAGCCATCAGGGAAATGCAAATTAAAACTACTTTGAGATTCCATCTCACTCCTGTCAGAATGGCTACCATCAAGAAAACAAATGACAATAAATGTTGGTGAGGATGTGGTAAAAGGGAAACCCTTCTACACTGTTGGTAGGAATGTAATCTGGTACAGCCATTATGGAAATATGTTTGGAGACAAATAAAAATAGATTTACCATATGATCCAGCAATATCACTCCTAAGCATATATTCTAATGACTCTTATCACCACCTTAGAGATACTTGCACAACCATGTTTATTGCTGCTCTTTTCAAGTAGCTAGAAAATGGAACTAGCCTACATGTCCCTCCAGGGCACATCCAGAAGCCCTAGATTGTTACTAGAAAATTTTAAGTGCCAGGCATGGGATACCTTCCTGTGATTTGTTGGCCAGGGGGTCCCTGTTGCCTCCAAAACATTACAGGCTATTGCCACGACCCTTGGTTTTCCTTGAGAAACAAAATGGAAAGACCCTGCTGCTGAAAACCTCACATGCCTGAACAGCAAAAGACACTGATAAGTCAAGCTGGTGCTGAGCTGAACACCTTCCCCCTATAGACCAGCCAACTAAAAGCTGGCAAAATGCAGCCCTATGGGAGACAGAAGTCATCAGCAGTGAAAATAGTGGACACTGGAAGCCTCAAGTTTGGCCAGACAGGCCAAATGGCCGAACTGAGTGCAATAGTGGCATGTCTGCTCTGGGCAAAACCCACCGCTATCTAATTGGACTGAAGGACTGCTCTATGAGAGGAAACACATGCCTAGTACTGAAAACCTAATCAAAAGCCTATGGTAGGGGAGGTCATGAGCCTTAGGGGTATAAAGCTTGCTATTGTCTGGATAAATGTATATATTATTCTCACCAAACTTCACTGAAAATACTACACTTAATGTTCATATTCATATATTACTGCCACTCTCATTTCTCGTTAGAGAAGCTTCTCTTTTCAGATAGTGATGACCACTGGAATGACCCAAAAGGCAACATAGTGCTGAGAAGAAGGGATGGAGGAGTGTCCAGCATGGAAACATCTCTATCACAGCCTTCTAGACTCAGGGTCCATTGTGGAAGAGGTGGCAGAAAGAATTTAAGAGCCAAAGGAAGGGTACCACTCCTTACATACAACTGTCCAGACAGAAATTAGCCTTGATATCCATGACCTGGCAATGCCTAGCTATACCAACACAAGACCCTCATAATGGGAGAAAAAGATGATGACATCAAATTAAAAGAGAGACTAATGGAGAGAGGGAGGGGATATGATTGAGAGCAGGGTTGTGAAGGGGAATGTGGGGGATGGGAGGGAAATATCATGGTTTATTGTCTGTAAGTATAGAAGTTGTCAGTAAAAAAATAAAAATCATATATATATAAATATATATATATATATATATATATCTGGCGAACACACTGCTACAAAGCCCTGTGCAAGCAATGGAATGGAAAGAAAGATGAGCAAAATGGGGACTACACCAACAAGGATTACCATTTTATTTAAAAAAAAAACAAGCAAACAAACAAAACTGGAGCCCAAATTTGCTATGCACATGCCATAGCCACCTTCATATTATTTGAGATTACAGAGATGGATGTGAAATTAATTCCATTAATCAAATCACAAATCCAAAAGGACTAACTCAGTAAGGGTGAGCAAACTTCCCATCCATTCCAGAATAAAATCAGATATTTTGATCAGAGCAAGGAAGCAAACCAATTATCCAGTTTATTTAAAAGGCATTTCACATTGAACCACAAATGAGCACAAAGAAGAAAATAAAATATATGATTAAAATGAATACAAATTTCATGCAAGTATAAAGTAAAATAGAAGTGAGAAAAGGGCTGGGAATTGTGGTACACACCTGTAATCCAGAACCTTGGAAGCTGTAAATTGGGAGTTCAGATCCATACTGGACAAGATGAGAGAGGCAGAGAATGAGAAAATTTATTTGATTTAAATATCCTTTTCTAGCATAAAAAAAATCCTTTGATTACATATACAAGGTTAAACGTAAGAGAAAAATGAGGTTGGGTCATCTACATACCAAAATAGCTGAAGAATTATAATAGAAATAAGGTATTTCTAAGTGCATTCAAAGTCCTATTTAAATTATTTACATTCAAAAGTATAATTACATGAGTACCAAACTTAGTCAGTCTTGAAGGGGTTAAGAAAGATGAGACACTCATATTAATAGTTATGTGCAAAATGCAGGCATACTTTCACAGGCTGGTAGTTCTTTCTGAGATTTACTTACGTGACTGACACTATCAGAACTCAGTCCTCTTGAAATAATACCATTTTCCAACAGCTTATGTAACTCTATAATATTTTGGTATTTTTTTCAAAAAAAGGATGAAGCTACATTAATTCCATGTATTTGATACAAGTGCCTTCTTTTACATATTGTATTGTAGATAGAGAACAAAAATTACTCTAATAACTACAAATCAAACCGTATCATATTTATACCTGATTAAATTAAGTTTCCATGCCTAAGGTTGAATTGATTGTAAAACAATCTCTCTTTCTCTCTATCTCTCTCTCTGTCTCTCTCTGTCTCTCTCTCTCTATATATATATATGTAATATTATATATGTTTATATATTTGTGTGTGTGCAGAGTATATGTGTATATATATATATAACATTAAATTCTATATATTGCTGTTGCTGTCACTCATTTCTAGAAGTTTCTATTGTTATTTGTAAAGATTACACTCAACAAGTTTGTTTATCCTCCATGTTAATATATTTCCTATAGGATATTAGGAAACAAAGTCAATGAAGAAAACTATTAGAATATTTTGAACTAAAACTTAATATTTCAGCTTTCTTTTATGCTGCTAGCTCAGTTTTTTTTTTATTTTGGTATAATATCACTAATATTTCTGCCTGTTCTTTATATACTCAAATTATGTTGTACTTACTTACCATACAATGTAAAAATACTAGAATAACTTTTAGTACCTTTAAAAGAAATGGTGATCTGACCTTCAGATCCTTCAAAATTACATTCCAAAAAGAATGTTTTACTGTCTTACATATAAACTTTGTTATTGTCTTTTCTGAAAAGACTATTCTTAACCTTATAGGGAGTACAAGTCAGAGATCTTAAAATTGTGAAATAGTTTACAGTCTGTATAGTCCCAGGATAACAAAACAGAACACACACAAGCTACCTTTTATCCTTCACAAACCAGAGCAGACAGCACCAGGCAATTTCAGGTCACTTTGCTTCTGAGCCTCACCATGACCTCACATGCTCATTGCCAATCTATCACAGTTGGCACTGAATAAGAAATGTTCTTTGCTAACTTTGGGCGAGTACAATAACAGTAATATACAAATTTTAAAAAAAGTGAAGCAATGAGAATATAGTTCCCCATTTTCTATTCTATTAATTTTGCAGTAATGCTAGCACTAAATCTAGAAATGAGCTTTCATAGCTATATCTTGTTGTCTTTAAAACTTTATTTAATAGTAAGAGACAGGAGGTTTGAAATTAGAATATTTTAATTTAAAAAAAAAAAACAACCCATTGGCTTACTTGCATTGCATTGCAGCTGCTGATCTTCATATACATAATGTGTTGTTATTTTTTCTCCTGCTTCTCTTTGTAAGCCAAAACTACTTCCTAAGAAAAGCACATTAGTCCCTCATCTTTAAAAAATATATATGCACATTATTGAACAAGTTGCAGTGTAGGACAACTAAACTTAAGAATTCATAGTCCTAGTCAGTCAGAAACAGCCTCTCCTACCCAACATACTTCAGATTTGTTTTCCTACTGACCAAAAATGTCTGGGGCAATCCTCCCCCACATAAGAACATCCTTATTTGTTATTCTGATGCCTCAAAATATCTAGCAGATACCTTTATGCTACATAGCACATTTTATCCCCACTAAGAACAAGGAATTCATTTCCACACACTTTGATTTGGTGCCAAGTAGCTGACCCATGGGCTCTAGCCCCCACTGTCTTCCCACCTATGCCGTGCTCTACCTTGCTATCTACAACCCACACATGACACAGCCCCAGCTTCCAAAGCTTTGAAGTAAAGTTAAAAATGCTCTCTCCCTTTCCATCAATCATGCATAGACTCAGCAAATGTTCATTCAGCACCTATTATGTGGTAGGTGTTGTTCTGGGTGATATGATTCAGTAGTCAAGTAAAAAGCTGACACCAGCAATTTCATATTCTCATTTAAGATTTGCAAGTAAATATACAGTATCTCAGAGATGATGATAATAATAAAAGGGTTGAGAAAGCAGGGATTGAAGAGAGAAGGTTTGCTCTTCTTCATAGATAGTCAAGGAAGACTGAATTGAAGAAAACAATATTTGATCAGTGTCCTGGAGAAGGATAGGAAGAAACTGTTCCTATATGAGTTCAGAGTTTCTAAACAAAGAATTCCTTGGTATGGAGATAATATTTAAAGCCATAATACTGAAAACAGTGACAGGGATTTGCATTATGAACTTGAAAGGTGAAGACTGTGGGGAGGATCAGGAGCAGTAGGGAGTTACAGAGTCACCACCTGGAAATCGGCTAGAGAACATATACTCATTCACAAGAAATGGTAGTAAGCTTAAGTAAGAAGGACCTCAAATTAATCATTCCATTTGTTCACATAAAAGCCTGTTTCAAGGTTGGTGTGGTGGTTTGATTCAGGTTTCCCCTATAAACTTAGGTGTTCTAAATGCTAGGTTCCCAGCTGATGGAGATTTGGAAATTAACACCTCCTGGAGGGAGTGTATTGCTGGGGGCAGGCTTATGGGTGTTATGGCCAGTTTCCCCTTTCCAGTGTTCAGCACACTCACCTGTTCCTGTTGTCCACCTAATGTTGGCCAGGGGGTGATGTCCACCCTCTGCTTGTGCTGTCATTTCCCCTGCCATCGTGGAGCTTTCCCTCAAGTCTGTAAGCCAAAATAAACCTTTTTATTATTTTTTTTTTCCCACAAGCTGCTCTTGGTCAGGTAAACACTTGCCAACAATGTGAACCTCGCTGTAACAGTGAGCAACTTGTCTTCAGGAACAAATGGATGAAAATGGTCTACTGAATGTAGAGAAGCTTGCTTTCTAAGAGGTTTACTCTAAACGCATCAATGTAAAGGGAAATCTGGGGTATTTTTTTTAAGATAGGGGAAACAGAAGAAAGAACCAAGTGACAAGCAGGAAATGAAGCAAGAGAAGAGAGATGGGCTGGCACAATGTCTTTGATTAAGCAAAAGGGACAGTCTGGACAGCAAAAACTAGGTGACAGGGAGTCATGTTGCCATAGCTAGAAACCCATTACCCCTACAGTGGTGGAGGAAAGGCAGACCTTGTGTCTATGTAGGGGGTTAAAAGATATGATCATAAAAGGGCAGGAAAATCCTTCTGATTATTTTTATTTTATGAAATAAGAAACAATGTTATAATTTAAAAAGAAAAGGAAGACGTGTTGAAAGCAGAATTCTTCTGCTCTGTATACCCAACAACCTGAAACAACCATTGCCCTTGCACATGTTAATAGAACGTGTAGGAATAATGCACTGTTAATTATCCACACCACTGCTCCCTTACATAATAAAGAGTTGACTGTATATTCCAGAAAGGTTGACAAAGGGTTAGCTTCTCACGTTCACCTTGAAAATAGTTTGCAAATATTGTTCAGTGCACAAATACTTTTCTCTCACCTTATTCCCAATCACGTCCTCATCTTAATGACATGTTAGTGCTACCTGTGACTTTACGACATTATGTAGGACATAAACATCTATGTAAAACCAGGTAAAAGTTCCTCACACACACTTTCACTTGAAAATCAAGAGAAAAGGAAAATGACTCACTGACTATATACCTTTAAACTCATATTTTAAACTCCATATCTATCTCATCTCTTAATTTCTATTTTTTATGTTGTGGTCTGATAACTATGCCATAGAACTCACAAGATAGGGCATGTATTAAGAAAATGTAAGTGAATCATGAATACAATCCCTGCAGGGATAAGAGGATTCATCATTGTTTTCATGGTATAATATAAAGTTACAAATATAGAAAAATTCACAGCCATGGGCATTTCTAATCCCCGAGTGAAGTGTTACTTGTTTATTTGGAGAAGACAGCGTGAAAAAAAACAAGTAGGATTAAAGGCTCTTCGGATGCTTCTGGAATCACTATATTTATGCTAGTACAGGTGAAATGTTTGACATAATATGGGAACACTTTTAAAGTTAATAGACCCCAGGAATGGAGCCTAGTAGCGTAGCGTAGCAAGTCAAAATTTGATTAGGTCAACATAGTCTCCACACAAAGACTAATGACAGAAAAAAAACATCTGCCAACTTTACAAATGTACTACAAGGTAAGGCTAGAGGAATACAAAGAACAAAAAGACCCTTGATTCCTTTTATAGGATGAGCAGTGCATTTCCATGATTTACTGGGCATTGTATAATGTGAATGACTCATAAGCATGATTGCCTAAAACTTAGCTAACAACTGCTTGAGGGATGGACATTTGAGAATGTGAGAAGATGCAGAGGAAGGCATAAGGGAAGAAAGAGGCTATGTTCGGTCAGAGGCTGTGTTCTATTGAGGCTGAATTTGAGCTAACATAGAAACAAATGCAAAGAGGGAAAGAAAATCTAAGAAGAAATGAGCAAGAAGAAAAGAGATAAGAACCAGAAGGTAAAACTAAAGTTACCAGAAAAATTGACATTGTAATAATAAAAATAATTAGCATAAGTCTTCCCCTACATTGTAGTACAAAAATAAATGTCCGCTTGAATAGAAAAATAGCTGCAAAAATTCAACCAGATAAACTAATGTTTTTCTGTGTCTTTATGGGCCATCATATTTTAAACTCAAAATTGATATAGTAAATCACAAAAAGAGATTAACTGATAAAGAAAAGAATAAAATGTATAGTATGAGAAAACATCATAAATAGAAAGACTAATAGAATCTTTTCCTTATGATATTCACATTCTATTCCACCCTTTCTGAAAAATTCAAACCAAAATATAAGAGCATGAATGAAGAAAGGCAGATGGCATCATGGGGGTACAGATAGTGTTGTCATCCAGTGAGAAGTTGGGCATTTCATGGTCCAAAGAGCTCTTTATAGAAGCAGGAGGAGGGGAGCAGAGATGGATAGGATAGCCATATAGGTGTAAAAGGTAAAGTAGGAAGAGGGGCTCCTATGTATGCCAGGGACTGGCAAGACACTGAAGTTTGAGTGGAATTTAGAAGACATCATAGTGGCCAGGGTGGGATGGGGATAGTGAGATGAAGGATTAGTTACAGAAAAAGTGATCAAGTAAGTAAGTATGCTAAGAATAAAGAACACGAGCCAGGCATGATGGCACACACCTTTCATCCCAGCACTGGATGGGCAGAGGTAGGAGGATCACTGTGAGTTCAAGGCTACCCTGAGACTACATAGTGAATTCCAGGTCAACCTGGGCTAAAGCAAAACTCTACTTTGAACAAACAAAGAACCAAAAAAAAAAAAAAGAGAGAGAGAGAATAAAGGTGCTTCTCACAATTATAAGAAAGAAGACAGCTACCTATGAAGTTGCCTTACAATAATTGAATATATCTGTGTGAATTCATTAATTTAATAATATGTAGACATATATAGATACATACGTGTATTGCCTATCCCTGTTTATTGAAAGCACCCCCAAGTCCTAGAAGTATAACCCCCATGCAATGATCCTTTTTATAAAGTATACTTAGTAATTGTTAGGTTGTTAAGTTGGTAAACAATTGCCCATTTGTTGCTAATTTTGTATATTCTTTAATAGCATATAATTCTTTAATAATGATTACAAATACTTTAAAGAAAGTGTGTAAGAATAAAAGTGTGTTACTCTGCAGCTATTACTCATATACTCTAAGCAATCTCCAAGTATACATCCAACCACCAAACATATTTGCTGAGCTGGAGAGATGGTAGGGAGAGAGATAGAGAGAAGGGGAGAGATAGAGGAAGGGATAGAGAAAGGGAGAGAAATTGGAAGAGATAAGGGATGGAAAGAGAGATAGGGAGAGAGAAGGAGAGTGAAAGAGAGAGAGAGAAGAGGGAGTGGGAGAATGTGGGAGAAGACAGAATAAGCTCATAGTAAACTAACTGTTCACTTTGAGGTCAAACTTGAAATCACATGTTAGTCTGACCTTTCTACCTTGGGCTAGTAAGACAAGTTGGTTCAGATATTTTTGTCCTTTGGCTCAGTGCTATATTGCCAGCACCTAGACCAGGTACTGATAGATGATTATGATTATTTGCTGATTGGCTATTTCAGATCAGTAATCCCAAGAATTGGGAATCACATCTCCCTCCATGCACCAGCTTCCTGCAACCCATGAGGCTAAAGGTACTATGCTATTTATATCTTTAAAAGGAGAAATGTGGGTAATGTGCCAACAACAAAAAACAATAAAAGAATAAAAATTACTTGTATATATTATATAACGTTTAAATCAACAAATGGAAAAATATGTGACCTAGTGGTCACAACGGCCTTTGAGTGGCATGCAAATGAAAAACAAAAGTTACATTATTCTGCAACAGACTATTCACATGAGACAATAGCAGACAAAGTGAAGCTAATTAAAATATTTATCTAGTCATGTACATGCAGAGAGGTGCAGAGAGCATCAGGCTTGGAGTCAAATGGACCTAAAATTTCATCTAGCTTCAGCACTTATTAGTAGTGTGAGTGACCTTGGAAAAGTTGTACCTGTAGAAGAAGATAATTATATGCCTCATGCAGTTTTCATGAGGAATAAAAGAAATGATGTGTCTAAGGCTTTAGTACACAACCTGGCATAGAGTCCATTCTTAATCAACATGAGATTTTAGTATTAGAGTTCTTTCTAGTTAAATATCATATTAGAGTCTTACTCTTTTTATACTTTTTGAGAAAATTCATCACCAATATTTCCAGGAGTCTCTGTTGCTGTTAATATTTTTAAAAAAATCAGAAGCTTATTTCATTCATGGGGTTGCACTTGCAATGAGATTGTCATCTAATCTTCATCTATTATGTTGAGCAAAATTATTTTCCCAAAGTGATCCACCTTTAATCCAGTCATAAAGTGTTAGCGGTTCCCAATTTTAATTGACAAATCTAATTACTGTGATGAGTTTATTTATAGTTGCTATTCAATATCTATTGATAGTTTCCTGACCTTGAACAATATCATCCAATTAACATGGCAATATGTGTTAATGGATTTTTAAATTACTTCACACTGGATAAAAGGTTAAAGGGAAAAAAAGGGTATTCATTTTCAGGGAAAAGAATCACAATTTATGAAAACATGTTTTATATACCTGTCACTACATATACAACATAAAATGTTCCCTTTTAATTCATTCTACATTATGGTGGGAAGAAATGATATTATTTGTGTGATTGTACATATTTTTGGAATGTCAATGTATTCAGAGAAACAATCTCTAAATTCAGTCAACACAATTTTTACTTAAATCCAACAAATGTTTTATTTAGAGTTGGTGAGTTCTTTTTTATGGAATTCGTTTTATTTTTTATTTCTTTTATTTTTATTATTTATTTATTGAGAGGGAGGTACTGCAAACAAACTCCAGATGCATGTGCCACCTTGTGCATCTTGCTCATGTGGGTACTAGGGAATCGAACCTGGGACCTTGGCTTTGTAGGCAAGTGCCTTAACCACTAAGCAATCTCTCTAGCCCAGAGATTTTTATTTTTTTTCAAAATTTTATTACTTTTAATTCATTCTCTCATAACATAAACCTTGTGTTTGATTGGTAGATAAGATAGACAGCTCCTTAAGACACATGGAGACAAGAAACCATTCTAAAATGCTAAAGGAATGATGGAGGTAAAGTCTGCCCCCTGGGGAGGAGCAGTTATGACCTGGTTGTCCCTCAGATCCCCCCTTTGCATTGTTCCAAATGTAAACTTAGATATAGACTGAGAATCACAGACGATCAAATTCATAAGGAATTCCACACATTCTGCACCTCATTTTTATTAAAAGGTGAAATGGAACACTTGATCAAGTGATTCATATTTTCTTTCATATTAACCTTATTCAGCCCCCATTATATCATTAACCTCTCAGAGACAGGAACTGATCTCAAAATGTGCTCTATAGAAAACTGTGCCCCCATTATATGGAAATTCTAACCCCTAGCATCTGAAAGCATGACTTTTTATGGAAATATGTTCTTTTTAAAGATAATTAAGCTTAAGTGGCTCTGATAACTAGGCTCCATCCAATGTGACTAACGTCCTCATCAGAAGAAGAAGAGCCTCCAGGGTGTGTGCCCTCAAAGGAAAGGCCATGGTAACACCATGAAGCAGCCACTTCAAGACAAGCAAGGAGGCCACTTTGGGAAAACTAAGTCTACTGACATTCAGGCCTTGGACTTGGAGCTTTCAGCACTGTGAGAAATAAACTGACATTTTCTAATCCACACAGTATACAATATTTGGTTATGGCAACCTAGTAAACTAATGCAATGTTTGCATTCCTAGAACCTGCTGCTGTAAATGCTACACCATCAGTATTTATTTTACAAAGAAACGGAGGGATGGGTAAAGGAGAGAAGCGAGGTAGGAGGTGAAGAGAGGAAATACTTGAGTCAACTGAGTAGCTCTAGCACAAAGCCCTAGGCCCTTTCCAGTGTGTCAAATGCTGAGATGGCTCATTTCTAAAGTCAGCTTGGGACTTGGTTTCGTATTTCCTTGCATAAAATTTCAAATGTTCATGTCTATTTATTACTATGCACTTGCAGGACAATAATTTTATTGGGTATGGGTCTTAAATTATGAACAATGGAAGTCAGCAGTGATATCTGCAGACAGAAAAATGGACTCAACATCTGTGACATTTCTATTCTGTTTCAAACCAGTTTATTAAGAAATATCTTATGTATTTGCCATGTGTGGTGGCACATGCCTTAATCCCAGCATTTGGGAGGCAGAGTTAGGTGGATCACCATAAATTCGAGGCCACCTGAGACTACAGAGTGAGTTCCAGATCAGCCTGGACTACTACCTCGAAAAACCAAAAAGAAAGAAAGAAAGAAAGAAAGAAAGAAAGAAAGAAAGAAAGAAAGAAAGAAAGAAAGAAAGAAAGAAAGAAATTTCTTATGTATTGAACACAAATACCTTGTCCAAGAAAAATCATAAGAAATTGCAGTTACCACAAATGTCTCTGTTCTTATTTCTGATCTTTTAAACATAGAAATAGGGAGGCGTGAAAAGGAGTCTTAAATATTCACTTCTTGTTAGCATGTGACACTGTTGGACGGAATCCATAAAACAGATAATTCTGCCTCTGGAGCCTAGGAAGGATACATTTTCCTGGCATAAAATAAATTGGGGTGGACTGTTGGATTGAAAACTATCTGTGGCACAGTGAAGTGTAGCAAACCGATGTTCAGCAAGGCTCACTGGACATGAAGACAATGTAGTCGAGTGCACTCAAGCACAGTTGAAATTGGTTCTTCATTTTTCTGAAAGATGGAAATTTAATAACCTCTTAGAACTCTATCTTTTAGGGGCTGGGAAATGGCCGTTAGTAAAGTGCTTGTTCCACCTGCACTGAGTTCAGATCTCCAACACCCACAAAAATTGCAGGCACAGTGATGTGCCGTGTAATCCTAGCACTGGGAAAGATTTCTGAAGCTTGTAGACCACCTAGTGTAACCTAGTAGGTGAGCTCTGGATTCATTGAGAGAACCAAAAAGTAAGGTAGAGGGCAATAGAGGAAGACATCCAACATTACCTCTGGCCTTCACTCACATGCATGTGCATATACATACACATGTACCTCCACATATGCTTGCACACATATGAACATATATGCACATATGCACACACACCACGCATGATACACATTCAAAAAATTATACCTTTCCATACTTCACGTTTTCCCCATCTAGATCAAGGTTATGGGAGGTTACATTTAAAGTCAATAGAAATAAGGTGAAAACAGAAGACTTTGCTAGGGATAAAACTTTTGTCAGAGATTTGTGAAGCCATACCATTAAATGGCTGACAATCACATGGACACGGTCATCTATCTTTAGGCATCAATGGCTCATGCTTTAGTCCCTGCTGTATCTGTTACCCTGTGGATGTCCTGGGCATCTGTCTGAAGGAAATTAAACTCTCTAATACTGTTACTTGTATCTTTTGATGCAATTATGGTCTAGCAATTCGGTTACCACTACAGTGATATCAACCTTAGGTCTCATCCTGTCCCCTAAAGCTATTTAACAATTCAAAGGGAAAAATGTGTGTGTGTGTGTGTATGTTACAGTTGTATATATGTATGTACTTATGAGTGCATTATATGAAATGAGGCACAGAGAAGAGGGGACATGATGAACATTTCCCAAAACCATTCATAGACTTAAGCTTTTTATATATTTCCACCTCAGAAGCCAACAAAACCATCAGTAGACAAAAACTTACATAATGCTACTTTTCATACTGAACGAAGTTTGGTTTCTACCCAAATTAACCTTCCCAGCTTCCCTAAAATAGCTTCAATGTAACTCTCATTCATTCTTGAAGAATCAAGTCAAATCTCTCTCTTTCTCTCATAATTAATCCTGATGGTGTTCTTCTATGGGTTGTAATATACTTTAAAAAATGGCAAAGAGATGGCTTAGCAGTTAAGCACTTGCCTGTGAAGCCCAAGGACTGGGTTTGAGGCTCAATTCCCCAGGACCCACGTAAGCCAGATGCACAAGGTAGTGCATGCATCTGGAGTTTTTTTTTGAAGTGGTTGGAGGCCCTAGTGCACCCATTCTCTGCCTATCTGCCTCTTTCTCTCTGTGACTGTTGCTCTCAAATAAAACTAAACAAAAAATGAAAAAAGAAAATTGGCAAAGCACACTTCTGGGTGGGTCTGTAAGGGCTTCCAATGACCACTAGCATGCCAGTTTATAAAATGAAGGTAGACCACCCTAAATGTGGTGGCAACATCCACTAAACTGGGGCCCTGAGTACAGAAAACTAGCAAAGAATAAAGAAACTGTGCTGGAGAGATGGCTTAGCAGTTAAGGTGCTTGCCTGGGAAGGCTAAGGTCCCAGGTTCCACTTCCCAGAACCCTTGTAAGCCATATGCACATGGTGACACATGTGTTTGGAGTTCATTTTCAGTGGCTAGAGACCCTGATAGCCATTTTCTCCCTTCCTCCCTCCCCTACTCTCTCATATATAAATAATAAAAGAGAAATAGGAAGTCCACCGCTGTAAGCAAGCTCTAGTATCATTGAGGAGGAGTGTTATGCTGCTGACACTTCCTGTGGACATTGGACCCCAGATTCTCTACTTCTAATGTGTTCTCATGTTAGTAACTCTCAGAAGCTTCTAGACCTTTGGCTTCAGACTGAAGCTTGCATTACCAAGGCTTCCAGCTACTTAAACCTATTATATTGTGATTTCTCTGGCATTTTAGCCTGCCAGTGGCTTTCCAGGGACTATATAATCTCTGATCATGCAAGTCAATCTAACAAACACCACTTTCCACTTGTATATAGGACCATATAAGGAATGTGCTCCCTTCTTGTAGAGAACCCTGACTAATACTTTAATCATGTGAACCTGTACCTTAGCCTACATAGTTTATAACCTAAGAGTGACAAATCTGGCAGGTGACAGGAGAGTGAATAAGTGAAATCATCTTGTATTTATGTATATTTCTCATTAAAGACATGAATGAAAGAATCTTCCTAATTATCAAAATAAAAAAATTAAACTGGGTGAGATGGCACACTCCCTTAATCCCAGCACTTGACAGGCAGAGGTGGGAGGATTGCAATGATTTGAGACTGTACTAAGACTACATAGTATCAATTCTAGGTCAGCCTGAGCTAGAGTGAGGTCCTACCTCAAAATAGATAGATAGATAGATAGATAGATAGATAGATAGATAGATAGATTTGGAAATCAAAACATAAATAGCAACTGACATATAGATATCATGTCAGGATTAGCAGGGGGCCATGAGTACTATAACAAAAATAAAAAGAAATTCCATATTTAAGTGAACAACAGGTACTTAGCTATGGACAATTCTTTCTCATAAGAATGAATGTAGGGGCTGGGCATAGTGGTGCACACCTTTAATCCCAGCACTTGGGAGGCAGAGGCAGGAGGACTGCCATGGGTTTGAGGCCACCCTGAGATGGCACATTGAATTCTAGGTCAGCCAGAGCTAAAGCAAGACCCTACCTTGAAAGCAGCCCCTCCCCAAAAAAAGCATGCAGAAGACATTCAAACCTAAAGTAATTTAAGTCCAAGTCAATATGTTTATATAAAACTCCCTACAGTTTAAACTATTGGCCATTAAATTAAAAATACACAAAGAGTAGGATAGGCCAACTAGGGCCCCAATGGCACGGACTACCTGGGAGACCCTAGACCCATCAGTACAGCAAGGAAAGAAACTGACTGCCTAGCACAAGGTGAATCATCTCTATCTCATCTGCCAGGGCTCAGAGGAATTGGCTGATGAAATGAGTGCTACTCTCACCACTAGCCTGAAAATCTGTAGGGAGATGGAAGTAGACACTGAGGTGACTCAAAACTCAACAAAGTGGAAAATCAGAAGCTACTGAAACCTCAACACTCAAGGAGGTTTATAACGTGCCCTCCAAAGCTCAAGAATCATTGCTGAAGAAGTGGTTGGAAAGAATATAAGAGCCACCAGATGGGAAAGTGTATTATGAGTCAATGCTCAGCACTCTGCACCCCCCCCCAACACACACACAGAGACTGACTGACCTATTCATGACTTCACAGTGAATACTAATAACCCTGCCAAGGGTCCTCAGTGGAAGGGGGCAAGGGAGAGGGAACATAAAAGAATAAATGGATGTACATATGATCAACATGCAATATATTTCATATACTAAGGTTCTCAATTAATAAAATTAAAATAAAATTTGTACAAAATAAGGAAGAAAATAAGTGAAGCATTCATTATTCTCTGCTGCTGAACTGCAGACCCAATATGGCCAGCTGCTTCATGCCTATTCCTCCTTCTTAACCCCCCATGGACTGTAATGAACTGTAAGCTGAAATGCATCCTTTCCTCCTTAAAAACATATACAGATGGACTGGAGAGACGGCTTAGTGGTTAAGGCATTTGCCTACAAAGCCAAAGGATCCCAGTTTGATTCTCCAGGACCCACATAAGCCAGATGCACAAGGGGGCGCATGTGTCTGGAGTTCGTTTGCAGTGGCTGGAGGCCCTGATGGGCCCATTCTCTTTCTTTCTCTCTCTCTCTCTCTCTTCTCTCTCTCTCTCTCTCTGTGTGTGTGTGTGTATGTGTGTCCCTCTTTATCTCTCTCAAATAAATAAATAAATAAAATTAAAAATATATATATATACAGAAACTACTCTGAACATCATGCAGGTAAACAGAATATGGCTCTAAGGAACAGATTAATTCCAGGTCATCATTTTTTTCTACCTCTAAAATACATATTAATTTACCAGGTATTGTCTAATGCCAGCTTTTTTTCATTGATTAACATGGGAAGTGAGTTTATTACACATGCAAGGAAGTCAGACAGTATTGTTTAAATTTTACTCAGCCTCTCATTAATTGTGTGGCTTTGGACATATTGCCTAATTCCTCTGTGTCTCAGTTTCCTTCTTTGTAAGATTAAGATAATAATAGGATTATTATAAGGTTAAAGGAAATCTTATTGCTGATGCAATTATAATCATTTGTGGTGTAAGCTAATTATTTAATATAAGCTGCTGATGATTATTAAGCCTCACATTGTATTATAATTTGGGTTATTCCTCTGACATCTCCCCCATTAAACTATAAATGCCTTAAAAGTATGGTTTTATACAGTGTGATATTAATATAGTATCTTTCTAAGTAAAATGCTCAGATGATTTTTAAAAGAACTAGAAATGTTTAAAAATGATTAAAAGATATGTAAAGAGATTGAGTGGAAATCAAGGTCATGCTACTGCTTATCCTTGGCTTGTTCTATATATTTAAATCTGCTGTGAGGCCAGCACATTGCACAGTCCATGTCAGGTTGTCCTATGATCAATTATTATGAATGTTTTCCAAATCCCAGATGTATAATTTTCTCTCTGATTTATTCTATCTCCTCTGTAGCACAACAGACGGAACTATTCATGTCCCTTTCTTTTCTCCATTAAAAGACAAAGAGAGAGTTAGGGTTAGATAGAACAGTGGGTACATGTACAGCAGCCCTGTGTAGATGGAGCCCCTGGGTCTCTCTCACCAGCCTTAACTTCAATTTCCACAGGTTATATCACAAAAACCTGACAGGGTGCTTGTAAAAATGGAGCCATTATTATCCTCATTCTTTTCTTCCCCTACAAACCTGTTCCCTTTGAAAATAAAGAGTAGGTTCTAGAAAGAGAGTGTTATAAAATGGAACCCCCATATTTCACAGCATGAAATTCAGAATTCTGAAATGGTTGCACAAATAAAGTTTCACGTGACAGTTCATGGGATAATGATTGTACCTCTGAACTTTGGGAGGTAGCCTCTAAGCATATGAAATTAAAGGCATGTCTAAGTCAAATCCAAACATGTCTTCCACAAGTTATATTGAAAATGTCAAGCAGCAGTCATCAGTCACTGAAGAATCAAAAGCTGTGCCCTAAATCAATGAATTAGGAGTAGCTTCCATGGAAAGTGATCAGGACACAAAGGCACAAAGTGGCTTAAATTTGCTGGTAGAAACCCCAAGGTTTTCTAGAGGAGATTTTAAAGGTTAAAGCAATTGTCATGATACTGGACCATCTTATTGTACAGGATCTGTGGATTATATGCAATTTCATATAGAGGCGTTTGGCTACAGGAGAGAAAATGTGGAAAAGATAGAATGAAGTAACTTGAGGTTTTGGAAGAAGCTAAGTAAATAAGGAGATGTCACTGAGGAATTATGACTTGAAATTCTCTCGAAACTTTCCTTAAAAATTTGACTTGAGCAACAAGGATTTTGGGAAGAGGATATATCAAGATTATGCTACTCACTCAGTTCCAGGCATCAGGCTTCATTTAGGAAAGACAATGCATATGATGCATCGTATGTAATAAAGCCATAGACCTAGTACAGGAGTATGTTAGGAGTTTGTGAGGAAAGAGCAGATAATTCTTTGTCAAACCTAACCAGTACTAGTATTGTCAGTTCTTTGGTAAACTGTGCATCTGAAGCCCAGAAAACATGCATGCAAGATGGAAAAAACAATTGGGTTATAATGATTAGAGTGCTATAGATTTAAATGGGAGAAGATTTTACTAAAAGCATATTAGATAGATATCAGGCTTATAGGAAAAATTTTGTCCACAGAGTAATGGCTGTGTAGCCAAGGTTGGTACCCCAAATTAGGCCACTGACCTGGTGGGCAGGGATGCTGTGGCTATCATCCCAGAGCAGTGGAGTTGGTGTTTCACATGCCCAGCACTGAATGCCTTGAGTGCAGATGCTGTCAGCACTGTTCTTACTGGCCTGAAGCTCAAGCCTTCTGCAGCTGCTAGAGCACTGAGGGAGTGTGGTGCACTTCTGCCTTCAGTAAGAGGAGGAGCACTTCAGTCAAAGGCACTCCCCATGCTTCAGACTAGGGTTCATTATGCAAAAGCCATATGGAGATCTACTTCTTCATTAGTTAATTACAATATATAATTTAAAAATAAGAGGAATCTGGCCAAGAAAGAGGAAGGTCAGATGTAAAATCTTTCTGCAGCAGGAAGAACATAGACTTTGAACTTCATCTTGAACATCTCCTCTGACTTTTATTATCTGTGGAGAAACTTCTCTTATATTCAGCTTTCCAAATCAGTTAAATAGGTAAAACATTATAGTTTGATTAATGAGAAGAAAATGTATAGAGAAATATGTGTAAATGTATAATAGTTCTGGGGCAGGATGTGCATTCAAAGATTGCAGCTATTGTTTCTAATTGATTAGTGTAGAGTTTTCCTTTCCTGTCCTATGAAATAGAGCTTTTATTTATGACAAAATTTTTATGCATTGTTTTGCCAACCTAAAGAGAACGGGTAAAAACAATTCTTTAAGACTCATTTCTTGAAGAGGCCCTGGATCATCATGGTGGCCCTCAGAACCCGTGCGTTGCTCTGGAGGCTGCTGTCGGGCTGTGGGCGCTCAGAGCCGCTCTGTATCAGAGCCGGAACGCAGAGCCGGGCGCTGTGCTGCAGACGCTGCCCGGGCCCTGCGAGGCGAGGCCGCCATGCCGCCGGTGCGGCTCCCAGCCGGAGTCTAGTAGTGCAGAGATGAAGAAACCTACATTTATGGATGAGGAAGTCCAAAGCATCCTCATCAAGATGACAGGCCTGGACTTGCAGAAGACTTTTACGCCAGCTATACAGAAACTAAAGCCACCAACCTACAAGCTGATGAACCAGGCACAGCTGGAAGAGGCTACCAGACAGGCAGCTGAGGACCGCTGAAGTACAATTAAAAATGCCACCGGTTCTGGAAGAGTGAGCACCCATAAATGATGTGCTAGCTGAAGATAAGATTTTGGAAGGAACAGAAACGAACAAATATGTTTTTACTTATATATCATATCATGTACCACACTGGGAACGTTTTATTGTTGTCATAGAACCAAATGGCACACTTTGTAAAGCCTCTTGGGAAGAACGTGATCGGGTGATACAAATTTATTTTCCAAAGAAAGGTCGTAGAGTTTTGACACCAGCAATTTTCAAGGAAGAAAACCTTAAGACCATGTATTGCAACGATCGACACGTTGATGTCCTCAATCTTTGTGTTGCCCAATTCGAGCCAGATTCTGCTGATTATATCAAGCTTCATCACCAGACCTATGAAGATATAGACAGACATGGGAAGTATGACCTCTTATGCTCAGCAAGACACTTTGGTGGAATGGCTTGGTATTTTGTAAATAAGAAGATTGATGGCTTGCTTGTTGACCAGATTCAGAGAGATTTGATCGATGATGCTACCAGCTTGGTCTAGCTGTATCACATGCTCCGTCCCGATAGCCAGTCAGCTCTGGAGGCCAAAGAGCAGGCTGCAGAGGGAGCAAATTTGATTAAGGTCTTTGCAAAAACCCGAAGCCCAGAGAGGAGCATATATAGAACTAACACTGCAGACGTATCAAGACTCATTCGTTAGACATTCTGTAGCTTCCTGAAATCATTAAAAACATTTCATTTTACTAAATGCTATTCCCTTTCTTTTTGTTAGTATCAAGCTGAAGCTTTAAAACTGTCAAAAAAAAAACCTCATTTCTTAAAGATTCTGATCTACTCAAAAATGACATAGGGAGATGAAGTGGAGAAAGACCCTCCCTGCCAATCACCCAGTGTTAGGAGTGTCTAATGAAACAAAATTTACTACAAATAAACTACAGAGAATAGGGATGGAGGAAAAAAGAGGTATCCATTCAGGACAAAAGAAAAGAAAGAATTGGTAATGCACTAGCTGACCCTCGTGTTTCCTCTCCTTCACATCTCACAGGCATCTCATTACATAGCCAGCTATCTGCAGAGCACCAGGACTTGCCAAAAACTGGAACTAAAGTAAAGATTGCTCTCCTTTTTGTCTCTTATCTGAAGCTCCAGGGTGTCCGGTTCTGATATTGCATCAGGGCCTAGAGAAGCCACTCCAGTAGGGCCAAGTGATCAGGCCAGCTGCTCACACAGAGGCTAAGCATGAGGCTTGAGAGTAAGCACTGTCACAGTGAGATTTCTGAAGATGGAGAGCTGTACAGAGGATATCCTTCACTCACAGTGTCACAGAGGGGAATCTGCATTTAGAGACCTGCAGTACCACACATTACCAGACATCCAGTCTTAGATGAGAAGAGAAAGTTAACCATAGAAATGCCCCCAATTCCACACAAAAAAGACAGTCTCTCTTAGGAGCAGCTGAGCTATACTTATGCTCAGGGCTTCAACAAGCACAGAAGAAAAAGAAGGTTAGCCAGGAACTATTAGGTAAAAGTAGACATTGGCTATAGTAAGTACTGATTTTGACACTCCCAGGGTTATCTAACATTATAAGGTTCTATCTGTTAAGATCATGGTCCTTTTCTCCTGAGCCTTGCCAGTAAATACAACAAAAAATAATGTCAAACACATTGTGGAAAGATTTGAATGTGGTATATCTGCATGCTGTCTATTGCAGTTACCTGTTTATTGCTGGGAAAAATACCCAACCAGAAGCAGCTTATGGGAGGATAGGGCTTATTTCAGGCCTACAGATTCCAGGGGAAGCATCAGTATAGTGGAAGGAGATGGCTCATTTCCATAGATCCATAGCAGAAAGATGCCACCAAACAGCCAACAAGCACGAGCAGCCAGAGCTCTAACTGGCTCTCTACACACTTTGGGTTGGACTAAGTGATCTGCTCCAAGTCACACCTTCTTCATCAGGCTGCTGGAGTCTTAAGTTGCAAGCTAATCAAAAATACCTCAGGCTACAGGAGACATACATTCACATTCAAACCATCACACTGTCGAGCTGTAATTGTTCAATTAAAAAATCGCCACATAGTCACACTTATCTACAGTACCTAACCTGAATCTACCCAAGGTACCTTACATATCCAGCAAGCATCTTGTAGACTAGACACTAGGATGGAAGGGGAGGGAGGGGAGGGCATCAAAGGGGTGGGAAACACAAATCTAGACCCAAACGGCAATGGTACCATAAAATTCTACTTACCAAAAGACAGACCAAATAGCTGATCCTTCACCAGGCCCTTACAGGGAATACCTGAACCACGAGACACTGGAGAGGGTAAGATCAAGACTAACCTTAATCTTCTACATCTTCCCTCTCTCCCTCTCCCCCTCCCTCTCTCTCTCTCTTCTCCCTGACTCTTGTATATTAGTTATCTTTTTCCTCATTTTCTTAGTGGACATATGTATTTTTACAAACATTTTATAAATGCATCTGGTGAAGACTAGAAGGGGGAAGGGTTGTAGGTGTGTAGAGGAAACAAAATGAAAAGCTATAGGCAGTGAGCAGCCACTGATATCTAGTATCCACAATTCATTTTTTTAAATGTTAAAATGCTTGTATAGATGTTAAATCATCATATGGTTTAGATGTTCTTCCTGAGGAAATGAAAACAGATTACTATACCTAAACATTGTATCTACTCCACTATACCCATTTAAGCCAAATTCTGCTTATTTTTGGTTAGCAGTCACTTAAACCCTGACTGGTGGTACTCTTTATACCAAAATCATAAACTTTAATAACAGCAATAACCTGCCATCTCAAATATGACTTTCTTCTGAATAACTCCAATCAATTTTATATTTGCTATCCTGTTTGTTCTCAGGCATCCCTGTTAAGACCTAAAAAAGAACAGGAAGTGTATTGATTGTGCTATAGAGAAAGTCTCAGTGAGGTTAAGTATTAGTTCAAGGTCACAGAGCTAGACTGTGGCAGACCTGTGATGGATATTGTTAAGGTAACTAAATAAAGTGGAGTTGAACCCAACCCAGTTATAACAAATGTGATTAAGGCCCACATCCCTGAAGCAGGGGGCCGGGACCTCCTTGCCACAGTCATGAAGTGTTTGCCCTGGGAGACCTCAATCTCTCTTTGTAAAAGTGCCTTCAATCAGCCAGTCAGACCTGGCGTCATTTACTTTCTTCCAGTTGTTGCCTTCCAGGTCTGCATGGAACTGGGTGCTTTGGCCAAGACAATGAGTAATTTCTTCCCTGATATTCTGACTTGAAGGAGTTCCTTGCCAATGAAGCATTTCTTCAAAAGAAATATCTGTTTTATAACGCTGAAGGTTACAAATTTTAGTGTGTGATAATTGTAAAATTACATTGTCAATTGAAAAGATATAAGGAAGTCATCATACTGGCTAATGCACACTGTCTTTTCTTTCACTTTATTTCACCCCTGCTGTCTGCATACATCTACATACACTTACCATTGCACGCACTTGCTTTGACCTAACAGTTAGCAGTATCTGCTTCTGCATGTCTGTGCTTCCGGTTACCACCCACAGTTTACCAACTCAATTGTTTATGCTTCTTGCCTTGCTTTTATTCCTTAAATTAAATTAATATCTTAATTTTATATTGTAATTAACTGAATTTTCTAGCACATAGTACAGATGCTTTGAAGATAAACTTGAGCAAAAATTTAGTTGGTGAAATGGAGCCTTTTTCTAATTATAAAAGGTTCAAAAAGCATTTTAGGGGATAGAGAGATGGCTCAGTGGTTAAAGGTACTTGCTTACAAAGCTTGGTTATCCAGGTTCAAATTCCCAGTAAAGCCAGATGCAGAAAGTGGCACATGCATCTGGAGTTCATTTGAAGTTGTGGGAGGCCCTGGCACATTCTTGTGCTCTCTCTTTCTCCTTACAAATAAATATTTTATATTTTTTTAAAAAACATTTTACTATAACTTCATTTATTAAAAGAACAAATTGCTTTTAGATCTGTGCTAAAAAACCAGCAAGAATTTTTCTCTAGGGTTGGAGAGATGGCTTAACTGTTAAGACACTTGCCTACAAAGCCAAAGGACTCAGATTTGATTCCCCAGTACCAATATAAAGCCATATGTACAAGGTGACCCATGTGTCTGGAGTTCGTTTTCAGTGGCTATAGGCCCTGGCATGCCCATTCTCTTTATCTATCTGCTTTTTTCTCTCTAACACTCTTAAATAAATAAATAAAATATTGTTTTTAAAAAAAAATGCCAAAGAAAATTCTCTCCATAAGAGTAAAGTAGCTTTCCAAGTTTTCTCAAGAGTATGTAAGGTACCCCACTAGATGCATCCTTCCTTCCTCTGTTGGGGTGTCAGGATGGACAAAAGAGAACTGAAGTATATGACGCTTACATGTGTGTGAGTATCAGGGCTGGTGTATCACCATGTACCAATTACAGCTATGCCATTTGGTAATTAGTGGAGAGACATAATCAGCAAAGTCACACTCAGTAATGTCAAGCAGTAAAGGGATAGTCTCACATTCTAACTTATCCTATAGGGAGCATATTTTGTCTGCTCATAGTTTATTTCCTCTACATTTCTACAACCTGCATCTCCTTAAAAATATCCAGGGAAATGTAGCATATGAAAAGGACTATTATGGTTCCAGGTCTAGTTTTAGTTTGTGCCTGATTCACTGAATCAGGACAACGGGGTCAAAAATACCCATTCAGCTTCTCTTGGAAAGCTATAAGAATAAAATAAAGTGATGAAAAAGTGCTTGCTATTTCATAAAGAACCACTTAAACACTTAGCACACATGGCACTGATTCCTGATTCACTGTATTCTAACTAGGAGTGCATTTGCTTCCTTCTTTTCAAACCCTAATAAATGTCAAGGTTATAAAGGTACAATACTATTTGTAAAGTTCAGTTTCAAGATAAACAGGGCAGCTGATTAGCATTAACCAGAACTGCAAGTTAATTTTCACCTAAGAAATACCTTGAGAACACCTATAAAGACATAGTGCACCATATCAAAGAAACATATCCTTTAAAATAATACCATACTGTACTGGTTTCTTGAGCACATGGAAAGGTTATTATTTTTGCAATCTTTTATAACACTGCTATCTTTAGTGATAGAGTATGTGTGGTATAAAAGTGAGTTTTCAACTCAGACATCCTATTGTCAAAATCATTCTACACACTAGCTCACTGACTATATATATATATATATGTGTGTGTGTGTGTGTGTGTGTGTGTGTGTGTTCTTTTGGTCTCAGTCTCTCTTTATTTTGGGAGGGAGGTGGGGGTTTTGAGGTAGGGTCTCACTCTAGCCCAGTTGACCTGGAGTTTCCTACCTAGTCTAAGGGCTGCCTTGAACTGAAGACAATCCTCCTACCTCTGTCTTCCAAGTGCTGTGATTAAAGGCATGTGCAACCATGCCTGGCTGTTTCTCAGTTTTTTGAGGTGTAACCTAAGGCATGAACATATTCACAGAAACAGTTATCACAGTATTGTACTCATAGGAAGGTGGTTCAAGTATTTGCTCTTAATACAGATGATAATGACAATTACCACTGCTAATAGTCAGACATTATTAGAGCATATTTGTGTATTCATAATTGTTATAATCTCCTTATTGCATAATGTGCTGTATAAGTATCAGGAGTTTCCAGAAGTGAGCAAACACATGCAAGGAAACATAACTTTGCTTTGAGTATACATGTTGTCTATAGTCATTTCCTACCTTTTTTATCCATTTAGTTACTGATAATAACTGTCCAGTGTCACAGAATTCTCAGAGATTTTCATTCATAGAAATCATTTTTGGGTCCTATATTTACAAACAAAAATATATCATTAAACTAATTATATTATAGTCTACACAACGGTTTTGAACTCAGTGTTTGCATTTGAATTTACAAGTGACAAATGCCACCCATTTCATGTTGGGCAAGCTTTATAGTTATAAGAAAGTATATATACTCTTAAAGTGAGCATGCTCACATCACTTATGTATCTCAGTGCATCATTTCTTAAAGTTGTCTATAGATCAGTATTCTATCCATTCTTTAGAAAATAAAAGGAACAAAATTGCTAACTGTCCAGATCTAGAAAATGTACATAATTGGTAAGCAATATAGGTATCTAAGAAAAAATTATCCTTGAGAAATTACAATCTACATAGTCATACACAAATTATGGGAGGCATATTTTAGCAGGTAGTCCTGCACTGTTGCTTTCAAGAAAAAAAAAGGTTACTTTTTTTTAATTTAGAAATTTGCCGCTTGCCCCTCTTTCTACCTGAAATGTTTGTCTATCCCAAAGCAACATCTATTTTCATTGAGTAAACTTTTGCCATTCTTGAACTTTTGGCTTACATATCCCTTCTTCTGGCAAACCTTCCCAGGATCTGTATGTGTAGATGGTGTTCTACTGTTAAACATCAATATAACATGTCATTTGATAAATGCATGAAGTCAACAATAAGAATTAACTTCATTTTTACATAAGGCAAGCAACTAAGCACAACAGACTGACTCCAAAGAGCACCCCACCCATATTTATATCCTCAGATACTTGAGTAGCCACTTACTCCAAGTTTTACTCAAACAGCATTTGATGAAAAGGGGAAGTATAACTGCTCTGAGAGTCAGACAGAAGTGCAAACTTGAGTCTATCCAACAAAATATGACATCTGATCTCAACCTCTGGAAACAGAAAGCCACTCAGTATCTTTAATTTCCTACTGTGCTGTTTACGATTGTCTCTGGTGGTTTCCAGCATACCTTCCTGGTTCTCTGCAGGTAGGAATTAAGAGTCACAAGAATGTTGCCAAGTATGGCACTGTCAGTTGCCTGGAGTGCCCACTTCATGTTTGTAAGTGTCCTCACAGAATAGAAGGTACGACAAGCTGCTTATGTTGTAAGCATCGGTGGAAGTCAGAGCTCGCTAGTAAAAAAAAAAAAAAAAAAAAAAAAAAAAATGAGAAAGCTTTGTAGTTTTCTAGACACCTATTTATATTATCAGCTTTAGTGGATCATTACTGAATAAGTTAGTTAGCTGTACTCCTGTTTAATAGGACACAGTAACTGCATTCAGCCTCCACAGTTCCTCTTAGCAATTACTTCTTCATGAAAAGCTGATTTCTGCATGAAACAATTAAGATCTCAGCATACAATGATATTATGCATAGATTCTTTGCACATTTTTTTTTTTTTTTTTTGGTTTTTCGAGGTAGGGTCTCACTCTAGCCCAGGCTGACCTGGAATTCACTATGGAGTCTCAGGGTGGCCTCGAGCTCTCAGAGATCCTCCTGCCTCTGCCTCCCAAGTGCTGGGATTAAAGGCATGTGCCACCATGCCCGGCTGTCTTTCCACATTTTTAAATTATATTTGTGAGTTAATATAAAGTAAAACAAGAAAGAATACAAAGATAAGCTGCTTATCATTACTTCAGAATATTTTTTCTAGCCACTGTTGCCTGTTGCTCTTAACCTGCTCTATAATATTCCATAAAACATGCAAAATCCTTCACACATCAACAGATGGAAGTAGGAAACTGAGTGAGGACTCACAGACAGGAATATATGGCTGTCCCCTCAGTGGGCCATCACCTAACATAAGTCTATTCAATTTACTAATTTCAGGTATCATTGGAAGGGCTAGCATTATAGGAAATGGGGAGGTATGATTAGGGAGGATACCTGAAAATACATTTAAAATCAGGTAAGCAAGCCTCCCCTAGGAATCAACTCTTACAAAAATAGTTAGGTCTTTGAAGTAAAAGACTGTATTTCCAGTGAATTTGACAGTATTTGATAGTATTTAAGTAGTAATGGAAGGAACACATCTTAGCTATACATAGTCAATAGTATAGTAGCATAAATGAGTATACCAGATAAAATACATTCACTTAGATACCTCTACTAATTAGAATGCTAAGTAATTACATTTGGAAAGAGAATGAGAAGACAGAGGAAAAAAAGTCACCCCAGGACAGATTAGCTAACTATGAAGTAAAGGCCAAATTTAGAAGACCTAAGGATGGGACTAGGGAGATTTCTCAGTGGTTAAAGGTACTTTCTTACAAAGTCTGATGGCCAAGGTTTAATTCTCCAGTCCATACATAAATCCAGATGTACAATATAGCACATATGTCTGGAGTTGATTGGCAGTGGCAGGAGGTCATGGCACCCACATTCATTCTCATTCTCTCTCTCTCTCTCTCTCTGTCTGTCTTTCTCTCTCTGTCTTTCTCTCTCTGTCTTTCTCTCTCTGTCTTTCTCTCTGTGTCTTTCTCTCTCTTGGAAATAATTTGTTTTCCATTAGAATAGCTGAGAAAGGGAATGAGTGTTAAACTAAGTAGATAATGGAATAATGGATACTAGAGAGTGGAAATGTCTACAAATTTTGTGATGCTCAAAACAGCACTGGCCTTAATGTGCAGTGCATTCATTCATTGGACAATTTGGTCTGCTTCTACTAGGTGCCAGACACTGTGAGTATTTAGAATTCATCAAGGATGTGAACTTTTAACAGGGAAACAAGGTAGATGAAATGTGCAGATGTGTAGGGACATACCCACAAAGATGGAGCCTGCCCACGTGAGATAGGGATCAATGCTCTCTGTACAATGGCTATGCAATATTTGAAGAAAGGCAATTTTTTCAAATTCACTCTTTAAATTAATGTACAAGACAATGAAATATGCATATTAGTAGGATATGTTCCCCCAGTGCCCATCCCTACCACCTTCTCATCCTCTTGATAGTTCTCTTTCTTTCTCCCAATTATCCCCACTTCTATTTTCATGAGAGATATATTCCATTAGATTCTCCTGATCTACCTTTTTTCTTTCAGATATATTCCTCCTCTCATACTCCTCTTTCTACTTTCATGTTCATATATATCCACATATAAGTAAAAAGCATGTGCTATTTTTCCTTCTGATTCTGAATTGTTTTCCTGTACATAATGCTTTTGAGCTCTATTGACTTCTTCAAATGTCATAATTTTATTGTTTTTTAATAGCTGAGTCAAATCTTTTGTTTATATGCACCACATTATCTGCATCTATTCATTGGTAGTCAATTAGGCTACTGTGAATAGTATGGCTATGAATGTGGACATACAAGTTAATCTATGGTGTAGTCACTGAGAATCCTTGAGAGATATACCTAGATGTGGTGGTCAAGATTGATGGTTCTTGACTATAAACTCAGGACTTGGTAGATGGAGGCCAAAGAATGGGTTCAAGGTCAATCTCTATTACATAGTAAGTTCTAGACCAGCTTGAGCTATATGTGATTGTGTCTGTACAGAAGAAAAAAATAATCAATGGAGAGATAGTATAAGTCATGTGTTAGATGTTTTTTAGTTTTGTTTTTATATTCTCATCAGCTATGTTATAAGATTTCCTTTCTTCCAGCAAACTCAATAACATGGGTAAATCAGGTAACAAATGTTACTTTCTCAAGCTGTTATTATTCCTTTGTGGCAAAAACTCAAAATCCTTTTTTCTAGCTTTTGAAATATAGTGCAGTACTTATCTACAAAACATCAGAGTCTTGAGAGTCTTATATGTAACTATAAGCTAGAATTTATAACTTTTACACACACACACATACACGCTAGCCCATGATACTAGCCAGTGTCATCCAAGTAGTAACTAGGCATGGCCCTGCTTAGCTTCTAAGACCAGATGAGAGTCAGGGTGGTATATCAATACACTCTTAATGTCTATAAGATAAAAATAGTTTTTACATTTCACATAAGACAACATGCAGACATTTTAGCTCTTGTCTTTTTTACTTAAAATATGAATTTCAGGTTCCAGCCATGTTGACACAAATGTCAGGATTCCATTTTCTATGGCTGAATAATATTCCATGTTATACCTGTAGTACATTGTCTTTATCAGCTCACCACCAGCTGATGGGCCCAGAGAGTTTCCACATTCATTTACTCTGAGTAATGTTGTGATGAACATGGGAGTGGGTGCTGATGTCTCTTCTACCTATTAATTTAATTTTATTCGGATTCTTTCCCAAGAGTAGAGTTGCTGGATGATAAGATATATACCTCTATACTATTTTTCATGAGAGCTATACTAATTTGTATTCCTGCCTGCAGTAATCAAGGGTTCTCTTTCTCCATATCCTCAATAGCACCAGTTATGCTTAGTCTTTTCACATGGTACCCATTCTTTCTGGGGTGAGGTGGCATCTCATAGTTTTGATTAGCATTTCAATGGTGATCGTTGATGTTGAGCATTTTTTCCTGTTCCCATGTATACACCCTCTATTGAGAAATATGCATTTATATCCATTGCCCATTTTTAAATTCAGTTGCTTTTTCATTTTGCTTTGGATTCTGCTCTTAAGTGTGTGTGTGTGTGTCTGTGTGTGTGTGTCTGTCTGTTACTTATATATTTGGTATATTAACCCCTTGTCAGATATATAATTGGCCCGTATGTTCTATAATTTTGTAGTTGTCTCTGCATTCATTTGCTGCTTCTTTTGCCATACAGAAGCTTTTTAGTTTGATGCGACCCTATTGTTTGATGTTTGCTTCTGTTTTTAATGCAAAAAGGGTCTTGTTCCAAAATAATTCAGTTTCATTCAAATATCCTGAATCATATCCCCTATGTTTTTTCTTGTACTTTGTTTATTATCCTTTTAAATTGATCTTGTTACTGAGGAGAGATAGGAGTATAACTCCATTCTTCTACATATGGATACCTATTTTCTCCAAACCATTCACTGCAAACTCAATGAGAGAGGGTTTTTGAAAGTTGTAACGTATGATCTGGAAAATTAAACAACAAAACCTATGACCGGTCGAGACCCTATTAGGTAAAGACTTGGTAAAAAGTGCTCATCTAATGACTGTTGAAACATACGTGGACATTTCCTGGCTAAAAAAGGGGTAAGGATAGGCTGAAGAGATGGCTCAGGATTAAAGGTGCTTGCTTGCAAAGCCTGACAGCCTGGGTTTAACTCCTAAGTACTCAAGTAAAGCCTGATACACAAAGTGGTACATTCATCTTGAGTTTGTTTCTAATGGCAAGAGACCCTGGCACTCCCATGTTCTCCCCTCCACCTTTCTTTCTCTTCACTCTTTTTCTCTGCTTTTCTTTGCTCACAAATAAATAAATAAAAATATTTTTAAGATAGGGTAAGGAAAGATATACAGGCAAGTAAGTCACTAGAATTTAGAAAAGATATGAGATGTTCAAATCTTTAAAAAACAGAAAATGAAATCAGTTGTGATTTCTTGGTATGCTTTCTCTATTTAATTTAGGTATACAATCCTAGTGATTCTACCTGTACCATAATCAGATGTTTCTGAGAACCCACAATGTCCTGTGAAAAGGTATGTGTTCAGAGGCACCTCTTTATTACCCTCACATAACTGTATACCCAGAAAAGGCTCATAAAGCAAGGAGGCTGGGGTCCAATGGACTTTGACTT
Source organism: Dipus sagitta (assembly GCA_036346955.1). Classification (NCBI taxonomy): domain Eukaryota; kingdom Metazoa; phylum Chordata; class Mammalia; order Rodentia; family Dipodidae; genus Dipus; species Dipus sagitta. Next base: position 60,889,904 of record CM070782.1, read on the forward strand.
AAGCCTCAGAGGGACCTGAACAAATGGTGAACAAGACATTGAACTTGATGTGAGATTTACGTTCCTCTGATTGGCTTTCTTATGTTAACCCTCTAAATCAATAACTCAATATAATCAGAATGTAAAATAATTAAGAGTTGAGTAATAGAATGGACAGGACAGGCACTATTAGGAGCTGGAATCATTTTATTAAGATGGGTTTACTTGCTTACTTAATCATGAGTGCTAAACCCCTCACATTTACCTTGTGAACCATAAAAAGTTATGCAAAAGTTTGTAAATAAAATAGTTTTCTCTATTTTCAAAATTCCGAAAATTACATAAGTGAACCAAAAATAATTTTCTTTCTCATTTATGGAAGCCAGATGTCAGAAATTGAGATACCTCACAGCTTCAAGGTTTCACTCCTTGGAGGCATGAGGGGGGCTTGCTCTCTTGCACCTCTATGAGCTTTGTGGGTGAACTCCTCCTTGACCTCAGTAAACACCACTCCACTCTCTGTGGCTCAGTCATAATGTTCTCCTGCTCTTTTTCTATTTGTATTGTATATCCCCAACCATTAGAGTTAGCAGCTTCCTGGAGAACAGAGTATGTAGTCTGTGTCTCAAAATCCTTAATTATTGTTTCAGAGATTTTTTTCTGAAATAAAATAATATTCAAAATTTCAGGAACTAGTGCATGTACATATCTTCTGAGATGCATAATTTAATCTGCAATTGCATCATAAGCAACTTAAAATAGTTGCTAGAAATTACATAGCTTTAAAAAATCTTATGAAATAAAATGTTAGTACTATGTTCCAGAAGAGAGTCCATATTTTGTCTTACATGTATTCTATTTTTTAATCATATATAAAATTATGAATATAAAAGTGGGTGTGAAATAAGCATATGCATTCACTTTTAGGAAAATTTCAAGTTACCAAGTTTTAAGAGCTCATCAAATACCATAAGAATAAGAAAATCTAGTAAATCTATCACTCTTATTAATCAACCATTTCTAAAATCTTCCATAGAAATCAGGGTTCATTCTCTCTGATTTCCTCTTTATGCAGTGGTTTGAATAAACACATGAATAAAAATATAATTATTTCCTTTAGTATGATTGGTGACAATTCATTTTGCATTACAGATCTTTTAGAATGTGGTTTTCCGTATTTAGCACACAGGAAGTTTTGTGGGTCTTATGTTGTTTTGTTCTTTGCACACTATTTTATGTGTCCTATAAATTATAGTCTCCTGATGTCTTTGAGTTACTGTGGGGTGGCTTTGGGAGAATTTTAGCCAGCATATGCAAACTCACTTGTGACATACATGTACACACGCGCGCGCACGCGCACACACACACACACACACACACCCCTTTGTCCATGGACTGGATTACATCTCCCCTTCCATTTTTGGGCTATTCCTGGTGAGGAAAGGGGACAGATGGCCTCAAATCATGTCCTTTAGAAGCCTCTATTCATGCAGGGAGAAGTTAACATTTGTTCAGATCCTTCACTTTAAGAGTCAAAGTTTGTAGTGTCTGGAATTTCAGTGAAATTCATCACCAGGACCATGTTTTCCATGAGAACCTGGAGACCCAGACTTGCAAGCAACCCAGAACCACCCTGGTCCCCAGGACTAGCAGCTGCAGCGCGCCCTTCAGGCTTCCTCTCTGTATGCCTGGAGGAGACACACTGAGGTGATAGAGCTGGCCTACGCATAAGGAGAAGGCCTGAAGCTTCGAGTTTTAAATCCTGTCCTAGCTGTTATCTTACTTGCTCACTAGACTATCCACAGATAGATGGAACAATAGCTGAATCAATAGATAAAAGGCACAAAGGTTTTATTGACAAATTACTGTAATTGTTTAAAATGGTAATCTAGATCACATTGAGACACAAGCCTAGTTCAATAAGATATTGTTACTATTACTTCCAAAATATATAGCTATATAAGATTTGAATCTCATAAATTATTGAGTCAAAGACTATATGACTAAGTGAGCATGAGCCTAGGAACCTTGTATGTATGCCTTAAAAACAGCTCTCATTTCACTTAACACTAACAAATGTCTATCTGAACTCCATAAGTGCTATCTAGGAAAAATGCTCACTTTTATATAATCTTCTGCCTACTTCTTTAAACAAATAGACAAACTGCATACCATAAATATGATCACATTATAAGAGAAGTATTACTGAAAAGACCAAAATAATGATTTAAATAGCTGTTTATCAATAGCACACTTCAGCACACAAGGTACATACTGTAATTCCTAAGAATAAACTAGTAATCTGTTTTGTGTTTAAAAAAAAAAAAGAAATGGCATTCTAAGATACAGCTGCATAGACTCTATGATGAATATTCAACATATGAGAAACTGACAAATTTATCTTTACTCCATCATTAAGCATTTTTGTGACAAGCTGGGTATTCATCCATTAAGGGCCTTTTTGTGTGTGTGTTCTTTCTGTCTAATGCTTGCTCATGCCCTCTCCTGACATCCTGCAAGACTAGTCTTTTCTTTTTGTCTTGCCTCCAAATTTCTGATTACCCGTATTGTCAAAAAAAAAAAAACTGGCACTCTGAGAATTCTTTTCAAAGACAAAAAGACAAAAACCTTGGTCAAAACTTTTATTCCATGATCAAAAGCATGATCAAAAATCCTCTCCTTTAGCCCACCCAAGAATGAGTATAAATGAAAATTTTTATTGGCAAATATGTATTGAACCACTTTTACTCATGAAGAATGTTTCTTTTTTTATGCTTTAAGATTGTTCCTGTTTCAGATAAGTCCTTATTTTATAAGGCTACAACTTTAGATATTTCATCTTCTCAAACTAATTATTATTTTTATTTTTCCTTGTAGTACTAAGAATTGAACCTAGGGCATCACACATTGGAGGCAAGTATTCACCACCAAGCCATACATCTCTAGCCTTTTTAAATCTTATTATTATTTTTTAATTTGAGGTAGGGTCTCACTAAGTTGCCCAGACTAACCTTGAACTTGAGGTCCTCTTACCTCAGTCTTATAAATACCTGTGTTGATAAGATTTTGACAACATATTAGCCTTTACATACAGCTATGATTACTGTATGCAGAACAAAATATTTGACTATGGACACTTCATCAAGTCTTTTGTAACTCCCTAAAATGATGTTCACTTAAAATCTCATTGAGAAAAATCTCCAAAATACAATGCTCATACTAATCTAGAAAATAACATGAGTAAGAGGACCAAACTTTGGTCCTAAGAATCTGTAATAAAGTATTTAAATTTTATTTTTATTTTTATTCATTTATTTGAGAGAGAACAAGGCAGAGAGAGAATGGGCATGCCAGGTCCTCCAGCTGCTGCAAACAAACTCCTGACGCATTCATCACCTTGTGCATCTGGCTTACATGGGTCCTAGGAAATCAAACCTGGGTCCTTAGGCTGTGCAGTCAAGTGCCTTAACTGCTAAAGCCATCTTGCCAGCCTGAATCCCTAATATGTTATATGCCTGCATTTGCAGAGAATCTTACTATGAGATTTTATTTATAAGTTGCTGGATCTTGGCAAGCCTGTACACCAGAAGATTTCATAGTTCCTTTCTAAACATTCCCTATGTGGAAAATAACTCCAAATGAGAGTGCATCAGCACTGGAATGGCTCCTTATGCATTCAGTACCTTTCTTATGAATTTCACTGCCCTGGAGTTCACAGCCAAATATCAATCCACATTTTCAATATTTATAAGCTAAAGGGTTAAACCCAAGAGTTACCAGTAATCTGCTAATCCAATCACTCACTGGCATCTCCAATGATGATACCTGCCAAGTGGCATCCTCAAGACTTCATGCAGTCTGGCAGCTACTTTAGTCTTAGGATTGCCAGATGCCTCACTTATACTATTACCTCTTTCCCTTGATAGACTTTCTCTAGAAGGTGCCTTGTTTGCCACTTGTCAGTGTATAAACAGCTGAGCTCAAAATTATACTTGCATAGTGATCATATGAAAGTCAAACAGGAAATAGCGTTGCCTACTAACACAAATAGCAGTGACTGGTAAACAAGATAGATAAATATCAGAAATGCATGTTTGTCTGAACAAAGATGAGTAAGGAATGGTACATATTTGCCATTAGTGCCCAGCAACAGAACAGCCTCCTTCGTTTAATACCCTGTAGCTCCTGCTTACTTTGTTCACATAAAACAGTGGTCTAAAGTAAAATGGTTTTTCAAACAATACCGGTTTTCTATTGAGAATTGACACAAAAAGAATTGATATGAAAATATTTCTATTCATAGAAAAAATATGTGTCAGACACATTTTACAAGTAATCAGAATTTTATTTGTAAGATGCTACCATAGGATTGTAGGGTCAAACAAGTCTACTTACCTGAAAAGACAGTTTTCTATATTAAAATACCTTTTCAATCAATCTTTAGTTAATAATACTATACCAGAGTTGGAACTATGAAACTTGTATACCTGAAAGTGTCCTATGAAACATTTACTGAGTCTTTATGTTAACACACTATTGAAGAATTTTTGAAAACTACTTTACTGCTTCATTACATTAAAGTCAAAAGATCTCAAAATTGAAATCTATGATTTAGGCTTCTCATATATAGATCTCTGCTTCATTTTTTTCCTGGCTGGAAACTGAAGTGAGCACCTGACTCTTGGCATGTGTATTCATGTCCAAATTGGGAAAGTGGTTTTGATTATTCAGTAATAAGATGCCGCTGTGACGACAAGTTATCATCAGAAAACATCTGCCACAGGAAGACTCCTCTTCTCCGAGTTCTAGAAATGCAGCTCATTGCCAGAATCAGGAAAGTCGCAGCAACAAGGGGATGCTTTCATGTTCTATTTCAGCTGACATTCATCTGTAAAACTAACGTCCTAGTCCACTCTCAAAACCACACATGGTCGATAAACAAAGAAATATAACATGAAGGTAAGATTTCTGAGTGGCTGATGATGATGAACACTGTGATACAGATCCAAGAAAGATGCTAGAAATGGCCACTATCTGTGTCAGCTCTGTCTTGGTGTGTCTTTCTGTCCATCCCTCCATCTAAGTGTGTGTGTTCCGACTCTTTCCCCTCTCCTCCCCCTTTCCCTCCTCCTTCCTTCTACCTCTGTTTTCCCTACCCATCTCCCTCCTTATTATGTACCAAATGCTTTCATATAGGATGTTTTTATTCCTCACAATTTGATAGTTAATCTATGTATTAATTATTGGTGTTGCTTATAAATATTTCAATATATCAATATCCTACTATAATTTCATACCTCCTAAATCATATAAGAATAAAAAATGAAGTGTATTAAAGATGTTATGGACTCAAAACTGGAAGTCAAAAAGTAAGTGGTGGGCTAGAGAGATCACTTAGAATTTAGGGCACTTGGCTAAAAAACCTAAGGTTCAATTCCATAGAACCCATGTAAGCCAGAAGCACATGGTGGCACATGCATCTGGAGTTCATCTGCAGTAGCTATAGGCCCTGGAATTCCTATTCTTTCTCTTTCTCTCCCTCCCTCTCTCTCTCTCTCTCTCTCTCTCTCTCTCACACACACACACACACATAAATAAATAAATATTTTTAAAAGTATATGGTAAAATTCAAACTTATGGTAAAGCATCACTTTTAAACGTCACCTACTATTTTCTCCTACTTAGAACAGAGTTCTGTGGTTTATATGTTATGTTTGAGATCTAGTTTAGATTGAAGCAGGAAACTAGAGAAGAGGGCAGACACACATTGAATATAAAGGAGGAAGTTGATTACAAGTGGAGATGTGGTGATAGAAGGAAAAAGACCCTTCCAGATCCTTGTCTTTCCACCCAAAGAATGGAGAGGACAGACAGACAGACAAGCATGAACCAATGTGGAGGATTTTGTGTGGGAGTACAACTTGAACAGAGCCCTAAACTCAGCTCTCAGTGGCAGCAGTTACCCACTGAGAGGTGAAAATGACAACTTTGACTCTTGGTGGCAGCAGGTCACCCACCAAGGAGACATTGCAAAGGTGATTACAGCTTTTAATCTTTGCCAGGCTTCAGGATATACCACTCAAGAGAAGCTATCATCCAGAATTGTATGTCTAAGCTCTTTCAGACCTCAGAATTATAGCTAAATGAGACTGGTGCAGAAAATGTGGCCACCAGAGTAGAGTTGGGTCCCCTGTAAAGCAGGAGCAAGGAGCAGTGGGTCTTATCTGAGGCGGAAGAAAGTCTGGGCACTGAAAGCTTGGTCAGTACAGGTCTGGACAACATGTTTGGTCCTGCTGAGGGAGGGCAGGCCAGCACTCCAAGCACTGACATCTTTGGGGACTCTCCCTATGGTAGGCTGAATACAAGTAGCTCTGAGACCTGCACTTGAGTGTCTTCTCTCTTCCCTGTCCAGCAGGCCCTCCCTCTGTAGGGTTTAAATACACACAGGCCCTGATGGCTCATGAAAATAAGTTCAAAGTCCAGAGGGCCTGGCTATGAACAAAAGTTTCTGCATAGTGCTTCCAACTGTCACCATGGCATTTGCCAAAAAGTGAAGCTCCCTTCCAGAGAAGTGGCAGTGAGGGCTTCTGGAGGCACTTCTATTCACTGAAGGTGCATGGGCCCTTCACTTGGCTCCTGCGTTCCATTTTCCCTGTGGGGCCCAACCAGAGGTCTGCACTCAGCTCTCAGAACGGAAGGAAGCCCAACAGCTCCTAGTTTGCACCTAAGGATTTTTTTGCACCTGTCACTCAATGTGGGTGGGTTGAGTGAGCTTCTCCCTCTCAATAGTGACCATTCAGACTAAGAAAACAGTAAGCCATCTCAACAACTCTTGAGAAGCTGTAACAGTGACCAATATCTCAGGAGTAGCTGTAAACATTACTAATGTATACACCTATCAAAAATTATATGGCACCTAATTCGCATGTAAAATCTTACTTTTCTTTTTTTTTTTTTTTTTTTTTCTTTTTTTTTTTGGTTTTTCAAGGTAGGGTCTCACTCGAGCCCAGGCTGACCTGAAATTCACTATGGAGTCTCAGGGTTTCCTCGAACTCATGGTGATCCTCCTACCTCTGCCTCCCAAGTGCGGGGATTAAAGGCGTGCGCCACCACACCCGGCTTAAATCTTACTTTTCTATGCATCAGCTGAAAGATGCTTTTTAATTGTTAACAAGCCATATATTACAGTGTTAATTTATCATGTTCCATCACTAACAAGTGAAATTACATAGAAATTAGTGATTATAAGCTTAAAAACTATCATCTGAAAATAAAGCCAAGGTTATAGTCTTAGAAATTTATGAATAATAATGCATTAAGTAATATAAGTCCTAAATTAAATAATGCATGAACCTTGTGTGTCTGTATGTCATATAGTTAAATCTTTGTGCATTTGTACTAATAAACACACTTTGCATCATGGGTTATTCTTAAAATATAAAGAAAAAAGAAATATTAATATCTTTGTGTTTATCTGGACTAATTTTAAAAAAAGTTGATGTCAAGAAAGTATCCAGTCTGATTAATGACCCCAAATCAATGACACTGGACAGAATCTAAGGTAAAATAATAATAGTAACATAATAAGCAGAAAAAAATCAAGAAAGGTGGAATAAAAGGCCTCAAAAATGTGGAAGAAGAAAAGGAATGGTGTGCTGCAGAAAAGGAAGATTCATGTTAGGAAAAATTCCTATCACATAAAAGAAGATACGTAAAGAGAGACTGGGAAGAAAGTGGGAATATCCAATGTTAGGCCAGAAGAAAAGAGCCTAAAATCAAGCAGTCCTTAAAGGCAAACTCAGAGCTCTTAAAAATCTGACCTACCAAGAAAAAAATTATTACACATCCAACCCAAGGACCAGCATTCAGATCTCTTCTGGTAAATAGAAATTACTATACATAATTCTCTACCCAACAAAAAAATACTGCATTTCTGTTAAACAACAACAACAAAAAACTATGAAAATATAAATGTGATTGATTTGGACTTAGGAACAATCAAAATAAAAAAAATAAGAACACTGAATTCTTACAATACTATGAAATGATGGGCACGCAAATAAATTTGCCCTATGTATTTGAAATTGGTCTGTAAAATTGGAAGATGATTAAAGCATTTTCCTTAATCTTTCCCCAACTACATCTTTCCTTCCCTACTGTCCTTTGTGTGGAGGACAAAGCCCATCAAGATTCATACCTACAACACAAACACAGCCATAGCCATCAGCTTCCTCTATGTCCCAACCCAACTGGAGATCCATCATTTCAAACGGCAATTCAATAGGAAATCAATATTTTGAAAGGAAGATTGCCTCAGCTAGTGTTGTGTGGATTGGAGGTACAGCCTGTGAATTCGAGAAAGCAGCTCCATTTGTATCTGCTGCTCATTCTCACAGGATTGATTGCCCGGAACTTCTCTGAGAGGAGGTGGGTGAGCTATTCATTTCCTCCTCTCCTTTCGACCTTTTTGTCCTCTATTCTGGATCTAATAACAATAGTCCTAAATTGTAAATAGCAGCAGGAGACAAACATTGTGCCCCACTCAAAATGCTAAAAAACCACTTCAGCTTTGTTTGGTGATCTTTCTAGCCAATATCTCCTTTTTTTTTTTTTTCATATTTCGTGTTGCTAACAGCAGCTCAGTGATGGCACATCATTGAGAGCTACACTAATGCCCCAGCTCACGAAGCTCTTTTGAACATTGTGCTCAAGCACAATCCAAAAACATTAAACACTTGAATCTTAAGAATGTTGCTTGCACTCAATATTGCTTCTTTTAGATGCTGTTTTCTGACCATGTGTAATGTGTGATATTCAAAGGGAACAAATTCAAATTCAGAAGGAAAGTGGAAGCAATATGACCTCGGCATGCCATCCTCCCAAAGCTAATCATAAGTGTGTTTTGATCTATTTCTTGTAATGTCTTTTTGTTTACATAGCTAATATCATACTGAGAACAGAATATTATATGCCATTTGTAAAACATATAAAACACAATACTCTCCATACCTGTGGCCACTGATCATCAATGCTATATTTCAGTGTTATGCATGATTCACTTTTCACAAATACCATAATTTTATCGCCTTAGTACTACTGATTGTGCAGTTATATTCAATATAGTATCTTGTTTTTCAACATAACTCAGATAAAACCCTGGCATGTACCTCTGACACATGTTGATAAATCTCTTTCTAACAGAGTTCAGTAATATTTTTCTTAAACACATATTTTTCAAATAAATCTTTTTGCATCTACTCCTGATATAATTCCCCAGAACTGTCTAGATAGCTTTATGCCAGTTTATGAAATCACTTTTATCTAAGTGAAGTTAGAATGGAGGATGGTCCTACATGACTGTGGAAGTCAGCCAAAGAGCAAAGTGACAATCATTTGATTCATAAAATTTGTTTTATAGCATATGAGCTGTCAAACTCCTTAAGACCAAGGACAAAGAGTGACTCCACAAAAGGGCAACATTATCCACCCCAAGTATGGTGAAAAGCAAACCAAAAGGAGAGAGAAAGAAGATATGGGAAATAAGTAACTGCATCTGCTATAATGAATACTTCAGTCTCAGTCCCATGAGAAAGAAAAACAGCTCTACCTATTACACGAATCAGTCTCACCTCATTTTACCACAGCATATGCGCTTTTATTTGATCATGTTTCTACTTTTAAGGAAGGGCTTGATGTTGTTATGTGGAAGGAATGAGGACATGAAAGTCAAGGGTTCAAGTTTTGGCTCTTGAAAACTTTGTGGCCTTGGACCAGTCAGCTAACTCCTTTGAATAACAATGTCCTCAGAAAACTGCTCAATGGGAAAATGAATCCCTACAAGTGCCGGTAGCATTTTCATATTCTGAGCTTCTCTATCATGATTTGTCTGTTGCAGGACAGAAAAAGAAGTATATACCTCTCTTGTACTCATTTTTCTTACACTTATACTCACATGCTTATTTTCCTTACATGTATATATGTTTTATACTCATAAAATTAAAGATATTTATTATCAAGGGTTGAGAATAGCATATATAATAAAAATTAATACAAATTAGTTTTTGAATGGATTTTTGAGCACACAGTATAGATATTTGTTCTATCAGTTGAAACATTGCCCATTTGTATAACCAGGGTACTCAATAAGGAAAGGTGTTCTCTAGGTTTCTAAAAGCTCCATACTGCTAATCAGGGCTCAAAGCACAGGCTTATAGTACTGCTTTGCAAACTTCTGTCGAGGCTTACAAACAAGTCAGGAAATCAATCATTTGAGTCTAGATCAGTACTGAAATACACTTCAATTAGTAAGTTCAATATGTGATTCCTTGGGCTAGTATAAAAACACATTTCTCATACAGATTTTCTAGCAAATCATTTGAAAAATGCTATTTTAGATAAAAGCTGCAGAGAATTCCAGGAAAAAATATGCTTATGTAAGGTGAGTGGTCCAGAATTATGGATGTGCCTGAGTGAGACACAGGAAATAGCTCGGAGAGACTTAGCAGAGGTGAGCTACATGCATTCAGTTCTTGACCCTGCACCCTTAAATGGAAGTAGACTTGACAGCCTGAGAAGTCCATAGAAATGACCAAATTCAGTCAGAGTATAGAAGTCATTACAGGGCTAGTACCTGACAATCTGTATCAGTCGAGGTTCTATACTGCAATAAAAACAATAGAATAAGTATGTACTTAAGAGGATATTTATTGGATCAGTTTTCAAGGTACGGGCCAGGAAGTCCAACAACAGCCATCTACAAACTGAAGAATCAGAGAATCCCATAGTTCCTCAGTCTATGAGGCTGGATGCAAGGTGGAGAGTCAAAGAACCCAGTAACTCCAATTTTTCTTAGTTTCACCCTGGGCCCTTTTAAGGTATGATGGGGTGGCTCTCTCCTTAGGATCTACATCTATCTGAAAAAGAGAAGCAGATTCTCCAATGGAGAGTAAGTAAGAAAAATTGGAGAAACAAGCAAGGGGGCTGTTTTCCTGATGAACCGGATACCAGCACAAGGGGGAAGGAGATCAGCACAGAGAAAAATCATCTCCTACCAAATCAGAGAGCCAGAGCCTCAGAGGCCCCCAACACCTCATCACTGAAGCAGACCAAAAATGAACCCAACATGGCTCAGGGAAATTTTGCGGAAGAGGGGGCAGGAAAGAATGTCAGAGTCACATGTTGGGTCAGGATATGCAGAGACATTTAGCTTACCCATAACTGTGGGCTAACTCCACAATGCATGACCCGTATACCTCAACAAGGAGGGGCCAAGGGGAGGGGGTAGGTCACGGATGAGCCTAATAATGGTACCAAACTGACTGTATTTGCTGAATACAGAACTTACTAATAAAGAAAAAAGAAAAGGAAAAAAAAAGAACCCAGTAACTGCCCAGTACACAGGCTGAATACGAGCTATCCAATGTCCCCAGAGGAAAGCCAAATAGTAAACACATGTATGAATAAGCAGCAATTGGAACCAGGCACAAGCCCTGTATCAGCATGTGGCATAGGCAGTCACAAATAAAAAAATCCCATATTCTCCTAGAGCTTTCTTATATATAGTTAGTTCCCCGTTGAAAGGTATACTTGGGGCTGGAGAGATGACTTAGCGGTTAAGACACTTGCCTGCAAAATCAAAGGACCCAGGCTTGATGCCCTGGGACCAACGTTAGCCAGATGCACAAGGAGGCACTTGCATCTGGAGTTTGTTTGCAGTGGCTGCAGGCCCTGGCACACCCATTCTCTCCCTCTGTCTCTCTCTCTCTCCCCCTCTTTCTCTGTCAAATAAATAAATAAATATTTTTAAAAAAAATAAAGGTACACTAGTTCTGGAGGAAGTGCATTCTTGTATTATTAATCCTTTCTAGAAATGCCCTCAGAGATCCACACAAGAACTTAACCATCACAAACCCATGCCTTATCAACTTGACATCAAACCTCATCTCTTTACATACAGCTGACTCTCCAAATAAAGACATTAACAAGGTCATACTTTGCCTAAGATGTTATGACCATACCAAGAACAGCTGGAAATACTATTCTCCCCCCCCACACACACACCCTAATATATGGCAAAGTTCCTTAAGGAATGCTTAGTCTTGATTTTTCAATATTTTAAATATAGGTTTAACAATACTTAACTACTGATATTCCCTAAATCTGTATTAATTAAAGAGTAGAGAAATACAGGAAAGAAAAACAAAGGTATTTTAATAGTTGTGTACATATGCATAAACGTCCTTAATAAATAGGGCAGAAACACTCATGACAATTACAATCATCATTTCTATTAACTGGTCCCATGGCCTTTGTAGGTACTTATAAGTACCTTCTTCTCCTACTCATTCTGCATTGCTTCTACCATCTTCAAGCACTTTAGCAGGGCCTGGTTTTTTTTTGTTGTTGTTGTTGTTTGTTTGTTTAACCTATGGGTAAGCCACACCTTCATTGCTGAAAGGTATGGACCATTCATTAACCTGCCTTGTTTGTTGTAGTTTCCCATTTACCTTGGTGACAGGCCATCATAACATTAAGAGGTACCCTAAATGATCTCCTGTACTCCAGATACACTGGTCCTTACTTCCATTATAGAGGAACAACCAAATTTCACCCTAGTATTCAGGATCATTCACCCCTACCAGCATGGTACCACCTTTCTTAGCCTGTTGAGCTAAAGACATCAGGAGCCCAAGGGGGCCAGGGGGCAATCTTAGTTTCCAGCTCAATGAGATGTTTTTGTGCTCCTAGGAAAAGCACACCTCACACTGGAACTAAGATTTCTAAGCCAGGAGAGCCTAAGGTTACATGAACAGGAAGCAAGATTTGGTTCGCGGATTACTGGAGAGATGAAGAATGGCACCATTCTCATTTCCAACACTTGACTCATGAACCCTGAGTCCTGGCAAGAGGAGAAGCAGTACCATATGTTGGACAGCAATTCAGATATGGACAGCCTTCCGGAGAACTCTGCTTCAGCCCTGCCAGCTATTGCCACCCAGTGGCAATGTAACTGTTTCTTTTTTTTTGTTTTAATTTTTTGTTCATTAAATTTTTTTTGTTTTTTTTAATTATTTATTTGATAGTGACGGACAGGGGGGGGGGGAGAGAATGGGCGCGCCAGGGCTTCCAGCCACTGCAAACGAACTCCAGACGCCTGCACCCCCTTGTGCATCTGGCTAACGGTGGGTCCTGGAGAATCGAGCTTCGAACCGGGGTCCTTAGGCTTCACAGGCAAGCATTTAACCACTAAGCCATCTCTCCAGCCCTCATTTTTATTTATTTATTTTGAGAGTGACAGACAGACATAGAAAGAGGCAGAGAGAGAGAGAGAGAGAGAGAGAGAGAGAGAATTGGGCACACCAAGGCCTCCAGCCGCTACAAACGAACTCCAAACATGTGTGCCCCCTTGTGTATCTGGCTAACGTGGGTCCTAGGGGAATCAAGCCTCAAACCAGGGTCCTTAGGCTTCACAGGCAAGCACTTAACTGCTAAGACATCTCCCCATCCCTGTAACTACTTCTTTAAACATCATTCCACCATTCTATTAAGCCAGCTGCTTCAATGGTGGGTAATATGGTAAACCTAGTTTAAGTCCATGAACATGATCCCACTGCCACCCTTCTTTGACTACATAAACTCCTTAGTCAAAAGCACTGCTATGTGGATTAATATGATGGTGGATAGGGCATTCTGTAAGTCTATGGATCGTACTTTTAGCAGAATCAATAAGTGCAGGAAAGGCAAATCCATACCCAGAATAAGTATCTATCCCAGTAAACTCAAAACCCTGCCCTTTCCACAATGGAAGTGGTCCAGCATAGTCAATCTGACACCAGACTGTTGGCTTGTCACTCTGGGGAATGGTTCCACATCCAGGACTCAGTGTTGGTCTCTGCTGCTAGTAGACTTGGCACTCAGCAATAGCTCTAGCCAGGTCAGGCTTGGTGAGTAGAAGACTGAGCTATTGTACCGTGCATGACTTCTATCACTACCACCATGGTTACTTCATTCACGGTCCCATTAGGAATGGCAAGGATGGCTGGCTGGGGATAGTTTGGCTCTTCAGATCTCACATAAGCCAGACGCACAAGGTGGCACATGCATCTGTATTGCTCACGTTTCTGCAAACATTCAAAAGTTTTATCTATGTAGTAACTAAGTACCTTTCTTCTCAGAAGAGGTGGACAGGGGACATCAAATATATATCTCCTTTGAATAGTTCTTCAATTATTTCAGGACTAAAATAGGATAAAACATGCAGTTACATAGTTCATACCATGGACTATCAGTGCTATAGGGAAAGTCTTCCGTGGCACTAGAGTTGGAAACCAGCTCCAAATAATAGCCATGCCTTTCTGTGTCTCCAGAACCACTCTTGGTATACAGTCTGTATCAGTCAGGGTTCTCTAGAGGAACAGAACTCATAGAATGCATATACAATAAAATGTATTTTTTTTTAAGATTCGTCTACAAGAATCAGGGTATGCAGTCTAAAAATGGCTATCTGTGAGTCGAAGGACATAGTACCTATTCACTCCATGGGGCTGAATGCAGGATAAAGGCTTGGGGAGCTACACAGCTGCTCAGTCAACAAGGCTGGATGCAGCTGGGTTGCAATGTCTCAAGAGGATATCCAAAAGGTAGAAGCATGTATGAGTAAATGGCAAGCAAATCCAGACACAAAGCACCAGTGAGGAGCGTGGGCAGCCACAGGAAAGAGAAAAGCCACTTCTGGAGCCTTCTTAAGTACAACTCCTCACCAGAAAAGTCACCATGCTGGAGGAACGACTTCCTCACTCAGTTGTTCCTTTCTGGAAATGTCTTCACAGACCTTCCCAAGAAGTGTATCTCTCACTGGATTCCTCATCTGATCAATTCGACAACAGAACTTAACTACTTTAGTTAGGCTTAGTGTGTAAAGTTCTTGGCTTTCAATCTTGAAGATCTGAATTTAGATCCCCAGCACCAAAGTAAAAAGAAAAAAAAAAAAAAAAACTGGACATTGTGTTGTATGTAATCCTAGTGCTGGGTGGGGAGGCAGAGACAGGAGAATCTGTGAGGCTTGCTGGCTAGATATGTTATCCAAATCAAAGAGCTCTATATTTAGTAAGAGATATTGTCTCAAGAAAACAAGGTGGAGTATGATAGAAAAAGATACTTGAATTCAACCTCTGGCTCCCACCATGCATGCACACACATACAAACATGCTTGTGCACATAAATATCATACACACAGAGACACAGAATGAAATGATAAAAAAATAATAAAATTTCTACAGCAGAGAGAGAAAGAGACAGAAAAAAAGAGAAAGAAGGAAAAAGAGTAAAGGAAAGAGGAAGAGAAAGAAGAAAAGGGAGAAAGGGAGGGAGAGAGGAAGAGAAAGTTCCATTCCATATATGGGTTTCCATAAAGATGCCACCTAGAAATGTGATGCTTACAAAGAGTCAACCTCTGCTCTGGGAATACACTACAACAGGGCAAGTCTAAACAGAGAAGTGTCTTGAGACTCATTACTGATTTATTGTCCTTCTCAGAGTCATATAGGATGTGCAGAGGGTCCTACTCCACGAGACACAGAGGATAGGTTTAATATTCAGCATTCCTGAAGGACAGTGATGAAGAGACAAGACACCCATGGAACAGCATGTGTTCTCAGAGCAAGCCCTGAACTATGCTCACATGGGAAGATATGATGTCAGGTTATACCAGCTCAAGCACAGCAGGTAACCCACACACCAGACCCCTCCAGCCTACATGAGGAAGATACAGAAATATCAGGTCCTAGAACACCCCAGTAAAGGGGGAAGCCTGACATTGGCTGAGTTTATATAGAAGATACAGATTTACCCCCACAAGTTACCTTAATGTGTCAAGATTGTTTCCATCACAAAGGTAGTGGGAGCTTGAAGCACATTATTAGCTTATTTAAAGGACTAACAGAAATTATAAAACTGGCTTTGTGATTATTTGCACTTATTGCAAGACTCTCTTACATTAGACATTAATTACCTTTACAGTCATACAACAGCTTGCTAATCTTTAACCACTGCGACATCACAGACTAATGACTTCCTGCTCCCCAAAGTGTTATTGAAACACCACAGAAATTTATACTATGTGCCACATGAAATGGATGAGGCTGACCTAACCACAGTCTTGCACTACCTCATTCCTCACTGATATCTCTGAAGACTGAGGGTAGCAACCAGTGATGGCCCACTAATGAGGATTCTGGAGCATGTGGTCACTTGGGTTTTTGAGTATAATTCAAACAGTGAATCAAACTCATACTGCTGACAACATGGTACCATAGACATAACACCCAATTTACCTAAGTTCAAACTCAGTTAGAAAGTGCCTACAGCTTCTTACATATGATGTAAGTTTCAATACAAGTTTCATGCAAGATCCCAAGGATAAAATGAAAATTTGTGTCGTGTATGATATATTATTTCCTAAATGTTTCATAATCAGCAACAGCTCTCTACTTAGCAATGGCTCATCAACAAGCCCCTGAGTACACAGAAATGTCAAAGGTTCTGTTATAATCAATTACAAATTGGCTGTGTAGTATGTTTTCTACTGCTTCTAAATGTCATGATAATTTTTCCTGTTTTAAAATATGCCCTTATTACATTTGGGATTGTTTTATTACTCTTAAAAGCCATTTGGGTCATTTGTAAAGTTAAAACCATATTTTGTAAAAATGACGACATTGATTCTTTAATCTCTGGTGAGTAAATAAGATTGTTTTTAATGGCTTATTATTTTTTGCTAAGTGATCATTAAGATTTTTCAACAACTCTCTTGCTGGAATTAATGTCAGTCAACAAAAATACAGGCACAACATAGAATCTTGGAGAAATAATAAAAATACTGCCTCATGAATTATAGAAGATAATATTATTTTAGGCATTGCCTTTTAAAATATTTATTTATTTATTTATTTATTTATTTATCTATCTATTTATTTGAGAAAGAGAGAGAGAAATAGGCAGAGAGAGAGAGAGAGAGAATAGGCACACCAGGACCTACAGCCACTACAAACAAACTCCAGACACATGCACCATCTTGTGCATCTGGCTTATGCGAGTACTAGGATATCAAACCTGAGTCCTTAGTCTTTGCAGGTAAGCACATTAACTGCTAATCCATGTCTCCAGCTTACATTGACTTCCATCACAATGGCAAAAGAGAAGATCAGAGGATGATTTTTTTAATATAATGACAATCAATAATCCAGCATAGGATTTTTTTTATTTCACCTAAATATTCAAACTACTATTAAAAAAGAATTTTAGGGGCTGGAGAGATGGCTTTGTGGTCAATGCATTCACCTGCAAAGCCAAAGTATCCTGGTTCAATTCTCCAGGACCCATGTAAGCCAGATGCACAAGGGGGCACATGCATCTGGAGTTCGTTTGCAGTGGCTGGAGGCCCTGGCGTGCCCATTCTCTCTCTCTCAAATAAATAAAATATATTTTTTAGAAAGAACTTTAGTAACATTTTTAAAGATAAGTATTTTATCTGAAATTTATCTTAGTATATTGCATCCATAACTCAGTAAAATGACTTCTATTACTATCAATAGTCTCTTGACACCAATAAAACCCAGGATCTGACTTCCTTCTTAACACTGGTAGGATATGCCACCCAGAAAGCTCAGATAGTACCTGTGATATATGTCTTTATAAAATGATTTCAGAAAAGATAGCATTCACTTCAAACTAGAAGGGATATCAAAATATCTTAAATTATTCAGTAAAGGTCATGGCCAGTTGTAGGAGTCTTTTATATCATTTATATTTTAAAAATCTGTTCCCAAAGGAGCCACAAAGCTCAATATTGTCAGAGCATGAAAAGACCAAAGTGCTTTAGCCATCATGGTGTTAAATCTTTCATTTTAAGGCCTTGGTTCATGAATATTTTATTTATTAATATGTATACCAAAGAAGTAATCTACATATGTATGTGTGAATTCGTAGCAATGTGGTTTGTTCTTTTGTGCAAAGAAGGCTTGTACCTCATTTATCAACATTTAAATGGCTTTAATAAGAAACATAGTCATTGGTAATGAAAAGTGTATTTCCAAAAAGCAAGAAATTTATGGAAAATGTTTAATAACCTTTTTATAGCCTTTTAGTAAACACATCCATCACATATAAGGTTGCTCACTTGTAATTTTTCTCTTTATCCTTTTTCATAACAATGTGTTAAATTTTCATTTTAACCCAAGAAAAAAGCTGAGTAATCCTAACTCACAAATTGTAAAATGGTTATGAAAAGTTTAGTAAGGCGCTAGCACCCTTTGAGGATATATGTCATACAAGACAGAACTTTGCTTACAACTGCCTAAAACGATAAGATGTAATCACCAAAGCATATTAGATTATTTCATGAAACCCAATGATAACTGGACAGCCAAGCTTAGAGACAAACAAAGAAGCTTGTGGACCTTAGGAAAAGAGGGGGACCAAGGTCTCACCACTATTGGATGACTCTTCTCTTGAATGCTGATTCATCCATTTTACTCTCATCAGCTGTATTGCTTCCAATTCTAGAATGCTTCTCCCAACATAGTACCAACTGGTAGTTTCAACCCTCCATATTTACCCAAGTGAAAGAAAATTAATTTTACAAACATACTCATAGACAAATAATGATATCAGATTGATATCTGAATTTCTCAAACTAGAAAAAATAAAATTGGTATTCACCTATGATGTGAAAGAATAAAGTTTAAAGTATCCAATGTTGGATACTATCAGCAATAAGATAAAGTCATGGTAAATGGAATGAGAGTATGTCTTAAATGTATTTCATCAAGTGCAGATCTAAGATTCCAAAGCCTAAATGCTGCATAATAGCATTTATTTATATGACATTCTCATAAATACAGAACTATAATGGTGTGAAATAAATCAGTGGTTGTGAGGGATTGAATAGGAGGGATGCTTAGCCGCTAAGACCACCAGGAAATGATGAAGAATGTGGTTATTTTTTCCCTGTCTTAATTGTTTGGTGGTGCATGAATTTATGTATTTCTTAAAATACACAAGACTGTACACTAAAATAGGTGATTCCTACCATATCTTAATTATACTTTAAATTTATTTAGAACATAAAAGATAAATTAGAAGAGAAAATTATTGCAGAAATAAAATATTTAGAAAATTGTCTTAGGAAAATAATCTAATTTACAGGTCATAAGAAATCCCTAAAATGAAAATAAATAATGAATAAAAATAAAAATTCTTGATTTAAGAAAACCTTCTTGAAGCAGAGACTGGAAACTGCAGGATTAATAAGTCTCATGCACCTGGAAACCTAGACTATATTATAATTACTAAGGTATTTCTCTTATAAAATTACTAGATTTTAAAGGAAAAAAGTCCTTTGGATTTTTTTAATTTTTAATTTTTATTTATTTGAGAGAGAGAAAGAGAGAGAGGCAGAAAGAGGGAGAGAATGGGCATGCCAGGGTCTCCAGCCACTGCACACAAACTCTAGATGCATACTTGTGCATCTGGCTTACATGAGTACTAGGAAATCAAACCTGGTGCTCAGGCTTCACAGTCAAGTACCTTAACTGCTAAGTCATCTCTCCAGCCCACGGGTATTTTTTTAAACACTGTTATTTCCAATGGAAAAAAATAGATCTTCATACTTTGATAATATTTTATGCTCAATCGAGAAATATGCATATGTATATATGCACATATATATGAATTTCAATGACAGAATATGCATAAGATAATCTTAAAGCTAATAAAACTGACTTTCTTATATAAAAAAGATCAACAAATTAATATTGAAATCAGAAATATTTTCCCAAGTATGTTCTGAGGAATCTATTAAATAAAGTAATTTAACAACCAAGATGACTAGTGAAATATCAAAATACAACATACATCATACTGATGGAAAGCATTATATTTCTAAACTAAGAGCTCAAAGGAAAGCATGTGATAGGTAAGTGTGGTAGTTTGAATGCATGCCCCCCATAGACTCAAGTGTTATATTAAAGCTTATAACTTGGACCTCCAGCCACGTGGCTGGAAGAAGTGGCACTGGGGGCCAGATCCTGGAATTCCAGCCCAAAGGTATACAGAGAGCAATTTGAGCTCTGGGGGTCCTGCTTGCTGCTGTGTTTTGTGCTTGCTGCTGTTGGTATTTGCTGGTTGGTGGAGGGGTGGTTTTTTTTTTGTTGTTGTTTGTTTGTTTGTTTGTTTCCTTGTTTGTTTTCTCTCTGCTTGGGTCTGTGAAAGGGAATGAGCTTCTTCTGACACCTATGGAACTTCTCCTGGATCTATAAACTGAAATAAATCCTGTTCCTCCCCAAAACTATGTCTGCTGTGGATGTGCATATTAATAACATGAAAATTGTCCACAAGAGGAGTTTGTTACTGAGAGGGGAGTGTTGCTGTGCAATGAATTAACTATGTGGGTTTGAGTATTTTGAAAACTGTGTGTTCGAGGAGGAATATGTATGGACTTTGTACTTGTGTCTGCAGAAACCTTACAGTGGGGTAAACCAAATTTTATTGGATTCTCTGGTGAAAGTTTGAAAATGTTAAGTACAAAGAGAATTGTATTTAGAGGCTTTGCTTATTAACTCATCTACAGCACCTAACCTGAATCTACCTACCCCAGATGCCTTACATACCCAGCAAGCACCTCATGGACTAGATAATAGGATGGGTGAGGAGGGAGGGGAGAGCAACAGAGGGGGTGGGAATCACAAATCAAGACCCAAATGGCAATGGTACCATAAAATTCTATATCCTAAAAGGCAGACCAAATGGCTGAACCTTCACCGGGCACTTAAAGGGAACACCTGAGCCATAAGACACTGGAGAGGGTATGATGAAAACTGACCTTAATCTTCTACAGCTTCTCTCTCCCTCTCCCTCTCCCTTCTCTCTAACTCTTTTATATTAGTTATCTTTTTCTTCCTTTTCTTAGTGGGCACTGACCTGTAACTCCCAGTACCAGCAAGGGGCTATCATCCACAATGAGCTTTTGATCAGAGAGACCTATAAGGTTTCCTAAAAGAAAGATAGTTTTCTGTCAGAGTACTTGATGACCTACCAAAGGTTAGTGGTAAGACCCTACTGCTGAAGACACCTTATGTGGTTGACATGTAAAATGGAATGGCATGGCTGGAAGCTGGGAGAGAGTCAGTCCCCAGACAGTCAGCGCGTCTAGTGCCAGAAGGTGCTACATGGGCGACTGGGGGAAAATGACCAATATCTGTCCAAGCAACTCATGGTCTAACCTACTTAGCCACAAATATCCTGTCATGATGCTCACACAAGTGCAATAGTGGCGCACAGCCACTATTTTGGCTAACTGATCCCCTCAGTGGTACGGTACCCATAGCTGGATCTGGGAAACAAGTCAGAAACATATCCAAACATAAGCCCACTCTCCATTAACAAGCTACCACCAATTGTGGGCTACAAGAGGGCCTACACCTATTAAATTCTCTATAAAAAAGTAAGGGTTATCTCATTTGCCTGGTGCTGACTTATTCTCTGTTGGAGAATCTGCTTCTCTTTTTCAGATAGATGTAAATCCTAAGGAGAGAGCCACCCCATCATACCTCCCCCGGCTCAAACTAAGAAAAATTGGCAAAACAAGCAAGGGTGCTGTTTTCCTGATGAACCGGATACCAGCAGAAGGGGGAAGGAGATCAACACAGAGAAAAATCAACTCCTACCAAATCATAGATCCAGAGACCCAGAGACCCCCTACACCTCATCACTGAAGCAGACCAAAAATGAACCCAGCATGGCTCAGGGAAATTTTGCAGAAGAGGGGGCAGAAAGAATGTCAGAGCCACATGTTGGGTCATGATATGCAGAGACATTTATCTTACCCATAACTGTGGGCTAATTCCACAATGCATGACCCATATACCTCAACAAGGAGGGGCCAGGGGGAGGGGATAGGGCATGGATGAGCCTAACAATGGTACCAAATTGACTATATTCGCTGAGTACAAAACTAATTAATAAAAAAAAATGTTTTCCACCCATGCTGGGTGCTAGATCCTAGTCACTTCTGCTTTAGACCTAACTCCTCTTATAGGCAATCTTTGCTTCAAGAGTCCTTGTTAGTCTGGTCAAGAATTTTTCAGAACTTCTCCTGTATCTGCACCTTGTCCTGGCCGATCTTCCTTACTGCACTCTCTTTTTCCCAGACGTCAGATCAGCATTATGGGCTAAGGTTTATCTCTGCCTCTCATACTTTCTCTATACCTTATCTTCAATAAGCTTCTTACACATATAATAACAACTTGATGTCTGCACATTGAAGGACATGAATTGACATAGGTGGTGAGAATGATGGTTTAAGGCAACTGACATAAAGAAATGATACTGAATTCTTCCCTTCCAGCTGGCAAAGATGGCCCACATTCTGAATAGAATGCCTCTGCCAGAAGAGAAAGTAAAAACAGTAAAAAAAAAAAAATGCTGATGATTTTGAAAATATCCTAGTAGAGTATAGTGTCCTTCCCAATACAAAGATTCAAACATTCATGCATAATATACATAGAATAGTTAAAGGTGTAAATGTCTACAAGAGCATATCTACCTGTTGTTACAAAGTGAAGTTTATAACATGTGAAAGAAAAAACAAAGGGTCCTAACAGTTATAGATAAATTTATGAGCTAGAAGAGGGATTTGGTCACTTACAAAGCAGCATGAACACCAGAAGTTGGTGAGAAACAGCTTAAAGACTTGATAAAATCATCAAGCTCCAATGATGTTTAAAAGCTAAGCCCAAGGCTTAACATACTTGGCAGCTAATAGAATTCCCACATTAGTTCTTGGTCTGAAAAAGATAACCAGGTATAAAAGGTCAAGTGAAAATTGCTGAAAATTCACTCAAGCAAGCCTGAGTAGTTGGTGTCATCATTAAAGAGCTTAATGAAAAGTGGTTACTATTATATTTTTGCTTAATTCATGATTATTCTCCTTACAAAAATAAAATAAATTCCTGCAGGGGAAAAAGACCAAAGATCACCTCACACTCTTCTGATAGTATCCCGATGGCCGGGCCTGCTGCAGTATCATTAGTAAAGTAAATGGGTGATGTCACAGAATATGCAGTCATTAAGTAGATAAATGAAAAAAAAATTGAAAGTATATCATAAGCAGCTTGGTATACAGGTGAAAGAGACAAGTAGTATGATTGATGGTACAGAATAATGCCAACCCTTGAATATATATCTCTGGTATCATTCCTTCTGAAAAATCCAAGATGTTCAGATTTGAAGTCACAAGCAGATTTCTTTGCTGACTCTGTAATTACTAACAATGGAAACATAAACCAGTAAATTATCTACTCTAAAGCCTCAATTTAATACAGTCTTATTTGCCATTAAGAAGAAAAGGGTAAGAAAACAGGCATGTTTTGAATTAAACCTATTGCCAAATTACCTGTTAATTAAAAATGCACTAAGGATTATTCTTCTTCAGGTTGTCTACCCATAGGGTTTCTCTGACGTTACTCTCTATTTCCCTTATATTCACAAGATGTTTCTCTCTAACCTGAATTTATCCTTCTTCAACCACCCTGCAGGGATGTGAAAGTTGGTCCAGCCACCTGGCACTATATGTGAATCTGACAATAGAAAAAGGCCGTTTTTCTATCTCTATGTCTTTTGTTTCCTCCAAGGACTCATTGGTTACTGGAAGCACTGCTATGCTCTTCTTACTCTACCTCTCTCCCCTACCTCCAGCTGCCAAGTCCTCAATTTTTTGAAGTTGTATTAATCTTGATAATGAGTCAGGCTAAGTCACAAAGTTTCTTCCTTCCCGATTCTCCTCTCTTCTGTCCTCTTGGAATGCTGGGCTCCTTGAAAATCTGGCCCTAAGGAACATGGATCTATACAACAAAAATTCCTATAGCCCTTCTTTGCAGGCAATGCTATGGTGCTGAGAATAGACAGATATGCAGGACATAATCTCTATCCTTAAAGAGATGACAACTTATTAAGAGTAACAGATAATTAAAGGGAGGGAATCATATCACTATAATTTAATACATAGTGTATTTAAAGTTAAGCTCAAGGTATTACAGAAACACAAAAGAGGAATAATTAATGACTCTGAAGGTGAGAGTCCCATTAATGGATGGGTACAAGAAGAAATGAAATCTGATCTTCCAAAATGAGTAGGAATTAACAGGAAGAGTAGCAAGTTACAGGTGCAAATGTAATATAAGTAATTGTGTCAAAGTTTGAGGCCACAGGTTGTGTTCAGCATACAAGCAGATGTTAATTACTGGCACATAAAATGAGTTTCAGTTTTGGATATGAACATACAGGGTGATATGGGATCATTAAGTAGAGATACTTATCAGGAAGCTTAAGAGAAAATTCTAAACTTAATATTTAGCAAAGACGAATAGCATAATGAAATGGAGAAAAATCTAGTAAAATAAGTAGCTAGAAGAGAGTTGTTAACTAAAATAGATCAGTCAGGATGCTACATTAGAGTTAATGCAAATTTTGAGCTGATATTTTAAGTAAATATGAAGTTGAGTCGTACAATTATCTTAGGAACACCGTCTCAGAAGTAGATACAACAAACACAAAAGCCCTAAGATAAAAGTGTGTTTGAAAGGAAAAAATAAGTGTTTTGGAATGTTTGAGGAACAACAGGGATTCTATGAATGAAGGAATATTAATCTGAAGGATAGAAAGAAATGATGTCAGAGAAATCATCAAGGATCCCATGAAGGAAGGTCTAATGGCCAGAGTGTAGACTTCAGTTCATACCCTGAATAACATGGGAAGAAATTAGAGGCTAAGATGGGAAAAATAATATTTATGTTATGAAAAACCTACTCTGTCTATTATCTCCAGAAGCCATTAATAGGGGAAGAAAAAAATAAGAAATCAGTATGTACTGGTTCAAGTATTAGTATCCTGGGCTCAAGAATTTGAAGAAATTGGAATTAATGTTCAAAGGATAATGAACTATCTAAAATAAGAAAGACCCAGACAATGTGAAAGGGAAGAAAGAAAAACAAAATAGTAACAGTACTTCTTAAGCATTTAGAGAAGGGTGATGTAACAGCATTGCCTAAAGTAAAAAAATAAAAAAATGTTCAAAAATATATTGTATTTAGCGATATGCGAGTCTGAGGGTTGTTATCCTTTGCCAAAACAATTTCCATGGATTAAGAAAAGAAAAACAAGATTACAATGGTTTAAAGAATGATGTAGGACAAGGAATGAGAAATAGCACTATTGTTGTGCAATGGTTATAACTGAAGGTTATTTGAAGGTTATTTAAAGGTATTTGAAATAAAGAAATGACTTAATCACTCATGTGATATGTTCAGATTCATTTAAAATACAGGATTTTAAAAACAACCCAGTGGAACTGATAAGTTCTACTTTCTAATCATAAAGAGTCAAATGTCAAAGTTCCTCATAACCTGCATCAAAGGAAGAATTCCAGAAATACTAAGACAAGTATGTTTATTATTCATCTGTATAGAACCATTGTGGATTCAAAGAACTCACTAAAGCAAAAACTTATATTCCTCTAGGAAGATGGCATGCACTATACTCCTATGGTATTTTATTTAGTTGTATTAATATCTCATTTAGTAACTTCACCTATTAATCATTCTTTCAGTCTTGAGTTTTATTAATCAAACATAAAAAGCTAAGTTCCACAAAATGAACTTAAATAAGATTTGTGGAAACTATATTATAATCACAGTGGTTTAAACAAAACCTTGGTAATTTAACTACTAATCAAGTACAAAATATGATATATAGATTAGGTTGATTCTTCAAAAAAATTAATACTTTAAGTGGGAATTTTTTAAATACCCTCCCATTGACAGCAAGCAATGATGGTCACAGAACTATTGAAATCAAAGTAATGTGAGTGACATCATACCAAAAATAATTTTGATTATAAATGAAGATATTGGAACACAGGAGTTTCTTACATTAAGGTTGTGTAAAATCTGGCAGAAATAAGGGAGAAATCTCAAGCCTAGAATTTCAGTGATTTTTGTTTCATTTCAGCACTCTATAACTCCTATTTAATTGTCCCTTGAAAGAGGTATTAGGATATTGTGGCAGTCCGGTTCACATTGCTGGTAGAAATCACCCTACCAAGAGCAGCTTCTGGGAAAAAGAGATTTACTTTGGCTTACAGGCTCAAGGGAAAGCTCCACAATGGCAGGGGAAAACGATGGCATGAGCACAGGGTGGACATCACCCCCTGGCCAACATAAGATGGACAATATCAACAGGAGAGGGTGCCAAACACTGGCATGGGGAAACTGACTATAACACCCGTAAGCCCACCCCCAACATTACACTACCTCCAGGAGGCATTAATTCCCAAATCTCCATCAGCTGGGAACCTAGCATTCAGAACACCTAAGTTTATGGGGGACACCTGAATCAAACCACCACATTCCGCCCCTGGCCCCCATAAACTGATAACCATACATGATGTAAAATGCAATGCATTCATCTAACTTTAAAATTCCCATAGTTTTTATCAATTCCAATGATGTTCATACATCCCCATAGTCCAAGAACTTTTAACTGAGCCATAATACCAAAAGATAACTTCAAAAAACCCATAATGGCACAGAATAAATATTCAAACTGCAAAAGATGGCATTGGGCATAGCAAAGAAACATTCAACCAATACAAGATTTAAAACAACCAGGCAAACATCAAACTCTGTAGCTTCAAGTCGAACAACTCTAGCCAGTGGCATTCTCCAAGTCTGATAATTCTAACCAGCAACCATCTCTGGCATTCCAATTCTGCCCCTCCAGCTAGGCTACTCACAGTCCTGGAAAACTTCATCGGGGCCAGCAGCACCTTAGCAGCCATCTCGTGGTCCCGGCATCTCCACTGGGTCTCCGCTGCTATCCACGATTCATTCTCATGGCTCCATGAGGTCTCCATGCAGGCATCCAGCAAACCTGCTTCACACTGTCCATGGTCATTTCCAAAACACAAGACCGTGTTGCAAACTCAATGACCCTCTTTCCTGCATTTCTTATACTCCACAATACCAAGTAGGGTGCCAATTTGTTAATCCAAGGGGGAATAAAGCAGACTTTGAACAGGACACTCCTTGAGCACTCAGGCCGCTTCAAAAGAGTCTAAATTCTTCCTGTTGCCCCAGCACAGGTCAGCTGGCCCAATCTTAAAAGTTGCAATCTTTCAGTTGCAGCTGAACTGGCAACAGTTCACCCAAAGATTTTTCTTTCTGTGCCATATCCCTGTGCTCACACCAGTTCATTTCTACGCAAAGCAACCCTGCACAACTTCTCAGGACAAGGGCATAAGAGCAAGCTTCTCACACAAACTGTTAGCCCAGTCCAAGCAAAGCTCTTTCTCACCCTCATAAGCCAAACCTCACAGTCCATAGTTCTTACTGCATTCAGGTCTTTCAACTCAGACCAGAATAGTCCATCAAGCTGTACTTACAGCACTGCAAGGCATGTCTTAGGCCAAGGTTTCAAATTCTTCCACATTCCTCTTGAAAATTAGCTCCAAAAGGTCAAAGCCACATAGTCAGGTGTTTAGCAGCAATCCCACTCCTCAGTACCACTTTAATGTTGCAGTCCAGTTCACATTGCTGGTAGAAATCACCCTACCAAGAGCAGCTTCTGGGAAAAAGAGATTTGTTTTGGCTTATAGGCTCAAGGGGGAGCTCCACGATGGCAGGGGAAAACGATGACATGAGCACAGGTGGACATCACCCCCTGGCCAACATAAGATGGACAATAGCAACAGGAGAGTGTGCCAAACACCAGCATGGAAAAAACTGGCTATAACACCCATAAGCCCGCCCCCAACAATACACTCCCTCCAGGAGGCATTAATTCCCAAATCTCCATCAGCTGGGAACCTAGCATTCAGAACACCTAAGTTTATGGGGGACACCTGAATCAAACCACCACAGATATCATCAGCAAAAATAACTCCTTATATTTTTAAGGTTTCTTTTTGTCTTTTATTTTTATTTATTTGTTTGAGAGAAGGAGAAGGAGAAAGAGTCAGAGAATAGGCACATCAAGGCCTCCAGCCACTGCCAGTGAACTCCAGATGAATGTGCCCCCTTGTGCATCTGACTTACGTGGGTCCTGGGGAGTATAACCAGGGTCCTTTGGTTTGGCAGCCAAATGCTTTAACTGCTAAACCATCTCTCCAGCCCAACTTCTTAAAGTGTATTGACCACTTCTTATTGTTAGAGTCCCAGACCCACTCTCTCTCTCACTGTCTCTTTCTCTCTCCCTTATCATCTAGCCATACTCGCCCTAGTATTCTGGGGCTGCCTACTAGTACTGGAACTGAGGATATCATTGGGCTAAAAGGAGGGAAGGGCACTTCCATGTCCAGCCTCTACCTCTGTACACCAACAAAAGGCCCCTCCACACAGGAGAATTTCTCTCCTCTCTCCGTAACACCCTCCTCCTGGCCTCACTTCTCCTCCTTTCTGCTTTCCAGCTTCAAGTATCTTTCTCTCTCTCTCTCTCTCTCTCTCTCTCTCTCTCTCTCTCTCTCTCTCTCCCTTCCTCCTTCTCTCTTTCCCTTTTCTCCTTCCTCTTACCCATTAAAATAAAGTCTTCAAATCAAGAAATTGTCTAACTTCCCTGATGCAAATATTCTTCTCATCTTTCATTTGAGTCTTACCAGTAGGACCAGGAAACTGCTCACCTTAGTCCTCTACTGAAAACCCCTTCTTGACACGTACATATTCTAAGCACTGCTCCATATCCTTTTACATATTCCTTCATTCAATAATCATACCCATTCTAATAATCATATCCTACTATTACCATTTTATAACTGTAGAAATCAAAACTTAACAGAGACATTGGCCTTGAACAAATGTAGCAAAACTAGAATGGCAACTCAAATTGAAATTAGTCTCTTAGTTCTTGATACCTGCTAACCATTTCTCAAGATTCAGTTCCAAAAGCATTCACTGAAAAGCTTCTCTGAGTAACATATTGTCTGGAGAGTTAAATCACTATATACAACTTTTTATACCCATAATAGAAATATTAATACCATTAACCAAAATACAGAAAATGGATAAAGTATATTTTTAAAGCTGAAAATGTAAAGTGTACAAAAGAGAAGGCTACTTCAGGCCTGAGATTGAGTATGGACATGAAAGTTTCCAATTCTTCCTCATACGTTATTCAGACTTGCTTTGGACCAATTGGTTACCATAGAAACCCATAAGGTATAAAAATGCATCAATGTGATATACTTACTACAGCAGTCACTTTCTGGTTCTGGAACAAAACACCCAACCAGAAGCAGCTCAAAGGAGGAAAGGGTTAATTCAGCTTGCAGTTTCAAGGGGAAGTTTCACCATGGTGAGGAAAGCATGGTGCAGATAGGAAGGGGCTCACATTGTCACACTTCAGCAACAGGGAGTAGTAGATTGAGCTGGCTTTTATGCCCCTTGGGCTGGTCTAATAAACCTCAAAGTCAGCCCCCAGTGACACCTCTTCCAGCAATGCCCACCTGACAAAATCTCTACTGCTTCCCCAAAGTTCCACCCGCTTCTCAACAAGTATTCAAAACACATGAGCCTATGAGGGACATTTCATTCAACCTACCACACTTATGTACCTTTATTCAAGTTAGCTGGCTTTTCTTTTTCCCCCACATCATACACAACACGGGCATTTCCACATTTACTTAGCACTCAAATCACTTTAACGCCCATGGTCCAAAGAGGAAAGCGTAATGCAGTAAATGAATCAACTGTGCCAAAGCTCTCTTATTGCATCAAATCATCTTCACAGAAAGTTATTAGAGGCTTCTAAGTCTCCATAAAATAATCCATTTACATTCCCTGTCCACTTAAGCAGCAGCCTCTGAATTTATGAATCATGTACTTGCTGAAAAGTCGTAACATGCTGAGTATGAATCTCATAGATGAGACTGGTCAGAGAAGACAAGTCCAAATGAAAGTCAAGAAAGGAAGCCAATTCCCACTGACTACCATCCAGAAGCATTCCTTCTTCAACACAAAATGGTGACACATGCTTGCGATATTATTTGATTGAACAGTAGCAAATATATCTGTGGTCACTGAAGTTTCAGTGTTTTAGCTCTTTGGACTACTAAATTTAAGCAAGTATAGTTTACTTTTAAAGATCTTACCATTATAATAAGCTGCTTTCTGAATAAGATAATGCAGAGTCCACTGTTTTCTC
Organism: Dipus sagitta; assembly: GCA_036346955.1. Classification (NCBI taxonomy): domain Eukaryota; kingdom Metazoa; phylum Chordata; class Mammalia; order Rodentia; family Dipodidae; genus Dipus; species Dipus sagitta. The sequence goes on from CM070782.1 coordinate 60,920,129, forward strand.
TATTTTCCTTATTTTATGCAATACTGAGACAAGACAATTTGCCCAACCAGAAGGTATACAGGACTGGGGTTGAACAAAGTAAAACATTTCTCTTTTATTTCAAGAGAGGCTCATTTGTAAGCACTTCTATGCTGTCTCTCCATGCTAGCACTTCAACTTTCTGATTGTTTTCCCAATTGTGCTGCAAGGGGATTTTACACCTCTTCCCAAGGACTTTAGATTTTTTTTTTTTTTTTTGCCAAGCCCAACAGATTCTTTTTTTAATGCAAGAGTGAGAAAGAGACAGAGAAAATTGGTTCACCAGAGCCTCTAGCCACTACAATCAAACTCCAGACATGTGCACCCCTTTGTTTGCATGTGCGACCTTGCACTTGTGTCACTGTGTGACTGGCTTACATGGGACCTGGAGAGTTGAACATGAGTCCTTAGGCTTTGCAGGCAAATTCCTTAACGACTAAGCCATCTCTCCATCCCTACTTTAGTTCTTAATACTAAGCAAGTACACGGGAAAATTTTTAGCAGATGGCACTTGGTGAAATTCCCCCAGAATCTTTCATAAATAAAGCAGTATTTGAAGAATCTGCCTGGATCAATATAGGTTACACTCCCTTCATTTGCATACTCCTGTAATGACTCCCATCTTATCTCTGTAAGACCTAGACTTTGAAGTACTTAGTATTCTAGTTTAAACAAAATCTCTTTTAAATTAGATAACTTTTCATTTCAAAATATTTTTAACTTTTTATTGACAATTTTTGTACATGTTCATAATTTATTTTGATCATAATCCTCTCTCATAGTGTTCTTTTGTCATTCTAAAAAACATTATTTTGTTGTTCTGGAGAGATGGCTCAGCAGTTAAAGGCACTTGCTTGCAAAGCCTGCCAGTCTGGGTTTATTCCCCAGTACCCATGTAAGGCCAGGCACACAAAATAGCACATGTATCTGGAGTTACTTTTCAATAGCAAGAAGCCCTGCTATGCCATTCTCTCTCCCTCTCTCTCTCCTCTCTGTGCCACATTAAGTAATTAACTTAAAAGGTATAAAAAATTATATCATTACTAAAAATGAAAAATAAGTATCATATGGCATAAGAAATAGCATCTATATCTGGTTAGATGTCTATACTATTACTTGAGGAGGCCTGATCCCCAATTATTAACTAGGGAGATCAGCAATTGTAAGAGAGCTGGTACGGACATATTCATGCCACGATGGTCTGTTTTTCCCCCTTACTCTGAGAAAAAAAATAACAGGTGCAATGCAGTTGATGTTGATCTGTTTGTATGTGGCTCAGTGCTGTTTAACACCGTCCCCATGTGCCTTCTGACATCATCACTAATGCTGCAGAAAGCCACGGAGCATATGGAGAAGCCAGGCTGTAAGTGCTCTACAGTTTCCTAAATCCTAACACTGCCTCTTCTGATTGCACCAAAATCAGCCCAGTACCACTGCTGTACTCCTCTGCCTTACCTGCGCTCTTCCTTCCCCACCACAGTCATCTCAATTGTGATTTTCACAGGTCAGCATTGCTCTGGTTGCCTGGAATCTGGGCTTTGCATAGCCACCCTAGTCACTGTGACCTAATAACTCTCTATTCCGAATCCGACCTCATGGTAACAACAACAGCGAATAACAATGGTGGACTCACAATCATTTCTCGTCCAGTTTTTTTTTTTTTCTTCAGACTCTACTTTCAAAAGTTAAGTCATTTCTCACAAATAACAAGATGCCTAAAATGATCTGTCATCCTTGAATTTCTACTGTCCTGAACTTTAAACATATACTCTAACGTGAATTATTTTCCCACATCCTTTATGTTGGTACCTCTACATCCCACTGGAAATAAGATTTATGTTCTCAGCCCTCAAATAACTAAGTTAAGTGTGTGAGAGTCCACGAGTTCTACCTCTGAATATGAAATTTTCCCAACCACAACAGCATTAAACTTTTCCACATGGCATACTGTTTTACTTGATAACAATCAAACAATGCCAGCACAATTCTACTTTCTCTGAAATTGGAGTAACAATGGTGTGAACTTATAAAGGACTGTTAGCAACCAAATTAAGCTGTTCCCCTTTGCAACTATTCAATGTAAAAATCAAATTTAGCATTGCGGAAAACTTGAAAGGCTCAGCATTAACATAAGTTCCAGTGGCCAGGGTTTACTGTACCACATGTGTCTTTCACACAACCAAAAAGGCTTCCCCGTACTTCCTAAGCACTGCATGCAATCAAGTAGCTCTTCACTCATTATATGGGCTTTAAAGGCTCCTCATGATTTCACTCATAGCTCTTTACTTACAGCTGGACACTCCGTTTTTAAAACACAGCATCATCTACATGTGAAGTAAAAGACACACGCTGGTCAACTGCAAATGTACAAGAAAAGGTTAAGATGAAGAAAGAAGGTATTTTCAACGAATGCCATAGTGAAACTAGCAGTTCTGTATGGATATTAAACAGAAAACTCAGCTATCTTCACACAGAACGCTGTACCAGGGTACAAGCCATTTCTATAAAATTGAATATCCCTTTAGTACAGGAAATTGGGGGTGTCTTTCAGAGTGACAAACCCTTTCTCAGCTCTAAGGTGGGCAATTACTCAGAAGCCAGGGTTCTATACGTGCATGGGCAAGCAAAGTTCCTGTTGAAGTAGTATCTGTGGGTTCTTGTCTTAGGAATTGAAGAATGGCATTAACAAATTGGAGAAAAAAAATATATAGACATTACCGAGTTTACAAGAAGGGAAGAGTACAGAGCTCCTGCACAGCAGGAGAGAGTTTCAGAAATGGAAATCCCACCTAGAGACCCCAGATTGAGAGTCTATGGACATTTATTGGATTGGGTCTGCGCTAGTTAGGTCAGCCTCAGTGCCAGGGATCTATGAACTGCCAGGTTTTTAGGAAAAGGATATCCCTTCACATTTCTGGACAAGGTAATTATCCTTCTTGGAAAGGGGTGATTATCTACTCTAAACAAAAGAGTGAGATAAGACCAGACCCTTCTGACATTCCTGGCCTCTAGTAATATGGAGGCTGTAAGGACTTCTTTAGGCAGAAAGAGATAAGGCCACAAAACCTTCCCCTTTACAGAGTCAAAGACATTCCCTGCTTTTATTTCAGGGGCCCTGTCACCCCAAACTGCCTTGCCTTCTCTCATTTATACACGTTGTCTATATTTGTGAGAGGTGATGATTTGAATTGAAAATAAAATACGTATTATATTGAGATGACTCAAATATTAACAATTCATGATTTGTTTTAAATTGAGACCTGTCTCCATAGAGGATATCTTGCAAGAGAGCAGCAATTAGACTATAAATAAGGTATTCTTGTGGTGAACTCCACAGCAGCTCATTGTGTTTACCCAGGTATCTCTTTAAGGTCTTATTTGTGAAAGGTTGTGATAACACTGAAAAGAACTTCAAATTCATTTGGCTTTTGAGATTATCACTCTATTTAACCTTGAGAGCCCTTTGCATTTTCTCATGCCTTTGTTTGCTTTCAGGAATTTATCTTCATTTTAACTTTAATCCTTTTTATATCGCCTGCCTCATCTTTGATCCATGAGGTTCAACATTTTCTTTTCTTTTTCTAATCTGAAGTGTTTAGAGGGCAGTCGGGGTGGAGCTAGGAGAACCTGTTGTATATGAAAAAGAATATTATAATGTGAGCAGCATATAAAAAGTTATACATTCCTATGCATGATAAACCAATGATCATTTTATTTGTTGGATTAAAAAATTGATATCCAAGAAATTCCTGTTCTACATGAAATAGTGATTTCAAGTGGGATTTAACAATGCTTCTATCAGCAACAGTATCCTTAAGGTGATAGCATTTTTTGTCTCAGTTGGCCCAAGTATTTCAACATTTCCTCTTACAAAAGAACCATGAAACTAGCATTGGGGTAGCTATTTTATACCTTTGTGTAGAATAGCAATAGATTTTTATCACTATGGCACACCTATGTACATATTATACATTAAGTATTGCAAATACATACCCTAGAAACTATGAGCATCCCAATAAAACTGTAAGATATACTCAAATAATGTCTGAAAAATATCAGCTGTGGCTAAACTCACTTATGGATATGGCATATTTAAACCTAAAGAGCAAAGGAAAAGTATATGTCATTCAAATAAAACTACCTCACATGTTACATAGAAATAAATTTAAGATGCTGATTCAAATAATTCCACTAGAATTAGAATTTGTTTGATATAAGAAGAGAGTCTACAAAGCATGCCTGGGCCATGAGTTGTGGTAACTATAGATCTTTTACTCACATGACAGTAAAACAGTAATTAGACTGAAACACAGAATTGGGTACAGCAACAAAAATGTCTGTATGAGAACTAGTTGTAGCTGGAAATTAACTTCTCAAATTATTAAATCTTATAAACTGGGATTTTCTGACACTTTACTCAAAGTAAAGAAAATCCCAAGTGTCTTGAGCCTTATTATAATTGGTCTTATTGTTGTCTCCTTTCTGTAAACAATGAGACCAGCTAGGCTCCAAGATACTGAGATGGTTCATTCCATACTTACCACTGGTTTCACTATATTTAGGAGATTTTTTTTCTACCTATTTAGATTTTTCAAAAATACCTATAGCAAAGATGCTCACAAGATACTGCAGTAATTATATTTATTTAACAACTCAGAGAATCTAGTTCCTATGCATTTCTTACCTGAGAGAAATCAGAACAGAGACTTCTCTATAGAAAGTCATGGGCTTTTAAGGAACAGATTTATAAACTATCTTCTATCAAACCACCACATCCTATTACAGTTCCACACCTTGTTGAAGACCCAATATAAACTTGGACTTGAAATCAAGCACCACAGTGTTATAAGCTAGCCTGTTTTTCACAGTAACAATTCCATGGAGAGAAACAGCTCTCACTTCCTAACAGATTTGAGACACTGAAATGTGACTGCTTCTCTTCAGTAATTTTCCATCAAATGTGCAAGATACAGCTTGACAGTGAAACATCGCTTCTCATTTACCTCTTCAACAAGATTGAAATATTCTTTCTCCATAACAGAACATTCATTTTACTTAAAAAAAAAACTAAAGTTATTCTCTGTGACTTCATTTCTTTTTCCAAATACTTCCTCGTTAGAAAAAAAATGATTTCTTAACTCATGGAAACTGATAACGACATTTCTTTTCAATATTGCTACACACATCTGAAAGTGATATGCTATTTAAGCTGCACTGAGACAGCCATGTTTCATGGACAACATTCCTGGTGAGCACCTGTCTTGTGACTGAGGATACAGGCTTCATAACGGGTAAAATTTAAAACTATGTACTGACCACTGACTCAATGCATGGAAGTCCTGCTAGAACTGAAAGTTGTTAATTAAAGTGACACATTCTACGAATGAAGTGGAAATAATTTCAAAAATTTAAAACCCAAGGAGCTAAAATTACAAAACTTTATCTATCACTTCCCCCATACATCAGCAGCTCTTGCACTATAATACGAACATGAAGCCCATCCTTTCACAAATCAGTGAGAAGCCATGTCAGATGTGAAGACCACTCTGATCTTCAAGTCCCTGGACAGGAACTTGTCTTGTCAGCCTGCTGTGCTATTTCTATTTCTGTGGCTAATATAGCATCTTGTTCCAGTAAAATTGGATGATAACTCATAGGAAAGGCACTTAATCCTAAGGTCCCATTAACTCTAAATATCTCAATGGCTTGAAGTATTCCAAAAACTCATTTAAAAAGTTATTTTTAAATGTTATATGAGTTATCATTTATATACAGTGATCCTCTATTTCATCATCTATGGGATGAATTTCTCTACTCAGAAGAAAGAATGGCATAGTCGTACCTGAAAAAACAAGTTCATAATCATTCTTTTTATTTATTAAGAATACTGATGCTTTCAAACTGCAAAATCACTAGAGAGCAGAACAGCACGGCCACCTGGCACTTCAGAACCAGAATAGCCAAACCGGCTCACTCACCTGCATTATTAAATCCTCTATGGCCTAGATCCCATAACTATGAATTGGGGAAGGATTATAGGAGACATCCACTAAAAGTAATAAGGTGATATTATAAGTGCTTATGAACATCAATGAACTTTATGTCCCATATTAGGTTAGTTATAAAAAAATTAAAAATACCTTTTTTATGACTATTTATAAATTCTGCTTCAATAAATTATACAATAAAAATGTTTTCTTTTGGAGGCACGAATATTTTGTAACTAAACAATTCCAAAGGTCTAGAATTGCTTGATTAGTAGGTCAAATAAATTTTATCCCTTAGTAAATTATCTATGTTTTCATTTCATTACAAAAACAACAAATAATGTGCAAAAAAAGCTTTCAATTTGCACCAAAATTTACAAATTCAGCAGTATGGATTGTAAAATAACAATAACTGTGCTTAAAATCCTATTTTCTTTATAAATATGAGAATTTGTGCCTCAGCTTCTTCATCTACCTATTCTCTCTAGCTATATCTCTCAAATAAAATATTTTTAAAAACTAAAAGAACTTTTAAAAACTAAGAAAGTTAGTACATAATAGGTCAAAATGATGCTACATAGATTTCTTAATGGTTAAGGCACTTGCTTACAAAGCCAAAGGACAGAGGTTTGATTCCCCAGGACCCATGTAAGCCAGATGCACAAGGTGGCACATGTGTCTGGAGTTCATTTGCAGTGATTGGAGGCCCTGCTGCTCCCATTTTCTATCTGCCTCTCCCTCTCCCCCTTTACCTCTTAAATAAATAAATAAGAATAATTTTAAAGGTATAATTAAGGAAGACAAGATTAATAAAATATTTCTACACAATACTTACATTCATGTGTAATGCCCAATACTTTCAATTTCATGTGTATCAGGGATCCTTAAACTTTCTCCACTGATTATCTCTTTTTTAAAGTTTTAATTAATTAATTTATTTTTTATAATTAACAACTTCCATGATTGTAAACAATATCCCATGTTAATGTCCTCCCTCCCCCCACTTTCCCCTTTGAAATGCCACTCTCCATCATGTCCCCTCCCCCTTTCAATCAGTCTCTCTTTTATTTTGATGTCTTCATCTTTACCTCCTATTATGATGGTCTTGTGTAGGTAGTATCAGGCACTGTGAGGTCATGGATATCCAGACCATGTTGTGTCTGGAGGAGCACATGGTAAGGAGTCCTACCTTTCCTTTGGCTCTTACATTCTTTCTGCCACCTCTTCTGCAATGGACCCTGAGCCTCAGAAGGTGTGCTAAAGATATCGCAGTGCTGAACACTCCTCTGTCACTTCTTCTCAGCAACACGATGCCTTCTGAGTCATCCCAAGGTCACCACCATCTGAAAAGAGAAAGTTCTCTAACGAAAAAGTGAGAGTAGCTTTCCACCTGAGACTGTTTTACAGGACTCCAGTTGAATAAGAAAAAACAAAATATTTTCTAACAATAAACCATGAAAAATTTTACTTTAAAATAATTTTTGGTGTACATAGTTTTACAACTGATTGAAGTGGGATGGAGAGATGACTCAGTAGCTAAATACACTTGTTCTATATGCCTGTAACAAGAGTTTGGATACCCAGCACCCATGTAAAAGCTGGGTGTAAAGTAACTACATGTGCCTATATTCTCAGTGCACCTATGTCAGGTGAATATGAAAGCTCATAGGCCTGTTAGTCTGGCCTTCCCAGGAGCAAAATCCCAGAGAGATCCTGGCTCAAGCAAGGTGGAAGGAGAGAACCAACACCAAGGTGGTTCTCTGACATTCACACATATACAGAGGCACACACACACATACCTTCTCCCCTCTGCACAAACATTCCCATACATATAATAATAATAGATAATAAAATTAAATTTTAAAGTAAATTTGCATTCTATTTAGATATATGTGTTGGTTTATTTTTGTATAAAGAATTAAATCTTGGCTAAATATTTACCATGTTGGACAAACAGCATCCTGATATCATAATTGTCAATATTTCAAGTAAATACACAGAACAGAATTTCACAACAATGTTTAGGGCTACTTCAGAAATTTGTGGAAAATCTGTTTTAATCCCAATCCAAAATTCATTTCACATTTTTTTCTGAAACTCAAGTCAACAACTCAAACAGCAATTTTAAAAATCAAACATTGTATCAATATAAGCCAAAGACATACAAATTTGATGCCTGCATGCTAAGGAATGCCATTTATATTGTCTTTGCGTAATTAAACCAAAATTTTTTTGAAATAATTTATTTATTTGAGAGAGAGAAAGGAGCACAGAGAGAGATAGATAGGGAGAGAGAAAAAAAATGGGGATGCTAGGGCCTCTAGCCACTGCTAACAAACTCCAGATGCATGTGCCGCCTTGTGCATCTAGCTTATATGGGCACTTGGGAATTGAACTTGGGTCCATAGGTTTCGCAGGCAAGTGCCTTAACGGCTAAGCCACCCATAACTTCCCCCAAAAGGAAAATTTTGAATAAACAATAAAAGCAGTGCAATTCGTAATCTCTCAGGTGAGCCAAGGGTTTTCACACAATGTTCACTGGTGCTGTGTGCTGATTGTCATGCACAGTGCAAAGTTTGGGTGTTGTGTGTTCACAACAAGGCTACAGTGAAGTCACAGGAGACTCAGGTGAGCATTGCCAGAAATGCTTTCAATTCATTATGCGTTTGATCTTCAGTTAATACTGGATCATCGAATGCTCAGAAATCGTTTACTGTTGTAAAAATTTTCACAATATCCACATTTACCTGTGCAATCTCCTATATTATCAGGGCCTAAAGTTTAAAAAGCTGTCATCTATAGACTACAACACCAGATCTGGAACTAGAAATTAAAGTTTTCATGTAGAAAGGTATGCTCAGACTTTGCATGGCATAAAATATCTCTGATTCTGATTTCATTTCAAATATTGCAAAGGCAGAACATTTTTCAGGGAAATGCCTGGAAATTTCCAAGCTATCAGTGCTCCTTCCTTTGATTATTATGTAGCCTAAAAATTTAAAGGTTTGGGCTGGAGACATCCCAGCAGTTAAAGGCACTTCCTTGCAAAGCCTGATAGCCAGGGTTCAATTTCCTAGTACCCACATAAGATCAGATTCACAAAGTGGTACAAGCATCTGCAGTTCATTTGCAGTGGCAACAGGCCCTGGCATGCCCATTTGCGCACTCTCTGTCTCTCTCTCTCTCTGTTTCTCTGCACGCGCCCGCACGTGTGTGTGTGTGTGTGTGTGTGTGTGTGTGTCCTCTCTCCTCTCCATATTTCTCTCCCTCTCTGTAAATAAGTGAAATATTTTTTTGAAAACAAATTGAAAGTTTTTCTAAGTAATGTTCTCAGTTACAAATGGATATTTAAAAAATATTTTTATTTGCAAGGAGAGAGAGAGAATGGGTGCTCCAAGACCACATTCTTACTTTGTTGACCTTCTTTAGCCTCAGTAATTTAACCAAGATAATTCTCATTTAATCTGAGTGTGTCCTTTTGACCTGCTGAGTTTCCAATCTGGGCCAGTTCATCTTTCCTTAGGTAACCCAGTGGTCTCTCACTCCTGGAAGATCACCATATTGATGCCCAACTTAGTGGAGACACCCAATGGGTATAATGCAGTACAGCTCAGCACTCCTGGATTCCCTGCCTCAGCCTCCCAAGTAGCTGGGACTACAGGCATGCACCATCCAGCCTGGCCTGAGCATGTCATTTTATATGACCTTCTGCTCTGCTATATATCACGCCCTCATTATCAGTCCTTGGAGGTCAAGGACCATGTATTTTTACTCCACCTATATTTTGAACATGAAGCTTCTTCCATAGTAACTTTAAGGGTCTCTAAAATAACTGAATGAAACAAAACTGTGCAGAATTTGGGATTTAATTGTTAAATTTTAATGCCAAATTTTAATTTCTCATTCATATGCTGTCTTATATGTAAACTAAAAGACCTCAGTCTTATAGATCTGTTCTGCTTTGGATAACCATATAATCGGCTTAGTAACTGCTGCCTACCTGGGAATATCAGGCTTAATGACAAATGCAGATATAGAATCATATGTTCGTACAAACTGGTCCTGATAGTATGTGTTGGAACCACATAAGAAAACTAGAAAGGGGAGGGGTCTCATCCTGATTTGGAAACCCAGCTGACTTGGTTTTATAGCTCTGATAAAGCAACATTAATAGAAGCAATCAGCAGTTATGAATTTTAAAAAGTGAGGAAATCAAGCTGCTTTACAGCGACATTATGAAAATCAAACAAGCTGGAAAGTGCTTCAGGATGCTTGGCCACTACCCCAGTGATGTCATCATTTCCAGTATGACTGTCAAGTAGCTGGATCAACCTTCAGAGATACGCTGTACCTGACATTACTTTTTTCATAAGTATGGGTGTGTGGCATGTGTGTGCATGTTCCTACATGTGGGCACACGTGTGAGGAGGGATGCTCATGCAAGCATGTATGGAAATGACATTAGGGGTCTTCTTCAGTCATCATCCACTTAATTTGTCCTGGAGATCCCCTATCTCTACCCCACCCAAACTGAGATTACAAGCATGTGCCACCATACCCAGCATCTGTGGGGGGCTGGGAATCCAAACTTGGTTCCCCATGTTTGCATGGCAAGCACTGTAGTAGTTGTTGGGACAAAACACCCTATCAGAAGCAGGTTACGGGAGGAAAGGATTTATTTCACTTACAGTTTCAAGAGCAAATTTCATCATGGCAGGGAGAGCATGTACAGTCCCCAAGCAGGACATCATATCTTGTCATAGAAGCAGGAAGGAAATGATCTGAGTAAGAAAGCTTTGAGCACCCAGTAGGCTGAAATAATAGTCCTCCAATGACACACCTCCTTCAGGAAGACCCCACAGCTTTCATGAACTATCACCAGCTGGGGACCAACCAAGTATTCAACCCACATGCAGCTTTGGGGTACATTTCACATTCAAATCATCACAAGCACTTTACAGACAAAGCCATCTCTGTAACCCAGACAATGTTTTTAAAAGTAGCTCATGACTAGTCTCTTCAATATGAGAAATGCTCATTTATTCACTCATTTTTTTTTTTATCAAATCAATCCATACCTTAAAAGTTACCCCACCAGGGCTAGAGAGCTGGCTCAGCAGTTAGAGTGCTTGCTTGCAAATCCTAACTGCCTGGGTTAAACTTCTCAGTTCCCACAAAAAGCCAGATGCATAGGGTGGCACATATATTTGCAGCAGCAGGAGGCCCTGGCATCCATTCTCACTCTTTCTCTCTTTCTATCTCTATATCTCAAATAAATAAATTAATTTATAAAATGAATACACCAGATTTATAAATGCCTCTCTTTAAATATCACTTCCAGCTTAATACATCCAATGTCTTCTAAATTGGCAAATATTTCTTAGTTGTTAACAATTCACTCAATTGGAGAGGGCAGGTAGAGAGATGTCTCAGTGGTTATGAGTGTTTGTTGTGGGACTGGAGGAATGGCTTAGCAATTAAGTTGTTTGCTGGCAAAGCCAAAGGACCCAGGTTCAATTCCCCAGTACCCACATTAGCCAGATGCACAAGGGGGCACATGCATCTGGAATTCATTTGCAGTGGCTGGAGGCCCTGTAGCGCCCATTCGATCTCTCTCTCTCTCTCTTTCTCTGTCAAATAAATAAGTAAATAAAATATTAAAAAGGGTGTTTGTGGTGTAAACATGAGGTCCTGGTAGAGCCTGAGACCACCCAAGTATTTTTTCTCAGCACCTATGTAACAGCTGGGTATGGCCACATACTGATCACAACTGTTACCTCAGACCTTTGGTGTGGTGGGAGGGGACATGGGAATCACTAGGGCTTGCACATGGAAAAGAATGCAACTCTGGGTTCAATAAAATTGGTAGATGAGCAAAAAGAGCTGGCATTCTCCTCTGACCTCTTCATGTAAGTGTATAGCAAGCATGCATTTGTGTGTGCACACACATACACCACACTCACACACACACACACACACACCACACAAACACACACACAAACACACATCACATCACAAGCCACACCTCACATACTATACACATACTCCTCTCACCAGAAAAAAATTCAGTGAGTATTCAGTATTCAGTGAGGACACATGTTTCTATTAAGCATTCCAAAACATAGATAATATCTGGTGTCGATGTGACTTAAGTCCTCAGACATCAAGTATTATAATTCTAAAAATATGATAAGGCTTATTATATTCAATGAGTTTAGTAACTGGTTGTTTTGCTACAATATGAAAAGACCAGATTTTATTTCGCTTTATGCCATAATTCTTAATTAACATTTTTGGGTTCCACAACATGGTTCAAGAATAATAGTAAATCATCATGCTTCAGCCAGTGATCTCTGAATTAATTGCTAAGCACCAGGAGCAATTCTGCTATTATAAGCACCTTTAGGCCATATTTTTTTTTCTTTTGGAGCCTTGTTCCCTGAGTCTAATAAATGTAAAGTTACTAAAATATATGAAGATGGCAATGACAATTTGGCAAGATATTTAGAGCACAAAGTACAAAATTGTTACCTCCTCTTAGAAGCCTCTTAGAACTGAAAAATGATCATGAGAAACTAGTTACAAAATTCTTGAAAAAAAAAATGCATGTGTTGGGAACCTACTTCTTCCTCAGCTGACACCTGAGAAGAAACTACTTAACAGCTTCACAGATTGGAGACTGAGGCAAGTGTCTCTCCTTGGCACTATTTTAAATTGCTACAAAGAGAGGGTGAATCAGTAACTGGAGTTAGGGAAAGAAAAAGTCATAATTGTTTGTTAGAAAAAAAATAATATGTGATAGATGATGTTTAAAAAGGTTACACTTCTAAAATTCACATTAAAGTTATTATTCAATTCATGTACCTAAGTAAACAATTTTAATTTCCTTGAAATAAAAGATATCTGCCTAGAAATAACAATAAAGTTTCATTTTATTAGACACCAAGAATCTATTCAAGAATTTACTAAATCAATAACTCTTAAAATCCTGCACAAGCCAGGCAGGGTGGGGGTACATGCCTTTAATCCCAGTACTTGGGAGGCTGAGGTAGGAGGATCACCATGAGTTCAAGGCCATCCTGATGTTATAGAATGAGTACCAGAGAGCCTGAGCTAGTGAAACTCTGCTTCAAAAAAAAAAAAAAAAACTGCACAAATCCTAATGTTCACAGAATACAGAAAAGTATTTCTGAATATCAGATTGAGATAAAATAATCTAAAGGACATATGATAACACTACCACCATAGCACAGGGCCCAAAGATTTTTCTTTCGTCTTTTAATTATGTAGTGTATGTGAGCATGTGTGCGTGCGTGCATGTGCGCGCGTGTGCATTTGTGTGTGTTCCCCAGCATCTCTGGTTGCTGCAAATGAATGCCAGACATCTATGCCACTATTTGGGCCCAGCTTACATGGATGCTAGGGAATTTGACATGGGCTGGCTGACTTTACAAGCAAGTGCCCTTAACCACTAAGCATCTCTCCATCCCCACGATATTTTTTTGTTTGTTTTTGTTTTTGTTTTTGTTTTTGTTTTTGTTTTTTGAGGTAGGGTTTCACTCTAGCCCAGGCTGACCTGGAATTCACTATGCAGTCTCAGGGTGGCCTGGAACTCATGGTAATCCTCTTACCTCTGCCTCTCGAGTGCTGGGATAAAAGGCGTGCACCACCACGCCTGGCTCCCCACCAATTTTTTAAGGACATTATGGTATTTCAGGGGCCACATAGTCTCTACAACAGTTCTTCAACACTGTCATTGTAGTGGGAACATAGTCAAAGACAACGTGTAGACACATATAGGCATGGATGCACTTCAACAACATTTGCTTAAGAAAACAAGCCTCCAGTCAAGCTTGGTCCCCAGGCTGCGTACAGGTGCCCATCCTGATCATGTTCATGAACCAAAGGGAAAGTCTGCCAACTCACTTTTTCCCAGTCTCACTTTAGCCATAGCATGATCCTCTACGGTCTGGTTTTCTGTTTGATTGCTTTTCATTTTTGTTTTCCCTTGGATGCTTGTACCTCCTTCATCTCTAGAACACCCAGTTGAATTTTCTCTAGGAATTCTGACTTTGGAAAGCCTTGCTGGAATGGAAAGTTTCGTGCAAATGTAACTGTCATGTAGCTGCTACAGCTCTCTGTGCACATCTGAACAATGGGAAATTCAGTGGAACCCACCACTAATGTTGAGGGACCAAGTGCATTTTGAAAGATAATTTGAAATCTAGGCAAGAATGTTCATTATCAAAGATCACCCCAAGATTTTTGGCCTAAGAGATTAGAAGTCAGAGTTGCTGTTAATCAATATGGAGAGGGAGGATGTGAATGAAGGAAATGTGAAGGGAAGGTAAAAGCAGGCATGCATTTTTGAAATGTCAACTGGACATTTAAATGCCTGTTCAGATGATTATCTGATATATGATTCTGGAATCATGAGAATATTCTGAAGTAAACATATACATGAGGCAATTTTCAACACTGAATTATATTTAAATCCTGATACAGATAATATCAGCAAGGTAGCAAGGATAGAGAAACATTGAAGGTCTGAGTTCTGGGCCAGAGCAACAAGGAGGTCAAGATAACACACCAAATATTCCATAAAAAAATTCGAGACTGTGGAATCAAGGAAGCTGAGTGAAGAAGTAGTGCTCTAGAAATAGGAATTGTCAACTGTGTCAAATGCTGCTGATAGGTAAAGGAATAGGAGGACTAAGAACTCGATTTAGTGCTTGAGGGTTTTTTTGACCTTGATAAAACCAACTTTGGCAGAATGTTGAATGGCAAAAGGCTGAGAAGAGTGAATATAAGAGGAATAGAAGAAATGAAGATTGAAAGTAGAAATAACTCAAGAAATTTTTTTCTGGAAAAGAAGCAGAGAGAGGGGCTTGGAGGAAAAGGGGGGTAGAAAGGGTGGGAAGGAAGGAACAAAAGTTAAGATAACATAAACCAGTTCCTTAGAAACCTTCCTTCTGACTAGCATTCCACAATATAGAACAACCAATAAAAGGGGAGTGGTCACAGTCTGGATAGAAGGTAGAATACGCTTAACATTAAAACCACGGACTCTGGCTTAGCGGTTAAGCGCTTTCCTGTGAAGCCTAAGGACCCTGGTTCGAGGCTCGATTCCCCAGGACCCAAGTTAGCCAGATGCACAGGGGGGTGCATGCGTGTGGAGTTCGTTTGCAGTGGCTGGAGGCCCTGGTACGCCCATTCTATCTCTCTCTCTCTCTCTCTCTGCCTCTTTCTCTCTCTGTCTGTTGCTCTCAAATAAATAAATAAACAAAATTAAAAAAAAAAAACATGGACTCTGGCCCATAATTCCTAGGCACAGTGTCGGGGCACCCCCCCCCCCCCACAGTGAGCTGTTGGATAGGGAGACCCACCCATCAGGTCCCAAAAACAATGTAGGCCATTGCCAAAACACTTGTTTACCTGCCATAGCTAAAAGGTAAGGCTCTATTGCTGAAGACACCGCAGGCTGTAGTCACAGGACATCAGAATACCATACTGGAATCAAAAGGGAAACTAGCTCCCTCCTGGCTACCCCCCATGGTGCTACAAAGCCCTATGGGAGCTGCTAGAAAAACATCACCAATTCATGGTGATCTTGCAAACTATGAAATCAACCATCCAGATAAGAAGTACAAAGCTGTGCAATAGTGGCACACTGCCTCTGTGAATAACCAACTGTTCTCTGATTGGACGTGAGGCCCTTTCATTGTAACAGAATTCTTATCTGCTATTGGAAACAAAGTCAGAATCTCATGGTAAGGAAACTCAGATACTTCAGAGAGAAGACCCTACTGCTCTCTGGAGAATAAGAGTGAGCTTGCACACCAAAAAAGTCTCCCAAATAACTTTGTATATCTCCTTTGTTCCAAGTTGCTCTCAATTTTGTTTGGAGAATCTATTTTGTTTTACAGAAGGTAGAGAAAATGGAGGAGAACCAAGATCCATTGATAAGACAAAAAAGATAGCCAACTGCCCAATAAAAGACATGCCACCTCTACCATATCTACTGGGGCCCAGGAAAAACTACAGAGGAAGCTATGACATGAATATTGCTCTTACTGCTAGCCTGGCAACCAACTCCAGGGCAATGGTGACAGGCACAATGATCAATCTAATGAATCTAGAGACTACAGAAAACTCAACACTAAATCAGACCACCAACACACCTGCCATGGATCAGAAGACATTGCAGAAGAGGGGGCAGAGAGATTGTAGAAGCTTCGGAGTTGGTAGAAATACCCTGAGGTATAGTTCCCCACCACCACCACCCCACTATCCCACAGGGACTAACTGAGGCCTTCATAACCAACCACACAATGAATCACACTGAGGAGGCCCCATGGAAATGGAAGCAGGTGGAGTGGATAAAAGAGCACATAACCTGTTATAATATACATAAAAAATAAAATTAATAAAAAGAAGCAGAAAAATAAGGCTGGAGTAAAATTGTTGTTAAGAAATTATAACTTTTTTTTTAAGATGAGCTGATGCAAGGTTGTATCCAACCTGTATTGACAGTAACTTACTTGAGACTCAAATATAAATATAAAACTTGTTTCAATTTACACTTTTCTTTAGCTGCTAATGATAGTGGCATGATTCTCAATTCAGTTCTTGATCAAACCATAATTATTTTGGCTTGCCTCCAATGAGTAACATAGAAAAATGTTTATTCAACCCTGCCAACTATGTATTACTTTTAAAATATATTCTATCTATGCATGCTTTCTCCCAATTCACCTTAAATTTAGCACAATCATCACCTTGGGACAATGTGAAAGGCACATTTATCTCTCTGCTGCTTCCTGCAAAATATGACACACACTGTTACCTCTCACGTTCTAGTCAGAATCATCAAGCGTTTCTCTACTTTAGTCCTTTTTTAAAAAATAAGCTGTATCTCCCAAAATCAAAGAAAGAAAGAGCCACACCTTATCTGGTTAAAGGAAATACACACATGTTCAAAGGATGAATCTGAAAATCTCAGATTATCCTGCACACATCACTTCCCTCTCATCATGAACAACTTTGCAGTTAATTTTTTAGAAGTAAAGTGCTTCTCAAAAAGAATTTACCTATCTGCTTCTCAGTCGTCCATCCTTAAGAAGACTTCAGTTAGGAACACATCAGTAGACTATTTATAAGATTCCACAGAACTGAACCATTTTGTCTATGCCATACCACCCTGAATATGCCAGATCTCGTCTGATCTCGAAAGCTAAGCAGGGTCAGGCCTGGTGAGTACTTGCAGAGGAGAACTGAAGCATTTAGGAATTGTTATTAGTAGGTTCAGTGAAAAGGCTAGATGTCAATATAATCACCTCTTTTTCAACAGTAAACACATAAAGTTTAACTTCCTGAGCCATCTGTTAGCTCTAGTAAAACAAAGATACTATAGACTGGGAATATATAATGCAAAAAAAATTCAGTGTCCTTTAAATGAACATCAAACACATAAAATAACTTTTGTAACAAATGTATTTAAGTGCTATCTGTTAATGCTTTGATGATTTATGTAGTTACCAACTAAAATAAATGGAAATAGAACAAGAATTATTGCAATGCCTTTGCCTGAATAAACATTTAGGCAATGCTTAGGCTTTGTGTTAGAAAGCCAAGGATTAAAGTAGAAATTTTCCTTACCTTTAGATAGCTCATCTTCTATTGAGAGAAATAGTTTAAGTAATGAAGATATACTATGTCAGATAGTCTAGTAAAATAATACTAAAAGGACACAGAGGCATAGAAGTGCTATTACTAATTCTGTTGATAGCAATACAAAAAAAAGGAAAAATGGAGTTAATAAATGAAGGACAAAAATGTTTTTGTCAAAGTGAAAGAGAGCTAAGGGAATGCCAAAACAACAGGTGGAATAGTGAAAGTTAGAGGTAAATGCCAGAACACAGGCAGATAGAAATAATATGATCAAGATAAAAGCTTCAGATCAGAGTTCATATAGACCTACTTCTCATGAGGCAGCAAGAGCAGAGGATGCATTTATCCTCCAAGAGACTGTCACTACAGACAACATGAAGGGGGCTCATTACTAATATGGCATGGGGACACACACTGAGGAAGCAAAGGTAGAGTATAGTCCCCAATCAGGACACTGCTTGAAGAAAGAAAGAAATGACAAAAAGAAGGAAAGAAAGAAAGAAAGAAAGAAAGAAAGAAAGAAAGAAAGAAAGAAAGAAACATTCTCCTTCTCGATGCCATCTCTCATTTCCTTATAACTTCCTTACCATTGTCTCACCCATTACTGTCTTGTGCTCCTACCTCCCATTCCACTGAGTACCTTCCTCAGTGGGGTTGATGGTATTCATTGTGGGATTCTAAAGGCCTCAGATAGTCTCTGTAGCATGGGGGAGAGACTGTACCTCAAGCTATTCCTACCCACCCTGTGGCTCTTACAATCTTTCTGCCCCATCTTCCAACACATTCCCTGAGCCTTGGCAGGTATGTGAAAAATCTGATTTTGTGTTAAGTTCTCAGTAGCCTTTGGATTTCTGTTTTGATGTGATTTGAATGAGCACAGTATAGTCGCCATCTCCATGTAACTGGTTTCAGGCTAGCAATTAGAACAGTATTTGTGTCATTGCTTCCTCTGCAATGACTCTTCAGCCCCAAGCAGATGTGCAACCCTCATTTTGAGACTGCCCACAAATAGTCTAATTACTGTTCCATGTAAAGATGTATATATGCATTCATAGTCATGGTACAGTATAAGTTGTACTGTAATAATCAAAATCAAGAGGATGGATGCCATAGCTCACAAATGGTAAATTGACTGTTAGAGAAATTAAATTTTCTTTTGATTAAGTTATAATGAATCCTGGAACTGGAAACATGCACTTTTAGGGATAGAACTGGCACTGTGATTCTGTCCAACACATGACATGTGAGGGAGATCCATATCTCAAAGACATGAATAGCCACTAAGACAAATAAAGAAGTTCTCCACTATGCAAGATTTCAAGGGATTTTTCATTAGCTAGATATCCTGTTAGTTTGAATGAAATTTTCTAATTTTAATTCAGTTGATCTGGTTCCTTGGTGCTAGAAAAAGTGAGTTAGATATAGGGTAAGACATTCCTGTCACCAGAAATAGAAAGATTGTCTGAGTTTGTTTTGGAGTGCAGAACAGAGAAAATTTTGCCCCTCTACCTATCCCAGCATCCTTCACATTCCTTCCCCAAGAGCTGAACCCCAACATACTCCTTAACATGCATGTGGACGTGCAGCTCACACCTTGCTTCACTAGAAAGCCAACATGGAACATTTAAGCATAGTAGAATTCCAGATGTTCAAATGAGGTTGTCAGAACTTTGACTCTATTTTTCAGCTCTATATTAAACAAATTTTAACTAGGTTTTTCTCTGTGATTGAAAGACAATTTTAAGAATGTCTTTAAATTTTATTGTCACAATCAATTCTATGAAAATGAATTTTTGTAATGTTAATTTGATTACAGAAATATTGATAGGCATTTACTAGAAATATAGTGTACTGATGTACCATTTGAATAATTGGCAAAAGAAAGCTAAAAATTCCCAACTTTAGAGAATACATAATATCAAAAAATAGTTGCATGGTTCCTCCTAATAAACAATTGAATTATGAACTTAGAAGTGATTCATTATGACGTTTGAACTTAAAATTTAAACGTATTAAGTCAGGCATGATGGCATTTACCTGAAATTCTGGCCCTCAAGAGACAGAGACACAAGGAATATCACAAGGTTGAGGTGAACCTGGTCTAAAACATGAGTTTATGCAACAAGGGAAAATTGTAAGACCCTGTATCAGAAGAATAGAAGGAAAAGGAAGGAAGAAAAGAGAGAAAAGAAGGAAGGAAGGAAGACAGTAAGAAAAAGAAGGAGAAAGGAAGAGAGTGAAGGAATTAGAGGGAAAGAGAGGAAAGTGGGGAAAAGGAAAAGACAGAAAAAGGTAAAATTATTCCAAAATTGTATTTGGAAAATCTTTGTGGCCAGATGTAATTATCATTATTACTACAGTGTATTGTATGATTGCTATACCAGATTTGATATGTAAGAAATAAAACTACAAGAACGTGAAGAAGAAAACAAGTCATGTAAAATCCTAAAAGTAATGTCTAAAGCATAAAAGTTGCAATAAAGTAAAAATAAAATTCTCACAAATATTGAATTTTCTTACAATGGTTCAGAAATAAACTAAGATCAAATGAATTTGCAGAAGACTCTTAGAAACACAAAAAAGCAGGTATTAGAGTTGGAGAGATGTCATGGTGGTTAAGGTGCTTACCTGTGAAGAAGCCTAAGGACCCAAGTTCCATTCCCCAGTAACCACATAAGCCAGATGCACAAGGTGGTGCATGTGTCTGGAGTTTGTTTGCAGTGGCTAGAGGCCCTGGAATGCCTATCCTCCCTCTCTCTCTCTCTCTCTCTCTCTCTCTCTCTCTCTCTCTCAAAATATTTTTTAAATGCAGGTATTAAATGAAGCCTAATATCTGAATTAGTAGAAAAATGAAAAGGTTTTCTCATGAAGTGCTAATTTTGATTTATTATTAAATGTCATTTACTAAATATTGAATATAAATATTGAATATATACCTTAGAATTTCAGTTGGAGCATTCTTTAAAACATTTATGTGAAGACAAATTAAAACTAGGAATCATTCTCTCTCTCTCTCTCTCTCTCTCTCTCTTTCTTTCTCTCTTTCTTTTACAAATAAACAAATTAATTTAATATAATATATTTTTTAAAAGGGCTAGAGGATGGCTTAGCAGTTAAGGCACTTTCCTGTTCCAGCACCCACGCAAAGACAGATGTACAAGTGGCACATGTGGCTAGAGTACATTTGTTGTGGCTAGAAGCCCTGGCACACAGATTCTCTGTGTGTCTCTATCTTCCTCTTTCTCTCTCTCTTTCAAATAAATAAATAGATAAAATATCTTTTAAAAAAACTAATAATCTTTAAATCTTTTTAAAGCATTCTACTCATTGTAAATTATGGTATTCTTTGTAAACTGCTATAAAGAGATAAGATTTTTGGTAAATTGAGAGATTGGTCATTCATTGAACTTTCATTTGGAAAATTTAATTTTAGCAAAGTACTTTTAGTGAATTTGATTTCAAAATTGGCCATTCACAGCCATACTCTTATACTTTACTAAACAGAACAACTCCAGCTAGATGCAGTGCATTCCAAAGAATAGCAGAAGTCTTGGCATTAACACAAATTAGGATAGCTGGAATCATGATCACATCCCTGCACCAGTAACTATCAGAGGTGCAGACTATGGTGATCATAAAAGCTGTAGGAAGTATATTATTGTGGTCTGGCCTTGGGGTGTTATAGTCCAACCCTGATTGTTATACTGAGTTGGTTCACTCACTCTACTTCCTCCCTGTTGATGGGAGATATGATGTCCTGACGTCTGCTCCTGTCATATTTTCCCTGTAATGATGAAATTTTCTCTGAAAACTATAATCTGTAAATAAACATTTTCCTTCCTTGAATTGCTTCTTCTTTTTTTTTTTTTTTTTTTTTTTTTTTTGGTTTTCAAGGTAGGGTCTCACTTTAGCTCAGGCTTACCTGGAATTCACTATGTAGTCTCAGGGAGGCCTCAAACTCACGGCGATCCTCCTACCTCTGCCACCCAAGTGCTGGGATTAAAGGTGTGTGCCACCAAGCCTGGCTTGAATTGCTTCTTTTTGGGTGTTTTGTCCTAGCAATGAGAGGGCAACTTCTGCAGCCTACCTAAAAATGTTGGTTAGTTGGCACAATGGTCCCTTTGACTGTTGTCCATTCTCACCCCTTATTCTCAAATATGGCTATTGTAGTAGACAGCTTCACGTTGCTGGGATGAATGTCCAAACATGACACAAATGCTGGGATCAAGGGACTTATTTCAGGCTTACAGATCTAGAGGAATTTTCCTTAATGGCAGAGAAAGCTGACCCCCTTTCATGCATCCAAGCAGAGAGAAATCATCACCATCCAGCAAGCACCAAAGAGCAATAAGCACAAAAATCCATTAGAGCTCAGGCTATGCTCCACACCTTCAGTCTGTAATTCTGATCCATCCCCATTGATACCTTAGAGCTGAACACCAGGTTTCTCCCCCCAGTGACATCTTCAGCCAGGCAGCTGGAGATCCAAGTCACAAACTTATAAAACACCAGAGTCTATGACGACCATACATTCACATTCAAACCACTACAGTTATGATTTAGTGAATAGTGGCAAAAGAAATGATAAGAAAAGAGTTGAGGGCACTAGAGGGTTTAAATTTTTATGGCACAGAGAAAAGCACAGTGAATGAGTTTGGAGAATAGATTGAAAGTATGGGATGTGGTCACAGTGGAGTGGGTCACAAGACCAGAAAGAAAGTATATAAGTAGAGGGTCATAAGTCCAGGTTATAACTTATGATCTGAGATATCTGTACTTTTGAAGGTGATGTAAAAAAACAGGGGTATAAGCTGGGCGTGGTGGCGCACACCTTTAATCCCAGCACTTGGGAGGCAGAGGTAGGAGGATCGCCATGAGTTCAAGGCCACCCTGAGATGACAGAGTTAATTCCAGTTCAGCCTGGACCAGAGTGAGACCCTACCTCAAAAAAAAAAAAAAAAAAAAACAGGGGTATAAAGCAGGATTACATATGTACTAACAACGTTTTTAAGATGGGTAATTAGGTAAAAATATAGGGATTTTTGAGGATCACTCTCATGGATAGCTACAGTGATAGAATGCACAAAACATTATCTAACCAGTTATATCCAAAAGCTCTCTGGTCCTGACAAGTCTGTCTTAGGGCGGTGGACACATCATGAACAGAGCAGGGAGGAGTTATTAAATTGGAATCCATGTAGTCTTGGAAAATATTTGTAGTTTTCTGAATGGGTCATAGCTATAGAAGGACAGGAAAAGCAGTAAGTATTATAGACTCTTTTGGGGTCATGATACGGAGACATACAGCTCTAGAAATGAATGTTATCAGATAAGAATTGTCTTAAGTCTGTAGTCCTATTGTACCCATAAAGTCAAGTAACATGGCAATAAATATATATTTTTTAGAAAAAAATCTTATTTGGAGAGGGAATAATTTAGGAAAAATGAATCCTTTAAATGAATTGAAATAGTGAAAATAAAAAGAGAAAACAAAACTGCATATGAGTAAAAGTGCAGATTGAAATGGCTTTTGCTGACACAAATGAGAAGTACTTTTTAAGACATGAGTGTTTGGGAAATCTTAAAAATTCAAATCCCTAGTAGAAAATTCCTGACACTAGAGAAAAAGATGTTCATCAAGTTTGTTCTAAAAGCAAATTCTGCTTCTTCACAAAAATAAGGCTGTCAGGTTTTTTCAATCTATTTTTATTTTTCTCAAACAGAAGGATAGTGTAAGCTGTTAGTTTTGCATATAAATTTGAATTAATACTTAAAGAAAAATTGTTACTGCTTCATTTTATATAGCACAAAAATTATATAGAAATTGATTCATTGCATGTTGCTATAGTGTTCATGAAACCAAAACTACATGAGTGGGTTAGCATGGGTGAGAGTTCTCAGCTTTCCTCAATTTCTCAAAGGGGTTTCAAGAAAATGAAGAAATAAAAATAACTTCTCTAGGACATTAAAGCATTAAAAAATCCTCATATTATTTATACTATAAATAAACTACCTCAACATATTTTAAATACATTAAACTAATATGAAAGTCAGTGAGCAATCATATATCAGCCATATCAGGAGTAAGTAAATACAGACAGTGAGTAAAAGAGAAGTCATAGTTGAAATAAAGACTGGACCTTGTATAGTGAGCACTAATTTGTATGTTGTGCTATTAACATATAAATAAGCCACAATATCTTATAGTTTTAGGAGTTTAAAATCTTGATATTTAAATAAAAATGAATATGTCAAAATAATACACTTTTCTTCCAAGGTTAGCAATGGAAGGCATAGGGGCTCAGGCCAGGGTGCCAGAAGGCAGACTTGCTGTGGATGGACAATGACTCATTTGCCATTGCAGGCTACAGAGAACAGAAGAGTTATCTATGATGAATGGTTAGGATCATGAGAAAAATTGCTAAACAAAATGATTTCCAAATACAATTGCAGCAATTCTTCCAATAGTATTGTCTCATTAAGCATTTGGTGAGTCTTTGTTATATACCATACTAGTTTCCCAACTGGGATTACACTGAATGCAACATAACTACGCCACATAAATATTACCAATATATAAAGAAAGCAATGGTAACACGATATTACAGTAGACCCTGAGGGCAGAAAGAGCAGTGGATAAGGGAGAAAAGGAACAGCACACATATGAGAATGTCGTAAGCAACTACAAGGGGGAAGCTAGCACTGATAGTATGATAATAAGAAATATATATTTGGCCTCTGGCCAAAAACCCAAACATAGAGTTTCTATGATGTTTGCAATTTCCTGTGAGCAATAGAACTTTAAAAGAAACTTTGGTTTCTGTGTTTGGTCTTTGATCCCAGTTAATGACACAGATGTACCAAAACCTGTGACACAAACCCTAAATCCATGGTAATTTCCAGAGTGATTGCTTCATCGTTCTTTTGTTTTCCTCAGGTTGCTCTTGGCAGGCTCTAGAGTAGCCTCAGATAGGACCTGGCTGCCTAGAGAAACAGCCATGTGATTGGAAGACCAAAACTTGTTAGTCTCAGTCCATAACTTCCAGGGAGGGAAGTGGGTGAAGCTTGAGTTGATCACCGGGGCTAGAGGGAGACCCTGCCTCAAAAAATAATAGTAATAGTAAAAAGGCTGGTATCCAAACTATACAAATAACTCATAAAACTCCAAAACATAAATAAATGAAGTGTAAACAGCCCAATTTTATGAAAGAAATTATCTGCACAGATAACCACCAAAGAGATCCAATGGGGCAAATAACCAAATGCAATGAGGTTCAACACTATAGTCACTAGAGAGGAGTATGACAGACAACAATAAGAGACTTCTACATATCCTCTGGAATATTAAAATTCAAAACTAACCCCAGCAGGTGCTAGCCTGCATGGGAATCAATAGAAACTTTCACTTTCATTGAGTGGAAATGCAAAACGATATCACTGACTTAGAAAACAGATTGGAAGGTTCTCTCAAAACTAAATTTATGTTTCTTACAAGAGGATTCAACAATAGCAGGCTTTGGTATATACCATCATGAATTGAAACTGTATATTTACATGAAAGAACTGCACACAAATGTTTATAGCATCTTTATTTGTAATTGTTAAAACACTTGGAATCAGACAGAATGTTACATCTAACACGTGAAAGGACAAACAGACTGTGGCACATGCATGTAGCAGAATATTGTTCAGCAGCAAGTATCAAAGGAAAAATCAGAAGAAACTTCATATTGCTAAAGAAAATAAGAAAATTAATGAGAAATCCACATGCTAAATGACTCCCCATTTATAGCATCCTGTAAAAGGCAAAATGACTGAGAAACCATTAACAGATAAAAGTAATGTTTTACAAAGAGGCTGTGGTTGCCAAATAGTCAGAAGAAGTTAGCAAGGGGTTAAAAAGTAGAACACAGGCAATTGTGACAGCATTAAGGTTACTTTGTGTGATACTATCATGATGAATACATGTCATTGTATATTTTTCAAAAACAATAGGATGTTCAACAAACAGTACACCCTGATATTAACCATGAGTATTGATTAATTAAAATGGATCCATATTGACTAATGAACTATAGCAAATGTAGCTCAATAATACAAGAGATCAATAATGAAGGAAACTGAGGAAGATTGAGGAGGTAAATGGGAACTCTATTTCCTCCTCATTTTTTCCATAAATCTAGCACTGTTCTAAAACAAGACTATTAAGTTGAAAAATGCTGCCCTCTATGAATAAAAATGCACTACAGTACAGCTAGGGCAGATGCAGAGTACAAATTAAGAGTACTGCACTATTTAAAGGAAGAAATGATGGGGAAGATGAATTAGGATATATATATACATATATATATATAAACAAAAATAGTAATATCAAAATATATTCCAAAATTTGCTGCCATATATGGTAGTCATGCTATAATCATTTTTCATGTGCAGGCAGAAGGAACATAAGTGGGAGACAATAGGCAATATGGGGAGACTTTACATACATACACATGCACACACACACACACACACACACACACACACACACATATATATATATTCAGAAAACCTAAGTTTATGGGGGACACCTAAATCAAACCAGCACATTCCGCCCCTGGCCCCCATAAACTGATAACCATCCATGATGTAAAATGCAATGAATTCATTTCAACTTTCAAAGTCCCCATCCTAACAATGTTCAAAAATCCTCATAGTCCAAGGTCTTTTAATTGAGCCATAACACCAAAAAAAAAAAAAAAAAAATCCCCCCAAAAGCCTGTAATGTCACAGACTAAACTCTCACACTGCAAAAGATAGCATTGGGTATAGCAAAGAAATACTCAACCAATACAAGATTTAAAACAACCAGGGCAAACGTCAAACTTTGTAGCTCGAAGTCCAACAACTCTAGACAGTGACATGTCTCCAAGTCTGATAATTGTAGCCAGCAACAAGTGTCTGGAGTTCCAATCCCACGCCTCCAGCTAGACTACTCACAGTTCTAGAAAACTTTATCTGAGGTTGGCAGCTTTCCTTAGCAGCCATCTCCAGTGGTCCAGGCATCTCCACAGGGACTCAACTGCAACCCATGGTTAATCCTCACTGCTCCATTGTGTCTTCATGCAGGCATCCAGCAAACTTGCTTCATACTGCCCATAGCTGTTTCCAAAACACAAGACCATGTTTCAAATTCAATGATCCTCTCTTTCCTGCATTTCTATGCTCCATAGAACCAGGTGGGGTGACAATTTGTTAATCCAGGAGGGAATAAAGCAGACTTTGAAGAACAGGACATCCTTCAACATTTAGACCCCTTTAAAATTCTGCATTCTTTCTGTTGTCACAATGCAGATCAGCTGCTCCAATCAATCTCAGTGGTTGTAATCTCTCATACAATTGTAACTGAACAGGCAGAAGTTTTGGGCCAAAGATTTCTTTATGTGCTACATCCCTCTGCACACCCCAGTCCATTTCTAAGCAAAGCAACCCTCCACAAGTTCTCAGAATACAGAAATAAACAGCAAGCCTCTCACACAAACTGTTTCAAGCCCAGTCCAGGCAAAGCTCTTTCTCACCCTCATAAGCCAAACTTCACAGTCCTTAGTTCTTACTGGATTCAGGTCTTTCAACTCTGACCAGAATACTCCATCAAGCTTTACTGACGGCATTGCAAGATGTCTCTTAGGCCAAGGTTTCAAATTCTTCCACATTCCTCTTGAAAATCAGTTCCAAAAGCCCAAAGCCACACAGTTAGGTGTCTAGCAGCAACACCACTCTCGGTAGCAACTATACTGTTGAGTCAGGTTCACATTCCTGGTAGAAATTACCCAACCAAGAGAAGCTTGTGGGAAAAAGGGAGGTTTATTTTGGCTTACAAATGAGGAAAGGTCCATGATGGCAGAGGAAAATGATGACATGAGAAGAGGGTGGACATCACACCCTGGTCAACATAGGTGGACAATAGCAACAGGAAAGTGTGCCAAATACTGGCATAGGGAAACTGGCCATAATGCCTATAAGCCCGCCCCAACAATACACTGCCTCCAGGAGGTACTAATTCCCAAATCTCCATCAGCTGGGAACCTTGTATTCAGAACAGCTAAGTTTATGGGGGACACCTGAATCAAACCACAACACTACCTAAATCAGAATTATATTATTTTATTCCATAAACTTAGCTCATATAAACTTAAAAGTACAAAGTTATATCCACAAAACAGTAGTTGCAAATTAAACACAACAGAACTATTTTAAATAATTTAAATATTTAAAAATTGAAATAAAATTATCTTTCAAAGGAAACTCACTACCAATAGATGTTTACATATTTAGAAGCTATGCCTCCCCCCCACACAAAAGCCAGCCAGCATTCTGTCTGAAAGTATGTATGCATCTAAAACAAATTCAATCCCTGAGTTCTCTTCAATGAAATCTGAAAACTAGAAGCAAAATTGCCCCAGAATTCTCCATTTACAATGCCTAGCATTAGGAGAAAGTAAAGTATCCAAGGTCCAAATAATTTTGAGCTTTATAGTCTGTACCTTACTTTTCATCTGGAATCAGGGCAGATCACAGAACAGTGATGTAATACCCAATAGAAACGTTATCACAGCTTGATTATGTAGAAATACAATACATTTCTCATTCTGGCTTCATTAAAACAGCACCACATCCACAAAACTCTTGAACAGACCATCTCTAGAGAGATTAGTCCAAAATTACCATTTTATTCAAATGTAATTCCTACATTGGTTGTTTTCCACATCTT
This sequence comes from Dipus sagitta, assembly GCA_036346955.1. Classification (NCBI taxonomy): domain Eukaryota; kingdom Metazoa; phylum Chordata; class Mammalia; order Rodentia; family Dipodidae; genus Dipus; species Dipus sagitta. The sequence continues at coordinate 60,948,557 of CM070782.1, forward strand.
ATTTTCTTCCAATTTCCATATGGTAATGTGTGTGTTTATGTGGCCAGGGGACCATGGGTCACACCCCAGCCTCTTGTAGGAATCAATTTCCTATCCCCAATCAATTGTATGTCTTTACAGATAAAGAGTTGAGATAGTGACCTACATTTCTCTAAAATGCTAGCTTAACTTACTAAACTCTACTTGTTACAACCATAAAAATTGTAATGACTATGTTCTGTACAGCTGAGGTTTATCTTTTCTTTTTGCAAGTGAATGTTGTGATGTGCATGTATATACGGATGTTTATGTGCAAGTGAGTTCATGTAGGTGTGTGAATGCACCTGCAGATCTGTGCTCATGCATGTGGAGGCCAGAGATCTTCCTTAATTGATCCATCTTACATATTGAGGCAGGATCTTTTTCACTACACCCAGACCTCATCAATTTGGCTATCTGGCCAGTCAGCTTGCTCCAGGGATTTGTCTGTCTGCTGCAAAACTGCTGGGTTTGCAAGTACACACTGTTCCACACCTAGCATTGCCATGGGCACTGAGAATCTGAACACAGGACTCTTGTTTGCATGACAAGCGCTTTACCAATGGGCCATGTTCCCCAGCTTGCTTTCTTTCTTTTTCTTTTCTTTTCTTTTTCTTTTTCCTTCTTCTCCTTCTCCTTCTTCTTCTCCTTATTTTTGTTTTGTGTGTTTAGAGGTGGTCAGCCAGGGACAGAGGCCTAAGAAGATATCACCTTGCCTGCCCTGGCAGGACTAGATTCTGGGTTTGATCCAGTCTTATTCAGCATGCCTGTCAGCAATTCCTCAGCAAGGTCACTTCCTGCTTCCTCCTTAGCTTAGCACACCTGTGGGCTGGCCCCTTTTTAGTAGGCCCTGTTAGCCCACCAACCAATCAGGTCTCTCCCTTACAACTGTGTCTGATGAAGAGGCCCATGCCAATCAAATGTTTAATCCATAAATGGGCCTTTCACGTGTGTAAAACTCTCTTGGCACTCATCACTCTCCTGGTCTTTGCGTCCTGGCCACCATTGGTAAACTTTCCCCCTTCCCAGCCTGACAGGAAAGGGGGAAGATTTCTTTCTGCCTAGGCATATTTTCTTGCTTGCTTTCTACATGTATTTTGCTTTTTGATGATGGATCATCAATCTTTAAGCTCTGAGTCTCTCATTGTCTCTTAGTATTCTCTGACCTCCTTTGTGAGGGGGATCTTCTGGCTTGGGCTCTCATGCTTAGTTGTGTGTGTGTGTGTGTGTCACACGCACACTCACCATGTGCACACCTGCTCCAGAGGCCTCTTACTAGGAGATTTTTCCAAGTGAAGGAGATTTATTTCATTTCTCCTCCACCTTTCCAGCCCAGCCAGAGGAAAAATTTCTCTCTGGTTTGAGCCTTTCAGCTAGCCTTCCCTCTGGTACTTCTCTGTAAAATAAACCTCATGATTTATAATATACCCTTCTCAGAGTCAGTGTTTTCAATTTTTTGTTGATAAGAAGAGGATCCAAAAGCTGGGGTCCATGAGCCTTGGATCTCCTGCATCTTTATGGAACTTAATTCTTCCCTGATCCAAAACTCCTACATCAAGAATAGGCCTTAATGTTATAAAGAAGGCCAGTATATTTTCCATCATTCTTCTTGGAAACACATTCTATTCTCTTCACCTGCTACCCACTTATCCTTCATTACAACAGCAACTCATACAGAAATTTGGTACCAAAAAAAAAAAAAAAAATGGAGCCATTGTGATAAACCGGACCATGTAGTTCATAGGCTTTTGAAACTTGTTTATGGCAGAAATATGGAAATATTGGGAATTTGGAGCTAGAGAAGCTTCAAAATGCTGTAAACAAAGTTTAATGATCCTTTCTCATGAGAGTTTAGAACATCAGATGGCTGAGAGAAATGTGGACTATGAGGGCTAGACTACTGAGGTTTCAAAGGAAAAGAATGACTCTCTTTGGAATTGGACTAGAAGTAGTTCACGTGATACTCTGGCAAAGAATCTGGCTGCATTCTGCCAATGTCAAGAGAACTTGAGGGTAGCTGAATTTAAAAGTAATAGACTAATGTGTTTGATACATCAAATTTCCAGGCAGAAAGCATTGAATCTGTGCAATGGCTGCTTTTAGCTGTTCTTACTCTTATCAATAGTGAAATTAAAGAAAATATAAAGCAGAAAAATGTGAAATGTGTTTAGTTTACCACAGAAATCAAAGTGAGAAAGTTTAAAGCCCTGAGCAAAGAGACTTAAGCTATATTATCTGTATTTGTTAAGGAGATTGTCATCATTAAAGAAAAATCCACTGCTCTGAACTAGGACACTAGGGAAACAGGTCCTGAGGGCAAGACTCAACCCACGGAAGGCTTCAAATAGTAAGAATGTGAATTCTTTTATAAGGAAACGTCCTAAAGGGAAAAAGCTAAAAGAATTTTCTGCTTCATTCTTTAAGCTACTTCTAGTCAGGTATTTATTTGTTCACTGTAATAAGAAAGTAACAAATATGTATACCAGTCTCACTCACTTTAAGTCAGTTCCTTCTCTTTTAAGGCCTTCTGTCACAGAACCTTAAACAAAATCACACCTGAATGCTATCACTTGTCAAGACCAGACTGTTCACTGGCAGGAATTTGAGGGAAGTGAGTTGGGAGAAACAGATGTGGCCAAGGGAAAGTTGTAAAGAAAGCCACAGTTGTTGTTTTCTTTTGGTTTGGTTTGATTTTTAAGGAAGAGAAGAAGTAAATTTCCAGTAATTTTCTTCATGCATAAATTGCCCCCAAATCATAAACATTGCCTAATAACTATTCTTATTCTTCACTTCCTTTTATCAATCACAGTATCTTGATTATTTAGGGCACAGCACAGGAGAAAGTTGAATAATGAGAGGTCATTTATTGCCTTCATAAAAGAGTAGAATAAATGTGCAGTTGTTACTCATTCTCCATGACTCATCAGGAAGGATCATTTTTGTGTCAAACTAAAACTGTCTTCACTTATTGTGTAAATAGATGAGGAGTTGTTCCACACTGAGTCACCAAGGTGACTCGGGTTTTCTATCCCTTGGGACTTTTCAAGAAACTAAATATCAGTTCTGAGTTTTAGGATGCCCTTGGGTTCTTAGAACATGGGTAAGAAAAGAATTTGGAATTCTCATACCCATGAGAAGTAAAAGGCAAACAGGCACACTCACAATGTGGAAGACTCCTTTGAAACACTCTTTATATACTGTGTGATGATGTGAGTTTTTTTTTTCTCTCTCTCTCTTTTTAAATGCAACTCTTTGCCACTCTGATATTACATGTCAAAATAACACAAACTTTGTACAGTTTAGGGGAAAAAAGAAGAAATCAATTGATTACTATTAGATAGAAAGCTAGAGTAGTATGATGAGACATAGAAGGTCCAACCCAAGCCAACATAAATTAAACACAGGCACCTTTTGTACTTTGGTTATGTACTCAGGTCTGTACTGTCCAGAAATTTCTGTAGGGTGGATGGAATGATTTAGTATAAGTGCTAGGATATCCAATATCTTCTGAGTAGACATGGAGTGTAAGTAAAACAAGATAACCTCCATTAAGCTTCATGTACTAAAATTTTGTCTTAAAACACAACAGGTTGATCAGTGCTTGGAAAATAGTCACTAAATTTGAAATGAATAGACTATAGTTAATGTATTTGTTTCTTCTCGCCTTTTTGAGATAAAGCATTACTGTCTTCTCGACATGCTGAATTAAGCCTCACTGTCCCTAAAGTATTGTGGTGGATTGAATGTGCTTGTATGTCCCCCATAGCCTCAGGTTTTTTGTTTTTTTTTTTATTATTAAGTTTGAGCTTTTTGCTTAAGTCTCCAGAAGCTTGCTGGAGGGAGCTTGTCACTTAAGGAATATCTTATTTGAGCCCAAAGATGTAGAGAAAGGAGTTTGAGCTCTGACAGGGTTTGTGCTTGCTGCTTTTTGAGGTTTACTGGCCTTTTCCCCCACTCTCTGCTTAGATGTATGGAAGTAAGTAGCTTGTCCCACCATTGATGAACTTCCTTTGGATCAGTAAGCTTGAAGGAAATTCTTTCTTCTATAAGTGGTGTTTGGTTGGTTGGTTGTCTCAGCAACTTGGAGCATATTGCAACAGAATTTGATACCAGAAAAGTAGGGTCCTGCTGTGATGAATCTGACCTTGTGGGTTTTGGTCTTTTGAAACTTATATGCCTGAGGAATGTGCATGGACTTGGACCTTGAGACTGCATAAGCCTTACAGACCAGTAAGCCAAATTTTATGGGCTTTTCTGGTCAGAGTTTGAAAATGCTAAATGCAGAAAGAATTCTGTTGACTTATGAACTTTCAAAGGGGAAGGAAAGACTGCAGAGAACTTTGATGGAACTAAGCTACTATAATAAAGGTTGGCTGTGTTTTGTGGCCCATGCCCATTGAGGTTGATCAAGGTTGAATTTAAAAGTGACAGACTGGTGTGCTTGGCTGCAAGTATAAAACTGTAAGATATAAGATTTAAAGTGGGAAAAATTCAAGTAAGTTTAAAGTTACTGGTACAGAGACTGGCTTTAGGTTGTTAAAGCTGCTTTTGTTAAACAAATTACAACCATTAAGAATGGCCCACTGTTTTACATTGAAACAATGGAAAAGATGCATGAAGTGATGTCCACCCAGGAAAATAATGAATGAGCAAGAATGTAAACTCAGCCGGGCATGGTGCACGCCTTTAATCCCAGCACTCAGGAGGCAGAGGTAGGAGGATTACTGTGAGTTCAAGGCCACCCTGAGACTCCATAGTGAATTCCAGGTCAGCCTGGGCTAACCCTACCTCGAAAAAGCAAACAAACAAAAAAAAAAAGAATGTAAACTCTTTGAAAACAGATGACTGCAAGGAAAAGTTCTAAAGACTCATGGTCATGATTTATTTCCCCCTTGGATTAACAAAATGGCTTTTTGCTTTTTGTTTGTTTGTTTTCCCTCTCAGCTTAGATGTATGGACATAAAAAGCTTCTTCCATCGTTGATGGATCTTCCCCTGCATCTGTAAGCTTGGAATAAATCCCCTTCTCCCATAAACTGTGCTTGTTGGGTGTTCATCCCAGCAACTTGGAGCTGCCTGCAAGAAGTATTAAATTGAGGTTATTATATCTGTTTTTATTTTTATGTTAAACTGGAATTAAACTGAGATTTCTATTTTTTTCTAATTCTGGAAATAGTAGAAATTTTAAAATTTCAAAATCATTTAAACCTAGGGTTTTTTGTGGGAAGAGATTTTTATTAAAAATTTTCATGCATATAATTTGGTCATTTGATCGTAATCCCTTTCTAATACATTTTTTGTCCCCCACTTTGTTATGGGAAACTCAGACACACAGAGATGGCACCAGAGACAGAATGGAGAATCGGAAAATTTATTCATGTTGACATGGACTCAGGGTAATAACTTCCAAAGCCTGGTTACTGAGCTCTGCTGGCTTAGAGTTTTTATAGACAGCATGGTAAGCAGTCAGACATCATATTGAATTCTTTATGTTTTTGGTGGGTTACAAGTTTCTAAGGTTATATGTTTTGGGGGGTACAAACAGAAAATTCTTTAACAATAACTCAGTGATAAGAAAGCACAAATGTAGAATATAAAGTTATTTGGGGTATTTGTGTCTATTGCTGTACTAACCAGATAACATACAAGCAGGGTGCAGCTGCATAGATAAGGAGAAGCCCTCAGTGTCACGATATCTCCCTGGTAATGGCTTGTACAATAGAAACTTGTTTTAATGTATCATCTTGGTCTGGTTTCTTTGTTAAATTTCTTCTACCAAGACTTCATCCCCCCTTCACTGAACTCCTTCTTCTTTGCAAAATGACTCTCTTTTATTTTGATGACTGTTTTTTTTCAATATTTTATTTTATTTATTTGAAAGAGAGAGAGAGAGAGAAGCAGATAGAGAAAGAGAGAGAGAGAGAGAGAGAGAGAATGGCCATGCCAGAGTCTCTAGCCCTCCAAAGAAACTCCAGATACATGCATCACCTTGTGCATCTGGATTACATCGATCCTGCAGAATAGAACCTGGGTCCTTTGGCTTTGCAGGCAAGTGCCTTAACATCTAAGCCATCTCTCTAGCCCTTGATGACTGTTTTTTTTTTTTTCTTTTTTCAATAACTCTCTTCTGTAGTTCATGTCAAAATGTTGATGAGCTCATTTTCATGGGGATCTCATGAAGGTAGTGACCCTATGATGTTGTAATGTAATGGTCACTTTGTGTCCAGAAGATACTGTTCCAAAGTGCTTCCCCCATTCTCTGGCTCTTACATTTATACTGCCTGCTTTTGCACAATGCTCCCTGAGCCTTGAAGTAGATGTTATGGATGTTTCAATTAGCATTGATCATTCAACCTTCACTTATTCTCACCACCTTAGTGCTTTAAACTTCCCCAGTAGTCACCACCATCTGCAGAAAAGAAGCTTCTCTGTGCAAAGGTGCAAAATGCATTAATCTATGGGAATTAACATAAATATTTAGAAGGCAAGTCGATCAGCATATCATACACATTTAGTCAGTTAACATTAGTGGTTTTCCTATTCGGGTTTATGGTACTTGCTAACACAGATGTTGGGATAGTTTTTCCATACCAGGCATGTATTCTCTCTCATTCTCCAGTGGAGCAAGTCTCAGATCTAATCAGAGATCAGTTAGTACTCCCATAACAGTCTACCACATTTGCCCCAGTGGGCACATCTTGCATGGCTAATACGATTAGCATGCAGTGTTGTTCGGCAGTTGGATAAGCCTATAAAATAGTTTTGAGAGCTCATCAAGAACATCAATTTTCTTCTCTAAGTCAATCAGCTTTCTCCATCTCAACCAGGAATGTAAGATCAGACTAAGTGCTTGATTATCCCAAGCCTTAATGATAATTCAGGACTTTAATGCATAAATCTGTGGTGTATTTTATCACCCCAAAATTCTTCAAAACTGTCTGCCTGTAATAAAAATATCCAGAGGAGTAAATGATGACATTGCTACTATTGTAGCTCCAGGGCTATGACTTAGATGTCAAACTACATGAGAAAATTTCAAGAATTTTATTTCCATGTACATGCTAACATTGTTAACGAGGTTACCAGAGCTTCTTCTTAACTCAGCTCTCACAGATTATGATCATGCTTGACAAAGAGGAAAGAAGATAGTAATTTGGCAACAGGGGGTGTGAGGAGTTCTTCCTTTAGTCCAAGAGTAGTCAAAACATAAGAGCTGGGCTGGAGAGAGGGCTTAGCAGTTAAGCGCTTGCTTGTGAAGCCTAAGTCCCCAGGAACCACGTTAGCCAGATGCACAAGGAGGCGCACACATCTGGAGTTTGTTTGCAGTGGCTGGGAGCCCTGGCGCACCCATTCTCTCTCTCTCTCTCTCTCTCTCTCTCTCTCTCTCTCTCTCTCTCTGTGTCACTCTCAAATAAATAAATAAAAATGAACAAAAAAAAATAAACATAACAGCTTCTGTGAGTTTGTGACATCACTTAGGAGAAAACAATCAATTGTAACAACAAAAATGTTTACAATGACTTAATTTCACTTATGAAATTTCATTTCAAAGGTTGATTTTTATTTTAAATATCTAGCAGGAAATCAACAAAAATATTATTTCTAAAGTAGTTCATATATAGCCTTAAAACTAACTGTTCAAGCCAGGCGTGGTGGCGCACACCTTTAATCCCAGCACACGGGAGGCAGAGGTAGGAGGATTGCCATGAGTTCAAGGCCACCCTGAGAATACAGAGTTAATTCCAGTTTAGCCTGAGCTAGAGTGAGACCCTACCTTGGAAAAAAAAAAAAAAAACCTGTTCAAATATCATTTATAAATAATATCAATAATCATTTATAAATAATATTTTTCTGATTTATAACTAATGGGAGTTATAAGCCTCAATTATTTCTAATTTTAGCATAAAATAAACAAAAAGTATTATTTTTTTAAAAAATTAATTTTACCTAGTTCTACAATGATGGCCATACAATAAAAACTTATTTTAAAAACTGCACTTTTAGGATCAATTTGCATTTTCTTTTGTCAATCTATAAAGTTTAGGCTAATAGTTGTGTTTTTATTGGGATTACTTCTTAAAATTTGCAGGGGACCGAATATTCTTATATCTCCACAAAACGAGAAAATTTTAACACCAAAAATTTTTAAATCAATGAATAAAACCTTGTACTTAATTAAATTGTATTTTGTAGCATTTCGGACTTCTTTAAATTTTCCCAAAGCCTCTTCTAGGAGTTAATTCCTTCTCCCCAATCAAATGTCCATTTTTGCAATTCACGGCCAATAGTTAGGATCAATATTCCTGTAAAATGTCATTTTCTGACTTAAGAATGCCCTAGTTGTTTCAGTAGCAGCAACTGTAATGATACACCCCCGCCCCCCACTTCTTAACACTGCTCTGTAGATTTGGTCCTATTTAAGCAGCCTCGAGACCAATATAGTGACAACTCATTCATTCAGAAGAAATCAAGTAAGTAAAGGAGGATTATACTCTGATGAACATACACTCATCTTGTGTTCAAAGAAATACTCTGGGTGATTTCGATGTTTTCTGAAATACTAAGCATTTTGTACTCAAAAATGCACTTCTCATGCCATGCTGGGAGTAGTGTCTTCATTTCTGCAATGCCTTTGCACCCTCTAATGGCCATTTTAGGATTTTCTTTATTGAGAGGAACTTATTCAAGGCTATGCAAAGTTTTCATCTTGTAAATTTGAATTTTTATTAAAATAATGACATTTACGCACTTTACACCTTTAAATCTGTGATTTCATAATCCAAAACATTAATTGAAGCGCATACCTCTTCACACTGTTGAGAAAATAGAAATATGTAGAGTTGAAGTTACTAGGATAATAATTAGGAAACACTCCATGCTTTCCAATTATGCCTGACATATTAACAAGCTAATAAGAATTTAAGATTCTGCCTCCTAGGCACAAAACAATTCAATAGTAAGGCCATCATCAGGTATCACAGTTCTTATTTCCTGAAACAACATCATGAAATCAACTTGGAATCAGAATGGGCTTATGTATATAAAGCATAGAAATGAGTTGAAATCAGTACAATAACCTAGAAAAAAAACAGTAGAAATGAGGCATTGTTTAATTATCCATAGCAAGGTTAAACACATACACATCATATAACTGAGTGATATGTTGTCTTCGAAATTTTCAACTCCTTTAACAGAGATGTTTACAAGGAAAAATCTAATCACCAATTGTAACCTTTTTATTGCATTTAATTTGGCACTAATAATAAAATTGTTTATTCCTCATGTAAAAACCACCTTCTTTCTATTATAGCTTCATGTTTATTAAACAACTAGAAAAAATGTGAAAAGTTTTAATAGTAAGATTATCCATTTCTTTATCAGCATATATTAATTATACAAAACAGTGAGTGTTGTTGTCTCATTACATACATATATTGTGTTCTTTGCTCATTTCATCTCCATTCCCTATGGTATCCCATCAGCCTCGTTTCCCAGCTCACACTGCAGACAGTGATAAGGACATATGCTTTGGGATGAAGAGAGGTAGTGAATCAGCTGAAGAGATATCAGAGAAATACTGGTTGAAAACTTTATCAGAAGTGTGGCATTTCTATGCATGTTTTTCTATCCAGGGTGATGTTTCTCATTTGTCCTAATATGTTCAAGTTGAAATGAAATTTGACCCCTCTTTGAGTCTTAAATTCATTTATATTATGTTCATATTCTTATTAGGAAAGTACTTCTGAACCCATGTATATATGGAGAGAGAAAGGGACAATGATTTAGGTTTCAAAATACAACTGTTAGCTGGGAATGGTGGCATACAACTATAATCCCATTACTCAGAAGGGATCGGCAGGCAAACCAAGAGTTCAAGGGTAACCTTAGATACATAGTACATTGGAAATCAGCCTGAGCTACATCAGACCTAATCTCAAAAAAAAAAAAAAATTAAAATGCAGCTACTGTCATTAAGAGTTCAAGAACCAGTAACAGTGAAAGAAATCCCACATATTTCAATAGCATTTAGACAGATAGAACATATAATATCATCAATCTGAGATAAGATACTACATATGGTGGTACTCCAAGTATGTGAAGTTTCACTTAATTGCTAAATTATAAATGTAATTAAACATAAAAATTTAGGTGGCCCACTCGAAATGGAATCATTTCCAATAGCAGACAAAAATAACATTTACAAAACTCCCAACCACATCAAGATAGCTGTTCTTAATGTTGGCTATTTTTCATTCAATGTGTGTATCTGATATGATGACAGCAGATATATACATAAGAATGTAAATGTTATTATCTCCAGAAGTATTTTTATTTGCAATTATGCTTCCAAAAAATCAAAATTCTTATATGTCACCTCTTTTAAAATGCAACCATGCATACCACATAGGAACCCTGTTTGTATTTCAGACACTGGAAAATAAGATGTGAAGCTGCCAGATGAGCATGGCCAGAGTGGTCTTGCATGCATTCTTTCACAATAATTATCATTGACAACTGAAATATATTATCTAAGTGTGTGTATATTTAAAAAAATACTGAATATGCTTTGCTAGTGAACATTGCAAATAACTGTTCAAATGTACTCTGTTACAAATATCCTACAGTACTCTCATATAAATACTTCATGGAATAAAACTTATAGAATTACTGATTTTACAGTGACATACAGTGTTAACTCACTTAGATGTGTATTCAAAGCTACAAAACTATTAAATCCACAAACATAACAACCTTTTAGGAAACCATGAGGTTTGTTTCAGACTAGAGTAACTCAGAAATTCTAACCTACTTAGCATAAAATTCCAGGCTTCTTAATCAGCCACAAACACTGCTTTAGTTGATTTAGCCTTTAGTGCTATACCCTTTCACATATGAGTAATGACACATTTAACTCCCTTTATCAAAACTATTCTTTCCCTTATCATTGTGATAAAACTGAAAGATATCAAAAAGTTACTAACCCAGTGCCTGAAATAGAAGGCACTACTATGTGCAATAAATGTTAGTTGAATTTATTTTTCATGACAGCTTTTTCCATTTAAATATCAACCGAAAATGCTTTCAGAATTATCAAAATTCAAATCACCATCTTTTTAATTCTTTGTCTTAAACTATAAATTAAACATAATCATACCTATAAAGATAATGAATGTTACTGTTACTGTGTATTCACACAGCTTAAGAACTTGAGGGCATTAGGTTCTGGTTTTTTTTTTTTTAGTTAAAACATTTTAGAATTTCCTCATAAAGGGATACTAAAGCTCAGAGAATGAAGTTTTATTTGCTATTCTATTTCTCACCAAAAGGAAAAACAAAATGCTTCAATATTTATAAGACTAAGAATAATGAATGTGCATAATATTGCTTTACCATACACTTTTGCCTTTTAAATCCAGTTTAAAGTCAGTGAAAGGCCAAGAACATAGACTTAATTATGCAGAAAAAAAATGCTGTAACTGCAGTGATCATTCAATAGACAAAAATCCAAAGAAAGCAGTCCTGCCTGGAACATTTACAAATCAATTCATTATATTGATTTGGAATGAGTTGTGCTATAATTTAAGACATAGATTACCCAGGACAAACTTGATAAAATGATATTTCTAAGGCACTTTCACTTAACTGTGTATTTGACCTGAGGATTTTTAAGAGACCATAATAAAATGTACTGTATGTAGATAATGGGTTTCAACAGAGTAATTATTAACAATGTGATCCTAACTAAGTTGCAAAAGTACATCAAAAATTGTGTTCTTGAGTTAATTAATAACTTCAATAAACCACAGATGCCTTATTTAAAAACATTTTTCTATTTGAAAGTGATTCATCCCACAAACAGCAGACCACTGGCATCTCATTTTTCAATTCTAGTGTCATCCTTGAAGAGAAGTGTAAGGTTTGGCTGTGTCTTGTTTGTTCACGGATAAAGCTGATGTTTTGAATCAGTTATTATTCCTAAGACCCTTTGTCCTCCTCAGGTCTCCTGATGATTTGCTGTTTTTATTTTAATGCCTTTTTTTCGCTTTCACACATAAAATGAAGATAGTAACAGTCACAACTATACAGGCCATTTCTCAAAAAGCATATGTAGGTTTCAAAAGGCTAGGCAGATTTTAATCAAGCTGGAAAATGTGAGTATTGTCAGTCAGGTAATTATAAAAATGGCTAAAATATGTACTTCTTAGAGAAGATAGAACATTTGTCAATCACGTTCTTTGTCAAAAAAAAAAAACATAAAGTGAATGCAGGAGTCATGAGAGCATTAAGTAAATAAAGCAATAATTTGCAACTGAGTCACTCCTAAAGCAGGCTAAGAATCAATTCAAAATATAACAAAGTACTTTCAGACCAGTAAGTTCTGCTGTCAGGCAAATCTCTCTTGGATTTCAGTTTCTTCATTTGAACAATGATCTTACATATGTAGTTTCTTGATTCCATCCTACTTTCAATTGTTCTGAGTTCTTACTAAACTAAATAAATATATCAACTGAAATCAATTAACCTTCTATTGCCTGATATCTAAGTGATACATGGACAAGAAAGACATGTGTGTTTGATAAGTCATATATAAGCTACTCAAATACCCTAAGAGAGATGTCAAAGGCCAAGCAACACCAAGTAGATTTCAAAATGTCATTATCCTCAAATGACAAAAAAGTGAAAAAAAATGAAAATAAAAATTCCTCTATTCTCTATGTTTCCTTAAAATGAATCCAAATATAATTAACCAAATTAAAGTCTATGCAACAAATTATCAATAAAGAATATATTTTAATTACTCCAATAATGTCAACGGCAAGTTAAACTTGCTAAAATTCATTATCCTATTAGACCAGAATAGTTTTGTTTATTCAAAATAGCTTTCCTTAACTGTCCCACAAATTTTCAGAAAAAAATATACCCTTCACCAGTAGAAATAAATGACATTACTTTGACTTTTCTCCTAAAGATTTTAACGGAACTCAAACTACCTAACCCTTCTCATTGAAAATATTTATGTTTCTTTTTTTATTTTAAAATAGGCAAGTAAAGGGATTTAAAAAAACTCGGCTATTTTTAGTTCTTTGATCATACATTGAAAAAAGCATGTAGTCTCTAAACCAACATTTCAAAATACATTCGTCTGAAAATTTTCAACTGACTTATAAAACAATTCTTTAAAAAGATATAATCAATGATTACTGTGAATCTTTGTTTAAACACTCCTCAGGAGTATCATTATCCGTGTAGGTTTGGACTATGAGCGCTCCTTTCCATCCTCCTTAGATGTGAAAGCACACCTTTGCTAACACTGCCACCTGCTGCTGATTTGAAATAATTTCTCAGCAGATACAAATAAATGAAATTGCATGGGCAAATTGGTCTGGAAAACAAGCATCAACACAGTTGTTAAAGACAATTTGTGTGCGGTTATTGACACATTTTTTTTTTCTGACAACAGGTAAAATTATACCTCTGCAGGAAAGGCTCCAATGCCTTTATGCTAGTTCACGTGTGATTTATTTATTTATTTTTAACAAAAAAAGCATTTTTAATATGACAAAAAGCAAAAAGAGATGCACAATCAAAGTCAATACAACTCTTGCAGAAACAATTAATTGATTTCCTCTTGAGGAAGCAATACTTAATATACACAGGAAGATGTACGTACACATGTATAGCGATGCAATCAAATACAGAAACAGTGCTGAATGTAGTCAATGGATATACGGGAAATCGTTCTAACTGTTCTGCCTTTTTTAGGCTTACACAACACTTGAAAATATAAAGTTGGGGGGAAATATAATGCATTGATTTTTTTCAATCTATTTTACAGATGCTAAATTTCATAAAATTTAAAATAACATTAAAATTCTGTTACATAAAACATGTATGTGAAAGTTTGGGAAGGAATGGAATACCATTCTAGTGAATACTGAGGATTTCTCCCTCCCCTCACTTCAGAGAGGCATGACTTACCACAGCCTTGGATCTTATAGGCGATGGCTGGTTTTATAGTTGAAACACTGACCTAACTGTCTGGGGTGAGGCGGGAACAAAGTATGCAAAAGAACAGAATGCCCACTGCTTTTTTTTTGTATTTAACAATTCAGCAAGTTTTAAAAAAATGGTCTATTTGCTTTTAAAACTTTATTAAAGAGCTTCAATTTCTCCTGCAGATAGAAAAAAATTGAGAACTTTATAATATACTCTTTATGACAATTTAAATTTTATTATTAAAAACAAAAATTCATTTGAAAGCACCTTTTATTTAACAAGAAACCTAAGTGTTACATTATAGACAGCTTTGTCTTGTGTATTCAACCTACAGGAAGTTCATAGATATTTAAATCCCTTGACATCAGCTGGAGCTTGCATCCTCTGATAATTCAGAACTAGGATTCAGGAAGTTTTGTCTATGACAGTTTTTTGCTGTTTTGGGTGGTTTTGCTTGTTTGTTTGTTTGTTTAGGATCTCTTTGTTGTTTATTTGAGAGAGAGGGAAAGGGAGGGGAAAGAGAATGGTAAGCAGGGGCCTCCAGCCACGCAAACAAACTCCAGATGCATGGGCTACGTTGTGCATCTGGCTTATGTGGGTACTGGGGAATAGAACCTGGACCCTTAGGCTTTGCAAGCAAGTGTTTTAACTGCTAAGCCATCTCTCCAGCCCTCGGATGGACTTTTGAAGTGGCAAAGTAAGCACTAAATGTATGGAAATATATAGAGAACTATCCATAAGAGGGAAGAAGGAGAACATGTACAGAAAAACAAGGACAGGGCTTTGGGGAGATGGCTCAGTAAGAAAACCTGCCACACAAGCATGAGGACCTGAGTTCAATACCCAGCGCCTACATAAAAAGCCTGGCCTCCAGTCTCTAGTTGGGTGAAGGCAGGAGAATTACTGGTGTCTGCTGGTCAGTCTGACCAAAAGAGCAGTGGCTCCAAGTTCAGCGAAAAACTCCAAGGAAACACAGCTGCAGAATGATAGAGGGGGCCGAGTGTTGTTCTACTCTAGCCTCTGTACACACGTTCAGAGTATATGTATCAGTACACGTGTTCATGCACTATAAATACAACTCCACACACACCATAAAGAAAAGAAAAAGAAGGTGAGAAGAAACACAGAAAGAGGGGCAGCAATTCCTGACTGCATACCATCACCTGGGAACAGAGCAGTACTTCTGTGAGTAGGCTCCCTGACATTCTCCTGCACTCTACAGAATCCCCTCTCCACTCACTGAAGTAGCAATACTTTTAGGCGGGATTTCTTTTTTTTAGGTTTTAGTTTTTATTATTTTTTTTTTTATTTGAGAGAGAGAGAATGGGTGCACCAAGAACTCCAGACACATGCACCACCTTGTGCATCTGGTTTGCATGGTATCTGTGGGACTGAATCTAGGTCCTTAGGTTTTGCAGGTGAATGCCTTGACCACTGAGCCAGGTCTCCAGCCCTAGGTGGCATTCTTGACTCCTATAAATTATTAACGCAGAAATGTAGGGAAACGACACAGCAGCAATAAAAATTAAAATCCTAGGCAATAATAAAACACTGAAAAAATGTAGAAATTAATTTTGAGATCAAATTTAGAGATGAGTACCCTTCCCAGAAAATTATATTTATCTTGAGCAGACTCCAAACCTAGGAATTGCAATGATGTCTGGAGTAGATTGCATTGTTAGTTCAAATTCTTCATCTGGCTTACGATTTTCCTCTGTAGCAATCCTTCCTGGAAAAGAAATATAATTCTACAACCACTATACCAGGATTGACTATATGACATGCTTGAGTTTATGCTTAAGTGACATCATGGGTCATACTGCACAGGAATATTAACACCATTTTGCACATGAACATTTTGCAGTTCATCTATGGCTTTCTTTTATATTCGACAACATAAGAAAAAATAGTATGAGGATGTAAACATGTTACATGAACAAGAAATAAGGACTGGAGAGATGGCACAGCTGCTAAGGTGCTTGCCTACCAAACCTAATGATCCCGGGGTTCAATTCCCAAGTACCTATGTAAGCCAGGCGTACAGAGCAGCATATACATCTGGAGTTTGTTTGCAGTGGCTGGATGCCTTGGCTCACCCATTCTCTCTCTCTGTATCAATCTGCTTACAAAAAAATAAATAAAATATATTTTAAAAGACTTAAGAAAGAAATAAGAATGCATTGTGATCACAAAAATTTGGGGGTCAATTTTCATGTTATATAACCTGAGAAAAATTGACTGACATGTACATGTCTTGAATAACATCCTATCATAAGGAAGTAAATATTTCATTGTGAAGTTCATTTACTTATTTCTAATAAGCCTGCACTTTAAGTAAATGCTCTTAGTTTTCAATCATGTTGTTAATTATATTAAAAGATAGTTGCACATAATGTTGACCAAATTATATGTTCATCTACATTTCTAAGACTCACCAACACATTTATCAAAAAAAAAACCTACTTCTTAAAAGATATTTCAAAGGTATCTTACTTTTCGTATCTATTCTTTATTCCTTAAAATTAAGAAAGTGTTGTTGGCAGACTTTACACTTTCTTTATAGATTATGAAAACAACTTAACACCAAGGACTCAGTCTTTTAATAGTACAAATAAGAAACCAAGTGTTAACGCTATTCTTGCTCTCTTGATCACATCAAAACACCCATGGCCTTGTTTTCCTCTCAAAACAATGTCATATTTAATAGATTTTGGTAACCAGACATGAAACTGAACTTGAGGCCAATTCCATACATTGTGCCACTGTGATTAGCTATTTGATCTCAGATAAGTCATATCAGCTCTCTATGTCAGTGAGACTGCATCAGAAAAACAGCAACAATCTAGACCTGTCATACAGAATAGGAAACAAACATAAAAATATATGCTGTTACCTATCTATCTATACATATACATATACATATATATATATGTATGTATGTATGAATTTATTTATTTATTGACAACTTCCTTAATTATAGACAATAACCCATGGTAATTCCTTCCCTCCCCCAACTTTCCCCTTTGCAACTCCACTCTCCATCATATCACTTTTCCCTCTCAATCAGTCTCTCTTTTATTTTTTCTACAAAATTAGTTTTACTCAAAATTATTGAATATATTCCAACCACTTATACTCTGAGACATATAAGAAAGAGCTGAATGAAACTATTTACCATGTAAAGATACTGTTGAAGGCAATGGTTATTCAGTAGAATAGTATGCTTTTTATGATTATGCAGGAGAAACATGTTTTATTTCAGTTCCATAGATTGTTAAATTTTCTATTTATTTTGTCTTTATGCTACTGAAATTAGTAATT
Source organism: Dipus sagitta (assembly GCA_036346955.1). Lineage (NCBI taxonomy): Eukaryota > Metazoa > Chordata > Mammalia > Rodentia > Dipodidae > Dipus > Dipus sagitta. Next base: position 60,965,893 of record CM070782.1, read on the forward strand.
TTGACTTTCCAGTTCTTATTATTTGTTATGGCACTCACAGACAAATTTATATCTATGTAGTCTGCATTTTGTCTCTTTTTTTAGTTTATTTTTATTAGATATGGACATACTTGATATGTAAACAACACATGTTGGAACCATCATTTCCCTCAACCCTGCCCCTTTTCCTAAGAGGCCCTCCTCTGGGGATGCAGGTTAACCTCATGGGGATTGTGGGTTGTGCATTTTGGGGGCAGCAGTCAGTTTTGAGGGAGAAGCAGTGTCTCTGTGCATAATGTCCCAACTTATGGCTCTAACAATCTTACTGCCCCCTCTTTCACAAAATTCCCTGAGCAATGTTGGGTGCATTTTAATTCTACTTTAGTGATGGGCTCTTAGGGGCCTCTGGATCTCTGCTTTTGTGGGTATCGAGTGTCCTTAGTGCCTATCTCCTTTACCCTTGTGCTGATATCAGGTTCACCAAGAAAGCAGAACTCTTGCTTAGTTGTCCAATTCCTCTGTGGTTTCAGCTAGGGTCAGGATAAAATGTGCCAGGTCATTCATCTCCTTAGATCCTGCTCCTATCTGAAAAAGAGAAGCAGATTTCACTCCACTCTGCACCTGACCACACACCGTCCAGCGCAGGGAACTGGGACCAGGGACTCTCTTTTATTATGATGTCATCATCTTTTCTTCCTATTATAATGGTCTTATGTAGGTAGTGTCAAGCACTGCCAGATCATGGATATCCAGGCCATTTTGTGTCTGGAGGAGTGTGTTGTAAGGAGTCGTCCCCTTCCTTTGGCTCTTACATTCATTTCACCACCTCTTTCACAATGGATCCTGAGCCTTGGAAGGTGTGATAGAGATGTTTCAGTGCTGAGCACTCCTCTGTCTTTGCTTCTCAGCACCATGGTGCCTTCTGAGTCATCCCAAAGTCACCACAATCTGAAAAGAGAAGCTTCTCTAACCAAAACTGAGAGTAGCATTGATACATGGGTATGAATATTAAGAGAAGTGCTTACTGGGGCAGTTTTTACCAGTTTTAACCAGATACCAACAGACTTACACACCTAGGGCTCATGACTACCGCTGTTGTAGGTTTTCAGTATCAGACATGTATTCCTTTACATAGTGTGGGCCTCCAGTCAAGTTAGTGAGCAGTTGGTTTCCCCGTAACAGACACATCACTGTTGCACCCATTGGATCATTTGGCCAGCTGGCAAAATTTAAGGCTTGAAGTGCTCACTGTTGAGTATCTTCACTGGTGATTTCTCTCTCCCCCTTTGAACTGCATGCAGTAGTGTAGCTTTTTTGAGCTTACAGTCAGCTGGTCTATACGAAAGAGGTTTTCAGCTCAGCTCCAGCAGGATTTCTCAGTGACCTTGCAGCCCAAGCATGTGGACTCTTCAGCAACAGGGTCTTATCACCCTCCCATTCCTGGTGGGAAACGAAGAGCCTCAGCAATGGCCTGTAATGTTTTGGGGTATCAGTGAACTCCCTGGCCAACAACTCACTGGAAGGTAACCCAACCCTGACACTGAAATTTTTCTAGTAACAATCTATGGCTTCTGAGTGTTCCATTGTTCAGAAAAGTAGGTTCCCATATGACTTATTCATACCCTCGAAGATTTTGATTAGCCCTCCCCTCCACTTTCCCTTTACTGAATCTCTTCCCTGGACCTCACTTAGGCCTTTCCACTTCCACTAATCTGTTCTTCTACTTACATATATACAATACCATTCTATTAAGTCCCCCCTCCTTTTCTATTCCCTTTGTATCTCATTTCTAGCTTACTGATCTCTGCTACTGAGTTTTATTCCAACTCACATAGAAGTCCAATCATTTGTAGCTAGGATCCACATATGAGAGAGAACATGTAATATTTGGCTTTATGGGCCTGGGTTACCTCACTAAGTATAATCCTTTCCAGATTCATCCATTTTCCTGCAAATTTCATAATTTCATTTTTCTTTCCCACTGAGTAGAATTCCATTGTATAAATGTGCCACATCTTCATTATCCACTCATCAGTTGAGGGACATCTAGGTTGGTTCCATTTCCTACCTATTGTGAATAGAGCAGCAATAAATATGGTTGAGCAAGTATCTCTAAGGTAATGAGATGAATCCTTAGGATATGTGCCTAGGAGTGGTATAGCTGGGTCATATGGTAAATCTATTTTCAGCTGTCACAGGAACCTCCACACTGATTTCCATAATGGTTATACCAGATTGCATTCCCACCAAGAGTATAAAAGGGTTCCTCTTTTTCTATGTACTCACTAGCATTTATTGTCATTTGTTTTCAAGATGTTAGCCATTTAGAAAGGAGTGAGATGGAATCTCATAGTAGTTTTAATTTGATGGTGCTGATTGTTAAAAGTATTATAGTTAGTTGTACATCAGGCTAAGGCACTGTGTGTTACTACATAGCAAGACATTGTGTCAAAATTTAAGAAAAGCAAAGAAAAGGCATTGGTTCTTTATCAGTTTAGCTTCATTGTAAAGTTCAGGCAAGGTGTGTGAAAACTGTATGCAACCATCATGAATGGGGTGTTTGATGAAGGTCTAACTTTAAGGCTTATCATATTATTGTTACCCCTCATTTGAAAAAGGAGCTACATTTTCATAATCACAATCACAATCACAATCAAAGGAGAAGATATGATTGCAGGTAAGCATGGATAACCTGGAACTGGATATTTTGTTACCTAGACCTTCAGGCTGGCCTTGTACTCATAGCAATCCTTGTGCCTTTGCCTCCCTCCCATATGCTAAAATTATAAGCATTGGCCACCAAACTCTTTAAAAGACCGTTGGTGCCTCACCACTAACCACAGTATTCCAATGAAAATAATCTGCATTAATGAGAGATATAATTTGTACAATAGACTTTATTATTCTAAGTCATCGCTGGATAACCACTTCCTATTTTAAGAACTTCTATCAATTTCCATATCAACAAAGATATTAATAAATAACCTGAATGTTTAAATTACATAGTTCAGCATTACTCTAGGCTTTTCACATATATTTGCTCATTTAAATCTTATAAAAGTTGTATGAATTATTCCACTACTCAGAAAACTGAGACACACATTAAGCTATGGTCTTAAAATCATACTCATAAATAGAAAAAACAAGATTTTAAAACCCAGGAAGACAATATTAAAACTTTTGTTTGGCCAAGCATTATTGTATAATATATAATTAAATCAAAAGCTATTGAGGAAAAGAAATAAAAAACATTCCTAGCAAGAAAATAATATGAATAACTTGACATGAATGTTGTTGATCCAAATTAATTGTGTGCATTGCTATAATTTATTCCTTCCATTGTCATTTCAGTTTTGAAGAGTTAATTTTTATTTTACTGAGGGGGCTGAAATTTTTTAGTCTATGAATTATACTTGGTAATGAAAACATACAGTTGGAAAAGTTAAACTTAGGAAAAAATGAATGTAGAGTAACTATAACGTTATAAATAATAGCTACAGCATCTACAACACATAGCACAGTGTGGCACAGGAATATGTTTTGAATGTATATATATGATGTTTTCATTAGACCTTTTAAGGATGCACACATAAGTGCTGGTGGGAGACATAGCTCATGTTTTATGGTATGTGCTTGACATGCACAAATCACTGGGTTCAATTCCCAGCACTGACAATAAATTAATTAACTAAATAGCTAATTAATTTAAATGAATGTATAAAGATATTAATACAAAAAGTCATGACATGATTTATATAAATATATAACTCCCATTTGAAAATACAAAAGACACATACCTTACATTGAAATTTGAGCTTTCCTGACATTTTCATATAAGCTATTATTTTTACAAAGAAGATACACTATTCATATAGAAAATTTTCAACTCATGATTTGAGAACATTTTTTCAAGTTGGAATGTCTGAAACTTTTAAGAAAGAATCACAGATATATTTTAATTTAAATCACTTAAATATGATGTATTCAAATAACTTGAGGCTTAGCATTTAAAGAAATTTTAAAAAAGAGAGAGAAAGTGACAGAAACCTATTACTTAGAGGACAAAAGAGTTAACTACTAGCAAGGAAACTATCAGACTCCATTAAAGAACTAATTTGCCTTCAATATCCAGAATTTTATGATTGTTTCATTGTAAAAAGGTAGTTCTTATATTTTTTAGTTCTAATCGACAAATGAGAAAATTCACACTTGTTAAGTATAAAAAGTCCCCTAAATTGTATGAAAATTTGCTTAAAACAAGATATCAAAATAATTAAAAATTAGTTACATTCCTATGTTACTGAGTAACGTTTACTATCTTGAATTAAATTGGTAAATAACAGCTTCTATAAATTCCCAATAGAAGTTTCTTTAGTAATGTAAAGAGTAAAAATCAAACCAATAATTGAAAAATTCCATTTTCACTTAGAGACCTAGTGAAAATCTTTCTTTTTTTTTCCAGATTGAATCTGCTGCTTTTCTAACAACATCAATAAACTCAAGGGGGCATCTATACACATTTCTGAGTTGCAATAATAGCCAAAGTATTAAATAACTAATCAGGTATAATACAGTATTCCAAAGTAGAATGTCTATCCAATATACCTCTTCAGAGAGATATTGTAATTGCTTCGCTCCACTTTCAATAAGCAATCTATAATGAAAGTTGCTTTTTAGGCTTAACCTAGAGCTGTGACCTGTGGGAAAAGATAGAGTCTTTGTAGAATGTGTTACGGTTTACTAATAAGAATGCCGAAGTGGCACAGCTGATGAACCAGCAAATCTGCTCTGACTTATTTAGACTTCACTGAATGAATTTGAATATCATCAAAATACATTACCCTTATCCATAACCTGCTTCTCATGACTTGCTCTATCCTCACACTCATTTCAAAAAGGATTTGAAGGACTTCAATATTTTACCAACTTGTTCTGTACTATGGAATTATATAAAATACAAGAAAATATTGTTTTCTAAAGAATAGAAAGGGAAAACTACAATTAGAAAAGGTTACAGATGGGTATTTTAAACTGAGAGAAAAAAAAAGAAAACATTGACACAGCAATTGTTAATGACTATAGATGATAAGCACAATTTCTCATCTCAAACAATGCACAATCTCCTTCCATGAATACTTACCATGGACCATCAGATAACCATTGAAGCACGGATTAAAATCCTCCTTCTACGGATGACTATTTCTTATCTTTAACAGACCTATTAATTTGTATGTATCTCTCTTTCCCTCAGGCCTGTCTTTCTTTCCTTCCCTCCTGACACACTCATGAAGGATACATCAACTGCTGGACATTCCTTAAGATGTAAAGGTAAAAAAAAAGATATTTATTTCCATAAGGAGCTCCTAATCATGTTAGTAACAGAAAACATGCTACAAATTATAACAAAAAGGGCTGGAGAGATAGCTTAGCAGCTAAGGTGCTTGCCTGTGAAGCCTAAGGACCCATATTCAATTCGCTAGATCCTACCTAAGGCAGACGCAAAAAGGTAGGGCAAGTGCAAGGTGGCACACATAATGACTAGGTAGCAAAAGCTTCTGCCATTTGATTGCAGTGGCTGAGGCTCTAGCATGCCAATTTTCTCTCCCTCTCTCCCTCTCTCTCTCTCTCTCTCTCTCTCTCTGACACACACACACACACACACACATACACGCTCTCTCTTTCTCTTTCTCTCTGTGTCTCTCTCTTAAAGAATAATAAAATAATTTTAAAAATTATTACTAAAAAAAGGATCGCTTAGAAGGCTTTGGAAGCAGACAATAAGATATAATTCTGCGTCCCTGTGATAGTAGCACATGGATTAGTATTGAACACTGAGTGGGAAATACACAAGAAGAAGCTACATGGGTGAGAAATACAACTGTGGTGTTTCTAACAGAAGATAAAAATGGAGTTGACATGCTGCTAGACTCTAATTGTGTATTTGTGGTTCTAGGGTAGGAAGTAAACAGAGAACTAATGGAGTTTGCCAAAAAACTGGGTGACCAGAACCAAGTGTGCACAAAACAAATGCATGACCAGAAGAAAAATATATTACAACTTCTTGTTAAAGTGATTTTCACTTCCTTTTTAAATTCTATACACAGTATAGAATGTACCTAACATCTTAGCATTTTTAAACCTTCTGTATGTGTGTAATTTGTAAGGAAATAGATAAATAAAGGCTTTAATTAATGGTTTTGCAATTAAAGAAAAGTACCTCCTTCTATGTCTGGTTGAATTTGATGCAGACTAATTAAGGATTTTGGAAAAATGGAAAACAATCAGACTTTGAATGCATATTCTGGCTGTATTCTGGGAGGTAAATGTAAAGATAAGATCTGAAACAGGTATAGCAGTTGCAAAGCCAATATCATGATTCAAGAGAACAGACTTGAAGTGAGGATCATGGCCCAGTAGCAATGCCAAGGACAAGACTCAGACTGTGTATAAAGGAAGAAATAAGATTCTAAACTCAAAATCAATGTGACTTACATCAGTCACTACTTTCTAGCTCTATACTATTTCACGAAGATAGTTTATCTATCCTTCCAAAGCAGACTTACAAAGCAGACTTACAAAGCAAAACTCAATGATAAAAAATTATATTCCAATTTTATGATGCCAATTTCAACAAAAGAAACATAATCACTCTCCTGACTACATCACTCTAGTTTTCTTTTCTTTTTTTATGCAAGTAAAATTATAGCTTAATCACAAAGATTGGATGGAGGGAGGGCTGCATGAAAGGGAGGGGAGGCTCCAATCTAATATAACACAAAGACCACTGTCTCTCTGTCCCATGCATCCTGTTGATGAAGTAGCAACAATAGAGCACGTCTTTCTTTCCTTCTGTGCTTTACCAGATTCTGCAGACCAAGAATTTGTAAATAAATCTGAGTCCAAATATAACAACTTTCCCTTGCTAAGAAAAAAAAAAAAAACTATGTAAAAGCAAATGATGACCTATAACTCACATAAATTAAATTTTATCCACTGACATCTAAAGCTGAATTTAATAACACAGAGATGTTTTATCTTTAATTTTAAGTTTAAACTCTGGAAAAGGAAAAGATTTGGCCACAATTTCATTGCTTTCTTTTTGAGAATTTCCTGTCCTTTTTCAGTCATTGTTTAAATTTTATTGAGAGTGCCTGATCATTCATAAAAATCCCTAGTCTTATAGTCAGAAAGGCTGTATGTAATTTAACTATGAAATATTTTCACTGATAGCAGACAACTTTTTAACTTAAAACAAAATAGAATACTATATGAGATATTCCTAGTGGCCTTTTTAATAGGTAATGGTTCTATATACTGGCTTTCCAAATATCCTACATGGCCTTTAAGTTACATCTCCTCCTTTAAGTCCTTCTTGCCTTCCCAGAATTCTGTCAGTTAGGTTTATATCAGAACAGGTTAAAGAGCATAGTGACAATAAGTAGATTCTTAGAAATCTTTCACAAGGACTTGAAATGCATAAAGCATTTGGAATTTAGCTTTAAAAGTCATTAGAGAATTTTGAAAATTATTTTTAATCCTAAAAATATATACACACTTTATATTAAATGTTTTTCAATTGTAAAAAATATATATGCATGTTTAAAAAAATATTTTACTTTTGTTTACCTATTTATTTGAGAGAGAGAATGAGACAGAGGAAGAGAGAGAGAGAGAAAGAATGGGCATGCCAGGGCCTCCAGACACTGCAAACGAACTCCATATGCATGCACCACCTTTTGCATCTGACTTATGTGTGTCCTAGGGAGTTGAACCAAGGTCCTTTGGCTGTGCGGGCAAGTGCCTTAACCATTAAGCAATCTTTCCAGCCCGTGCATGCTTTCTGAGATGACTATATTTCTTAGAAAGGTAGAATATTAAAATTTTTCAACACCCCAGAAATTTATTGAGTTGAGATTGACAGTTCTGCTCACAGAATAAAAACAAAATACTCTTACAGATTCAAAAAAATGTTTACTAATCATCCTAAGTGTTATTCCCCTTTTTTTAATGTATTCTGAAAACATCAGAGCAATCAGCAACACATTATTGTTGTAGTGACAGCTGAGGAGGCAACAAAAATCCTCTCTGGGATACTAAAACCAGAGAAGTTGAAGATGGCTGAAAGAATAGGTGTGGGGCGGGGGGCATTGCTTAGACATCTCAGGTAAGGTGCCCTCGATCACAGGAGAGTCACTCCAGTTTTTTATTCCAAAACTACAGATTTACGTCTGAACTAACCTTATATCAGACAGAAAAACAGAATGCATTCACCTCCAACAGTAAATTAAGCGACATGTGGGCACATAACATGTGGCTTTAAATACTGCACTAAATTCCCAGTCCTCTGTAGAGAAAGAAAGGACTGTGAGTCGTAGAGCAGGTAAAAACCCAAGGCTCTCAATCATGACTGAAGGAATTTACGTGCACTGCAGACACTCACTCTCCGAAGAAGGTCATCGCTTCACAGCCTGGGAAATAATCCCTGCCAGCCAACTTGCAAAGTGCCTGAGGCATAGCTCCTGAGAGACATAACTCTTCTCTTTCAAGGCTAGAGGTCAAAACCGTGATCACAGCTCCGTCAAATTTAAAGGAAAAAGTATCTAGGGTCAAAAATATCCTAAGGAAAAAAAATAGAATACTAAAATTCAAAATAATACGTTGTGTTCCTCTGGGCTTTGGCATGGTGATGGAAAAACCTGTTGCAGAATATTAAATTTAGATTTTTTTTTCATCTGAAAGCTTCAAAAATAACTAAACTAAAACTGAATACAGAATCTGATGGATGTCATGCTGCAATCAATTTTGAGAACATTTTAAAATACTATAAATCCATTTAAATGCTCATCAACCTAGACATTCTGAAAAGGAAAAAAAAATTGAGTTTAAGTAACTTAAACATGAAACATGAGCAGCAGCTCGGTGATTAAATTACCGCATCAATTAACTTGAGTACACAGAAAGAATGCTGCTCTTTCAAGCAACGAGAATTCTCGCTCTGATCAGGCAGATTCCTCCTCACATCACGGTCATTGCTTCATGAAGCATAACTCTTACAGCAAAAGGGGAGCGATGATTTGTAAATAAGAATAAACGGCTGTTTGGGAATGAAATGCATAAACTAAATTGATGCTTGTGTGGAAAAGACAGTCATTTCCATGTACTTTCCAAGATTGAAAAACTCTGAAAATTGTTTTTGAAAATCATAAGACAGATGAAATTACCATTAAAGTGAACAAAAGTGGCTTAGTACCCACAAAAACGATAAACGAGTGCATTGAAAGATTAAAGGCATTTCCAGATGTACGCACTGCAAAGGGTAAAATGTTTTTATTTTGGTCATCGCTGCCAACTGCTATTACATGCTGTCATTTTTGGTGAGGGGAAATGTGTTTGCAGGGGCAAAGTGAGTGCAAGCCTTAAATCAGACAAGCTGGGGACTGCTGACAGAGGGATGTCATCACTCGCCCAACCAGGACCCTGGAATAGCAGAGGTTTATGGTGTGTTTTTCTGACATGTTTGACACTTAAGACATTCTGCTCCTACCTTCTTAGCATGTCGAAAATCAAATTACTTTTACTTTTATCTCTAAGTTTGCCCCTGCTCTTTAAAATGACTCGGTTTCATTGAAGTAAAGAAAAGCATTTGAAAAATAGTCTGGTAGTATCCTGTCCCATTGTGACTGCACCTTCCAAAGTTGGGTCAGGGGTCATCTCCTCAGAATTTTCTGTTACTCAGAATAGACTATGCTATGGTAAAGTAAAAGCCTAAACTCAATGACTTAAACCATGAAGATTCTTTTTTTTTTTTTTTTTTTTTTTTTTGCCTCAAAGTCCATTGAAGTTCTGGCAACATTCCATGACAGCTCTCTCCCAAGGGTGATTGCCAGTCCAGTCTCCTTGTGACTTTATCTTAGTATGTGCTTCCAGATTGTAACAACAAGGAAATAAAGATGTTCAGAGCTATGTTTTAGCTTTTGTTTTTATTGTTGTTTTAAGTTTTGTTGTGGTTGCTTTGTGTGTGTGTGTGTGTGTAGTATCTCAACTGCTTTAGCCAGAAGGTCACCACTTCTGTCCACATATATTCACTAGAAATAATTAACCAACAAGGCCATGCTCAGATGCAAGAAGAATATTTGATTTAAAAAAAAAAGAAAGAAAGAAAGAAAAACACAGCCATATTCTGTTCCTAGAAGATTCAGCAGAGAAAAAAGGAACATGGGTGAGCAACATGTTTTCACTGGACCTTTCCTGATCTGGCCCTCCACATACGTATTTGGTGTATACCATGGGCTTCTCATTTTATTATAGCACAATTCAATATTTACTACATAATGTACTTTATTAGACAAGGGCCTCTTGAAAGAAACAACTAGATACTATTTCTCTACATAAGTTCCCCAAACACTATATATATATAGTAGGACACTTAAAAACAAGCAAGTAATTTCCCACACTAAGTAAAACTGCTGTACAACAATACCTGCATGTGTCCTTGTGCCCTTAGAAGGCTGGCCAAGTCATTTTACGAAATGATTATTTAAATAGAGACAAAAACATAAAAGAAAGATTTCAGGTTTGAAGTCCAACTCATTCATCTCAAGGACAATCAATCCAAATATGAGGCATTAATTGGCAGTTACACTGCTCTTATGTAGGCAACAGAATATGTTTTCCAGAGTAACTGATAATAGGGACTTATTTACTTAATGACAGTTACTCATTCTCCCAAGTTATTTAGAGAAAGCTAATGTAACAGAGGATATGATTTGAAAGACAGGGGAAGAAATCCTTACCTTCATTAAGCTTTCTTCAGAAGCCAATCCTTAAACAAAGACTCATATGTAATTGGTTATCTAAGAAGAAACAATGGCAGAAGAGTGAGGTAAGAAAGAGACAATAGGAAATTTCCGGATCCCCTGCTCCAGAGAGTACAAGCAGACTGGGTAGTCCAGATCTCCCTGTGCCCCACCCCCACCTCCATCCAGTTCTCTATTCTGGTAGCATCCCCTGCAGCTGACTGGGCTTTCTGGAACCTGCAAGCTTGCTGCAGAAACAGATCTCTTTCTCTGCCTTCTGGATTTAAGTGTCCCTAGGTCCCCAATTCTCAGATCTCCTGCTGCAGAGGGTGTACACATATATTTCCTATTCCTGGTTGGTCCCCTGCTACTGGCTAAAGCGGGCCCCTTGCTCCCCCTTCCTGATTGAGTGGTCCCTGGTTCCCCAACTCCTGGATCACCCACTCTGGAGGGTGCACAAATGAAGTGAAGAGCACCTGGTTGGTTCCCCACCTCCAAGTTCTCTGGTCCCAGTACCCATCCTGCTGCCTTGGGGCTGCCTGGTCCCTGTGTGTGGGCTGCAGAAGCAGGCCTTTTGCTCTAGTTTGCTGATTGACTGGCCCCTTGGTACCCACATCCCTATTCTCCAGAGTCAGAAGGTGTAAGGGCTATTATAAAAGCTGGCCTCTTGCCCCAGCTGTTTGGCTTCCTGGCTCGTGGTTCCCCAAACCCTGATCCCATGTGCTGAAGAGTACCTGCAAGTGGAGTGAGTAGGCCAGTGCTCCCAGTTCCCTAGGTAACTTTGATGTACCTGCAATCTCCACAGTCTGCGCATCTGCAGTTATAACCATATCTTGCTCCAATCTGGTTCACATTTAAACCAGAACACCCTCTGAAGATGCTACAAGGACAAATATTTGCTTACCCTTCAATAAAATAAAATATTTTCCCAAGATAAGTAGACCACAATGCAAAAAAAAAAAACAAAACAAAACATGAAAGTCAGAAAACTGAGAGATCTCCACCGAGGATATCTACTCCCACAGTGGAAGCCGCCAATTAAATAATGGAGAAATCAAGATAATTCAATCCTGAGATGAAAACACAAAAATTAATGTGACCCTGATCAAACTAATTGCTGAATTGAAAGCAAACCATCAAAAAAACAACAATCGTCACAGAATTTAAGAAGAATCATCTAAGAGCATTCAGCTTTTGACAATAGGCTTATTTTAATTGAAAAAAAATGTTAGAAGCCTCAACAGAGATATAAGTGAATTGTAGGTGAGCCAACAAATAGAAGATGTCAATATCCAATTGATTAAACTTAATGAAGACTTAATCAAATGCAAAAGTAAATTCCAGGAATCTTTAAGAAAATGAGACCTCAAACTGAAATAGTACCTCAAAAAAAAAAAATGGATGTAAACAAATAATACAACAGAAAATAAAAATCAAATACAGCTTATAAAAACCTCTCTAGAACCCCTTACTAACAGAGTTACTCATGTGGAAGACAGGACCTCTGATCTGGAAGAAAAGACAGAAGAAATTGATCGAAGGCCAAAATCTTCACTAAGTTCAAAAAATCATGTGACCAGACTATGAGGGAACTGTGGAATATCCTAAAATGACAAAACATCCAGATCATGGGTATACCAGAAGGAGAGGATCCAGGCCAGAGGCATAGAGAACATATTTAATAAAATAATTGACGAAAATTTCCAAGTCTCTCAAAAGTGAGATCCATCCACATAAAGAAGCCCACAGAATTCCAAACAGACAGGACCAAAGAAGAAACTCTCTAAGGGACATCATAGTTAAAACTCTTAACAATGAAAAGAAAGAGAGAGTACTAACAGCAGCAAGAGAGAAACAACTCACTACATACAAAGGCAATTCCATCAAAGCTACCTCAGATTTCCAATGGCAACCTTGAGAGCCAGAAGGGCCTGGAATGGAACACTTCAAAGTCTACAAAACTATGGCTTCCAACCCCAGCTACTCTACCCAGAAAATTCTCCCAAATAATAGATGGTGAAAGGAAAATGTTCCATGTAAAATCTAATTTCTAAGATTATGTAAACACAAAGCCAAACCTACAGAGAATGTTTCAGGTAATAATCAACACAGAAGAGTCAAACAACCAATCTCAAGAGCCAGGAAGAAGATCACAATAGCAAAAACTAGAACAAGCTCAAAAAAGTACAAAACACAAGAAATCACCAAACCCCGTTATGGTGACTTGATTCAGGTGTCCCCCATAAACTTAGGTGTTCTGAATTCTAGGTTCCCAGCTCATGGAGATTTGGAATTAATGCTTCCTGGAGGCAGTGTATTGTTGGGGGCAGTCTTAGGGGTGTTATAGACAGTTTCCCCATGCTAGTGTTTGGCACACTCTCCTGTTGCTATTGTCCACTTGAAGTTTGCCAGAGGGTGTCCACCCTCTGCTCATGCCATCATTTTCCCCTGCCATCATGGAGTTTCCCGTTGAGTCTGTAAGCCAAAATAAATCTCTTTTACCCACAAGCTGCTCTTGGTTGGGTGATTTTTACCAACAATGTGAACCTGACTGCAACAGTAAAGTGGTACCAAGGAGTGGGATTGCTGGTAGACAACTGACTATGTGGCTTTGGCCTTTTGGAGCTGATTTTTAAGAGGAATGTGGAAGGATTTGAATCCTTGGCCTAAGAGATTCCTTGCAGTGCTGTAAGTACAGCTTGATGGATTATTCTGGTCAGAGTTGAAAGATCAGAATGCAGTAGGAATTGTAGACTGTGAGGTTTGTCTTATGAGGGTGAGAAAGAGCTTTGCTTGGACTGCACTAACAGTTTGTTTGAGAGGCTTGCTGTTATGCCCATGTCCAGAGAAGTTGTGCAGGGTTGTATTGCATAGAAATGGACTGGTGTGAGCAGAGGGATATGGGACAGAAAAAATGAAATCTTTGGGTGTAAACTGCTGCCCATTCACCTGCAAATTGTTTGAGAGATTATAACCATTGAGATTGAGCTAGCTGACCTTCACTGAGGCAACAGGAAGCTTGTAGACTCTTTTGAAGGGACCTGAGTACTCAAGGAGTGTTCTGTTCTTCAAAGTCTATTTTATTCCCCCTTGGATTAACAAATGGCACCCTACCTGGTATTGTAGAGCATACAAAATGCAGGAAAGAGAGGGTCATTGAGTTTACAGCACGGTCTTGTGTTTCGAAAATGGCCATGGCAGTGTGAAGCAGGTTTGCTGGATGCCTGCACAGAGGCCCCATAGAGCCAGATGCCAGCACCAGATGAAATTTTCTAGGACTGTGAGTAGCCTAGCTGGAGGGGTGGAATTGGAACTCCAGGGACTTGTTGCTGGTTAGAATTATTGGACTTGGAGATTTGCCACTGGCTAAAATTGTTGGACTTGGAACTACAGAGTTTGGTGTTTGCCCTGTTTAATTCATGTATTGCTTGAGTATTTCTTTGCTATGCCCAATGTCATCTTTTGCAGTGTGAATGTTTATTCTATGCTACTATGGTTTGGGGGGATTTTTTTTATTAATGGCTCAGTTAAAAGTTAAAAGTTAAAGTTAAAAGGATATTTGAACATCATTGGGACTATGGGGGCTTTTAAAGTTGGATGAATGCATTTTATGTCATGTATGGCTATCAGTTTATGGAAGCCAGGGGTGGAATGTGGTGGTTCGATTCAGGTATCCCCCATAAACTGAAGTGTTCTGAATGCTAAGTTCCCAGCTGATAGAGATTTGGGAATTAATGCCTCCTAGAGGCAGTGTACTGTTGGGGACAGGCTTATGGGTGTTATAGCCGGTTTCCCCATGCCAGTGTTTGGCACACTCCTGTTGCTATTGTCCACCTGATGTTGACCGGGGGCAATGTCCACCCTCTGCTCATGCCATTGTTTTCTCCTGCCATTGTTGTCATCATGGAGCTTGCCCTCGAGCCTGTAAGCCAAAATAAACCTCTTTTTCCCATAAGTTGCTCTTGGTTGGGTGATTTCTACCATCAATGCGAACCTGACTGCAACACCCATAAAGCATCAGTAATGGCAGTAATTAAATTGTGCCTCACAATTATAACCCTAAATATTAATGGACTTAATTAACCCATAAAAAGACACAAGTTAACAGGGTGGATCAAAAAAAAAAAAAAAAACTGGACCCTTCTGTCTGCTGTCATCAAGAAACCCACCTCATCACTAAAGATAGACACTTCCTCAGGGTGAAAGGATGGAAAATGTTATTCTAAGCAAATGGAAATGAGAAACAAGCAGGTGTTGCTATATTAATATATGATAAAATAGACTTCAAACCAAAAGTAATCAAAAAGGACAATGAAGGCCACTTCTTACTCATCAAGGGAATGATCCAACAAGAGAACATCACAATCATAAACGTATACATGCCAAGAACAGGTGCACCACAGTTTACAAAACAAAACTTATTTGACAGCAAAGCAGAAATAAACACCAATACCATCATAATCAGAGACTTCAATAGCCCACTATCATCAATAGACAGATCATCCAAGCAGAAAATCAACAGGAAAATAATACAGCTAAACAACACCATAGATCAATTAGACCTACTGGACATCTAAATTACTTTTCACCCCAACTCCACAGAACACACTTTCTTCTCAGCAGCTCACAGAACACTTTCTAAAATATACCATATATTAGGCCATAAAGCATGCCTGCATTAATTCAGGAAAAGTAACTCTCTGCATCATATCAGATCACAATGCTTTAAAGCCAGAAATGAACAAAAGACATATCAGGAATCCCACCAGCTCTTGGAGACTGAACAACACACTTTTAAACAATGAATGGGCAGTGGAAGAAATCAAAAAAGAAATTGTAAAATTTCCAGAACTTAATGATAATGAAAACACAACTTATGGGACACAATGAAGGCAGTCCTAAGGAAAAAATTCATAGCACCAAATACCTTCATAACAAAGACAGAGAGATCCCAAATTAATAACTAATCATCCACCTAAAGGCGTTGGAAGAACAAGAAAAATTCAACCCAAAGAGCTCTAGATGGAATGAAATAATGAAGATCAGGGCAGAAATTAATGCATTCAAAATTAAGAAAATAATTTTTAAAATCAATGAAATCAAGAGTTGGTTCTTTAACAAAATAAAACAAGATTGATAAACCCCTGACCAATTTTATCAAGAAAAAGAAAAGAGAGAGAGAAAGAGAAAGAGAGAGAAGTCTCAAATTAACAAAATCAGGAATCAAAAGAGAGGTCACAACAGAAATCAATGAAATTGAAAGAATCATCAGGGCATACTTCTAGAACCTCTACTCTACAAAATTGGATAATCTGGAAGAAATGGATAAATTCCCAGTTACATGACACCTGCCAAAACTAAACTCAGAGCAGAATAATCTTCTGAACAAACATTTCACATCCATGGAGATTGAAAAGGTAATCAAAAACCTCACCAAAAAGAAAAGTCCAGGGCCGGATGGCTTCTCAGCCAAATTCTATCAAACCTTCATTGAAGAACTGAAACCAGTCTTCTGTTTTGCATAACTGGTAACCAGGAAATCCCCCCCAACTCCTTTTACGAAGCTAGCATCACCCTAATACCAAAACTACACAGAGATACAACAGGAAAAGAAAATTTTAGGCTTCTATCCCTGATGTATTTAGATGCAAAGATCCTGAACAAAATCCTCACAAACCAAATTCAACAACACATCAAAATCATTATCCATCTTAACCAAGTAGGCTTCATCCGAGGGATGCAGGAATGCTTCAAAATATGGAAATAGGTCAACATAATACACCACATAAATAAGCTGAACCATAAGAACCACATGATCATCTCAATTGATGCAGAGAAGGCCCTTGACAAAATACAGCATCACTTCATTATCAAAATGGTGGAAAGAGCCAGGCATGGTGGCACATGCCTTTAATCCCAGCACTTGGGAGGCAGAGGTAGGAGGGTCACCATGAGTTGGGTGCCACACTGAGACTAAATAGTGAATTCCAGGTCAGCCTGGGCTACAGTGAAATCCTACCTCAAAAAACCAAACTAAATAAAGAAAGAAAATTGTGGAAAGAATAGGCATGGAGGGTTTATATCTCAACACAATAAAGATTTTCTCCCATTAAGTGGGTAATTTATTGGCTCAGCTTATGGTATGTTTGTTTGTGGAAATGCTTTTTAGCTTCATGACATTTGATTGATTCAATGGTACACAATCTTGTTTTATTTTGTTAAAGAACCAGCTCTTGATTTCATTGATTTTAAAAATTATTTCCTTAATTTTGAATTCATTAAATTCTGCCCTGGTCTTCACAATATATATAAAGCACCCAAAGCCCAAATAATACTTAATGGGAAAAGACTCAAAGAGTTCCCATTAAGAATAGGAACAAGACAGAGGTGCCCATTCTCAACACTGCTCTTCAACACAGTGCTATAACTATTAGCCCACACTTAATAAGACAGGAAAAAGAAGTAAAAAGGATACAAACTAGAAAGGAAGAAGTCAAATTAGACCTATTTGAAGATGATATGATCCGGTACATAAGTGACATGAAAGTCTCCATCTCAAAACTTTGAAATGTAATAAATTCCTTCAGTAAAGTGGCAGGATTCAAAATCAATGCACAAAAATCAGTAGCCTTTCTATATGCAAAGGACAAATATAGAGAGAAAGAAATCAGTGAGTCTCTCACATTTTCAATAGCAACAAAAAAATTAAGTACCTTGGAATAACATTAGCCCAGGATGTGAAAGACCTGTATAATGAAAACATAAAATGTCAAGTAAGAATTCAAGGAGGATTTTAGAAGATAGAAGACCTCCCATGCTAATGGACAGGTAGAATTAATATTGTGAAAATGGCAATTCTACTAAAAGCAATATAGAGATTTAATGCAATGCCTATTAAAATTCCAGCATCATTCTTCACAGAGATAGAAAAAAATGACTTCAAAATTCATATGGAATGACAGCAGGCCTCAGATATCCAAACATATATCCTCAAGAAGAAAAAAAAAAACTGCGGAGGTATCACCATACTGGATCTAAAGCTATATTGTGAAGTGATTGTAACAAAACCAGCATGCTACTGGCATAAAAACAGAAAAATAGATGAATGGAACAGAATTGAAGAGCCAGACCTTAGGCCGAGTAGCTACAGCTACTTGATCTTTGACAAAGGTGCCAATAATGTAGACTGGAGAAAAGACAGCATCTTCAACAAATAGTGTTGGACAAATTGGATGACCATATGTAGAAAAATGAAACTAGACCCACTCATTTTGCCACAAAAATCAAGTCCAAATGGATTAAAAACCTCAATATCAGTCCCGAAAATCTTCTCCTAGTGGAAGGGAAAATAGGAGGAACTCTCCATGACATTGGAGTGGGGAAAGGTTGTGAACAAAATCCTAGAATCCCAGGAAATTAAATAATCATCAAATCAATCAAATGTCATGAGGCTAAAAAGCCTTTCTACAAACAAACGTACCATAAGCCAAGCCAATAAATTACCCACTTAATGGGAGAAAATCTTTGCCAGCTATACAATTGGTGGAAGCCTAACACCTATAATCTACAAAGAACTCAAAAAACTAAACAATAAAAAATCAAACAACCCACTCAAAAAATAGGGCAGAGAACTGAATAGGGAGTTCTTAGAGGAAGAATTATAAATTCTAAATGCACATAAGAAAATGTTCTACATCCCTAACCATTAAGGAAAATAAAATTAAATCAGCCACCAAATTCCAAGTTGTTCCAGTGAAGATGGAAATCATTAAAAAAAATCTAACAACAACAAATGGTACTGAGGATGTGAGGAAAGAGGAACCCTCATCCACTGTTGGTGGAAATGTAAACTTGTACAACCACTGTTGCAGTCAGGTTCTCATGGCTGGCATAAATCGCCCAGCCAAGAGCATCTTGTGGGAAAAAAGGTTTATTTTGGCTTACAGACTTGAGGGGAAGCTCCATTATGGTAGGGGAAAATGATGGCATGAGAAGAGGGTGGACATCACCCCCTGACCAACATAAGGTGGACAATAGCAACAGGAGAGTATGCCAAACATTGGCAAGGGGAAACAGGCTATAATACCCATTAACCTGCACTCAACAATACACTGTCTCCAGGAGGCATTAGTTCCCAAATCTTCATCAGCTGGGAACCTAGCATTCAGAACACCTAAGTTTATGGGGAATACCTGAAACAAATCTCCACAACCACTATGGAAATTAATACAGAGATTCCTAAAAGATGAAAATAGAGTTAACTACAGACCCAGTTATTCCATTACTGGGCATTAATCCCAAAAGCTCCATGCATCACTACAGAGATATTTGCTCAACCAAATTTATAGCTGCTTAATTAATTATAGCTAACAACTGGAATCAACCCAAATGACCATCACTGGATGAATGGATAAGGAAGTTGTGGTACATTTACACATAGAATTCTACTCAGCAGTAAAAAAAAAAAAAAAAAGCGATACAAAATTTGTAGAAAAATGGACAGATTTGGAACAGCTCATACTCAGTGAACTCACACAATCACAGAAAGACAAATGCAACATGCTGTCATTTATCTGTGTGGTTCCTAACCTGGACCTGCTGGAGTTGCAGTCCATCCTGATAGGCAAATCAAGGTCCAGACAATAGGGATGGAAGGGTTTGGGGGAAAGGGAAAGGAAGGGGGAAAAAAACAAACACAAAATTAAATCCAAAATGAGCTGGTACCATAGAAACCTTTATCCTTGGAAATAGCCTAAAATATATAACTCTCAAAAGGAGTAAGGGGGTAGCACCTGAAAAGTAGCGTCCTGGAGAGAATGAGATGAAACCTAAGCATAAAAGAAAAAAACATTTTGTCTCTGGCCTGTAACTCCCAGTACCATATATTGGTTGCTACCCACATTGAGATATTGATCAGAAAGTCCTGTGAGTTCCCCAAATCAAGACAACTTTTTGTCAAAGCACTTGATTACCCACCTGAGGCAAAAGGTAAGCCCTTATTATTGAAGATACCATATGCTATCAACATACAGCATGGAAATACCTGGCTGGAATCCAGAATAAAGCCAGTCCCCAGACAGCTCATCTACTTCTGGAAAGCGCTACATGAGCTACTAGGGGAAAGTGGCCAACAACAGTCTGAGCAACCAGAGGTCTAAGCTAGTCAGAAACAAACACCCTGACAGGATGTACCTGCAATTGCAATAGTGGCACACAACCTCAGTGGGTAACCGACAGCTATCTGATTGGCTAAGAGATCTGCTCAGTGTAAAGGAACCCATATCTGGAATTGGGAACCAGATCAGAATCATATGGAGACAAAGGTTGTGCTCTCCAGGTGTCAAGCTCTCACTAGTGTTTGGCAAAAAGGGGAGTTACATACATCAAGTTCTCCCTAAATTAATGTTTATCCCATTTAAACTATGCTGACTTGACTCTCCATTGGAGAATCTGTTCTTCTTTTTCAAAAGGTAGCAAGACCAGAGAGATAAACTACTCCTTATACTTGAGTCAAACCACAGCTGAAACCACAGAGGAATTGGGGCAATGAGCAAGAGTGCTGGTTTAATGCTGTACCTGATCATCAGCACCAGGGTATAGGAGGCAGACCCTGAGGATACTGAACACCTACCAAAGTAGAGATCCAGAGGGTCCTAAGAGGTCATCACTGAAGTAGACTTAAAACTCACTCACCATGGCTAAGGGAATTTTGAAGAGGGGGAGGGGGGGCAGAAACAATTTTAAGAGCCACAGGTTGAGACATCATTCCCAGAGGCATTCCCTCTCCCTCAAAATAACTGACTGCTACTCCCACAATGCATAAACCACAACCTCATAGGGAATACCTGCAACCCTACTGAGGAGCATACCTAATGGAATGAGGGCAGGGATGAGAGAAAAGAGGGTACCAACTCATGATGTATCCATACAAAATATGATTGCTTAGTGGTTAAGGCATTTGCCTGCAAAGCCTAAGGACCAAGTTCAGTTCCCCAGATCCCACATAAGCCAGTTTCACATATTGGTGCATGTGTCTGGAGTACGTCTGCAGTAACTTGAGTCCCTAGCATGCCCATTCTCTCTCATAAATAAATAAAATAAAAACCAAAAAATTAAAATAATAATAATAATAAAAGAAAAAATAAAGCCATAACATTGACTATAACCTTATGTGGGGTGAGAGAGAATAAATTATATATATTTTTTTGTTATTTTTATTTATTTATTTGAGAGCGACAGACAGAGAGAGAAAGAGGCAGAGAGAGAGAGAGAATGGGCACGCCAGGGCTTCCAGCCACTGCAAACGAACTCCAGACACGTGTGTGGGGCTGGAGAGATGGCTTAGCGGTTAAGCGCTTGCCTGTGAAGCCTAAGGACCCCGGTTTGAGGCTCGACTCCCCAGGACCCACGTTAGCCAGATGCACAAGGGGGCGCACGCATCTGGAGTTCGTTTGCAGTGGCTGGAAGCCCTGGCGTGCCCATTCTCTCTCTCTCTCTGCCTCTTTCTCTCTCTGTCTGTCGCTCTCAAATAAATAAATGAATAAATAAATAAAAAATATATAAAATGCAAAAAGGGAGGAATAGGGGAAGAAGGAAGGGAAGACAGGCAGCTGATTTGTTTCCTATCAAGTGTGCATTGCACATAAACAGACTAACCACACTGGGGAAATCTGATAGGCAGGCTACGACATGTTCCTCTGAGTGTGCAGATGAAAAAGGTCAAGGTTCTTATATCTGAGTTCATGCTATGCCAGTCATTGCTAGAGGGCTGCTCCCAGAAATATTATCTCACTCTGCTGATCTGCTGAGGAGGACAAAGGTGACCTGATAACAAGAATAGGTCAGGGGTGAAAAAATAAGCCACAGGTGCTGGCAGTTGGAGAGCTAGGCAGCTTACACTGAGTAGTAAGAGCAAGAAAATATTGCTGGGAAAGGGATAAGTCTATGGAAAGCAATGATGTGGATGACCTAACAAAACAGATAATTCAAACAGGCTGTGAGAAGTGGTAGGAGTGAGTAGGACTTTAGAAAAAGGAATGCACTAAGGTTATAAAAAATGGCAAGAGCAAAAACAAAGTAGAAGAGCATAAATGGTATCCCAGGTCAGTGTACAGACCCTTATGGTGAGATTCAAAACTTCTTACACAAGAAATTTTATGAAAAAGATTGCTGGCATATGATATTGCCTCCATTCATTCAGTATCTAAAGGTAAAAATATTTACCTTTTAAATTAAAGAATATAACTTCAGAAAGAGGAGAGTAATAAAATGCATATAGAATTATACCAATAATATTTATGGTGGGACCATGACTGCTACAGAAATGTAAGCCTCTATGGAAATGCTAAGCATCTATTCAGTTTCAGTGTTGCATATAGAGAGATAAGTAGTAATCCACTAGGAATGAGCACACCAAGTGTAAAACCTATGGTGTCTAGATAGCATTTCTCACAAAAATAAGACAAAGCTCCTTTGAGGGATGAGTAATAAGAACTCTGGGGCAAACCATCTACAAGATAAGCCTAAAACATTTTGTCACACCACTATGGAAGCAAGAGTTGCAGTCAGTTAGTTCCATGTTGCTGTAATGAGCATCTAAACCAGACACAGTCTGTAGGCGGAAGGGTTTATTTCAGCCTTCAGATGCAAGGGGAAGTCCCATCAAATGGCAAAAGAAACTGCTTCCATACATCCAAACAGAAACCATCACCAGCCAGCAAAAACCAAAATCTACAAGCACAAAACAGGCAGCAATCAGTAGGGACACAGGAAGAGATCAAGCCATTCTGCATACCTTTAGGCTGGAAATCAAATCTGTCCCCAAAATGTACCTTAGGGCTAGACAACCCACAGTGATATCTCTTCCAGCCAGGTGTCTGGAAATCCAAGTTACAAGATTTAATAAAACACCTGAGTCTAGTGGGGGACATACATTCAAACTACCACAAAAGCTATCAGACACTTCAGGAAATTGGTCAACTAGAGAAGGTGCCCAATGGTCAAATAAAGTTCTTTTGGAAATGCTAGAGGTCCTGGCACACCCATTCTCTCTCTGTTTCTCTTTGCATCTGTCTCTCTCTGCTTTCAAATAAATAAATGAAAATATTTTTAAAGAATGTCTTCTTTGAACTTAAAAATTGTTGGGCTAGACAGATGGCTCAGTCATTAAAGGTGCTTCCTTACACCTCTAATGGTCCAGACTTTGAGGGTCCAGTATCCACAGAAAGCCAGATACACAAAGTAGTTTATGTATCTGGAGTTGGTTTGCTACAGCAGGAGGCCCTGGCATGCCCAATCCTTCCATCGTTTATATTCTCTCTCTCTCTCTCTTTCTCTCCCCCCACCTTGAAAATAAAGAAATGAAAAATACAGGGAAGGCGTTGAAGAGATGTCTCAGCAGCTACATGCATTTGCTTGCAAAGCCTGGAAGCCTGACTGCCTCAGGTTTGTTTTCACAGTACCCACGTAAAATCAGATTCAAAAAGTGGTGCATGAATCTGGAGTTCATTTTCAGTGGCAGAAAGCCCTAGTGTACACATTGTCACTCTCTTACTGTCTTCTTCTGTCCCTCTGTTTATCTCAAAAATAAATAAATAAAAATACTTTTAGGGCTGGATGGATGGTTTAGTGGCTAAGCCACTTGCCTTTACAGCCAAAGGACCTAGGTGAGATTCCCCAGAACCCATGTGGCCAGATGCTCAAAGTAGCACATATGCCTGCAGGCACTGGCATACCCATTCTATCTGCCTCTCTCTCTCTCTCTCTCTCTCTCTCAAATAAATAAATTTAGTATTTATAAAAAAAAAAAAATACAGGGAGGCTGAAGAGATGGCTTAGTGGTTAAGACTCTTGCCTGCAAAGTCAAAGTCTTGTGCCAAGTCCCCTGACCAGGAGCCAAGACCCCCGGTCACCCAGGAGTCACCCAGAGAACCGCCACAGAAGCCGAGACACTCGAATGTAAAAGCAACAGGTTTCTTTATTGCAAGCCTAGGCCTGGGCTCCATCCCTACAGTCAGACACAGCGGTAGTGAGGGAGAGAGCGCCTTTCTTTGGGGGGAAGGGGTTCATATAGGAATTCGAACAAAGAAGTAGGGGATAGATACATGATTGGTTGATTTAAACAGTTTTGATTAGCTTGGGGTTTCAGCGGGCAAAGTTGGGGGCAGGAGCTAGGGGCACTCCAGGCAGATGAGGAAATCTCCATTGTGATGGGTTAAGTAAACAGTGGTATTTTACGACTTTTGAAATGGAGATTCCTCAGTTTATCTAAGCATGAGGTCAGAGGCCGGAGGTCTCCTCATTGGAGTGTTTTTGCAATGCCCTTGAAATGGAGATTCCCCAGAAACTTTAGGGAGAAAGGCAGCAATTTAGCAAGCAAGCAAAGTTTACAGAAGCAGAGGTCAGCACATTAGCCGGCTAGTTTTCTATCTAAGTCAGGCCTGGGCCTTTTTACTTAAAATGGTTACATTTGGCCTTTCAAAAGGACCCAGGAATAATTCCCTAGGATCCATGTAAGCCAGATGCACAAGGTGGCACACGTGTCCGGAGTTATTTTGCAGTGCCTAGAGGGCCTGGCTGCCCATTCTCTCTCTGTCTCTCTTTCCCTCTCCCTGTCTCTTTCATAAATAAGTAAATCTTTTTAAAAAATGCAGGGGAGAATATTAGTAGAAGAATGCAACCTCACAAGATCAGTATGTGAGAACACAGAACAAGTGCTCATTATTTTTCAACTATAATGTGCTATCATCTCTTCAGTGTGTGCACATCAAAAATAAGAAATACAGGGCTTGAGAGATGGACTAGTACTTAAGGCCACTTGCCTGCAAAGCCTAAGGATCCATGTTGGACTCTCCAGATCCCACATAAGCCAGATGCACTAAGGTGAGGCAAACACAAGGTCACACATGTCCGCTAGATGGTGCATGCATCTGGATTTCAATTGTAGTAGCTGAGGCCCTGGAGCAATTCCCTCTAGCTCTCTCTCAAAAAAAAAAAAAACAATTAAAATTAAAATAAAAAAATAAAAATTTAAAAAATATATGAAACACAAAACCTTTTGACAATTTAGAAGTAACATTGGTATTATTATTATGCTCTTTTTGGAGTGCTTTCATTTTATATATGCATTCATAATTGCAAAAAGATTATCCCTAAATATTTGTCTATATATTCACTGATTTGTGAGTGTATAGTATGTGTCATATGGTGTGTTTAGTGTACTGTGTATGTGTGTGTGTGTGGTTTAAACGTGTGCATATGTTATATGGTGTTTGTGGTTTAGAGTGTAGTATACATGTGCATATATAGTATGTATTATATGGTGTGTGTGGTGTACACATATGTAAATAGCATGTGTTGTATGATGTGTTGGTGTATTAATGTGCGTATGTTGATGTGGTGTACCAAACAGGTACCAATGGCAGCTTGAAAGATAACTTCCATCACTCATCCTCCTGTTTTTCCTTATGATGGAGTCTCTGATTCCAGAGTGTGAACCCCAGGGATTCTCTTATCTCTGACTGTGGTAGTTTGATTCAGGTGTTCTTCATAAACTTAGGTGTTCTGAATGCTAAGTTACTAAATGATAGAGATTTTGGAATTAACACCTCCTCGAAGGACTGTATTGTTGGGGACAGGTTTATGGGTGTTATAGCCAGTTTCCCCATGCTAGTGTTTGGCACACTCTCCGTGTTGCTATTGTCCACCTTATGTTTGCCAGGAGGTAATGTCCACCCTCTGCTCATGCCATCATTTTCCCCTGCCATCATGGAGCTTCCCCTTAAGCCTATAAGCCAAAATAAGCCTCTTTTTCCCACAAGCTGCTTTTGGTTGGCTGATTTCTACAAGCAATGCAAACCTGACTACAACAGTAAAGTACCGATGAGTGGGATTACTGCTAGACACCTGAATGTGTGGCTTTGGCCCTTTGGAGCTGATTTTCAAGAGGAATGTGGAAGGATTTGAAACCTTGGCCTAAGAGATGCTTTGCAATGCTGTAAGTACAGCTTGATGGACCATTCTGGTCAGAGTTGAAAGACTTGAATGCAGTAAGAACTATGGACTGTGGTGTTTGGCTTATGAGGGTGAAAAGGAGCTTTGTCTGGACTGGGCTAGAAGTTTGTGTGAGAGGCTTGCTGTTATGCCTGTGTCCTGAAAACTTGTGCAGGTTTGCAGTGTGTAGAAATGGACTGGTATGTGCACAGGGATATGGCATTGAAAGAAATCTTTGTGCCAAAACTTCTGCCCTTTCAGCTGCAATTATATGAGAGATTATAACCATTGAGATTGGACCAGCTGACCTGCATTGAGGAACAAGAAAAATGTAGACTCTTTTAAAGGGGCCTGAGTGCTCAAGGAGTGTCCTGTTCTTTAAAGTCTGCTTTATTCCCCCCCCGGATTAACAATTTGGCACCCTACCAGGTATTGTAAAGTATAAGAAATGCAGGAAAGAAAGGGTCATTGAATTTGCAACACAGTCTTGTGTTTTGGGAATGGCCATGGGCAGTGTGAAGCAGGTTTGCTGGATGCCTGCATGGAGATCCAATGGAGCCATGAGGATGGACCCTGGGTTGCTGTAGAAACCAGTGGAGATGCCAAGACCACCAGCTGGCTGCTAAGGAAAGCTGCCTGCCCCTGATGAAGTTTTCTAGGACTGTGAGTAGCCTAGCTGGAGGGGCAGAATTAGACCTCCAGAGACTTGTTGCTGGTTAGGATTAACAGTCTTAGAGACTTGTTACTGGCTAGAGTTGTCGGTCTTAGAGCTACAGAGTTTGGTTTGTCCTGCTTGTTTTAAATCTTGTATTGGTTGAATATTTCTTTGCTATGCCCAATGCAATCTTTTGCAGTGTGAGTGTTTATTCTGTGCCATTATGGTTCTGGGGGGGAAATTTTTTTGGTATTATGGTTCAGTTAAAAGATCTTGGACTATGGTGATGTTTGAATGTCATCAGGATTGATAAAAACTATGGGGACTTTTAAAGATGGACTGAATGCAATGCATTTTACAACATGGATGGTTAGAAGTTTATGGGGACCAGGGGCAGAATGTGGTTGTTTTATTCAGGTGTCCCAAAAAAACTTAGGTGTTCTAAATGCTAGGTTCCCAGTTGATGGAGATTTTGGAACCAATGCCTTCTGGAGGCAGTGTATTTTGGGGGGCAGTTTTCTGGGTATTATAGCCTGTTTCCCCTTGCCAGTGTCTGGCACACTCTCCTATGCTATTGTCCACCTTACGTTGGCCAGGGGGTGATGTACACCCTTTGCTCATGCCATTGATTTCCCCTGCCATTATGGAGCTTACTCTGGAGTCTGTAAGCCAAAATCAACCTTTTCTCCCCTCAAAAGCTGATGTTGGTTGGGTGATTTCTGCCAGCAATGTGAACCTGACTGCAACACTAACCTACACAGAACTAGACTTATAGACATTGTGTGGCCACATGGCTTCTGAACACTTGAACTTGGCTTGTATAGGCCACCCTCCTCCCCTGCAGGCATTCATGCTTGTGCAGGAAGTTCACTTAATTGTTGAGCTATCTCTCCAGCTTCTTAAACATTTATCAATGAAATAATATAGAATTTGTTTCAAAAGATCCTAAGAGTTAGTATAACTACATATTAATTATTGATGGTGTATTATGTAATAGTTTGTTACAGTAATTTATCAGGTTTGTGTACAAAGGTTGGGTATTCAAGTGAGGTAACTAAAACAGAATTTCTTACCTCCTGTTGAATCACTGAAATCATTATGGAATGAAAGCAACTACTCACAGAAAGACACATAGGAAAAAGTTTGTAAAGTTGTTATGAAAACACAGTTGGGTGGAATATGTAGCACAGCAGTAGAGAGCTTTCTATGTATGCAAGAGACTCAGGTTCAATCCCCAGGAACACACGCAGATAGTGTGAGCAAGCATAGACAATTTTAACATGAGGAAGAGCTTCCAAGGTATAGGAAGCAGTGATCAAACCTGAAAACACCTACACTTTTTGTTAAGTGACAAGGAAAAAACTTCTGGCTAGGGATTAAAAGACCACAACATCTAGCTTTGTAATCTAAGACTCCCGTGAGTTTTGTATGTTTGGAACATGAACTTCTAGGAAATTAAATAAAGACAACAATAATTGTATGGTAAATTTCAACTCTATACTTGACACTTGTGATGGTTTGATTCAGGTGTCCCCATAAGCTTAGATGTTCTGAATGCTAGGTTCCCAGCTGAAGGAGATTTGGGAATTAATGCCTCCTGGAGACAGTGTATTTTGGGGGGCAGGTTTATGGGTATTATAGCCAGTATCCCTATGCCAGTGTTTGGCACACTTTCCTGTTGCTATTGTCCACCTTATGTTATCCACAGGGTGATATCCACCCTCTGCTCATGCTATCGTTTTTCCCTGCCATCATGGAGCTTCCCCTCGAGTCTGTAACACAAAATAACCCCTTTTCCCCCCAAAACTACTCTTAGTCCCTTGATTTCTGCCAGCAATTTGAACCTGACTGCAACAACACTGTTCCAGGCTTTTACTATCAATTATCCCAGTTAAACCTGCTAACCAACGAAGCGCTTGCTGTGGGGAGCTCCACACCTACTTTTCAAGACTACTTAATGAGGTAGCATTTTCCATGTGGATGAACTTAAACTTTTAGTGTCCAGTGACTTATTCCAGGTCACATAACAATGTTTGGCCAATATTACAGGTTTGTATAACACTATAGTATAGTAGGAAAACTGAATTGCATTGAATTATATTGGCTGTTAGGGGAAGGAAACTTGAAGAGGCTCAGGACAAATACTGGAAGACTTAAAAAATCAATTTAACAGATCTAGTTTTTCCAACTGCGCTTTACTCAGCACACCTACATCTCAGGGGCAGATCTCTCTCCCCTTTCCCCGCCCCCTCCCCCCAATCTGCAACCCTAAGTCCCGCCCTTCCACTAGCGGCACATTGCGACCTATAAACTACATCTCCCATAACACTGTGCGAGAACCGGCTCTGGCCGGAAGTTGGGAAGGCTTTATCCGGCGCTGGGGAGAGTAAGTGTTGACTGTTCCCAGCCGTTCTTCTGAGTCGGGTTGCGTGTACTCTGGTCATCCTTGGGTCAGTAGCTGCAGCGGCGTTGGCAAGCCCCAGACCCCGGTGAGGGGTAACGGTCCCTGGGCCCCCGTGAGGGGTGACGACGGTCCCCGGGACCCCGTGAGGGGTGACGACGGTTCCCGGATGCCCCCCTGAGGGGTGACGACGGTCCCCGGATGGCCCCGTGAGGGGTGACGACGGTTCCCGGATGCCCCCCTGAGGGGTGACGACGGTCCCCGGATGGCCCCGTGAGGGGTGACGACGGTCCCCGGATGGCCCCGTGAGGGGTGACGACGGTCCCCGGATGCCCCCGTGGGGTGACGACGGTCCCCAGATGCCCCCGTGAGGGGTGACGGTCCCCGGATGCCCCCCTGAGGGGTGACGACGGTCCCCGGATGCCCCCCTGAGGGGTGACGACGGTCCCCGGATGCCCCCGTGGGAAGACGGTCCCCGGATGCCCCCGTGAGGGGTGACGACGGTCCCCGGATGCCCCCGTGAGGGGTGACGACGGTCCCCGGATGTCCCCGTGAGGGGTGACGGTCCCCGGATGCCCCCGTGAGGGGTGGCGGTCCCCGGGCTCCGCCGTGGACCGCCGACTCGCTCAAGCGCGGGAGCCTCGGCCGCACCGCCGGGCTGGGCTCGGGGATCCCGGCGGCTCGGGGATCGTCCTTCCCAGCTTTGGGGCGGAGGAAACCAGAAGGAACCTGGTTGTAGCGGAAAGAAAGCTGACCTTCCCCTGGCTTCTGGCCCTTGGGAAAGCCAGGCAGGGATTGAGTCACCGGGAGCCGCTTGGCGGCGCAGCCAGGGTTGCGGTTTAGGGTTAGTTACTCATCAATAAGAGCTGATATCGGCTTAGCTAAACAATATTTACTTCCTAGGGCAGGACAGATGGTTTAGTGGTTAAGGTGGTTGTTTGCAAAGCCAATGTACCCAGGTTCCATTCTCCAAGACCCTCATAAGCCAGATGCACAAAGTGAAGCATGCATCTGAAGTTCATTTGGAGTGGCTGGAGGCCCTGGCAGGCCCATTCTTTCTGTTGTCTTTCTTCAGTCTCTCTCTGCTAACGAATAAATAAAAATATTTTATATCTAATTTCCTTAAAACCCCAAATTTTATTTAAATTGACCTGTAGAATAACCCATGCTCTTCTTTGAAAACAAAATCAATACTTATCTGCTTTTAATCTTTGCCTTCCCCAGTCCTGTCAATAATGAAATCAAGTAGTACAGCTGGATGTTGGATTTATTGTGCTTTTTCTCTAACAAGTGTCCGTGTTTGTAGATGAGTTTTCTATGGCAAAAATCAATAGGGAAATATACATATTCACCAGAGATACACAGTATATTAGTGGAAGTGAGTGACAAATGTTGCAAGCACCTGGGGTGATCACCTGTAAGGAGGTGACCTGATCATGTTCTCAGAACACAGGGAACCCTCACTGGAGAAACTGAATAATCACCTTTTATGGAAAATAAATTTTAAGTCAAACACAACTTGGAATGCCTTTGCCCTGAATCCTGTTGTTACAATAATGTGACACAGGCTTGTAGTGGTGGCTTAGGCCTGGGAGGTGGAGGTAGGAGGATTGTCATGAGTTCAAGGCCACCCTGAGACTGCATAGTGAATTCCAGATCAGCCTGGGCTAGAGGGAAACCCTACCTCAAAAAAACAATAATTATAATCATAATAATGTCACACAGTTCAGAAATTCAATATGAAAGAAATGGGAAGGTAAATCTAAAGCAAGTCAACTGAAATTGTCAAATGCAGACATCATTTCTAATTTAATTTGCAAACAGATCTTAAACATTTCCTTGGATAGTTTTGCCCTATTTATAGATGACAGAAACACAACCAGAAAATCTGAACATACATAAAATAAGAAGGCATAAAGTTTGGTCCATTGTTACTCTAAATTTTGTCCATACTACAGTACAGTTTTGTCTAGCTAGGTTGCATTTTGAGAACGCAAGCGACAACAGCAATGACAAAGGATGTGCTATAACCTTTCTGCATACTGGAAGTTCTAGGTTTAATCCTAGGCATGGCAGACAGTGAGTTAATACACAGTTGAACCATTACACACACATAGCTCTGTATGTCCTATGACATATTAAGATTTACAGAAATATTGCATCTTTTTTCACTGAATTGAAAACTGATTCAAGGACAGTAGAGACCAACAATACTTGTGTCCAGTGACAGACAAAAATAAATGGTCATCTGATGGGTGACAAGGATAGTACTGTAGGCAGTGAGACAAAGGTGGTAATTTCAAGACTAATGCTCAATCCTGTAAATTATCCATTGAGATTTAACAAAATATCTTGATCTAACCAGAATATTAATCAGCTGGAAACTTCCAGTAATCCCATCTGCTTTAACACACTTCCTTTCATGCCCATGCTCCACAATGAAGTTCCCTCTGTTACACATTGAATACCCCAGACCGTTTTATAATGTTACTAGCTCTACATCCCACACTTGTCTGTGTATTACCAAAGCTTCTCATTATTTGATGAACCTTTGCATGGGTATAAAATTGAATTAAAATTCTCACCTTATGACAGTTTTGAAATGTATATTATAATGATAGTTAACCAGTAATGGCCTTTTGAAGTGTGTATTGCTTTGGAAACTGTCACTACTGTTCTCATATCAGATCTTAGAACATGTTTATCAATTGACACACACACACAAAAAAAAAAACCTACAAATAAATTTTTCCCCTGTTTTCTTCTTTATAGGAAGAAATGTCTTCTATAAAAGGAAGTTCAAAACGGGAAATAATTTCTGAGCTTCATAGTTCAGCAGCAGAAGGAGACATTGCCAAATTAACAGTTATACTCAGTCACTCTCCATCTCTTTTGAATGAAACTTCTGAAAATGGTTGGACTGCGTTAATGTATGCAGCAAGGAATGGGCATCCAGATATTGTCCAATATCTGCTTGAGAAAGGGTAAACATCCTAGGGCTTTTCCATATGAAAGGGTTTGTGGTTTACTTTCTTTGGAACGTACTTACTTTCAAATTTTTTCTGCAGTCATATTCATATTGTTGGACTAGCAAATAACTCATTGGCCAGTTTATCATATTAAAAGGAGTTTAATTTCTAAATACCAGCAACAGTTTTCTCCCATGTTAGGGATAGAACACAGGGCCTCATTGCATACCAGGCAAATGCTCTGCCTATAAGCTATACCCTACTAAAACAGTTGAGAAATTAACCCTTTCTGCTTCATAGTACACCAAGTTTATGAGGCATTTAATGATTTTTCTCCCAAATAAAAACTGTAAGTCTCATTATGACTGCCAAGGACTGCATAATTTTGGTGATCCTTTATAGTCACAGAATCACTGCTTTTTCATTTTAACCATGTACTAAAGCGGGGAGGAAGTAATCTATAATCACTAAATAGAAGGTCTGTGATGTATATCTTGAAGCTATTTTTGCTTCTCATTTTTGCTTCTCAATTTTTCTTCTATCTATAGGTGTGACAGATCAATTATCAATACATCAAGACAAACTGCACTGGATATTGCTGTGTTTTGGGGTTATAAGCATGTAGCTAATTTATTAGCTAATGCTAAAGGGGGAAAGAAGCCTTGGTTCCTAACCAGTGATGTGGAAGAATGTGAAAATTATTTCAGTAGAACACTACTGGATCGAAAAAGTGAAAAGAGAACTAATTCTGACTGGCTACAAGCTAAAGGAAGCCACCCAGCCACAGTTTATATCCTTTTCTCAGATTTAAATCCCTTGGTGACTCTAGGTGGCAATAAAGAAAGTTTCCAGCAGCCAGAAGTGCGGCTTTGTCAGCTGAACTACACGGACATAAAGGATTACTTGGCTCAACCGGAGAAGATCATCTTGATTTTCCTTGGAGTGGAGCTTGAAATGAGGAAAGATGTACATAACTGTGCTGCAGGAGTCCCAGCTGAAGAGGAAGACGGGATGGTTGCCTGGTTTGCTCTGGGTATTGACCCTGTTGCTGCTGAAGAATTTAAGCAAAGACATGAAAACTGTTACTTTCTTCATCCCCCTATGCCAGCTCTTCTGCAGTTGAAAGAAAAAGAAGCTGGTAAGACATGAACTCCTCTTACCTAGATTGGTAATCGTCTGGATTTTAGAGCTCATGTGGAGAGTATGCATATGCACTTTCCAGGTGCCAAACCTTTCCCAGTGAGCAAAAAAGTAGGCTACCTTCAGTGAGAACTGACATAAGGTTTCATCACGGGTGCTGCTATCCTGCATGGTCACAGTAGTTTCAATCAGCCAAGATTAATTTCCTCAGAATGAATCTTTCATTTTTTTTCACTTCCCTGTCTCAACTCCACTGAGGGCCCTCCTCATTGAGATTGCTGGTATTCATTATGGGGTTGTGTGTTATGAGTTGTGAGAGCAGCAGTCAGTCATTGTGGGTAGGTGGGGGGGACAAAGACTCTGGGTATTCCTTCCCACCCTGTGGCTCTTACATTCTTTCCACCTCCCCCCTTCTGCAAAATTCCTGCAAACGAACTCCTAATGCATGTGCTACCTTATGCATCTGGCTTACGTGGGTCCTAGGGAGTTGAACCTGGGTCCTTAGGCTTTGCAGACAAGCTCCTTAACTGCCAAGTCATCTCTCAAGCTCCTAGGAATGAATTTTTTAAGAGAGAGGGAAAGAGAATTGGCACACCAGGACCCCCAGCCACTGCAGTAGAACTCCAGATGAGTGTGCATCTTGTGCATATGTGCAACTTTGCGTGCTGCATCAGTTTGTGTGTCCGGCTTATGTGGGACCTGGAGAGTTGAAGATGGATCCTTAGTCTTCACAGGCAGGTGCCTTAACCACTGACCCATCTCTCATCTCTCAGGAGTGAATTTCAGTGTGTGATGATTTCATTTTATTCTTCCATGAGCCCCTGCTGTGCACTGCACATGATGGCAGTGACTTCAGATGTTGTTTTTTGAGCCAGGGCTTTTTATACCTGATTTAAAAAATCAGTTTTATCCTAAATGCCATTTGATTATTGCTGCTTGACCTGTGGGTGTGTGGTTGTATCTCTGTGTGTACATGCATGTGTTACTTAAAAAAAAAAAAAAACTAAGTTTTAAAGAAAAACCTTATGCTAGCTGTTTTGTGGAGCAGGAACTGTAGGTATGGACACATGGTACAAAAACCAAGAATCTTTTTAGGAAGGGATTAGTTATTGCGGGTAGCCTAGGTCAGAGACTGCAGTGGCTTGGATTGGGATGATGGTAAAGAAGATGGAGAGTTAAAAGACGGTTGAGATATTTTAGACTAGAGGCAGAACGGATATGGCTTTATCTGTAAAGTGGACTATTGTGAGAGAGATGGCAAGCCTTAACTCATTTACAAATTAAAGTATAATAAAGATGGGGAAAAGTTGAGGATACATGTATTGTATCCGGCTCCAGAGATATGGTTAAATTTTCTCTATAAGCCTGCTGACCAAAATTCAGATATCCAGCACCCACACAAAAAGTTGGACATGCAGTAACACACAGCCCTGTAATCCCAGCACACCTGTGGCAATAGGAGACAGAATCAGGAAAATCTCAAAGCTTGCGGGACAGCTAGTCTGGCCTTTCTAACACAAAATAACAAGAGAGCCTTGTCTCATAGAAGGTGGAAGGAGAGGACCAACATCCCAGAGCTGTCTTCTGAGCACCACATGTGCACTGTGGCACATGTGCAGTTTTGTATACATACACATATCATTTATATACATACATAATATAATAAAAAAGAAATTGTGGAGATAAAATCAATGGTACTTGTTGATGGGTTAGTGTGAGGCTTACAATAGGGAAATAAATCCAAATAATAGCTAGGAAAAGATGGGGTGACAATACTGACTTGAGTAACTTGATAGATAGTTGAAACCTTTTTCATAGTAAGGGGTGATAAGTAGAATAAGTAAAGTAGGTCAGACGTGGAGTAATAAACTTTGAAACACATTGAATTTTAGAGACATGTATTAGAACCTGAAACTGTGAGGCAAAGGCTAAACTGGAGACACTAATGACAGTTGTCAACTTGGAAGTGTTATATACACCCCAGGAAGTTCTGGCATTTCTTAAAGAGCTGAAGGAAAGCAAGAAAAATATTCAGAATTTTACCTGAGTCCTTTTAATGGTAGAGCCCAGATAGAAGCAGAAGAGCCATCAAGGTGAGTGAGATGTACCCTTCAGTCGAAGGAAGACAAAGGAATGTGTTCATGTGTTCCTGGAAACCAAAACATCAGAAAGAGACTGGAGAAATGTCTCAGCAGTTAAGGCACTTGCCTGTAAATCCTAAGGACCTAGGTTGATTGCCTCATACCCACATAAAGCCAGATGTACAGATGCAGAAGGTGGCACCTGTGTCTGGAATTCGTTTGCAGTGGCTGAAGTCCCGGTGGGCTCTCGCTCTCTCGCTCACTCTCTCTCTCTGTCTCTCTTTCTTATATATATATAAACTTAAAAAAAAATTTAAAGACCAGAAGGAAGTGGACAAGTGTGTGAATGCTACACTAAGATAAACACAAAGCATTTTTTAAAAGAATATTTGTCTTGTTCTTATGAAACTGTTGATAAATTCGAAAAGAAGAACATCAGTGGAGTACAAGGAATAGAAGCTAGGTTTTGTTGTAATGAGGATTTAATGTATATATAATCTTTTGATTATAATGAGCATATAGCTTGAGCCAACTGCTTTAGTTTTCATTAATTTACTAGTGAGAAAACAGTTCCATAGTGAAATTTCCATATAACCTTCCAGTTAACTGCTCTGTGCCTCAACTTCCACTTTTAGAACAATGAGGATGGAGTAGCTCTAAATGGCAAGTAAGGTAAATAACTTTACATAAAGTTCCTTTCATGGTACATAATAGTCAATAAATGTTTTTTTTTAATATTAACATGATCCTAATAGACTGTAGCTACCCTAATCTAAATTATTTTTTCTAATGTAAATAACAGGCAAATATTTAATAATACTGTGGTTCTTTTAAATTCAGTGTTAGCCATTTTTATGCATGTTTTATTTATTCATTACACCCACTGTAGATGTTTTTGTTGCACTTATTATTGTTTTGTATTTCAAAAATTCATAGGCCAAATAATATAAGGAGAGTGAGTTCATGAGGCACATGAGATGTTTCTAGTCTTGTTGTCTTGATTGTAATATTTCTGATTAGGTCATATTATTACTTTTTAAGTACCATTGTAAAGACTACAATCAAAGTTTATATATTCTAAGATTTATTCTGTTAGGCATTTATAAGTAAAGCTATCTCCAAATGTTATAAATCCAATATGTTTTATACTATGTTCTGTGTGCATTTGAAAAGAGCATGTGTTTCACAGAGGCATGGACCAGCAGTGGCTTAATTACCAATGAGAGGAGAGACTGTTGCTTACACTTTCCTAGTATTGGTTCCTATGCTGTTGAAGTCTACCTTAGGAACTACCTTTGTAGGGTTTTGTTTTCTTTGCTATATTTTCATTGTTTTTAGAGCACTGGATCAAATCAAGGGTTTCGCATAAAGTAGGAAAGTACTCAACTATTAAGGTACATCTCCTGCCCAAATGTAATGTACTTTTAAATTTTTTTTAAAATTTATTTATTTACTAGAAAGAGAAAGATACAGACAGAGAGAATGTTTGCTCCAGGGCCTCTAACTACTGCAAACACACTCCAGATGCATATGCCACCATGTGCATTTGACTTACATGGGTTCTGGGGAATCGAACCTGGGTCCTTAGGCTTCAAAGGCAAGTGCCTTAATTGCTAAGCCATCTCTTCAGCCAATAAAAATCCTTATTTTTAAGTTGTATTTATAAATTCATTATACCCTAGAATCATGTATACACTAAACTTAAAAATTAGCAGAAACCTGATCTAATATTTATATAAAATATTGATGTTAGTATACCTGCTTTAATTGAACAAATTAAAGTTAAATCTGATTTTTCATTTGTCACCTGGAAAATTAAATATTTTTCTTTAAAAGAAAAATACATCATAAAAAGAATGCTAATGCTCACTTTTATATACATATACTAAAATTGGAACAATACAGAGAAGATCAACATGGCCCCTGCACAAGGATGACATGCAAATTCGTAAATTGTTCCATGTTTTAAAAAAATGCTAAAGAGATTGATCAAATAGCTCTTCCAGAAACAATGTGTCTATTTATTAAAGCTGGAAAACATCATACCTATATAGTATTGTTACTTTTCTTTTTTGCAACTTGTCTCGGAAATATATACATCTGCTGCTTCTTTTGAAAGGAGTCGTAGCTCAAGCACGGTCTGTTCTTGCCTGGCATAGTCGATACAAGTTCTGCCCAACCTGTGGAAGCAGGACCAAAGTTGAAGAAGGTGGCTACAAGAGAGTCTGTTTAAAAGAAGACTGTCCTAGTCTCCAAGGTGTTCACAACACATCTTATCCAAGAGTTGGTAAGCCTTTTCCTATATAATGACCAACTCCCCATCCTCCCCCACCCCGGCCTACTTGGGATCTCAGGGAATAAGATTCTGGAAAGAAGTCTTTCTGAGGAACTAAAATATTTATATTTTCATTAGAAGATTATTTAACTGATAACACTGTGAGAACCAAAGTATTGAGTACTTTGATGATTGTTCAGTAAAAGACTGCACATAGTTATTTCTTAACTTTAGTTAATAAGAATTTGTTATTACTGAACTATATGCTTCCTAAAGGCCAGCCAGTCTGACTCCTCATATTCAGGATGATAAAGCCCGAGTAAGTTTCTGTTTAAGGCATGACCAAAGCAGTTCTGTATGGAGCTAGGTTCTCATTCTTGTTAGTGTCTGCCTGTGTTTTATTTCCTTATAGTTGCTACTTTGCTTCTTCTGAAGGTTTGGAAGTCGGATACCTTTAAAATTCTGAAAAAAGGAATAGAAAGATTCAGAAACACATGAGAAGATCCTCAAGGAGGAAAATATATGGCTTAGTAACATCTGGTTTACTTGCTTAAGAGCTTTTACATTTAATTACAGGTTCTCAATCACGATGTAGTAAGGAGAATTTGCTGGGCTAATGACTTCAATAGAGAAAAGCTATTATTTTATTTTTTTAATGACTTAAAACTAATTAAAGAGCTACACGTGGAGCTGGGAAGATGGCTTGGTGGTTAAAGGAGCTAGCTTACAAAGCCTGCTGGCCTGGGTTTAATTCCCATGCCACCCACGTAAGCTGGTTTCAAAAAGTACCACAAGTTAGAGGCACTGGTACACCCATACTGACACATACACATGTGTGCACCTGCGAGCACACACACACACATGCACACGCATGTACATAATTAAAAACCTAAAAAAGAACAACGTTAGCCTTTAAAAATATTTTGTTACAGATTAGGAAGAAAAAGAGAAATTTACTCATATTTGTAAAATAGTTTTTGAATTTTTTCCATGTCTGCATAATATATACTCAAACTTTTTTTCATTAAAAAAGAAGAATCTTCCCTGGGAAGGTTTCTCAGTAGATGAAGAACTTGCTATGCAAGCCTTAAGAATCAAAGTTGGGATCTCTCTGAACCCCACATAAAATCTGGAAGCTATGGTGGGCTTATATAATTCCAGCATGACTTTGCCAGGGAAAGATTTCAGGAGAATTTTACAGGAGAATTTCCCAGACACTTATAGAATAGCTAGTTTGGCAAACATACTGGGAAACAGAGAAGACAGACCATGCCTCCAATGAGGTGGAAAGTGAGAACTTGATACCCAAAACTTTTCCTCTAACCTCTACATGTATACATGACACTTGTTCATTCACCACATGAATACACATGTCCACATATACAGACATAGTATACACAGACACCAAAAATAAGAATATGCCTAGAATATCCTGTATATAAAATAAATGTTGCAAAGATTGGAGAATGAGGCCCCAAATCATCTTCCTTTCACTTACTAACAATAGCCTATGCAGTTTCTCTGAGATACTCTTGCCAGCCACACCAGAGCCAAATGGAGCTGTCTTCTATAAATAAAAGTCTTGCTCTACAGGAGAGGCATCTTTATATTATGCTGTCAGCTGGTGACTTTGTACAATGTATCTAAATTATTTTTTCCTGTTACTCATGTATCTGATTTTCTTAACAGACCCAGTAGTAATAATGCAGGTTATTCATCCTGATGGGACGAAATGTCTTCTAGGCAGGCAGAAGAGATTTCCCCCAGGCATGTTTACTTGTCTTGCTGGATTTATTGAGCCTGGTAAGCTTTTTCTGAATAATTTTAATAAAAACTTTAGATAGCATTTGAGCTGTATACTCTGATAAATTGTATCATTATAAAACTGGGTTATTTTAAAATATGCTGAACAGCATTTTAATTACATAATTTAAGCATGATATAATTTTCATATTTTACTGTTATGATAATTTTTTATTAACAGTTCATATTTGCATTGTCATACATTGCTTTTGGCCACAGTTCTAGGGTTTACATCTCCCTCCTGTACTAAACTGTCACTTTTTCATAGGGGCTTTATGTGGGTGTGCTAGTCCCAAATACCTTAGTTAAACTCTACTGTGCATTCCCAATCCCATTTATCCTGCTTGATTTCCCTTGTAGCATATAGCACTGCCAGAAATGATATGATGATATGGTCTGATATTATGTGATGTGTCATGTGATATGTGCATATTATCTGCTTTTACTAGAATGTCATTTCATAAGATCAGGAACTTCTGTTTTATTCATTTTTATATCCTAAGCCATCATACCAGGTGCTTCACAAGTAGTAGGAGCTTAATAATTTGTGAAGCAAATGCAAGTGAATATGAAGATTAGTAAATGTTTAATCTTTGTTTGAAATGTTAATCTGCTAGTTAATAATAGTACTAAACATGTGTGTTATCTCTCTGTGTTCTAGAGGCTTTACCTAATTGTGTTATTTTTTTGTGGTTTTTTTTTTTTTTAATTGTGTTATAATCCTCACACAACCTTAGAAAATGGGAAGTGTTACAGCAGGGTTACAGATGAGGGCGCTAAGGCACAGGGACTACCTTGCCTGAAAGCATTAATAAATGATAAGGAAGGGATGCAAACCTAGACATCTGGCTTCTGGGTCCTTGTTCCTCAACACTATGTTACCTTTAATAATGCTGAGCCATTTTAAGTGCTAGGTGCTATTTAATATGTAAATGTTCTGGTGTGTATTCATACTGTCTACTGTGGATGTTTAGATAATTTCAAGGTTCTATTAAAAACAATGCTGAGCATTTTTATTGTTTTATTTTTTATCCTGTATATTCTTAAGAGTCATGTAAGGTATATAAAGCAGAGTTGCCAGTCCATGTATTAACACAGTAATCTTTTTACTAGACATTGCCAAGTTGCTCTCTCAGCTGGTCCTCCAATTTACATTCTGACCAGAAACACATAAAAATGTTTCATGTTTCTATGTCTCACCAAGTTTTCATTTTCAGAGTTTGGGTTTTTTAAGACATTGTCTTGCTATGTCACCCAGGCTGGCCTTGACCTTGCTTTGTAGCCCAAGCAGGCCTTGAACTAGTAGTGATCATCCTGCCTCAGTCTCCTTAAAGCCGTGATTACAGAAATGTGTCTCCACACTCAGGTGTGCATCACCATTTCCAGATCCCATTACAATATTAAAACTTTTCATTATACTGTGGCCTATAATCCTAGCACTTGGAAGGTAAATACTGCAGGATCAGAAATTCAAGACAACCTTAGGTACAGCAAATTCCAGGCTGTCCTGAGCTACATGAGACTCTGTCTCAAATAACTCAAAACAAAAATTAATGCAGAAAAATTCACCAATTCTAAAAATCATGAAATGTTGCTTTTAAACTATTTAGTGGTACTATTAATGAGATAATATATAAGATATTTGCATGTTTAGCCAATACATCATAGTAGACAGTTGTAGATTTTATAATTTATAATGTAACTGAAGTTTACACATTTATGAACTTTAAATTGTTTGTTGACATTTTGTCATTCTGTGATCAAACACTCCAAAAGTAATGTTTTCTTCACTTCCAGTTGGAATTTGGATTGTTTGAAGTAGGTTTCTTTCCAGAGTGATTTGCAAGTATTCAAGCTGCTGGTGTTACAGTATCCAGTGTATGTTCCTCAGCTCAGTGTTCTTTGCCCTGTTTGATTAGGGGAGACAATAGAGGATGCTGTTCGCAGAGAAGTGGAAGAGGAAAGCGGAGTCAAAGTTGGCCATGTTCAGTATGTCTCTTGTCAACCGTGGCCAATGCCCTCCTCCTTAATGA
Organism: Dipus sagitta; assembly: GCA_036346955.1. Classification (NCBI taxonomy): domain Eukaryota; kingdom Metazoa; phylum Chordata; class Mammalia; order Rodentia; family Dipodidae; genus Dipus; species Dipus sagitta. The sequence goes on from CM070782.1 coordinate 61,007,016, forward strand.
TTGGTTGTTTAGCTGTGGCAGTGTCTACAGAAATTAAAGTTGACAAGAATGAAATAGAGGATGCCCGCTGGTTCACTAGAGAACAGGTAAAGTTCAGTTTAATTTCCTTCTTGTATTGATTGTTCCCTGACAGCAGGGGTCTGGGCATGCAGCAAGGAAGCAGATTTTCGGCAAGTTGGATGAATGACTACATCCTGCTCATTATAAATAGATTACAGTGTAATTGATAATTCCATACACAGAGTGTCTGTTCAATAATGGATCCCATTTTGGCTCACTGCATGTCTTCTGGGGATGATGCTTCTATGTCACTTCAGATTTTGTATGCTATTCCTGCAGCATGCATGAGGATGCCCATTAGGGAACTCATAGCACTACATAGAAATATTCATTTTAGACATTTTATATTTTAGTTTACATATTCATATCACAATGTGATATAGACGTTACAGTGTTGAAGTCTACTAGTAACCACATTAGAGTAAGGTTCTCCACTTCCCCTTTGAAAGTTCATAAGCCAAGCCTTCACAGTACACAGTTATCTCCATATTTAGCATTTTCAAACTCTAGCTAGAATAGTACATAAAACTTTGCTTACTGCACTGTGAGGCTACTCCATTCCCAAGTACCAACTCCTTCCACCTTCCTCCAGCACACGAATTCCAAAACACAAAATATATGTGGTCAGAGTCATTTATCAATGACCCTACTTCTCTGCTACCAATTCTACTGTTAGAGTCAGTTTATCATTACTGAGACAAACACCCAACCAAATGCAGCTTGGAGGAGGAAAGAGTTTATTTCAGGCTTACAAATTCCAGGGTAATACCATCAGTGGCAGAAAAAACCTGGCTCACTTCCATAGATCCAAGAAGAGAGATATCAAAAGTCAGCAAGCATCAAACACAAGAGCTCAGACTGGCTCCAAACACACCGTAGGGCTAAACTTAAGATCCTCCACCCAGTGAGACCACTTTCTAGAGCAGAGCTTCTCCCACAAGAAACTCAATCTGTAAGACAGTCTATAGAGCCATCTATTCAAGCAACCACAACAGCTTTCACAAAGTTTGTCTTTAATTTTAAATTAAATGCATAGCATATTTTTTGCTCTCCTTCATGACCCAATTTTCATACACTTTCCTGAATACTTTAGAAATTAAACATTAATGCATTAAGGCATTAGAAAATGCTGTATTAGTTGACCTGATGATGCAGGACTATAATCCCAACAATTTGGGAGGTTGAGTGAGCAGGATCACAAGTTCAAGGCTTATCTCAGCTACAAAAAAGTTCAGGGCTAATTTGGGCTATAAAGTGAGTTTAAGGCCAGCTTGGCAAAGTAATGAGACTCTGTCTCAAAATTTAAAAATATGAAAAGGGGGCTGGAGAGATGGCTTAGCTGTTAAGTGCTTGCTTGTGAAGCTTAAGGACAAGGTTCAATTCCCCAGTGCCCATGTAAACCAGATGCACAAGGTGGCACTTGCATCTGGAGTTTGTTTGCAGTGGCTGGAGGCCCTGGTATGTCCATTCTCTCTATATATCTGCCTTTTCCTCTCTGCATATCTCTCTTCCTTCCTCCCTATCTCTCTCTCAAATAAATAAATAAAGTATTTTTTTTAAATATGAAAAGGGCTGAGGCTGTACATGAGTGATTCAGTAGTTGCCTAGCATGTGTGAGGCTGGGGTTTAATTTCTGCTTCACAAAAATAAAAAAAAGGAAGGTGCTGCGTTCAGTACTACTTACTGAGTATAGACCTCCCCTTCTACTCTCTGAAAAGTCATCACGTTTAGGCAGAATTATATACGTACTGACATAGTGTATAAATATTACAGTGTTGCAATCCTAATGTACATCATGATGGTTTGTTGCAGGTTGTGGATGTTCTCACCAAAGGGAAGCAGCAGGCATTCTTTGTGCCACCGAGCCGAGCTATCGCACATCAGTTAATCAAACATTGGATCGGAATGAACCCAAATCTCTGAATCACAAACCTTTTGTTTGAGTCGTCATTGACCTTTAATACAACATATTTTTTTAAGTGAGATTAGAAATGTTCCATGATCTTTAAGTGTTAGAACATAAAATATATTGGGCTTCCAACATATTTTCAAACTACTCTTTCCACCATTAATCACAGTAATTTTGTTTTTGTAAACTAGAATATTGTCTCAGATTTTCCAAAATTTGGGGTTGGCCCATGAAATTTTTGTTGCCATATTTCTCATAAGAGATATCTGTTGTATTGATGTATAGTCTAGGAAGGTGAATAAACCTAAATACTACTGCCTCTTATAATTGTTAAGACTACTTAGAAGAACCACTTATTTGAAAAATGAACCAAAATTAATGAGCCTTGAAGTTATATTTTTAGTCATCATTACTGTAAAAGTCTTTTATTTAATCATTATATAATGTTTAGGCATCAGCTCATTGCATTCCCACTTACCTTTTCTCCTAGTTCTCTTATTCTAGGAGTGATGCTAATAATGTTCCTACAAGTCTAATCTGATGAATAGTAAGAATTTGTTTTAATAATTGACCCTTCTAGTTACCTCAGAATACCCCACTTACACACGGAGAGCTAAAGTAAGAGCAAAAGCATACCACTGTGCCAGGGCCTTGTCCTTAAATCTAAAACCAATACTGCATCTATTTATATGTTACATGTATAAATAATGTTACTAAGAAAAGAAAGATTCTCTCCTTTTTTGCTGATTTAAACCTCATGTATATATATGTATGTAATATAAGGATATATATATATATATAAACATTTTGATGAGTAATATATCTGTTCTGGCAAACAAATTATATAATAGCTTCCATCAATATTTATCCTGCTAACATATGACATTGTAGTTTTGACATGTTTCAGCACATTCTAAGAAGACTTGGTGAGTATATTTTAACACTGACATGACGCTGGGCGTGGTATTGCACGTGTTTAATCCCAGCACTCAGGAGGCAGAGATATGAGGATCACCCAGAGATCAAGCCACCCTGAGACTACATAGTGAATTCCAGGTCAGCCTGGGCTAGTGTGAAACCTTACCTCAAAAAAACAAACAAAAAATAGAACTGACATGAAAGTAAATTGTAGTAGTTCACAATTTTGCAACATACACATTTATTTTACATGGCTGATTTGAAGTTGTTTAACAAGATAATTTATAAATATACAAATTTATATATTTTGCTTATTTACTCTTCTAACTGAAGGGGCCTTAGACAATATATGTAACTTAGTGCCAGTACTCTTACAGAAAATGAAAGGGAATTCATGAAAGATAAGTTTAAATAATTTACAAAGGTAGTTAATTGTAACAATCTCTACTATGTAACCCCAGGCTAGAATTTCTTGATAATAGGAAATATATGCTATTACCAAAAATTTATCTAGAATAATTTAAAAGAGGGGTGACAGGTAGGATGAACTTAACTTACCAAATATTTTTGACTAAAATTTTAGTTATAGTACTTGATATTTATTAAACTTAAACAAGAAAACTTTCTCAAATAATTTATTTTGCTAACAAGTATTATGTTTTAGTAATTAATGAAGGCTTATTAGTATCAGAAGCTTAAACCAAATCAAGATATTCACAGTACTTTTGTATATAAAATAAATTGGAACTAAATAATTACATTTAGCATGATGTGCCTTAATTGTTATATAGTATAATGACTTGAGATTCAGTTTTACCCCACTGCACTTTTCATACTTGGAGATCATTCATATATAAATATGTATGTACATATACATATATATATATGCGTGTGTGTGTATACATATATATGTACACATATATATAAACACACATATATACATATACATCATTGTAAAATTCTAGGAATCCGTAATGTTAGGACAGAAATTAAAATATACAGTATCAAAAATACAAATTTAGTTTCAGATATTTACTCCTGCTATGCTTGGGAAAATCAGTAAGTAAATGCTTTTTAATAATCATTCTTGGTTGCTGACTCTGAGAAGTGAAGCTCTGTGTGAACAGGAGGATCATATGGTAGAGGCATAAGTGCCCTGAATGTAATCTAATGTAAAGTAAGGGGTCAATGGATGCATTATAATGGAAATTAATGTAACAGTGCATTAAGATATCTTGTTTTGTGTGTATCTGTAGCTTTCTTTTGGGCAGGGTGTTCTGAGGTAGGTAGGGTCCCTAGCTGAGGTTGACCTGGAATTCACTATGTGGTCTCAGAGTGGCTTTGAACTTTCTGCGATCATCCTACCTCTATCTCCCATGTGCTGGGATTAAAGGCAAGCATCACCATGCCTGGCTCCTAATCTGTAGCATTTTTAACAAATATAAAAAAGTCAAATTTCAAATATCAATTATTGATAATTAATGATAGCTATTTTTAAAAGGTACAGAATCTCCTATAAAATTGCTGTATTTGGAAGACTGGAAAGATATTCTTCTTTATTGGTTTTCATTTTAGGTACATAAAGTATGTAGTCCAAGCTGGACTCAAAATCTTCCTGCCTTGGCCTCTGAAGTGCTTGGATTTCTGGTGTCTACCACCACACCTGGTGAAAAGAATTAAAGTTTGGATTTAAAGCCAGGGATATGGTTTTAAATATATTTTTGTATAGTACCTACAAGGCCCAGGATTTGATCCACAGAATTAAAATAACAAAGTTTACTTGAATCTTCAGTTTTGTACATGAATTTACCTATATATTGTTGAATTTTAGTTTTTAGGTTTAAAAGCATTCATCTAGAAAAATATATTGTTTTAGTTACTTGTCTAATATGTCCAGTCTTTGCATTTTTAAATTTTCCTTGTTTACAGTTTATACAGAATTAAAAGCTCATAATATGACCTGGTAGCTCAAACCTGTAATCTCATATACTCAAGAGGCTGAGGCAGGAGTATTCCAAGTTCAAAGTTATGTTGGGCAATTAAGACTCTATTCCAAAATAAAGAGTGAAAGGAGGACTAGAGGTATAGTTCAGTACAACACACCGAGCATGTGAGAGGCCTGCATTTATTGAACACACACACACACATGCATACACACACACAAAGAAAGAAAAACTTTCATATTTCATTTATTTAGAAAATGGAATCAGTCAAAGATAGAGGTAGAGAGATGGATAGATGGCTTAGCAGTTAAGGCACTTGCCTACAAAGCCAAAGGACCCATGTTCCATTCGCCAGGACCCATGGAAGCCAGATGCACATGGTGGCACAAGCATCTGGAATTCATTTGCATCAGCTGAAGGCCCTAGCATACCCATTATCTCTCTCTCTTTCTCCCTCAAATAATAAGATAAATAAACAAGTAAATAAATACACAAATATATATTTTGGAGAAGACAAAATGAAATGGAACAGAGGGTGAACTCATGGATTGAAGGAGGAAGCACAGGCTTCAGTGCAATGCGGGAGGTGGGACAAGGGCGGCACTTTGAGGAAATGGGTACAATGTGGCCAAATGCTTGCATTGTGAAAGGTCATCAAGTAGGAGTTAACTGGGGAATTGTTTGTAAAATATAAATACTGAGCAATCTTTGTTTTGTCTATTCTCTACTTTGTTCTGTTCCTTCATAGGACATTTAGGGTGAGGTCAAAGCAGGCTAGGAAAAGAGAATACAGGTTATTATAATTTAAAACAGATTTTCAAATAACTCAGTTTATTTTGTTAAAGTAGAAGTGATCACAAGGAAGGTTGTTTAAGTGATAAGGATGGTAAGGGAAAGGGAGTGATTGGCAACCTAGTTCTTGCTTGAAAACAATGTTGTTTCACTGTTGAGTAAATATTTTAACATGTTAAATAAGGTGGCAGGCAAATCCTTCTGCTATTTCTAAAGATGTTCTTGTATTCTTTGATGAGAGTAGTGCTCTGAACTCTGTTCCTTCCAGAATACATTCATGCTTTATTGATAAGCAGGCAACGCCACTGCACCAGCCAGTGGACATTTTCTTCTTTCACAAATACCATTACAATAGCATTCGTCAAAATAGTGGGGTGACTCTATCATTTTATAACAAAATTTAAGACAAAAAAGGTAAACAACCTTTATGCTATTGAAAATAGAGAGAGAGGCAGATAGAGAAAGAGTGAATGGGTGCACCAGGGCCTCTAGCCACTACAAACAAACTGCATGCGCATCTGTGGGTGCTGTGGAATAGAACCTGGGTCCTTAGGCTTCATAGACAAATGCCTTAACCAATAAGCCATCTCTCTAAAGCTGGCTCACTTCTACCAAACATCCATAGCAGAGAGACAAAAGCCAGCACCTGCAAGCATGAAAGACTAGAGCTCAAGCTAGCTCTCTGCATACCTGCTAAGGTTGTTCTCATGATCTGACCCCAATGACAAACATTTTCCAGCAGGGCTCTCCCTGCTGAGGACTAAGCAGGAAGCTTAATCAAAAATACCTAAGGCAATGGGGGACATACATTTACATTCAAATCATCACCGCATACTAATCTCTTTAGTTCCCTCCTGGCAATTCCACCTATCATAAAGTATCAATACCAATAAATTGTATATTTTCTTCAAATTCTTCTGGGCTTCATAAAAGTTTTTATTTTTCCTGATCTTGTCATTGATTTTAAGGAGTCCTTATGAATCACTAATTACAACAAGCTCCTAAGGAAACAACTCTATTTAGCTTAGTAAGGTTTATGCAAGACTTTACATACTAATGTTAACAATTTTTGACTGTTACAATAATTCTATTATCCATACCCCAAGTTTCCAATAACAAAAGAAAGAGAATACTTTTTGCAAAGGCAGATTGTTTATAAGTAGGAGATCAAAACTTGAGACCAAGTGCTTCTTTCCAAATCTTTTCTGATCTGAATTGAAAATGTTCCTAGGAAACACCAGGAAACCCTTTCCTTTCAGTACTTGGTGCTTAGAGCTAGGCAACCAACAGCAGAATTGAGACACCATTTCAAAAAACAAACAACAACAACAACAAACTCTGCTGCACTGACTAGGCAGCTGAGACACTGAGGAAATTTCATTCTTGGGAAACAGACCAGGTATTTACTGTTAATGGAAAAAAAACCTTTGAATCAAATTCACACAGCAATCACCAAACATAATACCTACTAAGAAACTACTTTGGGGAACTTTCAGAGGCTTCAAGCAGCCTGGAGAACACTGGTTAGAGCTGCATGTGTATGGGGCCTCATTGTTTGCAATGGGAACCCAAGAAGGAACTCAGGTGTAAGCAGACCTGGACTCTACCATGTGTAATTTGAACATCCAAAGTTGACTCAGCTAAAAGAACAGGACCATTGTTGCAGCTAGCTTCACACAGCTTTCAGAAATCATCTGACCAAGAGCAGCTTGTTGGGGGGAGGGGAGAGTTTATTTTTGCTTACAGACTCAAGGGGAAGCACTATGATGGCAGGGGAAAAAATGACATGATTAGAAGGTGGACATCACCTCCTGGCCAACATAAGGTAAACTTCAGCAACAGAAGAGTGTGCCCAACATTGGCAACTCTCAAATTGCCACCAGCTGAGGACATAGCATTCAGAACACATAAGTTTATTGGGGACACCTGAATCAAACCACAACCTTCCACCACTGGCTCTCATAAACTGATAAACATCTGTGATGTACAATGCAATGTATTCAGTCCAACTTTAAATGTCCCCATATTTTTTTATCAATTTCAGTGATGTTCAAATATGCCCATAGTCCAAGGGCTTTTAACTGAGCTACAATAACAAACAAACACCAAAATGGCACAGAATAAATATTCACACTGCAAAAGATGGCATTGGGCATGGCCAAGAAACATTCAATACAAGATTTAAAACAAACAGAGCAAACATCAAACTCTAGCTCTAAGTCCCACAACTAGTCAATGACAAGTCTCCAGGTCTGATCATTCTACCTAGTGACAAGTCTCTAGAGTTGCATTTCTGCCCCTCCAGCTAGGCTACTCACAGTCCCAGGAAATTTCTGGTGCTGGCAGCTCTCCGTAGTAGCCATCCAATAGCCCTGGCATCTTCCCTGCAACCCATGGTTCATCCTCATGGCTCCATCAGGCCTCTACTCAGGCAATCCTACAATCTTGCTTCACACTGCTCATAGCTATTTCCAAAATACAAAACCATGTTGCAAATTCAATGACTCTTGCAGGAAGCATTTGTTTCGTAGTGCCAGATGGGCTATCACTTTGTTAATACAGCGGGGGACAGAAAACTTTCAGCATTCAGGCACCTTCAGGTCAGCTGGCCCAATCTCAAAGATTGTAATCTCTCAGACAGTTACAGCTGAATGGACAGCAGCTTCAGATTTCATTTCTTTTCAATTGTGCCATATCCCTCTGCTTACACCAGTTCATTTCTGTGCAAAGCAACCATGCACAGGTTCTCAGGACACAGGCATTAACAACAAACCTCTCACACAAACTACTTCTAGTTTACTGTTCAGTCCAGAAAAAGCTCTTTTTCACCCTTTGGCCAAGATTTCAAATCCACTCACACTCCTCCTGCAAATCAGTTCCAAAAGGCCAGAAGACACAGAGTCAGGTTTTAGTGGCAATACCACCGCTTCTCAGTACCAATACTACAGTTGCAGTTAGTTTCACAGTAGCTGTCAGAAAACACCCAACCAAGAGCAGCTTGTGGGGGAAAGGGTTTATTGTGGCTTACAGATTCAAGGGGAAGCTCTATGATGGTGTGAGCAGAGGATGAATGTCACTTCCTGGCTAACCTTAGGTAGACAACTGCAACAGGAGAGTGTCCCAAACACTATCGGGAAAGCTGGCTATAACATTGATAAGCCTGCCCCAAGCAATACCTCATCTCCAGGAGGCTTCAGTTCACAAATTGCCATCAACTGGGGACCTAGTATTCAGAAAAAAAAAGTTTATGGGGGATACTGGAAGCAACCCACTACAACCATCCATACCAGAGTAAATTCCAGTTGAGAGATGGATTTCTAGGAGCCAGGAGAGGAACATAAAAGATTCCAGACAGAAATAAGCAATCAATTCAACCCATTTTCTGATCTTTATCTCTAGTAAGTTCCCTCTCCCCTCTGCATCTTCTTTATTTGATAGTATATACCAGTTTATCAGGTCTGCTCAACCCTTCTCTATTCTAACCATGTATTGTGTGTTTTGAGGCAGGGCCTTAGTCAATTCCAGTCTGACATAAACCCTATCTGTAGCCCCGGTTGTCCTTGAACTCATTGTGATCAACCTACCTAAGCCTCTGAGTACAGGAATTTTAGGTGTGAATCACCACCCTTGGCTCTTGTTTATATGTTTTCATACTTACTCATTTATTTTTATTTTTCCTCTCCAAAAGAACATAGTCTAGCATTTCTGGCAGTGTCTCTGTGCTTCAGCCTTCTAAGAGATGGGACTGCTCTGTATATCTTATTACATATCTTTACCTTTATATTTTCAGTCTACTTTTAATAAAAACTACTTCATTCCCTCTACCCCTTTTCAATCCTACAGTTCCTTCTTATCTTTTTTGTATTCTGTTCCTTCTATCATCCTATATGAATTAGTGGATCTATTTTTTTTTAATTTCTTTTTTTTTACTACTCATGCCCATAATTACTAATATGTTACTATACATGGTAATATCAGTAATACATAACTCATTAAAGGATTATCACTTAAGACGAGTTTGTTTTGTACATAACTTATTTTATTAGAAACACCTATTGCAGACAGTATTCTACATTTAGGATATGACTGGGGATAGACTGTTTCCCCAAACACCAGGAAAACAACATTTCATACCTGATGAAACCTAGTCTCTCCTGAACATTGCAAACACTTCTGCTAAAAGAAGGGTGATATAATTTTATTTTTTAAAAAATCAATCAACAGGGCAGGAGGTATGGCTTATCAGTTGCTGCACTTGCCTGCAAGGTCAAAGGACCCAGGTTCAATTCCCCAGGACTCACGTTAGCCAGATGCACAAGGAGCACATGTATCTAGAGTTCGTTTGCAGTGGCTGGAGGCCCTGGTGCACCCATTGTCCCATTGCCTGTCTTTCTCTATCTCTCTCTCTCTCTCCCTTTTTCTCTGTCAAATAAATAAATAAATAAATAAAATTAAAACTTAAGAAAAATCAATCAACAATCTAAGTCCTGATGCACAACATAAGCAAAATGAAAAAGCAAGACATGTCACCACAACAAAATGCCAATCCCAGCGTAATGGCATTCAATCAAAGTGGCAGACTAAATTCCAGAAAAACCAGGTTCTTTTTCACAACATAACATGAACTTCTTCTAGCTTAGTTGCTGCTAGAATCCTTGATCCTCAGTGAAACTTCATCAGTCAGGTCTCCACTGTCCATATTTCTCTCAGCATTCTGGACTTCCAAAATCCCACCAAAATGACCCATTAAGCTATGCTTACAGCATTGTAAGGCTCCTCTGGCCCAAAGTTCCAAACTCTTACATATTCCTCCTAACAGCCTGTTCCAAAGACTTATGAACCACATGATCATATTTACTGCACCAACAGCCCCACTTTGTGGTGTCAATTTTCTGTATTACTTTCACATTGATGTTAACAAGTACCTGATCAGAAGCAATTTGAGAAGGAAAAGGATTTATTTCAGCTTCTATTTCAGGATGGATATAGTCCATTGTGGGGAGAAGAGAATTGTCAGGAACTGGAGCTGTTCTATAAAACCTCAAGGCTCATGGACACTGACCCAATTCCTGCAGCAATGCTCCAACTCCTAAATATCTCAAAACCTCAAACAGTGACACTATTTGAGGACCACGTGTTCAAGCATATGAGAGTATAAGGGTATATTTCATATTGAAGCCACAATAACAAATCCTTGAGACACATGAAAAGAAATCTATGAATTATGGGCATTGAAGAAAAGGAGTTCTATGCCAAATGCATAAAAAATATTTTTTACACATCACTGAAAGCCAGACATTGTGGTGCATACCTTTAATCACAGCACTGGAGGCAGAGAGAGGAGGATTCACAATAAGTTCAAGGCCACCTTGACACTATACAGTGAATTTCAGGTCAGGTCAGCCTGGGCTACAAAAGACCCTAACTTTTAAAAATAGGAAAAAATAGTAATCACAGAATAAAATTCCCCAAATCTAAGGAAAATGACATCCAACCAACAATAAGAGTCATAAAGTACACCAAATAAGCCAAAGAGTTCTCCATAGAAATAATATAGTAAAAACACTTATATATATGTAACAACAAAGTGTCCAGAAAGTTATAAGAAACAAATACCAAGTCACATACAAAGGCAAGCCAATCGGAATGGTAGCCAATTTCTCAACAAAAATGTCACATTCCAAAAGGACTTGTAATGATGTATTTCAAGTTCTGACAAACCACAACTGTTAACCAAGACTATTATACCCAGCACAACTGTCATAACTGATGGAAAAAGAAAAACTTTTCCTGACAAAGGCATGCTAAAAGGAATTTTTTTGATGAGCAAGTCAGCTCTGCCAAGGACACTAAAAGAGTGTTTCAGACTGACGAGAAGGTTAAACACATACAAGAGGCTACAGGAGATAAAAAAAAAAAAAAAGTGATGTTAGAACCATAGTTAAATGATGGTTACTAAAACACAAAATTCTACAAACTCAACAAAATGACTACATACTTTTCAACCATTCTTAATATTAGTGCTTTAAATTGCCTTATCAAAAAAGAAAGAAAGAAAGAAAGAAAGAAAGAAAGAAAGAAAGAAAGAAAGAAAGAAAGAAAGAAAGAAAACAGACTTTCCAACATGGGGTTGCATGCCTTTAATCCCAGCACTTGGCAAACTGAGGTAGGAGGATCACTGTGAGTTCAAGGCCATCCTGAGACTACATAGTGAATTCCAGGTCAGCCTGAGCTAGAGTGAGACTACCCTATTGGATTAAAGCAAGGATCTATTTATTTTATTTCCTAATAAATTCTCCTCAACACCAAAAATAGACACTGTCATATGGTAAAAGGCCTAAAAAGAATACAAATACAATTAAAAAAGAAGTAGGCATCACTAATTCCAAAATCCAAAAAAATAGAATTCAAACCAAAACAACTCTGAAGAGATGAAGAATATCGCTTCTTTTTGAATAAGGACAAAATCTATCATGAGGACATTACAATGCTAAACATATACCTGAACGTGGGAGCTCCAAGTTTCATAAAACAACTGCTACCTAATAAAAGCTCACAGATTAGTTCCAACACAGTAATAGAGGTCAAATTCAACAATGCGCTCTCAACAATGGACAGATCATCATAATAGAAATCAATAGAAAAAGGTAGGGATCCCATAACATTACAGATCAAATGTCCCTAAAAATCATCTATCTACAGGACATTCACCCATACACTGTAAAGTCCACACAGAGTAATGTGAGAGTTCAGCAGCCCAGACAACTTTCTTTAAAATAGATCATGCATAAGGACACAAAGCATGTGTCAATAAAAAGAGAAAAATTGAAGTTACTAGTTGTATTCTTTGACCACAATGGAATGAAGCTAGATGAAAATGAAAATTCTTAGAAATGAAAGAAAATGAAAACACAACACAGAAAAACCTATGGCATATGATGAAAACAGTCTTAAAAGTGAAGTTCATAGCTATAAAGTGTATGCATTTAGAAATCAGAGGTATTTCAAATTAATAACAAAGGTGTAACATTAGGGCCATGGAAAAATAAGAATTATCAAACCCCAAAGCAGTAGGTGCAAAGATATAACTAAGACAAGGGAATAAATTAATGTAATAGAAAGAATAAAAGCAATATAAAGAATTAATGAAATAAAGAATTGACTCTTTACAAAGGTAAGTGAGATTGAAAAGCTATTACCTGAACCAAAAGAAGAAGAATTATGTGGAATACGTCCACCATAGACTTGCATGTTTTATTAAATCTTGTAACTTGGGTATCCATGGTTTTGTTTCCTTTCTATGTCAGTGAAGGAGAGATCCTGGGATCTAGCCCAAAGGTATGCTTGGGGACAGATCTGAATTCCAGTCCCAAAGTATGCAGAAAAGTGCGAACTTTGGTAGGGTCCCAATTGCTTGCTCTTTTTGGTGTTTGCTGGCTAGTGACTTTTCTCTGCTTGGAGTTTTGAAAGGGAGCCAGCTTCTTCGACCATAGGTGAAATTTCCCCTGGATCTGTAAGCTTGGAATGATTCCCTTCTTCTCGTAGACTGTGTCTTCTTTGTATGTTAATTACATCAGTGTTAAACTTTCTGCTACAACCTAAATTAATGAAATTTGGAGAAGAAAAGGGAGCCTTTACTAAGGTACAAATAAATTTCAGAAAATCATAAGGATATACCTTAAAACTTATATTTCACTAAAATTGACAACCTAAAAGGAATGGATGAATTTATAGATGTACGTTATGTACAAAAATCAAACCAAACAAGCAATATGATTGAAGTAATAATAGTAATAATAATATCTCCTAAGTAAAAACCATCTAGGATCAATTGGATTCATCCCAGTATTCTACCATATTGTTAGGAACTAACAACAATACCAATCCTTCTCAATTTATTCAGTGAAATACAAAAGCAAACAATGCTTCTAAAATCTTTTTAACAAGAAAATATTACCCTCATAACAAAAACAGATAAAGACATAATAAGAAAATTACATACCAATCTCCCTAATGGACAGAGACATAAAAATTCTCCATAAAACATCACAACTGATTTCAGGAATACATAAAAAAGTTCTACTCACCAAAACAAAATAGGCTTTGTTTCAGAGTTTCAAGGGTGGTTTAATATACAAAAATTGATAAATTTAATACATTCCTTAAACTGAAGGACAGAAACCATATGATCATATCAACAGGAGCAGAAAAAGCCTTTGACAAAATCCAGTTATCCCTTCATGATAAAATTACTGAAGAGGGCCCTGGAGAGATTGTTCAGCAGTTAAGGCACTTGCCTACAAAGTGTAAGGGCCCACACAGTACCCCACATGAAGCCAGATGCACAAAGTGGTACATGCATCTGAAGTTTCCTTATAGCAGCTGGAGATGCCTGGCATGCTCATTCTCTCTCTTTCTCTCAAATAAATAATTGAATAAAAATTACTGAAGTGACTAGGATTAGAAAGAGGCATATTATAACACAATAAAGACTATATGTGATAGACTAAATGCTAAATGGAAAAAAAAATCAAATCATTTCCATTAAGATCAGGAACAAAATAAGAGTGTCTATTCTCACCATCCCTATTTAATACAGTGCATGAATTGTTAGCTAGAGAAATGACAAGACAATAAAATAAAAAGGGATACAAATAAGAAAGAAAGAAGCCAAAGTACTTCTAGGAGACTGGGTGACCTCTTCAGAGGAGAATGGGGAAAGATAAATTGGTAGGAAGATGAAAATCATAACATGCCTCCCTCCCCACCCTGGGAGTGATCAGTATTTTTCTTGGCTAGAAGAGAAATTTACTTGAGCCTATTAAAGGAGATCTAGTTTTTTCCTCTTCTTTGTTCCCTTCTAAAACCAGACAGGAGGATGTAAATATTAATAGATGTTTGAATATATGTTATGAAATGAAGTTTTTCCTTTCTTCAGTTTTTCCTTAAAGAGTTCCCTGTCCTAGAAATCTGACATGAAGACATGACTAATATTACAAACTGCCTGGTCACCTGTCACTTGAACTGGACTGACCAGCTCAGCCCCCATCTGGTAAATTCCAATAAAAGACCAAGAAAAGTATCATCAGATGGGTTTTTCCATTTATGGGTTCCTTCTCCTGCTTGGCAGGAGGTCTATATTCTTATCTTAAACTAAATAATAACTTTTTTCTAAACTTCACCCTCTATGGTCTGTGGATTTTATCCATCAAATTCAGTAAGAGTTTTGTGCTGGGTCCACCTTGAGTGTGACAAATCCAGACAGGTCTGTGTAAGACCGTGGGAGGCCTGGCTTGCTCAGTGATCACACTGGGACCTGCTTGGAATGTTCAAGTGAGATCAGCTCTGAATCTGTCCTGGGGACTTGAGGCCAAAATGAGGTTGCCCTCTGTTTCCATCCTCATTCAGACCACCAGCACCCTGAGCAATCCAGACCAGGCCTATACAAGTATTGCTATTGCGTTCATAGGAAGACAAGACACTGATTTCAAGATGGCAAACCCATCAAACTAGAGCAGGCATTAAAGAATACAAAAACCACAAAGACATCAATGTCCAGTGGACCTTCAACATGAGAGGGAATAACTTAAATTTTATGTTATAATTCTTAATGTCAATATATTCAAACCCATTTGATACTTCCAGGAAACCCACCTTACCAGTGAAGACAGACACCACCCTGGGGTGAAAGAATGGAAAAATACATTCCAAGCAAATAAAAATAAAAAACAAGCAGGTATGTCTATTCAAAATATATTTTAAACCAAAAGTGATCAAAAGACATAGTGAAGGCTAATTTATATTAATTATTGGAACAATAAAAAAGAGGACATTACAATTAGAAACTTACATTCACCAAATACATGTGCACTAAATTTTATAAAGCAAAATATATTAGACAATAAAGCAGAAATAAATCCTAATACAATAACAGGAGCAATACATAACAATACAAATACAAAACAATAACCACTATTGTCAATAAATCATCTAAACAAAAAATAAAATAAACCCAGAAACAATAAACTCAAGCAACACCATAGAAAACACACCAACTCCTGAAGACTCAACAGCTCACTATTAAACAATGAATAGGTTGTTGAAGAAATCAGAAAATAAATTAATAACTTTATAGTACTGAGTGACAATGAAAGCACAATATACCAAAACTTGTGAACACAATGATAGCAGTTCTAAGAGGGAATTTTATAACACTAAATAGCTATATTATTAAAACAGGGAGATCTAAGATGTATAACTATCACATCTGAAGGCTATGGGAAAACAAGAGCAAGCTAATCCCAAAAATGCCAGAAGAAAAGAAATTATCAAGATCAAAGCAGAAATTAATGAGTTGGAAACAAAGAAAACAATTTAATAGATGATAACATGATGAGTTGGTTCTTTGATTGATAAGTCCTTGCCAAACTAAAAGAAAAAAGAGAAGACCCAAATCAAGATTGGAAACAAAAATGGAAACATCACAAATGATACCAATGAAATTTGGAGAATCATTAGGACTTATTTCCAGAACCTGTATTTCACAAAATTGGAACCTGGAAGAAATTGATGAATGCCTTGATTCATGCCACCTACCAAAACTAGACCAGAGCAGATAAAGCACCTGAACAAACCTGTTCTTATAATAAAATTGAAAAAGCAATTATAAACCTTCCAACAATAAAAAGTCCAAGCCCAGATGGATTCACTTCTAAATTCTACCAAACCTTGATTCAAGAACAGAAATTGCTTCTCCTCAAATTATTCCACATAATTAAAAAAATGCTAATTCTCCTGAGCTTTATCTATGAAGCCAGCATGACAGTATTTCCAAAATCAGACACAACCAGAAAATTATAGATCATATCCCCAATGAACCTGGATGCAAGAATTCTCAATAAAATCCTCACAAACCAAATTCAAGAAAACATCAAAAGCATCATCCACCTTGATCAAGTAAGTTTTATCCATCCATCGTTTTCCCCTGCCATCATGGAGCTTCCCCTCAAATCTGTAAGCCAAAATAAACCTCTTTTTCCCCTCAAGCTGCTCTTTGTCGGGTGATTTCTACCAGCAATGCAAACCTGACTGCAACAGTAATGTTGGTACCAAGAGTGGGGTTGCTGTTAGACACCTGACTGTGTGGCTTTGGCCTTTTGGAGCTGATTTTCAAAAGAATGTAGAAGGAGTTGAAACCTTGGCCTACAAAACACCTTGCAGTGCTGTAAGTACAGCTTGATGGATTCTTATGGTCAGAGTTGCAAGATCTGAATGCATGTCCTGAGCCATGTCCTGAGAAGTTGTCCAAGGTTGCATTGTGTAGAAATGGACTGGTGTGAGCAGAGGGATATGGCTCAGAATGAAATCCTTTGACTGAAACTTCTAAGCCTTCGGCTGCAATTATATGAGAGATTACAACCTTTGAGATTGGGCCAACTGACCTGCACTGGGGCAAGAGGAAAAATGTAGACTCTTTTGAAGGGGCCTGAGTGCTCAAGGAGTGTCCTGTTCTTCAAAGTCTGCTTTATTCCTCCCTAGATTAACAAATTGGCACCCTACCTAGTATTTTAGAGTATAAGAAATGCAGGAAAGAGAGGGTCATAGAGTTTGCAACTCTATCTTGTGTTTTGGAAACGGCCATGGGCAGTGTGAAGTAGGTTTGCTGGATGCCTGCATGGAGACCCGATGGAGATGTGAGGATGAGTGTGGCTTGCAGTGGAGACCCAGTGGAGATGCCATGACCACAAGATGACTGACAAGGAGAGCTGCCAGTCCTGGATGAAGTTTTCTAGGACTATAAGTAGCCTAGCTGGAGGGGAGGAATTGGAATTCCAGAGACTTGTTGCTGGTTAGAATTATTGGACTTGGATATTTTTCACTGACTAGAACTGTTGGACTTGGAACTACAGAGTTTGATGTTTGCCCTTTTTAAATCTTATATTGGTTGAATATTCTTTTGCTATACCCAATGCCATCTTTTGCAGTGTGAGTGTTTTTTCTGTGCCATTATGGCTTTTTTTAGGATTATTTTTTGGAATTATGGCTCAGTTAAAAGACCTTGGATTATGGGGATGTTTGAACATCATTAGGATGGATAAAAGCTATGGGGACTCTTAAAGTCATACTGAATGGTATTTTATATCATCTATGGATATCAGTTTATGGGGGCCAGGTGTGGAATGTGGTGGTTTGATTCAGGTGTCCCCCTAAACTTAGGTGTTCTGAATACTAGGTTCCCAGCTGATGGAGATTTGGGAATTAATGTCTCCTGGAGGGAGTGTACTGTTGGGTGCAGGCTTATGGGTTTTATAGCTTATTTCCTCTTGCCAGTGTTTGGCACATTCTCTTATTGCTGTTGTCCACCTGATGATGGTAAGGGGGTGGTTTCCACCCTCTGATCATGCCATCTTTTCCCCCTGACATCGTGGAGCTTCTCCTTGAGTCTATAAGCCAAAATGAACCTATTTTTTTTCCACAAGCTGCTCTTGGCTGGGTGATTTCTGCCAGCAATGCAAACTTGACTGCAACACCATACAAGGTACAAAATCAACCAGTTGGGCAAGAAGTAAAAACTTGTGACTGTTACTGTTACACAACCTTTGTGGGTAATGAATGGTTCTCTGATTGGATATGAGGCCTGCTTAACATGGGGAAATTTCATATCTGGTACTGGAAACAAAGAATACATAGCCAGAAAATTCATAGACGCCAGATAGAAGACCCCCAAATACTATCTGAATAAGAACAGTAGGCTTACATACCAAAAACTCTCTCAAAATTATACTGTCTTCCAAACACAAAATGGCTGTGGTATTCTTGATCTCACAGCAGCTGATGCTACCCACGCAAGACCTGCATAATAGAACAGAAGAAAATATGATAACATCAAATTATAAGGTAGACTAGTTCGAAAGAAGGGACTCGATATAGGGGGGATTGGGAGGGGGGAAAAGGAGCATGGTGGGAGGGGATTATGATTATCGTATTCTATCTGTATGAACAGAGTTTGTCAATAAAAAGTCTAAAAGAAAGAAAATATGGGGGCTGTAGAGATGGCTTAGCAGTTAAGACATTGGCCTGCAAAGCCTAAGGACCTAGGTTCAATTCCCCAGTACTCACGTATGGCAGATGCGCATGGTGGCACATGCATCTGGAGTTCCTTTGCTGTGGCTAGAGGCCCTGGCATGCCCACTTTCTCTCTCTTTCTCTCGCTCTAATAAATAAATAAATAAAAATAAAACAGAAAGAAAATATGGGCAAGTTAAAAAAAAAAAAACCTCACCTGTTTACTTTAAAGAAAAAGCAAGCAAACACATCAAAATTGGGTCAAGGATCTGAACAGAGTTTTCAAAAATAAAAGATACAGTAGGCAATAAATATTTTTTAAGTCTTCAACATTGTTACCAATCAGGGAAATGCAACTTAAAACTACTTTGAAATCTCACCTTAAATAAGTTGGTGAGGATATGGAAAAAGGGGAACCCTTATTTATTCACTCTTTGTGAGATGCTGCCTCTATGGAAACCAGGTTAGAGGTTTCTCCAAAAACCTAAAAATTAGAATGCTATATGGTTAATCTATACCATATTGTAATACAGCCAAAGGACTCTGTATCCTACACAGAGACACTTATACATCTATGTTCATCGCTTCTCTATCACAATCATGAATCAAACCAGGTATCTATCAACTGATGAGTGGATAATAAAATTGTGATATGAACATAGTTATTCTTTAAGGATGGATCCAGCTACTCTCAGAAGCCATAGGTTATTAATTGAAAAACTAGCAACAGGTTTGGAGTTGTTGGCCAAGTAGTCTCCTGAGGCCCTCAAAATAATACAGGCAATTCCCACACTCTTGGTTGACTCAGAACCAGAAGGTAAAACTCTATTTCTGAAAATGTCACATTCCCCAGTAGGAAAACAGAGGAATCAAGCTGGAGCTGGGCTTAAAGCTTCACCCTGCTGGTTTACCCTCACCTCACAGTGTTGGAAATTGCTATGCCTCTTCTGTGGGTCAATTGTCATCAACCATCTTACCCAGCTGCGGACCCTGCAGGCAACACTACTGATCTGCCAGGCAAGGTGTGCACTGGTGCAAGAGTTGAAAGTTTGTAATGTGAGTAATCAACCACTTTCTGGTTGGACTTAAGGCCAGCTCCATCAGGGACAATTCATATCTGGCACTGTAAAGCCTATCTTGGGCTGTGACCTTAGTGGACATTGTACTGCTGTTGTTTTACTAATTGAACATGATGCATCTGTCAAATTGTCTTCTTACTAATCATATTTATGTCTGTAAATGGATACTGCTGTCAGTGTTTTGTTTTGTTTTTTAAATTACAGTGGACACTCTGAGCTGCAGTGACATGTAACCAGTCTAAGTTCTTAGAATAAGTGCCTACTGAGGTCTCAGCCCTAAAGGGCACATCAATAACACTCCTTTCCCAGGCTTAGGAAACAAAGAAAAGAAAAGTTGTAAAGAATTTAAGAATTGGATAAAGAGGAGGTATGGAATGTTCATAGGCATTGTAATCTTTAATCCACAGCTGCTGTGATTACCTGCAAAAGATATGTACACAACTGAACCTGTCAACATATTGCCATGAACTCCAATATGGAGAAGACCATGAAGGTTCACTCCTCCTTGAGGATCTATATGCAGTGAATGGTTAATGGGGGAAAGGAGACAACTTTTCTTCACTGGTATAACTACTGTTAAGTTGTGCACATCCCTGTAAACAACACTTCTTCTATGCTCCTTAAAGCAATCCTAATGTAAATCATTGATTAAAAAAAAGGAAAAGAAAAAAGTGAATATAGGAGGACAATTTTAGAAGAAGAGTAAAGGGTATATATAAGAGTGATAATTAAAGCCGGGCGTGGTGGCGCACGCCTTTAATCCCAGCACTCGGGAGGCAGAGGTAGGAGGATCGCCGTGAGTTCGAGGCCACCCTGAGACTCCATTGTGAATTCCAGGTCAGCCTGGGCTAGAGTGAGACCCTACCTCGAAAAACCAAAAAAAAAAAAAAAAAAAAAAAAGAGTGATAATTGGATATAAAAGTATAACCGGGGATAAAAATGATCAAAATACATGTGGAGAAATGAAATGTGGGAAAATGAAACCCATGATGTATAATTAATATATGTTTATAAAAATCATTAAAGGGCTGGAGAGATGACTAAGCAGTTAAGGCACTTGCCTAAGGACCCATGTTCAACTCTTCAGGTCACACATAAGCCAGATGTAAGGTGATGCAATTGCACAAGGTCGCACATGTGTACTAGGTGGCACATGTGTCTTGAGTTCAATTATAGTGGCGCGCGCTCTCTCTCTCTCTCTATCTATCTATCTATCTATCTTGCATTAAAAAAAGGCCAGTCTGTTGGGCTTGTCTCAAAAAAAAATACATTTAAAAAAACCAGAAAAAATTAGCCTGAATAACTTTGACCATTCAATATATGCTACTGTTAGTGGAAAGTCACCTTAGTCCTTGGTGACACAGACTATGACTAGAGACGCCGCCCTCATAATATCTTCCAGAGAGCATAGTGGAAAGGTAAGGGAGCTTTTAATAGACTGTAAGTAAGAACATACAGCTTGAGAGGTCAAGGTGCTCACAGAGTAAAGAAAAGACCCATTGTCTCAGATCTTTGTCTGTTAAGTGTTTTTGTTTGTGGTGGGCATGGAAACTGCATGCTGCCCGGGACAGCATGAGCCTTGGGCACAAAAAAAAAAAAAAAAAAAAAAAATGCATTCTACTTCTAGCCACTGAGAAATAATTAACTGCATTCCATTACTGTTGATTTTATCTTTATAATCAGTTTAAGGAAGGTTTGTGCAGCCTAGCCCAAACTCAGGATGAGTGTTTGAGACAGGCAAGCACTAACCACATTCCTGTGAATTTATCTTTTAGCTTTCGTTAGCTTTGGACTATGAGGGCACAGCTAATTGTGTTCACTGCCATCACTTTAATGTTCAGCTTTGTAGCCAGTTTAAGTCCCTGTGATGCTCTTCTGGTTCATTTTTAGCTAAGCAGTGATGAGCAATTTCAGTATTGCTTGCTGAAATGTTCGCATTTGAAAATTCCAAGTTTCTCAAAGTCTACCTCCTCTTCCAATTCTAATTCCCTCCTTAGCACTACTAACACAAATAGAAATAATGGGAAATGAAAATTGGATTCCAGCCTTCCAAATCAAGATCCCTTACTTCCACCATATACTTCACGCTTCTGTCCCTGATTATGTTACAAAGATCAGTAAAATTCTTACTAATTAACCCAACACATATAAACAATGAATTAGGTCACTTAAGCTTTTTATTTGCGGTGGGGGGGGTCAGTTCTTTCTACTTGCTCTTTGCCATATGAATATTATGCCAATGTATTGTATATACCCCACCTCTGTCCTAAAGCTTGAAAACACACAGTGCATAATTGGATACTGAAAGTATATTTAAAAATAAGCTATTAGGAATGATTAAGACAGATAAAAATAGACAATTTAAGGGTTAATAAACCATTCCTGACACCGCATGAGATTAAATATGCTAATCAGATTTGGGATTTAGAGAACCCAGATAAATCCAAAATAGAATGAGATAAAGTATTCAAATCCCACTTCATTCTCCTACCTTTCAGCTTACATATTTGTATTTTATCCATGTTTCCTTCAGAGCTGAGCAATTTATGAAGGCTTTACTCAGGTGAGCTGAAAAAATATGTGTTTGTGTGTGTATTTGTGTGTGTGCACATTTTGAATAAATTAACCTGTTCCCTATTTTAATCTTTGCTAGTCTAAATCAGTTATTTTGAAAATAATAATAGCAAAGGAAAATTATTTCAATCTTTTATATAAAGACAATTTAACAACATACTTTCTTCCAGTGACAAAATATCCAACAGCTGGTTGTTACTTACTTTGTTAACAAATAGGATGGACACAGGCAAAACAAAAAAAAAAAATTCTCAGCAGTGTGTTTAGTCCTATTTTATTCATGGCAAGAAAGACATCATATGCTCATTTGAATAGGCATTATCCATATCCTAATTTGGTGATTTCAAATAAATTGTGCATTTTCAAAGCAAGGAAAATGCAATTGACAAGCACGGCTTCTAAGTATAATTGAAATTCATTCTGAATGCAGGAAGGGTCAATTTCATTTCTAAGCTGTAGTACTTGCTTTGAATTCCTATACACAGCTTTGTTTCTATTGCAACATTAAACCCAATAATAACTGAAATGATTTCTTCATTCGTTGAAATTAGCTGGAGTTTTCTTAATTTTCTAGATAATTTACTTAAGGACATACATTTTTTTTGTCCTACATTAATTACCCAAATATTGTGACCTGAGCTCATGAAATAAAATGGTGTAGACACTACTTTTTTTCAGATAACAGTTGCAGTTGCACTGTGACTTATGTCAATTATATAGGCAAAATATTATGAGAAGTGTTTTGCATGAATAATTCCAAATCAAACTTCCAAAACTAAACTATTTACAAGATTGCTTTTAATTGATATCTTCTCATGTTCCAAGGTTTTTATAAAAACAAAAATTTACCCTGGGAGATTCCCTTTAGCATTAAAGATTTACCATTAAGGATCCTTTTTTATCTTCCTCATTTAGGATTTGAATATTAGATACATTTTAATCTTCTTTCCTCTCCCAGAATTTAAATTTTTTTCTTACACCATCTCATAATTATAACAAATAAATGGACTAAAATCCTTTAATTGGAAACAAATCTGAAAAATAAATCCTTACTAGCCATTTACTTTTGTTTTAAATTTGCCTTTCAGTTCCTAGCAATTGATCTTTTTTAAAACAAGGGTTTTTTTTTTATTGAACTTCTCAAAGAATTCTGTAATAACCCTGTGCTGAAATTAGAGTTAGGATGTTCACTAGTTTGTCTTGGAGTCTTTCTCTTCCAGGAAAAGAATTATAGAGTAACCAAGTTTTCAAAAAATGACACAGCAAGAAAGTCACTGTGATAGATTAGATTCCCAATTCTTACATCAAATGTGGCATCTCTTTCATTGTTTGGGTCTGATTGTTTTTCCAAAGTTTAGGATGAAAGTTCCAAATGTGATCTGATTTGTGAAGATATACATATATCACCAAGAGTGTACTGACATTATTCTTATGCTATGAGACTGTCCAAAACTCAATGAACTTGGGACAGAATGGAATGTCAGTACTAATGATCTGCTCAACATAAACCAGTCATAAAGTAACCAAGTCCTCTTGCAGATTGATTCTAAACATACTTTCATATTCCTTCATAATTGGTCAGACTGCAGTTTACAAAATACCTAGTGAAAGGTAGTTCAAACTAGGTAAAAGGTGAACAGAAGATATCAAGTATGTGACATTTTTAAGTAAATGACTTTTCTTGCTTTCAAAGACATGTATTAGTTTGGATTAAGCTACAGAAATTTATTTAATAAAGTGAACATAGAATATGTTTTAATATTTTATTTATTTATGTATGTATTTATTTGAGAGAGAGTGAGACATATAGAAAAAAAGATTGGACACTCAATTGCAGTGGCCTCTAGCTATTGCAAATGAACTGCAGATGCATGTGCCGCTTTGTGCATTTGGCTTTATGTGGGTACTGAGGAATTGAAACTGTGTCATTAGACTTTGCAGGCAAACACCTTAACCACTAAGCCATCACACTAGCCCATGGAAAATGTTTTAAAATAACTATCCTAAAATTATTGGAGATTGTTCTATACAAAATTTTGGTTGGAACCTCTTTGGAGCACTTATATTTTGCTTACATTAGTACCAAATTATTAACCCATCAAATAATTTCATTGAATTAAGAATTATGAATGTTAATGAGGTATGATATTATCCAAATAACCTTAAATATTACTAAAATAATTTTGTTCAATAAATAGTAGATGGTAACAGCCTTGCCACTAATGAATTTTTAAGGACACATATTACTTTCTTGTGAAGGACTTGAAAATATAGAATTTAAACTAAAGACCTTTCTAGGACTATAAGGAACAAGGTACTACTTTGATTAGGTAAGAAGAATTATTTAATATTTATTTGTTTATATTTACTTGAGTTTTTAACCCCATAGATCTAGTAATTTATATATTCATCAATTTTCCTTGATTCTACGCTGCAAAGAAATAGAGATGTTACAGGGGTTCTACACTGAGAAATCCCAAACTCTCTGATGTCAGGAGAAATGTTGCCCTCTTCCCCTGAGGAATGACACAACCCTATTTGGAAGGGTTCCAAGTGCTTCATGTTTTGAATGAATTACACACTGAAGTTCCTATATGAAGACAGAGATCATGTATATCCAAACATTACTTAGAACTGAGATTTCGGTTTAAATACCCCCAAATTAGGAGGATGTCAATTAAGCCCAGGAAGAGCTATCAATTCAGCAAGTATTAAGTTTTCAGAGAAGTCTAGATCCTCTGTAACATGGTATTGAAGTAGTGTGACTCCACTTCAGTAAGAGAGAAAAGAGTCAGCATGCTTCTTTAGAAAATTCAAAGGTATTCTTCATGTAATTAATAGTGGGAAAAGTCTTAAGAAGAAAAAAATGTCATCACTGAGATATATTCAATTAGCCTTTTGTGCCTACTCTCTTACCAACTTTATTAGGTATTTAATGATATGTATAAGCACATATGTGTGCTTTATTTTTTCTCTTTCATCTTAATGGAAATGTACGTATTTAGTAAACTTTTATAGGTTTTCAAATGAAATCACATTTTATTGCGGAAAGTATAAATCTGTCTAAAAGGAGTAATATAAAACATAGTATGGAACTGGGTAAATTATGGAAATGGGTTTCTCAAGATAGATTCTGAAAGTCCCTGTTCTGGTACAGGTCAAAGTAGGAGAAAACCATAACTATAGATTTCTCAGAGTGATTTCTTAAAAGTAGCCAGAAATTTAATTGTAGTCAAGGAAAGTGATTCTTCCTTCACACAGATATTTAATCAACGCATCAATCTGCACATAGGATTAGCTAAACTTGTCGTATAACAGTCATTACAAAGCCCGGAGAGAAGTGGAGCAAAGCAAAATACAGTTCTTCTGGGATTTCTGGACATATAATGTGATAGTAATAGCACACCAAATGTCACTGTGTCTTCCAAATAAAGGGAGATATACCAGTGTTGGTAAGGAAAATGGTTTTCTATTGTACAGCATGAAGATTCATCCTTTGTATTATTTATTTTTGTTTTAATACATTAGATATAGGTAAGAATTTCAACTAAATTGTTGCATAACACAAAGCTAAAATAAAAAATTAACAAATCACAAAACTATTCATCTAATAATAGCTCATATATTTCGTAGACATCGTAAAGATTATGATGGTAGTATACACATGAATGAAGTTGGAACATAATACAGCAAGGTGTATTCATTGATTAATCTGATAAATATTTATTGACTGTTATATTCCACCTATGGAATATAACTATATCTGATTGTAAGATTGGCAAGATCCTAGATGACGGAACCTATATTTTGGTCAATAATTTTAGTGACTTAAGGCTGCGTACATGAATGTGTTTTTGATAACTTCATTGGTATCTACAACCAAGTCAACCATGGATCATTCAGAGGCCTGGTTTAGTTCAGGAAGAAATTCTCAAAGGAGATGCTTCAGAAGCCACTGTATACTGTTGGAGTCCTAAGAAGATAGGCAGATGGCTGCTTCCTCCTAAAGCAGAGCAGTCTAGGTGTTTCATTCACCATGGCAACTGTCTTTCCAAACGCTTCCGCTGCCTTTTCATCCTCGGTGTACTCGGCAATGAGTTCAGCTCTTACAGGCAGTCAGACCACAGTATAGGAAGCCTCTGACTCTGAATGTCTACACAGAAAGTAACCAAAGGCAAATATTATTTGTCTTCTTACTAAAGCAGCCCTGCCTTGCTAAGTTGACTGACTAGATATTTTTTGTTTGTTTTTGAGAGAGAGACAGAGAGAGGGAGAAAGAGGGAGAGAGAGAGAGAGAGAGAGAGAATGAGTGTGCCATCTGTCCAGCCCTGACTAGATTTTTATCACGACTTATAGGCAGTAGGTGATGAACGGGTATCAGGGTACTAACACAAAAGATTAGAACACAGTTTGGGTACAGCCTAATGACATTCACTGGACTAGGGAAAAATATAAAAAGTGATTGCAATTGAGTTGTTTTTACAGGAAGAAAACTGTTCCTACAACCAAAACAAAAAGAAACACTCTAGCTTTGTGGTGTGACAATCGGTAGAGGAAGAAAATGATGGAGAATAAAGTTAAACTGACTTCATAGCAAGTTTCTTCAAGGGTTTTTCTGCTGAAAAATATTTAATCTCTCCAAATTTTTTTTTAAATTTTTTGTTTATTTATTTGACAGCCACAGAGAGAGAGAGAGAGAGAGAGAGAGAGAGAGAGAGAGAATGGGCGCGCCAGAGCTTCCAGCCTCTGTAAAAGAACTCTAGATGCGTGCGCCCCCTTGTGCATCTGGCTAACGTGGGTCCTGGGGAACTGAGCCTGGAGCCGGGGTCCTTAGGCTTCACAGGCAAGCGCTTAACCGCTAAGCCATCTCCCCAGCCCTCTCCAATATTTTTTTTAATAAAGTTTCATTCAGCATTTCTTTTTTAAAAAATGTTTTATTTATTTATTTATTTTACTTATTTGAAAGAGAGAATGGGTGTGCCACTGCAAACAAACTCTAGATGCATGCACCACCTTGTGCATCTGGCTTCTGTGGGTACTGGGGAATTGAATCTGGGTCCTTAGGCTTCACAGAAAGAGCCTTAACCACTAAGCCATCTCTCCAGCCCCCATTCAGCATTTCTCACTGTATCTTCTTCAGTGGAGTTTCTCAGTCAAAAGAACTTGATTTGTGTGTGTCACAAAAAGCAGATGTGCTTAAAAATGCATTTGCATGAATTGTACAGCTCTAAGACAAGGCTCAACATCTATATCTTTAGCAGGTTGCTCTGTTTCTTAAACAAAAGTGGAAAACGTCTGTGCTACACGAAAAGTCCTTAGAATGTGCATTGTGTTCATGCATGGAGCCCAGAGTAGAACTGAGCCCAAAGCTCAGCATGCAAAATTTCAAGGCTAGCATGGTTACAAGCACATTGGGTTTTTCCAATTACAATTCTGTTATTTTCTGCAGCAGCATTCCATAATAAAGTATGAGAGGAAAGGGAAAAATCATGAAGGTAATAAAAACAATGCCTACATTTAAATTTTAAGCAGTAAAAATCATCAGTATTTCTTAAGCAATCGCATTATTTAATTTCAGAATCTTACAATGATGGAGATAGAAATGATGACACAGCACTGTATTTCCTTAGATAATTTGCTATATGTCTCATTTCCTCTGATGAGAAATAAGGAATTAAGGTAGATGATATCCTCCAACAAAGGACAGATGTGCTTACAAAACATTTTTGGAAAAATGCAAAAGAGTCTTATTTTAAGTTCATCCTTTCCTCCTTAGTATTAGCTAATATATCAAACTCTACTACATAGGGAATTCATTGTTTCATTTGTTTACTGTTATAAGTTTTGTCTTACAATTCTAAACAACAGTAGTAATAATACATAATAAGAAATTTCACACTAGACAGTCCATTTTTCTGTCTGCATTTCATTTCTTGGATATTCTGATTTAGCTAACGTATGGTAGACTCTGGCTCTCTAAGAATTTGTTTCATCTATTAAGTTACACTTGATCTGTTATGAGTCATACAAGGTGGTGGCAGTCCAAAAAATATTTTAATGTGGGGCTGTTTCATACCTAGTCCTATGAAATTAGAAACAAAACAGATTCAGGCTCCAATGAATGTCAAAAGGCTCTCCTATCAATGAACATAACTACTCCTTGTGTGCCTCAACAACATGCACACACATACATACACGTACATGCATGCACATACACAATCTGAATTACTGCAGTAACTTTCTAACTTTCCTTTATTCAAAAAGCAGCCAGACTGATTTTAAAGCATAAATCACTCATCTCTCTGTTTAAAACTCTTTGAAAGCTTATCATTTATTATTTAAAAAAACCTCTAAGCATCTTATCTTTTTACACATGTACAAGTTATAATTTTTCTACAAATAAAGTATATCACTATTAGAGCTTTGGATATACAGTGAGGAATCCATTCCATTACAGATTTCATGGATTTATACTTTTCATAAATGGTTATGTATTCTGTGCAAAATTAGCAATAAAACTCAGGAAAGTTACAACAATTGCTATTATATATCAGCTGAATCCTATCATATCTGATGCCTTTATAGGGTGTTTTTTTCTCCAACTGAGCTTTGACTCATTACTATAATTCTCAGAAGAATGGGAGAAAATGTAAATAGGAGATTCTAACAATATATTTCTAAGGCAGAATTGTATTGTGGTACCATTATTCTCAGAAAACAGCTGGAAAGGTATTGTTGAATTCTTTTTCTGGTGTCACATTTATGACAAATTACTTAAACATTCTGTATTGTATTACTAGCCTGAAACATATTGCTTGAAACATTGAAAGATGATATTCTATTACCAATAAAAAGAGAAATATCCACAAAAGGGTAGATAATGATCACTATTAAAACTAGACAGAGACTAAGGCATGAAATAAAATCAGATGTTAAAAGCTCAAATTCTAAGACAGCATATTATCTAGTACCTTTTGTGAAGCCTATTGGTTTCAGTTTTGTATAGAATCAGAAAGTATAGTGTTTTCTAATGTTATTGTCTAGAATTTGACATAGCTTGTCTTCTGTACTACATTTTTAAAGAAAATTCATACAAATAAAGCATATTCTGTAAAGGTCAAGTTTAAAAATATTTTTCAATAGAAAATTCTAATATTTCCATTTGCTTTATTTGGGTGTGTTTTAAGTCTACTTCAGTGATGGGCTCTCAGGAGCCTCGGGATCTCTTCTTTGGTAGGTGTTGAGTGTCCTCAGCATCTGTCTCCTTCTACCAGGGGCTGATTGTCAGGCTCACCATGGAAGCTGCATTCTTGGTCACCTCGCAGATTCCTCTGTGGTTTCAGCTGGGGCTTGGCTAAAGTGCGAAGGTTAGTTTATCTCCTCAGGTCTCACTGCCCTCTGGGGGGAAAAAATCTCCAATGGATAGCACAGGTTAAATGGAATAAGTGTTGTTAATTTAGGGAGAATTTGATGGATGTAGTCCCTCTTTTAGTCAAGGATTAGTGGGAGTTTGACATTGTAGTGCTCAATCATTGTCTCTGTGGGCTTCTGACCTGGTTTCCAATTCCACATATGGATTCCTTTCCACTGAGTGGATCTCTTAACCAATCAGAAAGCTGTTTATTCCCCACCAAGGCTATGTGCCACTATTGCACTGGTGTGTATATATCATCAGGGTGTTTGCTTCTGAGTATCTTAGACCCCTGGTTGCATGGAATGTTGTTGGCCACTTTTCCCCAGTAGCTCAAGTAGCACTTTTTGGCACAAGACAAGGCTGTCTGGAGTCTGGCTGTCTTCTGGATTGCAGCCAGGTCTCTCTGTGTTCTGTGCACAAAGCATATGATATTGTTAGCAGTAGGGTTTTAGCATTTACCTCAGGCAAGTAATCAAGTGCTTTGACAGAAGCCTGTCTTACTTTGGGGACCTTGTGAGTCTCTCAGATCAACTGCTCATTGTGGATGGTAACCACATTCTGGTACTGGAAGTTACCAGCCAGAGACAAAAAAAGTAAAATAAAATAAAAATATAAATTTAAGGTTAGGCTTAATCCCACCCTCTCCAGGGCCCTTCTCTTCTGGTACTTTCTCCATGTTCCTTTTGAGGGTTCAACCTTTTAGTTTACCTTCAAGGATAAAGGTTTCTATAGTACCAGTTCATTTTGAGTTCAGTTTTGTATTTTCCCCCCTACCGTTCTCCTTCCCCTAAGCCCCTCCATCCCTATTGTCTGAGCCTGGAGTTGCCTATCAGGTTAGCAACTTTAACTGGTCCAGTTTAGCAACTGTAGACGAGTAAGACCATGCAGCAATTGTCTTTCTGTGATTGTATGAGTCCACTGAATATGATCTTTTTCAAGTCTATCCATTTTTTTTTTACAAATTTCATTACATCATTTTTTCTTACTGCTCAGTACAATTCCATTGTGTAAATGTATGACAACATCATTATCCATTCATCCAATGATGGGCATCAAGGTAGATTCCAGTTATTGGCAATTATTAGTTGAGCAGCTATAAACATGGTTGAACAAATATCTCTGTAGTAAAGTGTTGAGCATTTAGGGAAAATGCCCAGTAAGGGAATAATGGTGCCTGTTAGCAGCTGTATATTCATCCTTTTCAGGATATCTATACTGATTTCTACAGTGGTGTACAAGTTTACATTCCCACCAACAGTGAATATGGATTCCTCTTTTCCCACACCCTCACCAACATTTGTTGTCATTTGACTTTTTAATGATTGCCATCCTTACTAGAGTAAGGTGTAATCTCATAGTTGTTTTAGTTGGCATTTCCTTGATGGTTAGGGATGTTGAATATTTTCTTAAGTGTGCATTAGCCATTTGTATTTCTTCCTCTGAGAATTCTCAGTTCAGCTCTCTGTTCCATTTTTGGAATGGGGTGTTTGATTTTTTTATTGTTTAGATTTTGAGTTGTTTGTAGATTCTAGATATTAGACCTCTATCAGTGGTATAGCTGGCAAAGATTTTCTCCCATCCAGTGGGTAATCTATTGGCTCTGCTTATGGTGTGTTTGTCTGTGCAAAAGCTTTTTAACTTCATGAGATACCATTGGTTGAGTAATTGTTTAATTTCCTGGTATACTGGGGTTTTGTTCAGAAAGTCTTTTCCTAGTCCTATATCATAGAGAGTGACTCCTCTTTTTCTCATTCAGTGGGAGAAGAGTTTCAGGTCTTGGATTAAGATCTTTAATGCATTTGGAGTTGACTTTTGTTTATGGAGAGATGAGTGGGTAGTATCATTTTTCTACACATGGTTATCCAATTTGTCCAGCACCACTAGTTGAAGATGCTGTCTTTTCTCCAGTCTACTTTATTGGCACCATTGTCAAAGATCCAGTAGCTGTAGTTACTTCACATAAAGTCTGGGTCTTTAGTTCTGTTCCATTGGTTTATGCTTCTGTTTTTATGCCAGTACCATGCTGTTTTTGTTACTAGGACTTTGTAATATAGCTTTAGATCAGGTAAGGTGATGCCTTCAGAGTTGTTTATTTTGCTAAGGATATGTTTGGATATTCAAGACCTTCTGCATTTCATATTAATTTGGAGATCATTTTTCTATCTCTTTGAAGAATGATGCTGGATTTTTTTTATTGGTATAGCATTAAGTCTGTACAATCCTTTTGGTACAATGACTATTTTCCAAATATTAACTCCATATCCAGGAGCATCAGAGGTCTTTCCATATTCTCCAGTCCTCAATTTCTTTCTTGAGTGTATTTATGATTTCATTACATAGGTCTTTCACATCCTTGTTTAGTGCTATTCCAAGGTATTTAAATTTTTTGTTACTATTGATAATGGTACAGCCTTACTAATTTCTTTCTCTGTGTATTTGTCCTTTCCATATAGAAAAGCTACTAATTTTGTATCCTGCCACTTTACTGAAGGAATTAATGACCTACAGAAGTTTTGAGATGGAGACTTTCGGGTCACTTATGCATATTATCATGTCATCTGCAAATACGGCTGAGTTGACTTCTTCCTTTCCAATTTGTATCCCTTTTATTTCTTTCTCATGTTTTATTGTTTGGGCTAATCATTCCAGTACTATGTTGAAGAGAAGTGGAGAGTGGGCACTCCTGTCTTGTTCCCATTCCCAATGGGAACACCTTGAGTCTTTCCTCATTAAGTATTATTTGGGGTTTAGGTGCTTTATACATTGCCTTTATTGTGTTAAGATAATAAACCATTTATGCCTATGATCTCTAGAGTTTTGAGCATGAAATGATGTTGTAATTTGTAAAAGACCTTCTCTTCATCTATTGAAATGACCATGTAGTTCTTGTGATTAAGTTTATTTATATGGTGTATTACATTGACCAATTTCCATATTTTGAACCATCCCTGCAAACCTGGGATGAAGCCTGCTTGATCAAGGTAATTAATGCTTTTTATGTGTTGTTGAACTCACTTTGTGAGGATTTTGGTCAGGATCTTTGCATCTAAATACATCAGGGATATAGGCCTATAGTTTTCTTTTCTTGTATCTCTGCCTGGTTATGATATTAGGGTGATGTTAGCTTCATAAAAAGAGTTTGAGAGCATTTCCTGTTCTCCAATTATGTTGAACAGTTTGAGAAAAATTGGTTTCAGTTCTTCTATGAAGGTTTAATAGAATTTGACTGAGAAGCCATCCTGTCCTAGACTCTTCTTTCTGGAGAGGTTTTTCATTATCTTTTCAATCTCTATGAATATTTTAGTTTTATTTAGGATATTAATATGCTCTGAGTTTAGTTTTCATTGGTGGTATGTGACTAGGAATTCAGTTTCTTCCAGATTATCCAATTTTGTAGAATAGAGATTTTGGAAGTATGTTCTGATGACAGTACGTGGTGATTCTTCCAATTTCAATGATTCTATTGTTACCTCTCCTTTTTCATTTCTAATTCTGTTAATTTGAAGAATCTTTTTTTTTTTTTTTTTTGCTTGATCAAATTAGCCAGGGGTTTATAAATCTTGTTTATTTTTTCAAAGAACCAACTCTTAATTTCATCAATTATTTTGTTTTCTTTGTTTCCAATTCATTCATTTATGCTCTGATCTTTTTTAAATTTCTATTTATTTATTTGACAGAGAGAAAGAGGGAGAAAGAGTGAGAGAGAGAGAGAGAGAAAGAGAGAATGAGCATGCTAGTGCCTCCGGCCACTGCAAACAAACTCCAGACACATGAACCCCCTTGTGCATCTGGCTAACATAGGTCCTGGGAAATTGGAC
This sequence comes from Dipus sagitta, assembly GCA_036346955.1. Taxonomy (NCBI): domain Eukaryota; kingdom Metazoa; phylum Chordata; class Mammalia; order Rodentia; family Dipodidae; genus Dipus; species Dipus sagitta. Next base: position 61,040,588 of record CM070782.1, read on the forward strand.
TTGGATCCTTTGGCTTTGCAGGCAAACACCTTAACCACTAAGCCATCCCTCCTCAATTATTTCTTTCAATCTTAAACTCTTAGGGTTGGATTCTTCTTGTTTTTCCAATGCCTTTAGGTGGATGGTTAGGTTATTAATTTGAGATCTCTCTGTCTTTGCTATGGAGGCCTTTAGTGCTATGAAGTTTTCCTTTAAGACTGCTTTCATTGTGTCCCATAACTTTTGGTTAAGTTATATTCTCATTGTTATTCAATTCTGGAAATTTTACAATTTCCTTTTTTTATTTCTTCCACTACCTATTTATTGTTTAAAAGTGTGTTGTTCAGTCTTCAGGAGCTGGTGGAATTCCAGAAGCATCTCTTGTTGTTAATTTCTAGCTATACAGCATTGTTATCTGATATTATGCAGGAAATTTTGTCAATTCTCCTCAGTTTATGGAGTCAGACTTTATGGCCTAATATATGACCTATTTTGGGGAAGGTTCCATGGGCTGCTGAAAGGAATGTTTATTCTGTAGATTTCAGGTAGAATATTTTGTGCATGTCTGTTATTGAGCTCTCTTACTCCCCTATTAATTTTCTGATTAGATGATCAGTCTATTGAAGATGGTGGAGTATTAAAGTCCCCAACAATAATTATGTTGGTGTTTATTTCTGTTTTTTATCAAGCAGGTTTTATTTTATAAGGTGTGAGGAACCTCTGTTTGGTGCATGTAGATTTATGATTGTGATTTCCTCTTGTTAGATCATTCCCTTGATGAGTAAGAAGCAGACATCTTTTTCTTTTTTAATTTCTGTTGGCTGAAGCCTATTTTATCAGATATTAATATAGCAACATCTGCTTTTTTCTTTTTATGCATTTGCCTGGAATACCATTTTCCATCCTTCACCCTGAAGAGGTGTCTGCCTTTAGTCCTGAGGTGGATTTCTTGAAGACAGCAAATTGAAAGGTCTATTTTTCTGAGCCACCCTGATAACTTATGCCTTTTGATGGGTGAATTAAGATCATTAATGTTTAAGTTAATAATTGTGAGTTTTGACTTAATCCCTGTCCCATTGGTGTACTATATGGGGTTTGGTGTTTTCTTGGACTTTGTAATTTTTTGAGCCTTCTCCAGTTTTGGTTATTGTGGTTTGCTTCTTGTAGGCTTTTGAAATTGGTTGTTTGACTCCTCTGTGTGGAGAATTGCATTAAGTATTCTCTGTAGGTTTAGCTGTGTTCAGTAATAGACCTGGCTTTTATCGTAGAAAATTGTTCTTTCACCATCTTTTATTAGGGATACTATCACTGGGCATAGTAGTTTGTTTGAAACCATAGCTTTTTAGACTTTGAAGTGTTTCATTCCAGGGCCTATTGGCTTTCAGGGTTTTCGTTCAGAAATCTGTGGTAATTCTGATGAAATTGCCTTTGTATGTAATGTGTTGCTTCTCTCTTGCTGCTTTTAGCTCTCGCTCTCTCTCTCTCTCTCTCTCTGTCTCTCTTTGTTTTCATTGTTTAGAGTTTTTTTCTATTAGGTATGGTTATATTTAGTATGGAATCAACACATGTTGGTACCATACTTTCCCTCATCCCTGTCCCTGTTCTGAAGGGGCCCTCCTCATTGGGGGCATAGGTTATCCACGTGGAGACTGTGGGTCATGCATTGCTTGAGCAACAGTCAGTTATTGGGGAAAGGCAATGCCTTTGGGAATAATATCCCAATGTGTGGCTCTAACCATCTTTCTGCTTCCTCTTCCACAAAATTCCCTGAGCCATGTTGGGTATGTTTTAGGTCTACTTCAGTGATAGGCGCTTATGAGACTATGGATCTCTTCTTTGATAGATGTTGAGTGTCCTCAGTGTCTATCTCCTTCACCCTTGTGCTAATTATCAGGTTCACCAAGAAAGACACATTCTTACTCATCTCCCGAATTCCTCTGTGATTTCATCTGGGTCATTTATCTCCTCAGGTCCCCCTCCCCTCTGAAAATGAGAAGCAGATTCTCCAATGGAAAGTGAAGTCAGCCCTGGCTAAATGGGATAAGCATTATTATTTTAGAGAGCATTTAATAGGTGTAGTCCCTATTATAGCCCAAGCTAGTGGGAGCTTGGTAATGGAAATCAAAGTCATTGTCTGAATATGATTCTGACTTATTTCTCAGTTCCAGATATGGGTTTCTTTCTACTGAGCATACCTCTTAGCCAATCCAAAAGTAGTTGGTTACCCACCAAGGCTATGTGTCTCTATTGCACTTGTGTGAGCTTCACATCAGGTTCTTTACTTCTGAATAGCTTAGACCTCTGGTTGCTTGGACAGATGTACACCACTTTCCCCCAGTAACTCATTAGCAGCTTCTAGCACTAGACAAACTGTCTGGGGTCTGGCTTCCTTCTGGGTTCCAGCCAGATCTCTCCATGTTCCATGCTGACAGCATATGGTGTCTTTAGCAGTAACAGGTTGTTTCTCTTTTGCTGCTTTTAGCCCCTTTCTTTGTTTTCATTGTTTAGAGTTGTAATGATGATGTGTCTTGGAGTGTTTCTTCTTTTGTCCAGTCTGTTTGGAGTTCTGTTAGCTTTTTGTATCTTTATGGGACTGTCTTTTAAGAGGGTAGGAAAGTTTTCTTCAATAATTTTGTTGAATAAGGTCTCCATACCTTTGATTTGAATTTCTTCCCCCTTCTGGTATACCCACAATCCAAATGTTAGGATGTTTTAGCATATCCCACAGTTCCCTCATGTTCTGTTCACAGGAATTTTTGAACTTATTTGAGATTTTGTACTCCCTAACTGTTTCTTCCAGCTTGAGGTTCTGTCCTCAACATGATTATCTTTGTTCTTGAGGGCTTCTAGAGAGATTTGCATTAGTTCAATTTGGTTTGTATTTTCTATTGCCTTTTTATGTATGGTGTCCATCCCTTTGTTGAGTTCCAATTTCAGGTCATTTTTTTAATGCTTCTTGGAATTCATTCTTGCATTTAGTTATGTCTTTATTTAGCTTAAGCAGCTGGTTATTGAGATCCTATATTTTTTGGCTTACCTTCAGTTCACTTAACTCTGTTTTATGGTCTATCTGGGTTTTGTCTATTAGGTCTCATCTAGTGAAGGCAACTGTGTGAATTTCATTTATGCGATGTTGGTGTTTTGTTGATTTGCTGCCAGTTCTGCCATTTGTTTGGTCAGGATTACATATCCTGTGTCTTTATTTTGGGGTTCTATTCCTGTTGTCTCTTCCATATTTTCATTAGAGATTGTGGGACTAAGCAACCTTGTTAGGATTCCTTCCACTTGATGTTCCATGTTGTTTATTTTGCATTGTGGTCTTCCCATTACAGTGTAGGAATCTTATTTAATTAAGGAGGAAGCAAGAGTTTTCCCTTGTAGTGTCTTCATTGAGTGTTCCCATTTATGTTTTCCTAAAGTAGGCTAGTGACAGCTTAGTATTTTGAGATGTACAGGTTGTGAAGGGCATAAATGTGCTAGCTACTCTGGGCTGGTACTTAAAACCAAAGGTGGGATTGGAGGTCTGAGATCCCTTCAACCTGGTCTCAGCTGTGTCCTGTCTGTGGCTTCGGTGCTATAGCACTTGACCTTGCTCTCCTAGTAACCTAAGCTAGGCAGGTTATTGAGGATTCACTAGTTCCCCTGGGCAGGTGGTTACCTGTTTGTTTGTTTTTTTTTTCTGTGTTCCCCTTTTGGGGCTGACTTGATGCTCCAAATAGTCCCTCGGAGTGGGGCAGGTCATTCAAGGGATGCTGGGAGTTGATGGGTTCCCTAGACCAGGCTGGAACATGGAGTTGGCTGCTGTGGGGGAGAGAGGGGCACTGGCCAAGGGGTGCACTCAAGGGTGTCTGTAGGCAGCACAGGGTGTAGAAAGTCTGTGAGCAGGGGAAGGCAGCCTGCAGGCCAGCCCACCAAGGATGCAAGACAAGGGATGGTGTTGGCCAGTAGACAGGAGCTAGGGAGGGAGGGGAGAGTATGGTCAATAGGCTTTGGAGGGAGGGGACAGCATGGGTGATCAGCATGAGGGAGGGGATGGCATGGACGATTGGCTCAGGGGAGAAGGGATGGCATGCAAGGCCCCAGTCCATGAAGCCTGCAGGTAGCACAGCAGAGAACCTGGTCAAGGGCACAGCTGGGGTGAGTGGGTGGGAGGACCTGAGGATGTAGTGGGCTACTTAAGAGCATGTGGATTAGAAAATTCCCTATTGGGACCCTCTGTGCCTGCCCACTGCTAAGACCTACTCACAATGGAGCCCCCAGAACTGAGGTGTGGTTAGGAGGATACCATCTTGACTGGAAGTCTTTTCCAAACATATCTTCTAACATCATCCTTGTTTTGTTTTGTCTTTTTATTTTTTTTTATTTATTTTAGAGTGAAAATAAAAGAGGGAGAGAGAGAGAGAGAGAGAATGGGCACACCAGGGCCTTCAGCCACTATAAACAAACTCCAGACACATGTGCCACTTTGTGCATCTGGCTTAAGTGAGTTCTGGGGAATCGAACCTGGGTCATTGGACTTGTGTCCTTTGGCTTTGTGGGCAAATGCAGTAACCACTAAGCCATCTCTTCAGCCCCATCCTTGTTTGTTTGTTTTTTATCCCTGAGGTGGAGTTTCACTCTAATCCAGGCTGACCTGGAATTCAGTATGTAGTCTCACTATGTAGAACTCATGGTGATCCTCCTACCTCTGCCTCCTGAATGCTGGAATTAAAGGTGTGTACCACCACACCTTGTTGCCGTCCTTGGTTCTTGAATAGCATGTAATTTTAAATGATATTCTTCAATCTGTAAGTTTAAAAACATCAGAAGTGTACAAGAAGAGCACAGATGAAAAGTGCCATTTTACCAATGCCTATATATCACTTCAGGCTTACATTCAACTTATATAGGGCAACAAGGATAACTTTGCCAGGTTTGGGAGATAGGATGTAATCCTCATTAGGAGTGAGATAGTGGAGATTACCCAAAGGCTTCTGTCAATCATTACTCATTGATCTTTCCCTCTGTTGGAAAAAAAAAACATGAGAAAACACATTTTCATATTGGCATTAACTTATATGATAACCTGAAATCATTTACAAATAGTGTAGGTCAAACTTGCTGATGTGTTGTATGAGGAAAGTAAAAGAGAAGAGTGAAGGATGGCATCCCCCTGACTAAATCAGGTGGATGGATGGTGGTACTGATAATGATCAAGAATGGAAAGATTTAAAGAGACAAGAACTGGGTAAAGCAAAAGTCATCAGGAATGAGCTCAGGTGGAACACAAGTGTGACATTCATTTAAACATCCAGAAGGACATATCCATTTAATACTTGGATATTATGCCTGGACTTCTGAACTTATGAACTTATGAGTTTTGGGAGAGAAATGATGAATTTTAGAACCACTTTAAGGATGGCTTTAAATCTGAGAGTTGATGAAGAAGTGTAAAGAAAGCTGAGAATGTCAAAGATTAGAGACCAAGCAAGGGGTGGTCAATGACATTGTCTGACAAAAGACAAAAAAACAAGGGCAAGTGTGGCTTCATGGAATGGAAAGAAAAGAATGGATGCAAAGGGAATGGAGTGTGGTTTACTTATTTTGTCACAATCTGCTCAGCACATGGCTGAGTGATTAGAAGGAAGTGACTGAGCCTTACAGTCTGTGTGTCAGTTGTGACTTGAACAAGAGTCCTCAGTGGAGTTGGCTTCGATGACAGGCTATCAAAGTGAATTTGAGAAAAAGACTTGAGGAGAGTGTTAAGTCAGAAAACATAGACAAATCATTTAAGGTGTGTTGCTTTTAATGGGAGTAGAGGCATGGAACAGTAGGAGGAGTAACGAAGCTCACGACAGAAATCGATACTGAGGCAAAGGACAGAATAATTATGGAAACATGTTCAAGAAATATTTACATTGCCACATTGCTTCAAGCAGGTGGATTACATTGTTGTAAGGTTAAATTTGGGACAAGTTACAAGTCAGGAATTTAGGAGAAAAAGTATTTCATAGCAATATTTTCAGAGAAGTTGTTTGTAAGGTCCATAAGAAATATTATCATAGTTCTTTCCCATAGTGTATTCCTCTATTTCATTCTTATGGCTCATTCCCACAGTTTGTTGTTAAAGTTCATCCTCACGACAAATTCTTTAATGATGTAAACATTCTTCAGTGCTGAAACACTCTATGATAAGTTTTTCAGGCCTTTTGCAAAGAAAAGAGATGCTAGAGAGCATTTTAAATGATTGAGAATCTTACAAATAGAGGTTTGCATGGGACCAAAGAAAGTATATAAACAGGAGTAAGGGATGCTAAGGAAGAACTTCTCCCACCTGTCATGTTACTGAAGGTCAGTTTAGACAATATGGTTACTGTGTGTTGTGTTACACCAACAAAGAGGGATGAAATGTTGCCATTAAAGTAAAACTGATAGGGCTAGAGAGATTGCTTAGTGGTTAAGGCACATGCCTGTGCAGTCAAAGGATCCAGGTTTGATTCCTCACATAAGCCAGATGCACAGGGTGGTATATGCAACTGGAGTTTGTTTGCAGCAGCTAGAGGCCCTGACATCTCTCTCTCCCTCTCCCTCCCCCTCTCTATCTGCATCTCTCTCTCTCTCTTAAAATATTTAAAAATTAAAGAACTGCTAGTGTCCTCACAAGATGCTCATGGACACATTTGCACCAATGATTCTAGGCAATGTCATCAACTGAGTTGATGTCTCTTATGGAAATATCAAACAAGAGAGATAACTAGTAGAGAAAAAATTGATCAAAGTGATTTCAAACTAGAACTTTACTATTAACAAATTCGGTAGATAAAAGAAAATAATATTTTTAGAAGCACAAGTGAGTGCTATATTAAAAGCATTATTAGAGGGCCAGGAGCATGGGTCAGCAGTTAAAGATGCTTACTTGTTAAGCCTGATGGCCTGGATTTTACAGTACCCACATAAAGCCAGACGCACAAAGTGGCACATGCATCTGGAGTTCATTTGCAGTGTCAAGAGGCCCTGGTCTGACAATTCTCTCTGTCTCTCTCTACTTACAAAATAAATAAATAAATACACATTAAAAGGCAGAATTATATGTAGGTTGGCACTACATATTAAATTCAGTAATTCATGCATACTTATTAGGTCTACCATGTGTCAGGCATTTTAGAATATACTAGGGTAAGTATTGAGTAGTATATTAATTGTTCTCTAACAAGGTTGTGTTTTTTCATAGTTAAAATGCAAACTATAAAATTTCCTTATTGTGACCAGAAATGATACCAAGGTATCTAAACCACAAGTGTGTGTTATAGTTTAAAACAGCCTGAGATCTGTCCAGTTTGTCAATGTGAGTGAGACGCAGGAAGGAAGAACAACCTGAGTCTCAATTTTCAACCTACAAAATGAGTGTTATGGGGCTGGAAGGATGGCTTAGTGGTTAAAGAGTTTGCCTGCAAAGCCAAAGGACCCAGGTTCGATTCCCCAGGATCCACATTAGCCAGATGCATACAGTGCATGTGTCTGGAGTTTGTTTGAAGTGGCTGGAGACCCTGGAATGCCCATTCTCTCTCTCTCTCTCTCCTCCTCCTTCTCCTCCTCCTCCTCCTCTTTCTCTCTGTCAAATAAATAAATAATAATTTTTAAAATGAGTGATATGGATGAGATCACCTTGCAAACTTCTAGATAGTTTAGCTCAAAAATTATTTGTGGCTTATTAAGCCTTACCTGCAGCTCTGATGTTTGGCCATGCTCCAAAAGCCAATTACTGCACAGTGATAACTGGGTGGAGTTCAGTAAATGTGCGTATAGCTTCAAAAAAGAAAGGAAAAAAATACATCGTTTGCCCAGAATGATTTATAACATTTTCAGCTGTGTTTCCTTGAGAAAACTCCTTGAGGCATAATGTATTACCATTTCTATCTCAGGTGAAGGAAACCGCCTCACAGAGGTGACAGAATCTGCTGAGTCTGCAGCTTGAGCCAGATGGCGGCCCCGGATCTTGGTCACCATCCTTAGTGATCCTCACTGGATACAGGCCACATTTTCTGCACACACTATAGGGAATCAGGAATAATTTACAATACATCCAGTTACTTTTGAAGCATTTTTAAAATTGGAAAACCTATATATACATAAGGCAAAAATAACAAATTGAAGATATTAAAGTATGTATTTGTACTCCTCAACCAATCAAATACCACATTGACTTTCTAAGAAGAAAGGTATTATAGCCGCCCACATCAGTTATAATGACTACTTTGTGCTTGTTTGGCGAGAAAGCAGAAAGGACAGTTGAAAAGTGCCAAATGAACGTCAACTGTTCTACAGAAAAAAATGTGGCCTAAGGAAGAAAAGTTTCCAGAAAATTATGAGTCTCTGATACTTTATGGAAAAATGGATGATTTGAAATCCAATGCTATGACAAGGGGATTTGTGGAGGATAAAAAAATAAAACGAATTTAAAAGAATTTAAGTAAATTGTTACCAGAAGTGGCCATAAACCAGCTCCATTTAATTTGGATTACTCATCAGAGAAACAAGTCAAGCATCTCAGTTGAGGTGCCGAGGACCACAGCAAAATCATGCTCAAATTCACTCTTTTCCTGTGGAAAGCTACTTCCTTTGGGTCTCTACAGAAAGCTTAATCTTTTTAATGGAGAACAGCAATTGGAATCAGGCACAGCTTAAAGCACAGACAGCTGTCTACATGTAGGCCAGTGAGAGGAATGCCTTCACCCAAATACCTCCACCAACACTTCCTGTTACTTAAGACATTATCAGCAGGGAATATAACTGTCATTTCTTTAAAAAAGTAAACAATCTGATCTTCCATAAAAACTTTTTAACTGCCTAATTTCCGTATTTAGTTTTACAATATGTAAATACCATGTGTAGGATGATAGCATAACAAAAGTAAAAACATCTTTTTACCCTTAATTTAACAAGGTTGCAAACTAATGGCATTAAATTTGTTAAACCACACAAAAAGTTAGACATTTCTATTAGGATAAGAAAAATGTAATCTATGGGGCTGGAGAGATAGCTCAGGCAATAATGTCCATGTCTCACAAGCAGTGAGGACTTGCAGAACGCATGTAAAATTTTGCTAAGTATCCTGCACCTGGAATCCCAGCACTGGGGAGGCAGAAACAGGAGGCTTTAGGGAGCTCACAGTTAGTCTCCTATTTGATGACCTCCAAGCCAATGAGAGACACTGTCTCAAACAGAGACAGTTTGCCTGAGGAAAGACACCTGATATTATCCTCTGACCCTCACATGCATATGCACACAGGTACATGTACACGCATACACACAAAACAAAGAAAGCCAAAGAAAAGCAGGACTTAAAAATCACTTAAACAATATAATTTTACAACTTGTATTCTGTCTTCAAATCTATATGTGTGTGTGGGTGTGTGTTTGAATTTTTACAAGATAAATAACATTGCAGTAAATTGCTAAGACAAAACTAAAGGGAAAAGCCAAGTCTAATTAAGAAAATAAGTGATAGTCAAAGGAGACTACTATGGAGACTCTAGAGAGAGATAACATGGTATCAAGTTGGCATGTGAATTAGCTAGTAATTTGATTAAACCTCAATTTTGACTGAAAAATAATTGCAAATTTGGTGTTTTCAAAGGGTAGTGAAAACCAAAGATCCACAGCTCCCCAAAATGAGAAGGAAAAGAAGAAAAGCCTATAAGAAATGGAAAATGTTGACTACTGCAGGATGTAAGTCCCATTTCATGGTTTTGGAAGTATGTATAATGATATGCTAACACACTATGTACTTTGTTCATTTTCACATAAAATAGGAAGATCAATATAAACAACTATTATATAATGATTTGGGGGTTAGACTACCACTATTATCTATACACTTCTACACTAATTATTAATAATATAGTGAATAACAAAAGTTTAAATAAAATATTCACTCATTTATACATAGGCTATTAAGCCACTATCTATTTATAGAATCTGTTAACAATATATTGTCATACAATGTTCTAAAATCCATTGTCTTGGTTCTAGACATTGAAGTGTAAGTGAAAGATATTGTAAAATGTAAAGTCACCCAATTGGAAGTGCCATAAACTAAACTGTTCTTGGCATGAAGACATTACTATTTAAAATATTTTATTTATTTATTCATTTTTTTATTTAAGAGAGAGAATAGACACCTCAGTCTCTAGCCACTGCAAATGAGCTCCAGATACATGCACCACCTTATGCATCTGGCTTTACACAAGTATTGGGGAATCAAACTCAGTTCCTTAGGCTTTTCAGGCAAGCTCTTTAACCACTGACCAATCACTCTAGTCTAAATGGCTTTAAAAAATATTTTATTTATTTATTTGAGAGACGGAGAAAGAGAGAGAGTCAGAGGCAGATAGAGAGAGAGAATGGATGCACTCTGGCCATTGCAAACGAACTCCGGAGGCATACGCCACCTTGCGCATCTAGCTTCATATGGGTACTGGGGAATCAAACCTGAGTCCTTTGGCTTTGTGAGCAAGTGCCTTAACCTCTAAGCTATCTCTCCAGCCCCAAAGTGTTATTTTTAAGAAAAAAAAATGATAATCCCCATTACTGGAAAGCAGTCCATCATTCTATAAATGTTTATCATGTTCAGGCTATATTGAAAATGGCCTATATAGAGATATTTCTCCTGCCTCTTTTTAACATTGCAGCTTTCAGATTGTAACCAGGCCCAGAGGAAATTGCTTAAGTGCCTGCCAAAAAGGAAGTCTTTCCTTCAGGGCAGAGAGGAAGAGAATGAGAGATGCTACTCTCGAAGGATTCCGTGTGCTTTGTTCCTTTTTCTACTAAAGTGATTCTAGTCACTAGTTCGAGATGTCTAGCTAATTGCATAATTTAAATATCCTATGTGACATATATGTATAAATCATGTTTAAATCCATAAAAATGTAAAATAAATTTATTAAGAAATTATTGCAAGTTTTTAGCTTCATCAGCTTATTAAAATTCTCCTTTAGAGCAGCTGCTTTATTGATTTCATTGACATGATTACTGATGTCCATTCTTATTTTGTTTTCCATAACAAACAATCTCCTTCATAGGCTGTTTAAAATGGAATAGAAGGGGCTGGAGAGATGGCTTAGCAGCTAGAGTGCTTGCCTGTGAAGCCTAAGGATTCATGTTCAAATCTCTAGGTCCCACACAGCCAGATGAACAGTGATGCAAGTGCATGCGGTTGCACATATACACAAGGGGACACACATGTCTGGATTCTGATTGCAGTGGCTGAAGTCCCCTGGTGTACCAATTCTCTCTCTCTTTCATTAAAAAAAGGCCAATTTGCTGGGCATACCTCAAAAAAATGGAATATAAGATCTTTATATTTTGTCCACTGTGTTTTATACAGCAGCCAGTGCCACATGCTCATGCTCACAAATTTCTCATATTTCAGCCTTAATTATTAATGGTATGTAAATAGTTATTATATATTATAAATCAGAAGAGCACACTTGCTAAGTCATGATCATTGCAGCCAAGCACCATCCCTTCATGCATTGACATCACTTATAAAGAGCTTTTAATAATTTGAATCATTCCCTGGTAATTTGATAATTTCAATGTGTAATGAATTCAGAATCTAGCTCTTTCGTAGAAAATCTAGGATTCCCTCTCCATTAGCAATGATTGGCTAGAGCTGAGGAGTAGCGAATGTGAATTGAGCCTGCTTTACTTGTTAATGTTTCTTGCCTGGATGACACAGGCATTTGAGCTTGTAAAGATATCCTATAAAAAGCTAAGGGTAAAGGATACTTGTGTGACCTATTTGAACAACTATCTATAAGCCATGCTGACTTCTCAGACATCCTTTTTAATAGCATCTTTAATGGTGGTGCTATGTAAAATGTCATGGAATTTGATATAGCCTAGAGAATAATGTTGTGTTCAAATACCTGATTGTAGCAACTTGCTTTTTAATCAAGAAGTCACATCTAAAATTTGATAGTATACATCTCTCTTGAAATTTGCATTATACCCAGTTATAGAAGTTGTTGTTTTTTGAATAAAGCTTAATTAAAGTTTTTCTTCTAAAACTACAAGGTGGTATTCTGCACTCTAAGAGACTTAACTTACAAAATGACACTTATTCAGAATAAAATTTTATGGAAAAGACCTTGATACTAGAAGTAAATAAAACTCTTAACCAAAATACTCACAAATTGTTTGCATTTTGTTTTATCCTATGATCTAGAACATGTGCTCTATAAATGGACAGAATCTTTTATTTTTCCCTTTCTCTTTAGGTGCCTCTCAGCCATCTGGTCAAGTATGCCAAAAAATTATGAAAGATCTTGAAAAGGAAGTCGAGGGAGCAGCTTCAGAGGCTGTGTTTCATCAGGCTGGGGCTTTAGGGAAATCTGAGGGAAATGGAGATGAGCAGACGTCTGTGTCTATAAATAGAAAGCAGAATTCCTCTTCTCTCTCTGAAGATGAGAAACAGCCTCCATCTGACAGAAAAATACACCAGAAGGCCAAAAGTAATGACCCTCCTTCTGCTGTCACTCAGCAGCCAGAGAAAGGCTTACCAGTGGTCATGTTTAACGACTATGAAAAAGCATTCGCAGGAAACATTACAATGCAGGGTTTCTCAAGCATAGAAGAGGACTTTAAAGCAACAAGAGGCAAGTTTCTTACAGAAGTCAAATGTGGGGCTTTCACTATACAAGTAGACACGAGGAAAAGCATTTTCTGCAAAACAGGGGCACGAGTCGCTACCAGAAAGAGATGTCCGACATGTCACCAGCAGTTTTCTGTCCAGCAGATTAGGAGAAGTGCTACATCTAGGAGCTACTTTCCTAAATACAATAATATATTGGCAGAAGAACCCAAGCACAAGATGTCATCTACCAGCAAAGGAGAAACTACTAGAACTGAGATTCCCTCCCTGAATGTCCATATTGTAGGAAAAGGAATTAAAGTTGAATATGCAAGTGAGAAACAGAACATAAGCATTAACATAACTCATCCTAAAAGAAGAGGGAAACTAACCAAACATAGACGTCTTTCCTCCAGTCATGGCACGGAAGAACCCGTAGGATCTCCTTCACAGTCTCACATCAGAACTAGAAGGTGGTGGAGTGAAAACAAATACCAGACTTCAGACATTTTGCATGATTCTTCTACTGTGGATGCCCATCAGGAGAATCTGGACACAGCAATCTCCAAGAAAAATATTCCCAACATGCCACCCTCAGCTTCAGATGATTCTGTGACGGGCACCGTTCCCTTGCAAGATGGTTCAGACTGTGACATGTGTTCTTTGTTTTCTCCAAACCCACAGCTCACCGGAGAAAAGGCAGCCAATATCCAAGACCAAGGCCGAAATCCTCGGCCTGCAGAAGACGGGGACACTGCAAATGTTCAGTCTGCTCCTGTCAGCCAAAGTGCTCTGAGGTCGTCTCCCTCCCTTAGTCCATCTCACTGGGCCACCACACATTTAGAACCTGTGGAGACTCCTGCAAATGCATTGCCCTTTAATCACTGTACTGACCAGGAGACGGTGCACGCAACTGATAGAGACATTGACAAGGCTGTTCTACACAGTGACTCTTGTGCAAACACACAGCCACTCCTGGAAAGGAAGAGCACGCAGACTCCAGCTCTCGGGCTTGCACCCTGCAGCAACCCACTCCGCGGCGTTAACCATAGCTCCGCGGAGTGGGACCAAGCAGAGGACTGGGAAACCCATGCAGAGACAGCAGTTTCCAACCCAACAAAAGTGCCAGTCATGGCCTCAGAAACCGATGAGTTTCAGCAAAGAGTTGTTACTGAAAACGATAAAGGAGATGCAGTTGATTCCCACTGTGCCGTGGGAGTGAGAAACCCTGAAGAGTTGCCTCCACCTCTGGAAAATGTCGAGGATGGCAAATGCCAGGTAATTCCAGTGGTAAAGCATAAATGCCGCAGAGATGGGGAAGCCCTAACTAGTGAGAATCACGATGAAGTCAGCTTGGGAACGGACTTCCCACCGCATGCCGCCGAGGCCGGCTGTGCCGGATGTGCAGCGGAAACGCTATTGCTTATTGAGAGAACTCAAACCAGTGATGCACACCTGCATCGTAACCACTGTGAAACAAGACTAGCTGCTCTTCAACAGGAGCCAGCCCAGTGCCAAAAGCCTGCGTCAACAAGAGTACACTCTGAAGATGAGGGCCAAAATGACTCAAAGGAAACTACCCATCCCCCTGAAGATGTGTTGCTGTCGCCTGGGATGCAGAAGGCTTTGAAAGGTACTGTGGGCTACACAGAAACTTTAACTTGCATTATTTTTACACAGGTGAACCGTTGGAAAATCTTAGAGTGACATATTTTTGTGTCAGGAATATATATACTTACATACATATGCATACATATATGTGTGTGTGAGTTATATATTTGAGGGAGACAGACACAGAGAATAGGTGCACCAAGGCCTCTGACCACTGCACATGAACTTCAGACACATGTGCCACTTTGTGCACTTGGCTTTGCATGCTGGAAGGCTTTGCAAGCAAGTGTCTTTAACCCCTGAGCCATCTCTCCAGCCTGAATTTCTTTTTCTTTACTGCCATGATGCCTTGAGCATTTTAGTTAGGTGAAAATGAACATGCACATATCAGCTTCTTTGCATTATCACCCATTCTACCCATAAATAGTGCATTGCAAAAATCGCCAAGGCTGCAGTGCAATATAAAGTTAAGTAATCAATTTCTTTATAAAGCATTGATGTATTGCTAAATCAATTTTGTAGGAAATGTTAACCTCTTGAGAATCTACCATTTATTTCCATCTTGCAAGGTAAGCATGTTTAAAAGAAATGAAATAACAGGTTTGTGACAAAATGTGTTTTCAAGCCTCACTACGGCGTTGCATAAGCATGGTGTACATGACTCAGGAGGCAATGTGGAATAGTAATTAAAGCAGGAGACAATAAACAGAAACTGCCACAGCTGATCCTGCCTGAGCCATCACTGGGCCTCTGACCTGCAGCCACCCTCTGTCTTCCCTTGTGTATTGGCCATTCCTGCCCGATCCATGCTGGAACTCAGGAGTTCTCTAGGCCCTAAAGAGGAGCTGAGACGATAGCTCTTCACTAAGCACCTAACACTGTCGATCTGGTTTCAATTCGGGAGCAGGGCAGCATCATTTTGTTAATTTCAAAAAAGGCTCATATTTTCTAAAAGAATCAGAATTGTTCATATTCAATATTATTATCTCATATTGAAAATTAAAATACATCTTAACTGAGTAAAAACTGCCATCCAAACTGCTCACATCATTCCCAACATGCTCAGAAATATGATTCAGGATGACGAGACTCACTCGTGATGCTATCTTTCCTTTGTTCTTATTTTCTCTAAAAAAAAAATAATGAAAATGTTTATAAGCTAGAGCAAAACCAATTAATCAAAAGTTCCTTTAAAAATTTAGGAGCAGAAATATAAGAAACATAATCTATTATATAAATGTTGGCATAAAATGTGAAGCCAGCTTTATAAAAAATTAATACCCTATAAAACATTACAAAGACTACACAGCGCTTGGCCTGATATGAACACCCCAAAGCAAAGATCATGTATCCCATGAAATGCTTCCCGGTGTCTGTGTAGCTCCAGATGCCAAGACCACTAACATAAATCCCAAGAATTGCTTCAGTCGTAGTTTTTTAGAACAGTATGGGAGCCTGTAACAAGAACACTCATGCCTCTCAGAGGACATCCATGCTCACCTGGATGAATATTCATTCCTCTTAACTAGCTTTCCTGCCTCTGGGTGTGTATTCTTCCCTGTCCCAACACAACACACTTTCACATAACATTTCTTTGATACAACAAATAATTCAAGTGAAAAACTAACCCAAGCTGACATATTTTTATTAAACTTTGAAATTGCCCCACTTGGTAAACAATTCCAACCACTGGCTCTCTATGTTACTACAATTCATTAAATCTCTCTTACAACTCTTACCACTCCCCTCCTCAATACTTTATGGCTTTTATCTTTAATCTTTTCCTTCCACATATGATCTACTTAAGCTTCCAGGACCTTCCATTCATGAATCTGCCTAAGGCCACATTCACTAGCCAATCTACTTGGACCAGTCTATAATGCACTCACGAGGTTACTGTCATCTCATCTGATCTCCTTACATTTCCTTTGCTCACACAGCACAGCACAGCACATTAAGGCCTTCTCAGAACAACAAAGAGAAAATGTAGTTGGCTGTCCTTGTTCCAACCTAAGCAAGATCAGTCCTTTTGCCATGTTTCGCTCTCATACACAATTTTTTTTTTTGTCTTCTAAAATGTTCTGTTGAATTACTGCTGATATGTGATCTTGTCCCACTAGAATGTAGGCTTCATGGAGACATAGGGCTTTCCTGCTCTGACACTGCTGTGTTTGTGGCATGCAGAGTAGGCACATCAGGTTCCCTTGTTTTCATACACCAATGTAGACCTGTGCAAAACAGCTCAGCAATTAAAAATGCAGCATAAATATATATTAAATATGTAAATCCATAAATGTTTGCATAGACTTGACTCTCAGCTACGAGCATTTTTACACTTTATTCAACATTATGGTCATATCAGAACTGTGCAAAGTCTCAGGATATGGATTGCTTGGAAGAACTTTGGCATACAAATCATAAACCTGTGTAGGCACAAACTAATGTCTGCAGTTTCCCAGGTGTCCTTCAACTCTTTAAATTCTATGTATGTCTGATTACTAAATTCTGACATAAAGCTTGGGGTGTGGTTCTGTGGTAGAGTTCTTGCTTTGCAGGAACAAGGTCCTGACTCAATTCTCAGAAAGAAGAAAGAAAGAAAGAAAGAGGGAGGGAGATAGGGAAGGAGGAAAGGAGGGAGAAAGGAAAGAAGGAAGGAAGGAAGAAAAGAAAGAAAGAGACAAAGAAAAGAAAGAGAGGGGGAGGGAGGGAAAAAGGGAGGAAGAGAGGGAGGCATTCCTGAGTGGTAATGCCTTCCAAGAAATTTATACAGTTGGAAATTGACTAGATTAGAGGTCATAGGTCAAAATCCAGACTGTCTACAGGGGCCAAGTGAACAATGTAATGAGTAATGTAGGCTACATATAGGAAATTATGGAGTGTTAGTGAACTAGAGTGTGCCTTTAGGGAATGAGGGTGTAGGACCTCTGCCTTTTCAAGATAGATGAATATTTGAATGTTGTGTATATGAATCTTCAGATTCCAAAATTTAGAAGACATGGTACAACGTAAACAGTGTGGATTCTGAACTAGACAAAAAAAAAAAAAAAAAAAGATGGGTGCAGAGATCCAGGAGCAGGTAACAGCTAGTGTCACATAAAGAAACAGATATCAGTCTGAATCTTTAAAGGTAAAATCCTGGATTCTTCCTCTTCTAGATAGAACTGTGTGTCCTTTACATGAACATGAATTTCTGTAGCTGAAAATAAGCTGAATATATATATATATATGACCAGAAATTCTACATTATTAAAAAATTAATGAGGAAACCAAAACTAGGTCACTCTAGGAAAATGGAAGGAACTGAGTGAATTTAGTGATTTTTATATGGCAAAACATATTCATAATTAGTCATTTATCTGTAATTTGGCATAAACTTTTATGTTGTGTTTTATTTCCCTTCTATAAAGAAGGAAGTAATTCCAAGAGCACATGCCAAGACAGAAAGGTATAAGAAACTAAAGATCTGAGCAAGGAAGATCTACTCTGTTTAAAATTTTTTTTCTCTTGGCATAGAGAGATTTAAGTATCACTCATTCTGGCATTTTCCCCTCTCTCCTCCTGTCGCCTATCTTTCTCTCCTCTCAAACTCCTCACTCTCTGTATCACAATATATCTTTTTGCCTTTCCCTCTCTCTTTTCCTGCCCATCTCTTTGCACTCGCTTTTTGTTATGGTTCTGGCTTAATTCTCATAACCCCCCATATAGACAGATTTATAGATCTTACACACTAAGCCACATATCTAGAGAACATGCAGTTTTGGTCTTTCTGAGTTTGAGTGACTACATTTATTATGATTTTATCCAAAATCACACTTTTCTTATAGAAAAGGACACTGTTGAGATAAGCTGACTTATGGTGCAGTTGTAAAGTTCCCATGCACATGTTTACATTTCATTGGCTGCTCAAGCCAAGTGTCCTGGTTCTCATGGCACTACTTGCATTGTCCTTCCCTCCAGCAGGTCTCGCCCACACCTGCATCATCCTGGTTTTCCTCTCTTTCTGGATCTCCCCCTGGTTTTCCAGGAGATAGCTTGACATTTTCATACCCACTCATGGTGCCTCAGTTCAGGAATACTACTAAATAACAAAATATCAATGACTGGATCATTTTCATAAAAAATAAATATGTATTTAGTACAATTCTGGAGGCTGAGAAATTCAAAATCAAGATATGAATCAAAATACATTTAATAAAATTTTAATAAAAACAATATTTGGTATTAGGTGTACCTTCTTGGTGTAGCACCAAGATGCTATGTTCTTGCTGTGCCCTTGTATGGCAGAAGGCTTCTAGGCAATCCTCCCCCACTCCCATAAATGATAGGTCTTTTTTACGGGGTCTGGAGAAAACTGAACCTTATAAACTTATATGGAGAAATGGCCATATGTAAAAACAGCTACAAGGATCAAAGTAGAACACAGGCTGCAATGAGCAGAATCCTAGAGACACTGAAGAAGGGTGGCTAGTCCTCCCACTGGAACCTGCAGGGTCACATTCTGAAGTTTTGACCTGTATTTCACATTGTTCCCCTGGCAGATCGTCTTACGCTTCAAAGCACAAAGAGCTGCCACTTCTGACTTAGCCCAGCACTTTGAAATTGGGAACACTTGGTCACCGTACATCCCTTTTACAAGGCACTTACCCATTCATGAGGACAAAGCCCACAGGTCATAATCTCTTCTTAAATTTCTAACTTCTTAACAGACTGCAGTGAACCTATGAATTTTGGAAGACACAACATTCAAACCATAGCATTGGTAAACTGCTTGTGTTTCATGAATAAACACCTTGTCCCTCTAAAGCAAAAATGTATATTTCAAGAGTTCCTCTAGATACTGGAGTATCTGTATTCCAGCCCCAGTGCATTGCCTCTGAACTCGTAGAAAGGCTAAGTAACATGGGCTGAGTATTCATGGAATGAGGGAGAGGCCCACATGTGAATAAAAATTATTTGGATATAGAGTAAAAGCATGCTGCAAAAGCTTCCTATTAAGTTGAAGTATACCAGGATCATAGGCAGTAACTTGGAGTGTGGGAAATATTAAACTTTGAATGATGACTTTGTATAAAATTTGTAGAAGTGCTTTAAGTACATACTGGATGATTGGACCAGATTTCCTCAATATTCTTGGGAACCCTGAGATTCTTTCACTACAAAGCAAGAGAATAGGAATGGTGGATTGTAACTGGTCGATCTTTCAGTAGTTGTCAGCTTATATTTCAAAACATATACTTTCTCCTAATTTGTATATATGAAAAATTTCTAGTGGGAAAGTTTCCACATCATACCACATGGGCATATTTATATTACATGCAGTGTCCTAGGGTTGTAGGACTGCTTTATTGCCCAAGAATTTCTCAAAAGTATTACTATTATACATAAAATATTTGACATTAGAAAATTGTCCTTCTTATTTATGCTTTCAGAGCCAACTTCTACTTCCAATCTCAACAAATGGTACAGCTAAAACAACCTTTAAAAAATAGCCAGAGGTCATTTATGTAAAGTTACACCAGTCTGTAACATTCCATAGGGCCAAAGTTATTTTGATCATCTCTGTAGCCTGAATAACTAGAATAATGGAAAGTTTAATGAAGAAAGTAAGTAAATATTGTGGGACACATGCTTTCTTGTTACCATTCTTTTGTCTCTCAAGACAGTAGTGTCAACAAGAGTTATAGAAAATTAGAGGAGCTGGATAGTGATTCTTCCGTCTCTCTGCCAGTGCAGCCCTAAACAAGTGAATTTAGAATGTTTTACAAATGGATCATCAATAATAAATATATAACTAAAAATCTTTGCTCAAGATGCATCCCATTTGTTATATACATAGTCCTGAATGCAATTTTGATATTGGTAAATTATACTTTTTTACAAATATCAAATTATGAAATCTCATGTCCTTCTAGGAGTAAAATAAAAATAATAGATAATAAGAGTTTTAAGTGCCGGGCGTGGTGGCGCACACCTTTAATCCCAGCACTCGGGAGGCAGAGGTAGGAGGATCGCCGTGAGTTCGAGGCCACCCTGAGACTCCATAGTGAATTCCAGGTCAGCCTGGGCTAGAGTGAGACCCTACCTCGAAAAACCAAAAAAAAAAAAAAAAAAAAAAAAAAAAAGAGTTTTAAATCCTCATTGCTTGTCTTTTGTATAGTATAAAAAAGTAGAATCTTGCCCGCCTCCCAGGTCTGAGTTCCTTGCACCGACAATGTGTGGGTGGACACAGCCGTCTAGAGTGAGTAGGCCAGACCCATTTCTGGACTCCTCCCACCTCCCTAGGTCTGAGTTCCTTGCATGGACAGTGTGTGAGCTGGTGCAATGGTCTGGAGTGAGTAGGCCATACCCTGGTATCTGGTCTCCTCCTACCTCCCCAATCTGGGTTGCCTACTCTGGTCTGTGTCCTGAAGGGTACAGCATAAACTAGGCCAGATCACTTTTCCCTTGCTCCTCCCAGTCCCCTGGTCCAGGTAGGGCCCATTGTGCCTTGCTTGGGGAGGCCTGGTCCTTGTGTATGAGTGGGTATCCTGAATGGCCACTAGATACCAACATTCTTGTTCACCTGAGTCACAGGGTGCATGGGCCAAAGGACAAAAACTTGCTTCTTCCTTAATAAAATAGTCTTCCTAAAATGGGTAGACAACAACGCAAAAAAGCCAATGGAAGTCAGAAAACTGAGAGATCTCTACCAAGGATGCCTAGTGCTACTATGGAAGCTTCCAATGACATCATAGAGAAATCAACATAAATTCATTCCCAAAATGAAAACACAATAACCAATGAGACTCTGATTTTAAGAAAGAATCTCTGAACTTGAAGCAAATCATCAAATAACCAACAATCATATCAATGAAATTGAACAGAATCATCTCCTAGAGCATTCAGCTTTTGACAGTAGGCTTAACCTGATTGAAGAAAATGTTAGAACCCTCCAAAGAGATATGAATAAACTGAAGTCAAGAAATGGAAGACCTCAACAACTGTTTGATTAAGCTTAATTAAGACTTTATCAAATGCAAGAATGAACTGCAGAAAGCATCAAGAAAATCAGAACTCATATTGAAATTGTACCTCAAAAAAGAGATGGACATGATATGAAAAAAAAGCAGAAACAAAAATAAAATAGAAATTATTAAAACCTCTCTAGAATCACTCACCAACAGACTTACTCATGCAGAAGACAGAACCTTTGACCTGGATGATAGACAGAAGAAATTGATCAGGAGGCCAAAAACTTTGGTAAGTTTAAAAAAATCAAGTGAACAGAATAAAAGGGTATTGTGGGAAACCCTAGAATGACCAAAACTCCAGATAATGGGTATACCAGAAGGAGAGGAAATCCAGACCAGAGGTATACAGAACAGATTCAACAAAATTATTGAAGAAAATTTTCTGAATATTCCAACAGAGAGCCCATACAGATACAAGAAGCCCATTAGAATACCAAACAGACAGGACCAAAAAAGAAAATTTCCATGAAACACCATAGTGAAAACTTAACAATGAAAACAAAGAGAGAACACTAAAAGCAGCAAGAGAGAAGCAATTCACAACATACAAAGGCAATCTCATCAAAATTATATCAGATTTCTTTTTTTTTCTTTATTAGTTAGTTTTGTATTCAGCAAATACAGTCAGTTTGGTACCAATATTAGGCTCATCCGTGACCTACCCCCTCCCCTTGGCCCCTCCTTGTTGAGGTATACGCGTCATGCATTGTGGATTTAGCCCACAGTTATGGGTAAGCTAAATGTCTCTGCATATCATGACCCAACATGTGGCTCTGACATTCTTTCCGCCCCCTCTTCTGCAAAATTTCCCTGAGCCATGTTGGGTTCATTCTTAATGGAAACCCTAAAAGTCAGAAAGGCCTGGAATGGAACACTTCAAAGACTGAAAAACTATGTCTTCCAACCCAAACTACTTTACCTAGCAAATGCATCCCTCAGAATAGATGGTGAAAGAAAAATTTTTGATGAAAAAATCAAATCTATGATTATATGAACACAAAGCCAAACCTACAGAGAATACTTGAGAGAATACTCCACACAGAACATTCAAAAAACTAATCTCAAAAGCCAACAAGAAGAAGATCACAATAATGACAATAACTGAGGCTCAAAACAGTGCATAACACAAGAAAGGACAAAAACTTATAAAACACCTCATCATGGCAGGGATTAATTCAAACCTCACAGTAATAACCTTAAATATTAATGGTCTTAACTTATTAAATATAAATGGTCTTAACTCAACCATCAAAAGGCACAGGTTATCAAGATGTACCCTTCTATTTGCTGTCTTCTAGAGACAGACCTTACCACTAAAGATAGACACTGCCTCAGGGTGAAAGATTGGAAAATGATATTCCAAGCAAGTGGAAATAAAAAACAAGCAGGTTTTGCTATATTAATATCAGATAAAATAGACTTCAAACCAAAAGTAATCAAAAAGGTCCAAAAAGGCCACTTCTTATTCATCAAGTGAATGATCCAATATGAGCACATCACAATCATAAATATATATGTGCCAAACACAGGAGCACCACAGTCTACTTGACAATAAAACAGCAACAAACACCAACACCATCATAGTCAGAGACTTTAATATTCCGCTAGCATCAATATACACATCATCCAAGCAGAAAATCAACAGGGAAATAATAGACCTCAACAATACCATAGGTCAAGTAGACCTAACAGATAGCTGTACAACATTCCACCCCAACTCTAAAGAATGCACATTCCTCTCGAAAGCCCATGGAACCTTCTCCAAAATTGAGCATATAGTAGGCCATAAAGGTTGTCTTCATAAAGTCAGGAAAATTGAAGCAATTTCCTGCATCATGTCAGATCACAGCTTTAAAGCTAAAAATTAACAAGAGACACATCAAGAACTCTACCAGCTCCTAGCAACTAAACAACACACTTTTACAATCACAAATGGTGGTGGAAGAAATCAAAAAAGAAATTTTAAAATTCCTAGAATTGAATGATAATGAAAACTCAGCCTAGTAAAACTTATGGGACTCAGTGAAGGCAGTCATAATTAAAAATTCATAGTATTAAATGTCTTCATTACAAAGATAGAGATCCCAAAACACTAACCTGACTGTCCACCTAAAGACACTGGATAAACAAGAATAATACAACCCAAAGAGCTCCAAACCAAAAGAAATAATCAAGATTAGGGCATAAATTAATGAACTGGAAACTAAGAAACAACTTAAAGAAATCAATGAAACAAAGCGCTGGTTCTTTAAAAAAAATAAACAAAATTGACAAGCCCCTGGCCAAACTGATCAAACAAAGAAAAGAGAAGTCTCAAATTCACAAAGTCAGAAAAGAAAAAAGACAGATCACAACAGGCATCAATGAAATTGGAAGAATCATCAGAGCAAACTTCCAAAACCTCTACTCCGCACAATTAAATAATCTGGAAGAAATGTATGGATTCCTAGAAACATACCATTTATGAAAACTAAACTCAGAGCAGATTAATCTCCTAAACAAACCTGTCACATCCACATAGATTGAAAAGGTAATCAAAAACCTCCCCAAAAAGAAACGTCCAGGACTGGATGGCTTCTCAGCTGAATTCTATCAAACTTTCACAGAAGAACTGAAATCACTTCTCTCAAACTATCCTGCATAATTGGAGACCAGGGAATCCTCCCTGACTCCTTTTATGAAGCTATCATCACCCTAATACCTAAATCAGACATAGATGAAACAAGGAAAAAAATTATAGGTCTATATCCCTAATGAACTTAGATGCAAAGATCCTGAACAACATCCTTGCAAACCAAATTCAGCAAGACATTAAAAATATTATCTACCTTGATCAAGTAGGCTTCATCCCAGGGATTCTGGGAAGGTTTAACATATGGAAATCAGAAAATGTAATATGCCACATAAATAAATTGAACCATAAGAACCACATGATCATCTCCATTGATGCAGAGAAGGTCTCTGACAAAATACAATACCACTCTATGTTCAAACACTGGAAATAATAGGCATAGAGGGCTTATATCTCAACACAATAAAGGCTACATATAAAGCTTCTAAAGCCCAAACAATACTTAATGGGGAAAAACTCAAGGAGTTCCCACTGAGATTGGGAACAAGGCAGGAGTTCCCCCTCTCTCACCACTGCTCTTCAACACAGTACTAGAAGTACTAGTCCAAGCAATAAGACAGGAGAAAGAAATAAAAGTGATTCAAATTGGAAAGGAAGATATCAAGTTAGCTCTATTTGCAGATGACATGATCCTATATATAAGTGACCTGAAAGTCTCCATCTCAAAACTTCTAAAAGTGATAAGTTCCTTTAGCAAAGTGACTGGATACAAAACCAATGCACAAAAATCAGTAGCTTTTTCTATATGCAAAGGAGAAATATACAAAAAAAGAAATTAGTGAGGATTTCCCATTTTCAACAGCAACAAAAAATTAAATACCTTGCAAAAACACTAACAAATGATGTGAAAGAACTATATAATGAAAACATAAAAACACTCAAGAAAGAAATAGAGGAGAACATGAGAAGATGGAAAACCTCCCATGCTCCTAGATAGGTAGAATTAATATTGTAAAAATGGCAATTCTACCAAAAGCAATATACAGATTTAACACAATGCCAACAAAAATACTAGCACCATTATTCACAGAGCTTGAAAAATGATCTCAAAATACATATGGAATGGTAGAAGGCCTCAGATATCCAAACATATCTTCAGCAAAAGAAACACCTCTGGTGGTATCACCATAGCTGATATAAAGCTATATTACAAAGCCATAGTGGCAAAAACAGCATGGTACTGGAATAAAAACAGAAACATAGACCAATGGAACAAAATTGAAGACCCAGCCCTTAGGTCAAGTAACTACAGCTGCTTGATTTTCGACAAAGGTGCCAATAATGTAGATTGGAAAAAAGATAGTGTCTTCAACAAATGATGTTGGACAAATTGGATGACTGTATGTAAAAAAATGAAATTAGACCCACTCATTTCACCATACAAAAAAAATCAAGTCCAAATGAATTAAAAACCTCAATATAAGACCTGAAACTCTTCAATTACTGGAAAAAAAAATAGAAGCCACTTTCCATGATATAGGTCTGGAAAAAGATTTCCTGAACAAAACCCCAGTAGCCAAGGACATTAAGAGACAAACATACCATAAGCAGAGCCAACATTTTACCCACTGAATGGGAGAAAATCTTTGCAAGCTATACCACTGACAGAAACCTAATATCTAGAATCTACAAAGAACTCAAAAAACTAAACAATAAAAAAATCAAACAACCCACTCTGAAAGTAGGGTAGAGAACCTAATAGGGAGTTCTCAGAGGAAGAAATATAAGTGTCTAACACACACTTAAGAAAATGTTCGTGCAGGGTGTGGTGGCACACTACTTTAATCCAGCACATTGGAGGCACAGGTAGGAGGGTCGCTGTGAGTTCAAGGCCACCCTGAGGCTCCATAGTGAATTCCAGGTCAGCCTGAGCTAGAATGAGACCCTACCTCGAAAAAACAAAAAAAGAAAGAAAGGAAGAAAGAAAATGTTCAACATCCCTAACCATTAAGAAATTGAAATTAAAAAAAAAAAAAACAAAAACTATGAGATTCCACCTTACCCCAGTAAGGATAGTGTGGTGGTTTCAATAGAATAGATGGCCCCCAATATATTCAGTTGTTTGTTTGTAGTTTGCATCTGCAGCCACCTGGCTGGAGTCAGTGCCATTGTGTGGATCTTAAAGTGTGGTGGTGGGTTTCAGATTTCAATCTAAAGATATGCAAAGTGTGCCTAACTGGAGTTCCTGTGTGCTGTGCTGTGTGGCTTTTGGCTTCTAGGCTTGTACTTCTCTCTCTCTGCTTGGTCCTGTGAAGGCAGGCCAGTTTCTTCTGCCATTATGGAACTTCCCCTGGATCTGCAAGCTTCAATAAATCCGTTTCTCCATAACTGTGCCTGGTCTGGAAGTTCATCTCAGCGAACCTGAAGCTGTCTGACACAGATAGCAAACATTAAAAAATCAAATGAAAACAAATGTTGCTGAGGTTGTGAAGAAACAGGAACATTTATTCACTGTTGGTGGGAATGTAAGGTGGTACCACTGTGGAAATCCTTATGGAGACTCCTGAAAAGGATTGAAAGGATGAGAAAATTAAAAGTTTAAAAAGGGACACAGAGCAGGCCTTTGAGTACGTGACTCTGGCCTAGTGAGATAAAAGGAAATGAGACCACAATTTGTTCTATTTTACCTCTTCACTGAGGAGTTTTAAGATGTTTTTTGAGGTAACCAAATTAATTACTTGTGGTGGCGCACTCCTTTAATCCCAGCCCTCAGGAGGCAGAGGTAGGAGGATCACCTTGAATTCGAGGCTACCCTGAGACTACATAGTGAATTCAATGTCAGCCTGAGCTACAGTGAAACCCTGCCTCGAAAAAAAAAAAAAAATGTAGTCAATAGTTTTCAAGATTTCAGGAAAACCTGGCCACAAACTACAGTTGTAAAATTGAACTGGTCACATATGACACTTTGGTAAATTGACTTAAAGCAAAAACAAAAAGGAAATAATAATAGACCCAAAGAAAATTGCTGAGTGTGGGATTCAGTATATCTTTGATAGTTTTTAAAAATATTTTTAGAATTCTACAAATGTATAGATATTGTTGGCAATAATAGGACCTTAAGAAAATTGAGGAAATAAATTACTAAAATCTAAAAAAAAAAAAAAGAAAGGAAATGAGCTGACTATTGCCACTCCCACCTAGGAGCCCGTGCTGACTATTGCCACTCCCACCTAGGAGCCTGAGCAAATGCAGACCTCTGAGGCTATAGGAAAAAGATTATAGTGTGTTACAAATTGATTGGTCCACAATGCACCATAAGATGTTACACATTGATTGGTCAGCACTGCGTGGGTACCCAAGGTTATGGAATGATTGGTTCACGATGCGTGGGCTTTGTTGGAACCCTAATAAAAGCTGTCCTGGCCCTGCACTTGGGGTCCACAGCCCTCTACCCCTGTGTGGCGTATGACTGTGGGCCCCAGCGCGCTGGAATAAAAATCCTCTTGCTGTTTGCATCAAGACCATTTCTCGTGAGTGATTTGGGGTGCCGTCTTTCCCGAGACTGAGCCCCGGGAGTCCTCTGGAGGGGGACTTTCAGGATGAATGCAGAGTTACCAACAGACCCTGTTAGTCCATTACTGGGCATTTACACTAAAAGCTCCACATCTCAGTTCAGAGATATTTGCTCAACCATATTTATAGCTGCTCAATTCATAATAGTTAAGAACTGGAATCAACCCAGTTGCCCATAATTGGATGAATGGATAACCAAGATATGTTATAGCTACATGATGGAATTCCACTCAGCAGTGAGAAAGAATGGCACATTGAAATTTATAGAAAAATGGTCAAACTTGGGACAGATCATTCTTTTTTGTTGTTTGTTTGTTTGCTTTGTTTTGTTTTTTCAAGGTACGGGTTTCACTCTACTCCAGGCTGACCTGGAATTCACTATTTAGTCTCAGGGTGACATCAAACTCCCGGCGATCTTTCTACCTCTGCCTCTCGAGTGCTGGGATTAAAGGTGTGCACCACCACACCCAGCATTGGAACAGATCATTCTAAGTGAACTCACACAATCACAGAAATGCAACTGTCACATGATATCACTCATCTGCAGTTCCTAACCTGGATCAGCCCAAGTTTCTGACATAATTGACTAGTATCTTGAGGCTTGGACAATAGGGGCTTTGTGGAAGGGAAGGGATGGGGGGACACAAACTGAACCCAAATTGAACTGGTACCATTGAATCCTATATCATAGAAGTCAGGCTAAATGGTGGAACCCTCAAGAGGACCTGAGAGGGAGCAATTGAATCGAAGGGCCCCTTGAGAGTATGAGATTAAACCTAACCTCGAATTTCTCCTGTTTCTCTTTCTTCTCTGTCTTTTTCTTTTTTTTCTTTTCCCTTGGCACTGGCCTATAATTCTCTGTACCAGAATGTGTTCTACATCCACAATGAGCTGTTGATCAGCGATACCTACTAGATCTCCCAAAACAAACAAGACAGACTTCTATCAGAGCACTTGATTACCCACCAGAGGTTAATGATAAGACCCTACTGCTGAAAACGCCATACATTGTCTGCACTGACCATGGAGAGAAATGGTGGGAATCCAGAAGAGAGCCAGTCCCCAATTAGTCCATCTAGTGCTGGAAGGCGCTACATGAGCTACTGAGGGAAAGTGGCCAACATCTGTCCAAGCAACTCAAAGTCTAAGTGACTCAGAGGCAAACAACATGATGTGATGCTCACACAAGTGCCATAGTGGCACACAGCCATGGTGGGTAATCAACTGCTCTTGGTTTGGGTAACAGATTCACTCAGTAGAAAGGAAACCATATCTGCAACTGGGAAACAAGTCAGAATCATATCCAGATAATGAGTTTGTTTTCCATTGTCAAGCTTCCACTAACCTTAGACTATAAGAAGGTCTAAACCCTTTTAGTTCTCTCTAAATTAATAATGATTATCCCATTTAACTGGTGCTGACTTCATTCTCTGTTGGAGAATATGCTTCTCTTTTTCAGATGGGAGCTGGACCTGAGGAGATAAACGACTCAGTGCACTCCACCCTGGCCACAGATGAAACCATAGACAAATTGGGGAAATGAGCAAGAATGCTGCTTTCCTAGTTAATTTGATATCAGCACAAGGATGATGGAGAAAGATATTGAGGGCATTCAACACCTACCAAACCAGAGATCCAGAGGCTCCTAAGTGCCCATCACTGAAGTGGAGACTTAAAGTGCTTCCATCATGGCTCAGGGAATTTTGCAGAAGAGAGGGTAGAAAGATTTTTGGATCCACAAGTCAGAACATTTTGCACAGAGACATTGTCTCTCCTCCACCCATAATGTATGACCCACAATCCCCATTGGGTTGACCTGCATCCCCAACAAGGAAGGCCTCTTCAGAAAAGTGGCCGGGAGGAGGGAAAGTATGGTACCAACATGTGTTGTTTACCTACAAAATATGTCCATATCTAATACAAAAGATGAAAAGAGCATAGAAGAATTTTATTCTAACTTTTCAAATTGATTCTGACAAATAAAGTACAAAAATACTAGTGAAAAAAAAATCATTTCAAAGAAAGAAAATATCTTCCTTATGTTTCATCAAATATATAAATAAAGAGGTTGAAGAATGGATTAAAGCCAAACAAATTCAACACCAAATCAATACATTATTGCCTCTTTTAAAAATTGTTACAAAAGCCCAAATTTTGATTTATTGATTCACTGATTTTACACATATAACTAAATATGTAAAATATAACAACAAATATAATTTGCAAAATAAATTATAATATGAAAAAAGTAGAATCTTAACCAATTAAAATCTATCAAATTGCCTTCTAGTTATTATGTTTTCTTCTAGTTGGGTTATAGGTTTTTTTATTTTACCTGTTAAGTTATTCTTCATGTTTACTTGTTCATGTTTACTTTACATTCTTTATTTGTGATTTTTTTTCTTCTCTTAGTTTAATATCTCTGCTTATAGTGACAGAAGACAGCAGTTAGGAACTATTGAAGTATTTCACATTGTTACTTATTCAAATATAAAATCAGCAGCAAAATCAAATTACATATTTTTTTCCATTTTCATCATTTTGTGCCAACATATACAACAGGGGAGTATCATAAAATTTATGTTCTTATTATTAACAGAATTCAAACTGAAGTCCTAGAGTTGAATAGAAAATTCATTATCCCAGGTTGTAAGTGAACTAATTCAGGTAACCATATCTTCTTAATGAGAATGTAGCATGTGTTCTCATACATTACCCCTCCACAACAAGTCATATTGATACTGCTGGAACACTAGGAATAACCAATAAGTTGTATTCCCTTGAGGCAATTCTTGGTGCTCTGTTTTCCTATATAAATCTGCCACTTATCTCCATGGCTCATGCCCTCTCTCTCTCTCTCCCTCTCTTTATCTCCGTCTCCTTTTATTCTCTCAACTCTAGTATATGGAACATGAAGGAAATTAATAAAATTATACTTCTAAGTATGTGATTCTGTATTTTGAACATGTCCTATGATATCTTAAAGTGCTGTGTCATTTTGGTACCACTTCTGCTCTACTCTAGATCAGAATTTGGAAATCAATAGCCTCAGAAAGCTGTCTCAGGATTTATCTCTGAGAGGTGGAAGAGCTAGCGATGGTTCCCAGGAGGAAGCAGTGGACCAATGGGCCCGGAGGAGGCAGCAATTCAAAGACCGCAAGAGATGCAGTTCAGCAGGGGGCAGTTCATTTGCCAGCAACGTCACTGAAGGCTCCAGTGAGTAGAATCTGGTTTTCCTAAACCACAGCAAAAGCAATCATTTTCTTCCTTATGTCCCTTCCTTTTATCTCTAGGGCATAGATTCAGTGGTTTGAACATGCCAGTGTGTTGATGTATGGTTTCATATGAAAGACATTTTTTTAAATAGTCAACTGTTTATTACCCACTAAGGAATTCCTACTTGGTAAATGACCTTCTTTAGAAAATGTAACTGCCTACTAACATGCCTTTTCTCTTTAGATACTGAAATAGCTTGTTAAATGAATGTGTATTGAATTAAATATGTGTTCCACTTAAAAACAATCTCTGTTGGTAAAAGTTTTGTGCTTAGTGTACTACAGTCTTCTTGAAGAAAATTCAGGAAATTTCACTGAAATATATATCCCAAACTGGATTTTCCACACTGCAGTAATCTTGAACTGCCATTTGTAGTTTGCTTGGCCTTGTGTATGACCAGATTCCTGTCTTTGAACATTTTGTTTATTTTTAGGTAAAAATAGAAATCTTGTGTTATGTATATAAATTACATATAAATTGCCACTGATGTTATGCTGGTCCCACAAAGAATATACTCATACAAAAGCTATAGTGGAGACATACAGAATTTCCTGACATCAAAAGAGAGGCCAAGGACAAGACAGGCAGCTTGAAGTTTCCTTTATAGACATTTCTCTGCTTCAGAGGTCCCTTTGTTGCCTCGTGTCCATCTATGCAATCCATTTACAGTACTGCCTATCTTATAACACCCGTGTTTATTGATTACTACTTTCTTCTTTCTGAGCTTTCTTCTTAATCCTCAACATCCTGTCTTATACTGTAGAGAAATTCAACTGCAGTTAATACCCCTAAAGCTGTGTAAAGAAAATTATCAAAGTATTGATCAGTTACATACAATAATCAGCATCTACTTGTCTTAAAATCAAAGTAAGGAATCTGACATATGAACAATTGTTATAATTTAATTATAAATATGAAATGGGGCTGGGGAGATTGATCAGTGGTTAAAGGTGTTCACTTGCAAAGCCTTCCAGCCTGGGTTTAATTCCCTAGTACCCATCCAAAGCCAGATGCACAAAATGGTGCATGCATCTGGAGTTCATTAACAGTAGCAAAAGGTCCTGGTGCACCCATACTCACTCTTATACACACACTCTCTCTCTCTGTCTCACAAATGAATAAATAAAAGTATTTAATAAATATAAAAAGAAGAGAAAGCTTTACATATAGCAATAGCAAATTAATGGCATATAGTAATAGCATCTTCTATTACCTGAAACAATTTGTTTTAAAGGAGAGATTAAAACAAAAGATGTGTATGTGTGAAATATCATATATATATATATATATATATATATATATATATATATGTATGTATACCATTCAATGTTTAAATCAGGTTAAACATTTTTATTTATTTTTATTTTTTTAATATTTTATTTTATTATTTATTTATTTGGCAGAGAAAGAGGGAGAGAGAGAAAGAGAGAGAATGGGCATGCCAGGGCCTCCAGCCACTGCAAACGAACTCCAGATGTGTGCACCCCCTTGCGCATCTGGCTAACGTGGGTCCTAGGGAATTGAACCAGGGTCTTTGGCTTTGCAGGCAAATGCCCTAACTGCTAAGCCAGCCCTCCAGCCCTAAACATTTTTCTTAATTGTAGGTATGTGTGCGTGTATATGGGCACACATGTGCCACAGCATGAATGTGGAAATTAGAGCATAAACTTTGGGCATATGCCTCCTCCCGCCACCTCCTTTTGGAGACTTGTTGATTTGCTGCTGCATGTGTGCCTGTCGAGCTGGCCCATGAGCATCCCAGTTCTGCTGGCTCTGCCTCCCATTGCCGTAGGCACACTGGAATCCCAGATGCCTGCCCCACTGTGTCCAGTATTACATGGATGTTGGAGAATTAAGCTCAGGCTGACAGGCTTACAAGCAAGTACCTTTAACCACTAAATACCTCCCCGGCTCCAAGTCAGATAAAACTTATCTATCTCCGCAAACACTTATGAATTGCTTTTCAGTGAAAATATTCAAAAACACTTTCTTCTAGCTTTTTACGATATGTGATATTTATTTTCTGTGATCATCTGTCTATGCAGTTCCATTTCTCAAACAAAAACTAAGCAACAACATTGAGTGGGAGCTATGCTTAGTTTAACTGCAGGTAAGCCTTATGTGTGATGGAGAAAGAGTCCAGCGCTTTCTAGAGCGATGTGTCCTCCAGCTATAGTACTAGTAATAGTATAGCATAGTAATAGTACTATTAGCACAAGCCTATTTCATCTATTGTTTAATGGACAAACCTTTCATTACTACCACTCATAGTCATTCATGTCTCTTCTACATTTCTTGGGAGGGAGAAACAATATTGATTGCTGCAGCCGGCTCACAGTGGCTCACAAAAGCCAATAGTGCATGCTTTTCCAACCCTGCTGTTCAGCACCAGCAGGTTGGTAGCTTGAAATTGGCCATGGTGGGAATATTTATACAATGGAAACTGGCAAACACTGTAAATCAGGGATTTTTTTTTTCCATTTGAAGAGCCATTTAAAACATTTACCAGTATTTCATTTGAAATAACACAGGGATCAGCTGTACAGCTAATACAAATTCAAATTTTATGCCAAAAGCATAATCATTTTAATTAAATGATGATTGAATTTCCTTTGGACTATATTTTGTTTTGAATGAAAACTTACACTAACAATTTGTTTCACATTAGTCACAGGAGAGCTGAAGTGTCTGTCATTTGTATTTCAGTTTATCCAAGCCACAGACACAGGGAAGGTTTATTATATTTCTTCATAAACTTTCAATATAGATTGTGATTCACTAAGAGCTGCTGGGGCTAGCATTGTTTACGGGTGGTTTAAATTTTATCTCATTGATAGAGTCAGGGTATGCTACTAATCCATGACCTAAAACCTGACAGCTTTATCAAGCATCATTACAGCTGCTGTTTTTCACTCCATTAATCTCACTCATCTCTGACTTCCTACATAGTAACTGGAAAAGGCATTAGGAATGACACGTTTATATGTGTAGACACAATCAATCAATCCATCTGGCTGTGGGGAGTGCTGACTAGGGTTTACCAAGTGAATAACTTGAAGGCTGGTAATAGAAGTGGGAAAATAGAGCTCAGGTTTTTATAAAATTAAATGGCTCCTGTTATCACAAATAGATGTAGCAGGACTTGGGTCTCATCACCTGAGGATACATCATCACATTTCCTTTATTTTATTCAGCTATAAAATTTATCACAGAATTATACTTTCTCAATATTAGTAACAATTGAAAAAGAAAGAAAAGGGGGGAAAGCAAAGGAATGCCTGTTGCTAATAATGGGACCCAACAATGCACGAGCTGCTAGTCCAAGCTACTGATGATGCACTCTCATACTCATTCCCCCAGTAGCACTGGGAATGACGTGGTATATTTCCAATTTCATTTTTCCTCAATAGGGTTTCTGATTCCAGAGGATGGGACTTCTCCAACGTCACTCAGCTGTATATAGTTAGTCCTGGAGCTGGGGTTCTAACTTGGACAGCCTGTCTGGAGCCAATGCTCTGAAACAAAACACTATGCTCTCTGACTCTGATTGGACTCAAAGCTAATCTTGGTCTCTGTCTTGGAAAGCACAAACGAGTTCTCACTTCTTTGGGTCTGTATCACATTTTTGTGTGTCTTCCGGTAATACAGTGGAGGATAGAGGTATACAGATACCTGGTACTAGCCCACACATTTTATCTTTTATAAGGTCAAAAAGTAAAAATGAGCGGCTGGAAGGATGCTTAGCCTAAGGACCCATGTTCTACTCTCCAGATCCCAAGGTAGCCAGAGGCACAAAGGTGAAGTAAGCACAAGGTCTCACATGCCCGCTAAGTGGCACAAGCATCTGGAGTTCAATTGCAGTGGCTGAGGCCCTGGTGCACCAATTCTCTATCTCTCCTCTATTTCTGTCTCTCTCTCCCTCATGCTCACTTAAAAAAAGAGTAAAAATAAAAATGAAAGGAAGTAAGTATTTTTCAAGGACAAAAGAGTTCAAATGTAATTTTAGTAACATTAAGCATATTAAGTTGTTCTATTTTAAATGTTCATTTATTAAGTAGCTCACTGAGCAAACTTAATTTTGGTGACAAAATGTTTGTGTTATGGATTTATTTGGACTTGTTTCCTATTTGGCTGAGTGTTCCATGGAGACAGATGTTTAGAATGCTAGAAGCTATAAGTTTACAGCAGGTGTGTGGCTTGCTGCTTCACTGGATTTTAACACAAACTTTATGTCGCCATTTATGTAAGAGTATGTTCATTAGCACTGTCTTGGTAACTAAATGAATAGATAACTACTCATCCACATAATCACATCTGTTTGTGCATAAGTGAGCTATTTGAACAGTCTCATGCATGCTGGTAAAAGACATGATCACTATAATTTAAAGACCCACCCTCAGACCTTTAGATGAATGCGTAACCAAGATGAATATCTAATGCTGATGGCAAAATTATGAGATGCATTAATAGGTCCAGTAATCTGTGTGTTATATTAATAAATATTCAAATGCAGTTGAATTTTTAAGGCAGAGCATATGGGAAATAAATCAAATAGGAAGGTGTTTTAATAAAAAGTTATTTAGAGCTTCTGAAACTTTAGCAAGTACTGTTGTAGCAAAAGCTTTAAATTTAGCCTTAAAACTCAGAAAGAAATATCAATAAGTAATTACAAAAATTTTATTTTACATTTCCTACTCCTCAAAACATTAAATATCATACTCAGACTTACCCAACAAACAAAATCTTAAAGAATTCTTAAGGACTTTGAAATGTGACATGTGGAATATTGCACCATATACCCTGATTTATACTATTCTTTCCAATAAGCATTGTCTCATAAGATCCACATGCCAGGCTGGAGAGATGTCTTAGAGGATAATGTGCTTGCCTGCAATGTCTAAGAACTCATGTTCAAATCTCCAGGTCCCACTGGTAGCCAGATGCACAGTGTCACAAGCATACAATCTAGCACATATACTACAAGGGGCGCACACGTCTGGAGTTCATTTGCAGCAGGCTGAAGGTCCTGGATCCCCCATTCTCTCTCTCTCTCTCTCTCTCTCTCTCTCTCTCTCTCTCTCTCTCTCTCCTTCTGTCTCTCTCACAATAAAAATCAATTTTAAAAAGATCCACATGCTTTTTACATCCCAACGTTATCATTGCATAATATTCTCCTGTATCATATCCTTTTATGTTCACATAATTTATTTACTAAACCTGTATTACCTATTTTTTCAAGTACAGGTAGAATATTTCTTAATTGAAATGCTTTCAAGCAGAAATGTTTCAGGAGCATATATGCAAATACATAGTGAGCTTTCTTGAGGGATGGGATGCAAGTCTAAGCATAAAACCATTTTGGTGTCATACACATATGGCTGAAGGTAATTTTATGTAGCCTTTGTCTTGCACCTCCATTTGGACTGTGACCTCTCACAGTGTCAGTTGTGAGATTTTGCACTTGTGATATAACTTCTGATTTTTCTTTTTTGGATTTATATTTTCATATTAGCTATGTTTTATTTGCCTCTGTTTCCCCAGTGCAGGTCATTTGCTCATGCTACGATATCCCTCTCTCTCCTCCTGCTACCCAGCCTCCTACAGTCAGAATCCCTCACTTCTTCCTCAGAACTTTGTCACGGGCCCCTGTCTTACACATCATTCCATCATCATTGGGTGCAAAAGTGCCCCTTGCTCATGGGAAAGCAACATTTATTTTAAATCAGTTCAGTCAAGGAATGGATGTACCTAAAACCACATTTGCAATCAAGTTAACTAGTTTAATCTCATTTTGAGTAAAACATCACAAAAATTATAAAAGTAAACGTTAAGAATATCTGTGATTTAAAAAATGTTTATAGCTTGTTCTTGACGGCTGATGAATACTATGCTCTGGCACACTTTCTCAGTGCATCTCCCCAGACAATCTGTGCAAATGTGTAAATGTGATTCATACTTACTCTCTTCAGTCAGGTACTATGAAAGGAAAGGTGTACATAAACAGAAAAATTAGGAATGATTCTCCACAGAAAAGTCAGAGATAGCAGAATGCTAGACCCGCACTGGTGTGAGGAGGTCTGGGTTTGTAAAGAAGGAGAAATATTTTCTGTTTGTTTGTTTGCTTGTTTTGTTTCTCAAGGTAGGGTCTCATTCTAGCACAGGCTGACCTGCAATGCACTATGTAATCTCAGGGTGGCCTCAAACTCATGTTAATCCTCCTACCTCTGCCTCCCGAGTGCTGGGATTAAATACTCGCCTACATCAGAAGTCTAGATGAGCACTGCTAGGTGGTGTGAGGGTGAGAAGTAACAGATTTTGCCTAGTTTTTCCAGGGAAAAATATGTAGTATGTGAGGGAAAAGGTGAGAGAGAAAAAAAATGTTCTTTCATGCTTTAGAAGTATTGTCTAGGTCCATGCTCGCAATACTAGACTCTGGAAACTGAGATCAGGGTATTATAAATTTGAGGCCAATGTGGATACTTAGCAAGTTTCAGGCAAGCCTAAGCTACATAATGAAGCCCTGTTTAAAAAAATAAAGAAATAAAGAAGAAATGCTATGGTCTTCAAATCCCATTCTCTTAATGGTATTTTTAATTTTTTTAAATGCAAGTAAGTGACATAGTTTTATTGAAATTAATGTTTGGCTGTGAAGTGGGATTTCTTGATTGTTCCCACTTTAAAAAGTGAAAGGCTATGATCAGGGTACATTGTATGTATGTATGGAGCTTTCAAGAAAAAAGTTTAAAAAGAGACTGAAAGGCTTGGGCACGACTTCATTTAAGTTTTAACTTCTTAAAAAAGAGCACAAAGAAACATATGGAAGGTGATGTAAAAATACAAGTTCATTTGTCTTGCTGACACAGACTTCCACACTCTAGGACACTCCTACATACACTGAGAACACTGCTATGGAAGAACTGTTAGATGAAAATTTACATGTCTCTCAAATATTTTCCTCTTTATGTACAAATACAGGGGAGTTGTCTAGTAAGGCGTGTTTCTGAAGTGCCATCTTCAAGCACAAAGACAGTAATATTTTTTTGTAATTGATAATGTTTTCCCTTATACCCAGTATTTTGAAATAGATTCTAAAACCTTATCATAGTCTTATGTGGCTTTATTTTAGCTCCTAAATAGTAATACATGGCTCTTCAAAACAAGCATTTTATTTGACAAAGGATTTATTATACCTCTTCTACTGTGCAAACTACAATGATCTAGACCTTGAAGTAATACTTGTTTTGAATTAGGATCTTTTAGGACATTATAAGTTCTTCCCAAGAGAAATGTCCGATAGACTCAGCTTTTTTCAAGGCTAAGTATCTAAGGGTATTTTCTCACTTTGACCACCAACATGCTGAACCAGCTTTATATATATATATTATTTATTTGGCAGAGAAAGAGGGAGAAGGAGAAGGAGAAAGAGAGAGAGAGAGAGAGAATGGCCATACCAGGACCTCCAGCCATTGCAAACGATCTCCAGACATGTGTGACACCTTGTGCATCTGGCTAACGTGGGTCCTGGGGAATCAAACCTGGATCCTTTAGCTTTGCAGGCAAACACCTTAATCTCTAAGCCATCCCTCCAGCCCATCTTTCTTGCCAGTGTCTGCTTCATGTTTTCCCTTTCTCTGCTCCTCAGTCACCTCGGATGACACTGGTTCTATGGATCTTGCCTTTCGAGTTGATATTGGAGAAAAAGGATTCTACACAGAGAATTTCCATTCAGCAGCATGGGTTTTCCGAGGGGATGATGGAAATCCTGAAGACAGTCCCAGATGCCTTAGTAAAAAACCAGGACCTGTAGCTGGTAAGGTATTTTCAATTAAAGTAATATGGTTATGCCTTGGAAACTGTGGCTATACTCCAGGCAAGTCTCTGAAGTTGTCAGACTTGAACTTCTAGATAGAGAGTTTTGGAAGGTAAAGTAGGACTGCAATTAAATAAATAGAGGATACATAGATAGGTAGATGATGATAGATAGATGATAGATAGGTAGATGATAGAGATAGATGATCAATGATAAGTAATAGATACATGATAGATAATGCAGGTGATATTTATTAATATTTTAAAAGAATCTTAAACTATTAAAATAAAATCTGCATTATGAGTTTATTCTTACAGAATAGTAATTCCAAAGTTGGAATAAAGTTAAACATGTGATGTTACATACCTGAAATCCCAGGAGTTGGATGTCAGAGAGTCAAGAGTCCAAATTCATCTATGGCTACATAGTGAGTTTGAGGGTAGCCTGGGATATATAATATCCCTGTCCAAAACAACAACAGAAAAAAAAAAACACCTAGGAGATACAACTCAAAACTAACAAAACAGATCATCAAAATAATATCAGCAAGATAGATGATGAGGATCCAAGAGGAACCCTAAAAACACAAAGCTTTCTCTGCTTAATTTTCCTTTGAATGGTGGTCTAGATGACAAACACCAGGCTGAAAGAAAGATGCTCAGGGTTAGGAGCTCTATTCTTGCGCAGTTGTCTTCCAAGCTCCTGTGTCACTATAGGAAAACAATACACACTTTTTACAGAAATGAAGAAAACAAATGCTACAAGTTCAGTAGAATAAGAGGTACTAGTGAGTTATTCAGGAGCAATATGGCCTTGGAAAAGTTGCCTAATGTTATTCTTCTTTGCACCTTACAGCATTATAAAAGTTATTAAAATCAAGATATATGCATGAAAATTAAAACTAGTTATTTTTATCCATCTTAGCAACTTATATCTCTCACCCTTGTTTCTGTAAACTTTATGTGAATTTTAGGTAAACAATTATAAATACATATGTCTTCAAATATATGTTTTTGTATATTCATATGTATTTACATATATAGTTACAATCTATATTATGTGGATTTATATTTGAAAATTAATAAGTATTTGTTGAACATATATTATTCCAGGAATCTGCAAAAGTTATGATAAATAAAATAAAATTCTTTCCCTCAAAATATTTTAGCTAAAGCCTGATATATATATGTATATTTTTATTAGTTTTGCACTCAGTGTATACAGTCAAGTTGGTACCATTGTTAACCTCCTCCCTGTCCTCCACCATCTGCAGAGACCCTCCTCATTGGGGAATATGGGTCGTGCATTGTGGGGTTAGCCATCAGTTATGGGTAGGAGGCAATGTCTCTGTGTATCATAACCCAACATGTGGCTCTGACATTCTTTCCACCCCTCTTCTCCAAATTTCCCTAAGCCATGTTGGATTCATTTTAGGTCTGCTTCAGTGATGAGGTCTTGGGAGCCTCTGTGTCTCTGGATGTCTGGTTTAGTAGGAGTTTATTGTTCTCTGTGTCTATCTCCTTCACCCTTGTGCTGGTACCAGGTTCATTAAGAAAGCAGCACTCTTGTTTATTTCCCCAATTACTCTTAGTTTCAGCTGGGGCCTTTTTGAGGTGTGATGGGCTGGTTCTTTCCTTAGGATCTGCATCTATCTGATAAAGAGAAGCAAATTCTCCAACAGAGAGTAGAGTTAGCACCAGATAAATGGGATAACCATTGTTTATTTGGAGACAATTTAATAGGTGTAGGCCCTCTGTAGCCCACAATTGATGGGAGCTTGATAATGGAGAGTAGGCTCATTTTTGGATATGATTCTGACTTGTTTCCCAGCTCCAGCTATGGGTTCCATTCAACTGAGCAGATCAGTTAGACAAATCAAGAGCAGTTGGTTTCCCACCATGGCTTTGCACCACCATTGCACTTGTGTGAGCATCACATCAGGTTGTTTGCTGCTGAGTAGCTTAGACCATGAGTTACTTGAACAAATATTGGTCAGTTTCCCCCAGTCACTCATGTAGCACCTTCTGGCACTAGACGCGCTGACTGTCTGGGCCTGACTCTCTTCCTGTTTCCAGCCATGTTACTTCATGTTTCGTGCCAACAGCATTTGGTGTCTTCAGCAGTAGGGTCTTACCACTAACCTTTGGTGGGTCACCAATTACTGTGACAGAAATCTGTCTTCTTTTGGGAAACCTTGTAGGTCTTTCTGATGAAGAGCTCATTGTGGATGATAACCACATGCTGGTACTGGGAGTTACAGGTCAGCGCCCAAGAAGAGAAGGAAGAAAAAGATAAGTAATAGAAAAGAGATAGAGAGAAGAGGGAGAGAGAGAGAGAAACAGAAACAGGAGAAGATTAAGGTCAGTCTTCATTGTACCCTTTCCAGGGCCTTGTGATTCAGGTGTTCCCTCTAAGGGCCTGGTGAAGGTTCAACCATTTAGTCTGTCTTTTAGGATATAGAATTTTATAGTACCACTGCCTTTTGGGTCCAGTTTTGTGACCCCTATCCCTACCTTTACCCTCCCCTCCCTCCCCACCCACCCTATTGTCCAGTCTTGTACTATCATTTCCTCTCCTGTTTTGATCATCACAAAAATATAATTGTTGGGCTGGAGAGATGGCTTAGCAGTTAAGTGCTTGCCTGTGAAGCCTAACGACCCCGGTTCGAGGCTCAATTGCCCAGGACCCACATCAGCCAGATGCACAAGGGGGTGCATGTGTCTGGAGTTTGTTTGCAGTGGCTGGAAGCCCTGGCGTGCCCATTCTCTCTCTCTCTCTCTCTCTCTCTCTCTCTCTGCCTCTTTCTCTCTCTCTGTCTGTCACTCTCAAATAAATAAATAAAAATAAACCAAAAACTTTAAAATATATATATAATTGTTCTTAATTTACTTTAGTAAAAGAAAAAAATGGTACAACTTTTTTGCATGTATATAAATGTTTTATATAAATATTCATGTACACATAGACATATATACAAATATCTATATATGAAAATGTGTTTACATTTTCAAAGTGAGATTCATGGTATTATTTATCAAGCTGAACCTGAGTTAAAAAGGATCTTGTTAAATGATCTTGACTATGTAGTTCCCAGAGATTATGCAAAGAAGAAAAATCAGAAATAAAAGTGAGCTGGGGAAAATGGACAAGTTTTCAACTCCAAATGTTTTATTAAACTCATTATGACATTTAGAGTAATGCTAATTTATACATGCCGAAATATATTTTGTGCAAATGTACATTTTTATATTTTTAAAATAATAAAAATAATCCAGTCCTTAATCTCTTAAAAGTTCTGAGTTGGAGAAATAAGCAGACAAATATTTCTCACTACAAATGTTTACTGCTAAAACTATGTGTAATTTTAGGGTATATTCAATGTATGAACTTTGTGATACTAATAGAAATGTTTGGCTTTCATTTGAACTTTTACAACCCCTAATATAATCCTAAAGAAGAGTTCTTCAGGGGAATAAATTACCTGATGATGTGCCTACACAGACTGTGAAATAACAATGACATTCATATGTGGCTTTTCAGCAGCTATGTGGCACTTAGAAATTATCCACTGCATAGTGCCAAGGGAAATGAGGGCTACAAATTTTAAAATATGAGACAATTGTCTTCAGGATGGGAGGGGATGAGACTGTACCAAAACATTTGTTCATCACCTCCCACAGGAAATCTCTACAGTTGAGCTCACCATTTAAAGACTTTATTGAATTGTTTATTCCTTCATACATTGCTGACAATCAATTTACCTGATTGAAAAAAAAAAACAACCACAAGAACACACCCCTGAAAGCAATAGCTGTGTCAACAGTCTCATATGATACGAAAACAAAGCAATAACCATGATTTGATTAGACTCAACACAGTAAAAAGTCTCCACTGAACAAATACCTAAGGGGTAATAAATCTGTCATAACATAGTATCAAGGGAGTAACTTAGAGAGAACAAGAAGTTTCGAAAAGTAGGGATGTTAGAAATGGTCTTACAGGAGTCAGAATTTGAATTTTTGCTTTTCTTTTTGTCCTGATTAGCAACAGCCTGTTGCAGACTATTGAAACATTAATTCCTAAGTCCTTGAATTTCCCAGTTCTGTACCTACAATTATAGTATACAACATGTGACAGTCCTTACAGTTATGCCAAAGAGAATAATTCTCTTAACGAATAGCAGAAAAATTCCCAGAAGTACTGATTAGAGCAGAGCCCAAAATATTAAAGCTGGAACACACCAACACTTTCTCAGCACTTATAGCTTGCTTTTCCTAACAACAAAAGAAAAATAATGTATTTTCTTTGAACATTTTGTGAAGTAAAATGCTCCTTCATGAATCCACACGAAAAGATGTTATCCTCCTCCTTGAATATTGCCAATTTTTTTTTATTAATTTTTTATTTTTTATTAATTAGTTTTGTATTCAGCAAATGCAGTCAGTTTGGTGCCATTATTAGGCTCATCCATGACCTACCCCCTCCCTTTGGCCCCTCCTTGTTGAGGTATATGGGTCATGCATTGTGGAGTTAGCCCACAGTTATGGGTAGGATAAATGTCTCTGCATATCATGACCCAACATGTGGCTCTGACATTCTTTCTGCCCCGTCTTCCACAAAATTTCCCTGAGCCATGTTGGGTTCATTTCTGGTCTGCTTCAGTGATGAGGTGTTGGGGGCCTCTGGGTCTCTGGCTCTCTGATTTGGTAGGAGTTGATTTTTCTCTGTGTTGATCTCCTTCACCCTTGTGCTGGTACCCGGTTCATCAGGAAAACAGCCCCCTTGCTTACTTCACCAATTTTTCTTAGTTTCAGCTGGGGCCCTTTTGAGGTATGATGGGGTGGCTCTCTCATTAGGATCTACATCTATCTGAAAAAGAGAAGCAGATTCTCCAACGGAGAGTAAGTTAGCACCAGGACAAATGAGATAACCCTTACTTTTTTTTATAGAGAATTTAATAGGTGTAGGCCCTCTTGTAGCCCACGATTGATGGTAGCTTGATAATGGAGAGCGGGCTTATGTTTGGATATGGTTCTGACTTGTTTCCCAGCTCCAGCAATGGGTCCCGTACCACTGAAGGGGCTCAGTTAGCCAAATCAAGAGCAGTTGGTTCCTAAGGGAAAAATAATAAAAGAAATCCCAAACCATTTACAAACCCTACAAAATTATGTAAGTTATAATAATTTTTTTCAAACATCAAGGACACACTCAACTGAAGGCCATCCCTCTTAGAGTGGGAAGGAAGAGATCTTGAGTCAAGAAAGAGACGGAATTGAAGTCCTTTCTTACCCTCATGGAAAACATTTTCCATTGCTGTAAATTCTTTTTCTACATGCAAAGAAATGTTTATTCCTGTTCATTTAAGTTTCTGAGAATCTTACCCTATTTGCAAAATCAAATATAAAATGAGTAGGTTTTAATTATGGTTATAAATTGTGAACATTCTTATTTAGTAATGATGAGACTATAAAAGTGAGTGAAATTGTTTACTTTGAACTGAGGCAGCTATACAAGCAATAAATTTTATAACTGTTCCTGTCTGCTACAAACAGTAACTCACATTTTATTTAACTGTACAGGTACAAATAAAAAATAAATTCGTAAGAGTCTCTTTGACCCCTTAAATGCTTTAATTCTGTCCATATTTTGCATACATGTGGACATTCTACACAGGCCTTTGAATATGGACCTAATGAGAAGAAGAAACATCTTTGCTCCTCAATCTGGAAGAAAACCTACATCTCTCTAAGAAATAATAAGTGGAATAAGCCAGAGGGTGCACACAGTGGCACCAAAAGATAGTGATACCGGAGGAGATAAACCATCCCTCGCACCTCAGCCAAGCCACAGCTGACACCACCGAGGAATTGTGGAGCCAAAGTGCTGCTTCCATGCTGTTCCTGACAATCAGCACCAGGGTGAAGGAGACAGACCCTGAGGAT
Organism: Dipus sagitta; assembly: GCA_036346955.1. Lineage (NCBI taxonomy): Eukaryota > Metazoa > Chordata > Mammalia > Rodentia > Dipodidae > Dipus > Dipus sagitta. Next base: position 61,084,974 of record CM070782.1, read on the forward strand.
ACTTAACACCTACCAAAGCTGAGATCTGGAGGCTCCTAAGAGCTCATCACTGAAGTAGACATAAAACTCACCCACCATGGCTCAGGGAGTTTTATGGAAGAGGGGGCAGAAAAAGTGTAAGAGCCATCATGCCCAGAGGCAGTCCCACCCCCACAAAATACTGCTCCCACAATGCATAAACCAAAACCCCATGAGGAATACCTGTAACCCCACTGAGGAACATCCCCAACAGAATGGGGGCAGGGATAAGGGAAAAAAGGGTACCAACACATGACGTATCCATACTAAACATCTTGTTAATAATAATAATACACATAAAATGAGAAAAGTAGAATACAGAAATATGACAGATTCAAACAAAGCAGTAAAACCAAGAAATTCTAATACATTCCTCTTTTAATGCAAAGGAATTAGTTCTATTAAATTTTAATTTTAAGGTATGAAGTTGCTCTGCCTTTATTAATAGGTCAACATTCTTAATTTATAATTAATTACTTGGATTTTCCTCAGCAACCTAAGATAGACCTACTCTTCAGAATCTATTTCTGGAGTTCAAGAAGTTTTCTAACTCTTCTTTATGGTCATTTGCTTTTTGCTATTCTTAGATAATCATTAATATATTGAAGAAAAACTCTAGTGAATTATGCCAACTTAGTTGTTGTAAGATTAACTCTTTCAGTATGTTGTCAATACTTCTCTCTGGTGAACTTGGTCTTAAATGTGACAAAACACTATTTTGAAGCCTTTTGGTATGATTCTTCATTGAATGTCTTCACAGCATTTAAAAGGAATCTTGTCAGATAGTGTAAATTTGGGGAGGGGTGCTTTATTTCATTGTCTATGCTGGCATGTTCTGGGTATAAAATGTTTTCCAAGCAAGAAGCGAAAGGTAATCAAACATTACAAGAATGAATATTTCCTGTGTTCGCATCTAAGAATTATCTCCTTTCCTGCCTTTGGAGAGTACTGGTCCAAAATAGTTCTATGCAGAAAAATATCTTTCCTTCCGGAACTCATACTCTTTGCAGTAGACACAGACAGTAAAATGTCTCAAGGTAAAGGAAAGTCACTGTGAAGTCTTTACAGCTTTCCGCTCATAGAACAGCACAGCCTGCATACCAATTTCTGCAAAACCTCACTTGTTCCTGTCGTCTTCTGAGAAGTCCGTTCCTTGAGCTTGTCTTGGTCCTAAGACTTAGACCTGTAGTTAAAGTTTCAATTCCACCTCTGTGTGTAACTATACAATAAATATCTTTTGTTTACAGATATGAATGACTCAGATTTGTAAGGCTTCTTTTTGGGTAGCAGGGACACTGGTTAAGAATGAAGCCTTGTATGTCACACTGCCTAAGAGTAGAGGCAAGACAGTTAACCTCTCTGTGCCTCAATATCCTGTTCTACCAAAAGAAAAATAAGAACAATAAGCTATTATAAAAATTAGACAGCACTGTATGAAAGCATCACAATGAAACCTGTTATTTTATATAATTAATGGGTTCTCATGAAATATATATGTAGACAGCAATTAATGTTTGTAATATTTTAGTTATACATGGCTTATAACCAAGCAAATATGCTAGTTGCATAATATAATACTTAATATATAGTACCTAAATATCAACTCAGCAATGTCTTCTTTACTTCTTTTTTAGTTCGTGAGCGAACTGTGAGACTCTTCAAAGGAACTGGAGATTATCCATGGGGATTCCGAATTCAGTTTTCCAAACCTATCATGGTAACTGAAGTGGATACAAGTAAGTTAGTTGTCTCAGCAGAAGATTTAATATGCATTGTAACAATCTTCTCAGCCCTGTCCAAATACACAAAATACCATACCCCAATCCTATAATACACAGATGCAATATAAACAACTTACCAAACATTCCTGATCATTGAAAACTTCTCACATCATGACCATAGTTTTTAAAAAATATTTTGTTTTTATTTATTTATTTATTTGACAGAGAAAGAGGAAGGGAGGGAAGGAAGGACGAAAGAGAGAATGGGCATGCCAAGGCCTCCAGCCACTGCAAACAAACTCCAGACATGTGCGAACCCTTGCGCATCTGGCTAACGTGGGTCCTGGGGAATTGAACCTGGGTTCTTTGGCTTTGTAGGCAAGTGCCTTAACCACTAAGCCATAACCTCCAGCCCTATGACCATGTGTTTTTTAAAGCCCTTGTCTTTCTGACGGAATGCTACTCTACTAATCACAGAGCTACGGTTATGCTTTTTACCTGTAACTGTACAAAGGAGGCCCAGGAGTAAAAATAAGAAATAAGAAGTACACTTGTCGACAATCTGTTTCCAGGGGAGTTTCAGCCCTCCTGACTTATTTCCATTATGCCTTCTCAGGTATCTTTATTTCCTAATGAACAAATTAGGAATTCGAAGGTATGCAATGAAAGTTAAATTTCTAATGTCCTGATTTTTAACATGGGAATAATACGAGATAAACACTTCAAAATAAAATCGGAGCCAGAACAATAAGAGTGGTAGGATACATCCTTACCCAGCATGGAGGACTGAGCATGAAATAGGAGGTTATCCTTATGCCTCCATGGTTAGGAAAAGTCCCTTTCATTAAAAAAAAAAATAGAATACATCAGGCTTTCTGGGTAATGTGTTTTGCTGCTTTCTTTGAATCTTCCTTGGGTAATTGTGGATGTCACTTTTAATTTCTCAGAGAGATTTGGATCAACCTCCAGGTTCGAGAGCAAGCGAAGTCAGAGACACTTGGTAGGGGGTTGTGAATTACAATATTGTCAGTTATTTGTTTTTCTTTCTTCCTATTTGGACTGAGTTCTCCAAGGTCAGAAACTGTATCTTACCCTATATTTTATCCTCAGTATCTCATGCAGTATCAGAAAGACAACAAAATAGAAGCTGAAATGTCACTTGGTGACAAAAGTGTGTGGTTGGGACTCCTCATATCTGGGCAAACCAGAAAGCGGAGAAAGATAAATGCTGCTGCTAAGCTTCCTTCTCTTCTTTTCCTCACTATTCAGTCTGGGGACCCAGCTCATGACACAGTGCTACCCACCTTTCAGGATAGGTCTTCCCCCTCACTCAAAGCCTCTCTGGAAACACCCTCACAAACATCAGAGCTGTGATTCTATGGTGATTCCAAAACTAAGCAAGTAGACAATGAACATTAACCATCACATATTTAATTTCAGATACCTTCATAACTATTCCACTGGGATAGTTAACTGTATGTCAGGCATTCAAATATGAGACAAATAAAAATGTTTCCATTGCAGGTAACTTTTTGTTTAGTGGGCCCTGAAGGCTTTTACATTAAGAGAATTGGAAGCATCTTTTCTTTCGCACTGGCAGGGATTCCTGTAGCTGCTTAGTCTAGTGTGTGCTCGCTCGCTCTCTCTTTCTCTCTCTCTCTCTCCCTCTTTCTCCCTCTTTCTTCTTTTGAAATATATTTCTTAGGGCTGGGAACCCCCTCTCAAATCTATTGTCAGCTGAAGTCTACTAAATGAGGGGTTGAGAGACTTTAAAATTACACATATTTTCAGCCCTTCTGAGAATCTTATTCATACCACAAAACATTGTTCTGGATGCAGTGGAGAAGCTTAATTACACACTAAAGATAAAAAGATAAAGTGAGGAGACCTGTAGGTGGGATGGAAATGATTGTCTGCAAGTGTACATAGTGAGCTTGCTTGCAGCTTACAGAACTAATTGCCCACACCAGGCTGGCATCTGCACACTCATTTTCTATGGAAGCCTAAGTGCTTGTGAGATATGTTGGCATAAACAATAGAAACAGATGTTTCAACTTTGATACCAAGCAAGCTTGAAAAGAAAACCATACATTTCAGGAAGGACAAACCAGTGGGAAAATTAGGAACAAGGCCCATCTTTCTTGGAGCTCTAGAATTTAAAATGCTACTCTTAAAGCACACTTTTTAAAATGAAAGTACAAGCCTCTTTTTAATTATGAGGTTTTCAGATTTTGCATTATATGTAAGTATGCATGAAAAGATGAACTCAACTGAGAACTTAGTTTTTTTTTTTTAATATTCTAAGTACTGCATCCTATTGGAGGGAAAACATAAATTTGCACTCCTAACACATCATTCCTTCCTCTGCAATAGATGCTAAATAATTGTGTCCTAAGACCAACTTTAACAGGGAAAACAATTTTTATGGTATATTCTAGGATCATCTTGAAATATCTCTCTTCAAAGTAGTGCCCATACCTCCAATTATCATCACAATCAGTAGGTAGAGGTAGACCTTGTAGGTTGCATCACAGTGTACAGTAAGAGTCAGTAACAACTATTATTACAGTGAAAAGTAATTCTGTGAGGTTTCCAGAAGAGTTACATCCCATAAATAATTCTTCAACAAACAAGAACCATATTCAATACCATAATCCAATAATTTGAGATGACACAATTTTAACATGAGCAGAAGGGCTGGAGAGATTGCATAATGGTTAAGGCAATTGCCTGCAAAGCCTAAGAACTCATGTTCAAATATCCAGATCCCATATAGCCAGGCACATAGTGATGCAAGTATGCAATGTCACACATGTGCACAAGGGGGTGACACATCTGGAGTTCATTCATAGCAGCTGAAGGGCCAGGCACGTCCATTCTCTCTCTCTCTCTCTCTAAATAAATAAATAAATAAATAAACGTTTTTAAATGAGCAGAGGATTCGCATAAACACTCACCTGAAGAAGATATACAAATAACTAAAAGAACTATGGTCAGCAGTATTAGTCATCAGGAATTGTAACTCAAATCCACAGAGGTACTATTGTATGCCCACTGGCATGATTATAACTTAAAAAGGCAGATAATAACAAACACTGATGATACAGTGAAACCCAAACTACCAACGGTTTGGTGGTGACAATATAAAATTTTGTAGCCACTTTGCAAAAGATTTTGCTCTTCCTAAAAATGTTACACACAATAGTTTGCATTTGATCTGGTGATTCCACCCCTATTTTTATGCCTAAAAGAAATAAAAACAGAAGTCCACACACACAAAAGACAAACTTTTATCCAAAGTTTTATAATGGATAAATTCATAAAAAATTATAAAGGGGAAAATCATAAATGGCAATTAACTAATTACTGGATATAAAAATGTACCATATCCTTTCAATGAAACGCTTTTCATAGATTAAAAGGAATATTGCATAAGCTGGAATATAGATGAATCTTGAAATCAGGAGGCTGAGTGAGTAGAGCCAAGCATAAAAGACAGCATTTACAGATTCCATTTCTATGAAATATGCTCAGTAGTAAAGCCCATAGAGATGGGAAGCAGATCTGTGGTTGTCTGACCAGTTGTAGGTAATAAGGCATGGACTATTGTTAATAATGGAGTTTTGTAGTGACTAAAGTGTTCTAATATTAGATTGTGGGGATAAAGGCAGAGCTCTATGTATGCACTAAAAATCACTGAACTGCACAATTTAAACTAGAATTATTTCCACTTAAGACCTGCTTAAATAAAAATAAATGTTTCTTCGTATTTTATTGAGAATTTTAATACATGAAAACATGGTAATTTGATCATATTTCCATCCTATGGCCCTCTGTTGTCCACTCAGATCCACCCACTAAGCACCCTTCTCTTTCCAAGTCATCCTTCTGCTCTTTCGATGTTTCATTCTTTTTGTCCTCCTCTGTTGTCAATGAAAAAGTGTCGATGGGCTCAGAACTGTGCAGTTTTTATGGGTGTAATGACAACCACAGTCAGGTCACTAATGCACCAGTCAGTTCATGCCCAGATGGCGGTGGTTCAAAGTACTCCTTCCCACCCTGTGGTCTTACATTCATTCTCTCTCCTCTCCTACAATGTTTCATGAGACTTGGAGGGTCTCATGGGTCTTGTTTAGTATTGAGATATTAAAAGCCTCTTATTTTCAGCTCTGATGAATGGTAAGTCTCTTCAGTGTCTACCACCATCTCCATAGAGAAGCTTTCTTGGCTAGCAGTGAGAGCAGTACTCTTTTCCTTCTGCCATCTCCTTTCCCTGAGCCCTGGAGGGTGTGATAGAGATGACTAGCTCAGTGCTAAGCACTGAGCTCTCTCCTCTTCTCATCAACCTGAGGAGTCTTGGATTCCCCCAGTATTCACTGCCGTCACTTTGCTAAGTTCCAAAAAGACACTTTTCTAACCAGAAGTAAGAACAGCATTAAGAAAATGGATATATACATTTAGTATATATAAATGTATACATTTAGTAGACAATTTGATGAGCTTAGCATATCCATTTAGACAAAGGAAAGTGGTAGCTTCTCTCTAGGGCCCACCAAGCCATAAACGTTTGACTCAATTTTCAGTACCAGGCATGAATTTCCTCCTACTAAGCCAGCCTCAAATCCAATCAGAGATCAGCTAATTGCCCACATAACTGCTGCACTCATGGGCACATCTTGCCTAGCGGATTGATTATACAGTTTATAGGATCCACTTCTTGAGAAGACTGTTGATGAATCTTCTCCCCCAGCAGCCTGCATAACACTTTACAGCGCCACAGCAGCTAACCAGCAGGTAGGAAGGTTCTAGCTCAGTTTCAGCTTGTTATGTTAGTGCCGTCATTCACCTCCTCCCTGCCCCTATTCTTCTGAGTCCCTCCTCAGTGGGATTGCTGGTATCCCTGCTAGGATTGTGGGTTATGAGATGTGAGAACATCAGTCAGTCATTGTGAGGGTGCAGGAGAGCAGTGCCTCTGGACATTCCCTTTCACTCTGTGGCTCTTATGGTGTTTGCACCCCCACTTCCACAAAATTACTGAGCCGTGGTGTGCTTTAAGCCTACTTTAGTGTTGTGCTCTCAGCAGCGTCTGGATTTCTGTAGCGGTATATTTTAAGTATCCTCAGTGTCTGCCTCTATGAGCCTGGTGCTGGGTGACAAGCTCACTACTGAAGCAGCACTCCTGCTCATCTCTCCAATTCCTCTGTGGTTTCACCTGGGCACTCACTAATGTGCGAGGGGTGTTTTATCTCGTTGGTTCTAGCTGCCTTCTGAGAAAGAAAACCAGATTCTTCAAAGGAGACTGAGGTAAGCATTGTTAATTAAGAGAGATTTTGGTGGGAGTGGCCTCTCTTTGGCTAAAGACTAGTGGGACTTTCTTGTTGGAGTCCATGATTTTGGTTTCTATAGGATTCTGCCTTGTTTCTCAGTTGCACCTACAGGTTTACTTTCCACTGAGCAGATCTATTAGCCAATCAGAGAGACATAATCAGAGGTGCCACTATTGCACAGGTGTGTCCATCTTGTCAGGTTGGTTGCTTTTGTACAGTAGTGCCCCCTGTTAGCATACAAGGTTGTTGGCCATTTTCCCTCAGCAGCTCATGTAGCGTTTTCCACACTACACAGGCAGACCATCTGGGAACTGGCTTTCTTCCATGTTCCATCCAGATCTCTAGATATCCTGTGGTGGCAGCTTGTGGTGTCTTCAGCAATAGGGTCTTAACTTTCATCTCAGGTAGGAAATCAAGCCCTTTGACAGAAGCCTGTCTAATTTGGGGGACTTCTAGGTCTCTCTGATCAACAGCTCAATGTGGACTGTAACTGATTTCTGGTACTAGGAGTTACAAGCATGAGCCAAATGTTTTAGAGTTGTGCTTCATCTCACCCTCTCCAGGGCCATTCTGCATACTCCTTTTGACAGTTGTATCATTTAATCTTCTATCCAGGAGAAAGGTTTTTTTAAATCAAATTTTATTTACGAAAAAACCTATTACTATATAGCATATACATTTGATTTTAGTAGTTTGAAACATAATTGCCATATCTACACAATAATTTAACATATCAATCAGTACAAGTATTATCTTCAACTTCTCTATTTGCCCTTACAATTTTTAGGTATAATTCACTCTCCCATTTCCAGATATACCTATCTATTCTCAGTCTCTATTTATTTATTTTTTTTACTTCTGGAACATATTAGAATAAAAACTGTTGCTATTATAGTTACTCTTAGGAACTCAGTATAGAATTGTTGATATCCCTTTCATTTTGAAATTCTTCTCTGGCATCATTGATTTTATCTCTGAGTCCGTACTCTCTAGATTCTGGCTGTTCCGATTTATGTTTCTCTTTGCTGTCTCTCCCCTGTGTCTAAAGGTAATTATTCTTCTATATTATATCTTCAGTGCTGTACATTTTTCTTCTTGCATTTGTCTGAGCTTTGAATACTGAATCTATTTCTAATGCCCATCTTATCTCTTGTGTTTCAAACATTCTCTTTCTCTCTCTCTCTCTCTTTTGCTCTCTCTCTCTCAGTTGAGCCCTAGGCCTCACTCATGCTAAGCAAAAAGTTTACCACTGAGGTTTGTTTCATACCCCCAAACTTTTTTTCAATCATGCCAATGAATACTTTATACCACACCTGGTTATTTCAGTGTACCTACAAACAAATAGATATCCAATCAAAATTTAGCATCCCCTTAACATGTGTCACAGATTATACTAAGTGTAGGGAATACCATAGTAAATAATAAGTCACTTTACTTTATGGTTCATTAAGTATAAATAGACACACAAATGAGAACAATAGAACATTTCAGATCCTGTAGCAGATTGTTAGGCCTTCAGCTCATGCTCATTTCCAGTCCTATTGCAGACCTGAATTAGTTCTAGTAATAATAGTCCTACTGATCTGCTTAACTTAATCTCTATTCTAAATTAATCTACTTAAAACCCACTGTATATCCATTTTCTACCTGCAGTCTCTAATGTCTCTCTATTATTGGAAGATCCAGTTCAAGTCCTAACTCTTCACCATCAGCACCTTTTCTGCTTTGGCTTTCTCCCTTACCTTGTCTCCAAGGCTGGCTATCTCCCTACTGCCTCTGCCAGCTGGTCTGAGTCACTAACTTTTTGTCATGTCTTAAAGCATTATGTTTACATACTTTCACTCAAAATGCTTATAGTTCATAGCATGTTGACTTTTTTTTTGAAAATATGCTAGCTTTGGCAACAGAAGATACATTGATGGCTTAAGACATAAAATGAAGCTTATTAGTCACAGCAGCAGACTAATATGGATTCTTCCTGTGAAAGTAGTATCACCCACACAGGGCTTCATGGTTCAGGTTTCTTTTTCCTGCTCTGTCTGTCATCCATTAGGGTCCCGAAGTCATCTGCATTTGCCAGCAGATGAGAACGGAATGGGAATGGGTGGCTGCTAGTGTGCTTGGGTGGGTGGGTGGGTGGGGTGGTCAAGCTTGGAAGCCAAACTGTGAACCCAGATAGAGAGGCTTGTGAACACCTAGCAATCTCTACCACTTTGCCCTCCCTGTTACTCCCACTACAGAGAGTTTCTTTATTCAGCAGAGTCAGACCATATACTCTATTTTCTCTGAAGATCATTTTTAATCATTCCAAATTAGGGCGAGAATTTCCTTTTCCAACGTTTCACAATACCTGTAGCCTGTGATACTTATTCACACTTGTCATTTACTACATCACAAAGGCATTTTTCTTTTTTATTTTTGGTTATCCATGTCTTCTTTTTAGAATTGAATATCCTTGAAGACAAAAGCTATGATACATAATTTTGCAACATTTATTTGAATGAATATTTAGTATGTACTTATTGAATGACTATATATGTGACAATATTGGGTACCAAGGAGAATAGAAATATTAATAAGAAATTGTCACTGAATCTATATTGCCATTTGATATTTAATCTAGAAAGCACTAGCATAAATATTATTTATTACATTTAGTATGTACTTATTGACTGACTAGCCCTTTAAGCTCTTTTAGAAAATGGAGGAGTATATTCAAATAATCAGCAATGCCCTGAGATATAATATCATTTCAAACACAATTGTATATAAATGAGTCTAACTATCAAAGCTTACTCTTCACTTGTATATTGATCAACCATGCCTTATCATCATCTACTATTATGAACAGATTTAAGCCAACTGTAGTCAATAAAAGTATTCCAAGTCATTTTACCACAATTGAGTCATGTTTGAAAATTCCCTGTCTTTGAAGAGACCTATGGCAATCTGCATAGTAAAAGTATGGTATTGCTGTGCAAGCCCATGAACAGCTTACATGTACTCAGCATTGACATCTAAGAGGTGCCAGGAAACGGGCTTAAACTGCAGCAATAAAGAAAACCATAGATTTGAAGTGTTTCAGGAAGAATTTTAGTCATATATGCATGGGACAACTTATTAAAAACAAACTTGAGACAGCTTACTTTTTTTTTTTAACCTTGGAGATTATGAGTTACACTGCTTTAACTGAAGATGTTAGAAATCCAAGGGACAAAACAACCTCTGAAAAGGCCCTTGCCATATGCCATAGCTCAGATTCTAAGGCCCAGGCTATTTTTGGTTTTCTTTCTGAAAAGGCTCAGGAAGGAGCCTAACAATAAAAGTAAAAGCAGCTTTTTTCTTTCTTTCTTGTTTTCTTTGTTTTTCTCTGACTACTCCAAGCTCTGTTTTGCCACAACTTCATAAGTATTTCAATTACTTGCTCCCTGAACAGTCCTGCAGAGAAGCTCTGACCCCACCCCCACCCCCTTTTTTTCTTTATAGATGAAGATATTGAGGTTAAGTGATTTTCTCAGGGTTACAAAGAGACCTTGCAGCAATGAGGGAATGAGAACTAGCAGTCCAACCTTCTGGAGGATGAATAGATTGTGTTTCAGAGTGGCCTTACTATTATATTGCAGAGGGGACGCTCAGATGCCTGGCTGAATGTGCGAGCCCTGCACGTGAAAAGGAGGCTACAAGGAGAGCATTTTCCTTCTTACTAATGACATAGGCAATTGTCTAAAGTTAGAAAGAAAGGCCCTGTGGAGAAAGAGTCTTTTTAAAAGAGTACAAACAGCAGGACACTCAATTTTGGACCCTCCTCAATGAGACTGTTGTTGTCTGTCTTCTTACAGACAGTGCAGCCGAGGAAGCTGGACTACAGATTGGAGACGTGGTGCTGTCTGTCAATGGCACCGAGGTCACCAGCGTGGAGCATGCAGAAGCTGTGCACCTTGCAAGGAAAGGTAGGTGAGCTGCTCACAGACTCCACGGTTCATCTGAAGGAGCAGAGAGCTGCGCTACACTAAAAGTTCAACTGGGACAAAGGGTCAGCTGCGGAAGGGAGACCAAGAAATTTGTCTTTCTAGGGATGTCTTTAATGTGCCCATCATCAAGAGTTTCCCTAGGAATTAAGTCACATTCTGCCACATATAACCCTCTCAGTGGGTCACCAGCCAGAAAAGTGAGAGCAATAAGCAAGGCATATTCTATCAACAAAATATTTATTTAAACGAACCAAGAAAGGTACTCTCATTATAAGTATTTATTTACTATTTACCTTCTTTTCCATTCTCCTTTTCTATTTCCTTTCCTCCTACATATACTTCTTCCTTTTCTTCTTTTTATTTTTCTTTCTTTCCATCAGTTTATAGAAGTAAGAACATATGGGCTTTAGTGAGAAAAAGAGAGAGAGTGTGTGTGCATTTTTTTCAAAAGTCTAAAGCATCTAGTGATTCTCCTGGGACACCTGAGGCCTGCACTTGAAGCAATCCTGACTCAAATCGTAACATGAATAATAATAACACCTACCCAGTGCCCCTGCATCCCTTTACATTAAACTTGTGGAACAGTCTGTGTAGTTTTCCACTCTGCAAAACAACTTATTTTCTTTGGCACCATGTTATAAATCCTTATCTCAAATATAGAAAAATACTGTGTTCCATCACAGGGTTATATGGTATGGTGTTCTCTACCTGAATTCCTGAAGATTACATGCATGCTGCAGGGCAGCTGAGGGATAAGACAGTGTCATTATAAAACATATACCTGTGAATAGCCACGTGTACCATTAGTACATGTCACTTGCTGAGCAGTATTTGCCACTTTCTCATCCTTTGGGGTTAGCAACAGCATAGGGCTTCTCTAGAGTAGCCTAGCATGAAAAAATCACCAAGCAACATGTCTTGATTGATATTCTGAACCATTCTGAGGTTGATTCCGATTTGGAATGTTGCTGCTGTGTAACACTTGCAGAAGGCATATCAGAATTCAAGGGCATTGTCCATCAGCATGTGTAACTCTTGTAAGGTTTAGAAAAACAGTTAGAAGAGAGAGAGTATCTATAAACATTGAATGCAGGAGTAACTGGCTTCCGACAGGAAGATGAAATTATACTGGTAGTGAAAGGAAAGCTGACTTCACCCCTAAGCTTGCGCTGCTCCTAGGAGGCACTTGGCAGCATGAGTGATGTGCTGTTCTAATCAGGCCTCAACCACTCCGTATTTGTCAGCCTCAGTCTCCCTGCTCTCTATAGAAGACTGCTGCCCTGTGTCTTTGTCAACCCTCAAACCTAACACTGGGGACACCTCAGAAACGGAAGGAGAATTCTAGATCTGACACACCAAAGAAGGGACAGGAAGAGACAGGAAAACAAAATTGTTTCTTACTGTTTTGTTGAGGAGTGTTGGAATGACAGTCAATACCAGAAGAGGGCTTAGCATTTCATGTGGGGAAAAAATTAAGCAGCTTGTTATTATTGCTTTTCTCCTTCATGTGACCCTGGTGGTTCAAGATCACTGAAAGCTGCAAAAAAAAAAGTTACAGCACCTAATGTGGATAGCCAGAAAGAGGATCTTGCTGATCATGTGTTACTCAGGCATAATCCTGTACACATACTGAGGACTCCATGCATACAGAAAATATTTTTAATTGAGAGCCAGTGATGAATATAGCAAAATAGCGGGGAGATTCTCTGAGAGTCAGGATCATCTAGTAAGAAAGTGGGCTTTGCAAACGCAGTGGCTGGGCTAAGACAGCAGCCAAAATGCCTGAGGAACGCCTGCACACCATGACCACCAGAGGGGCACCGGAGATGGTCAGGAGCTTAAACTTGATTCCAGTACATATTTTATAAAATACTTTTAGATCGCAAAGCAAGGTGAGTTATTTAGTAAAAGCAACAAGGCATCTGAGAGACATAGTATAATAAAAGTAGGACAATATATTGAACAATATATAATAAATAAGGCAGAGTGAACAGATTAGAGAAAAAAAACATTAAAAATAAGATCAATAGCTATCATAAAAGTGGCCAAGAATGGCCTTTATAGATTTCTTTATAGAATTCTGGATATGAAGCAGAAGACCCAATTAAGGAAGATCCACTTAGCAGTGCTGGGTCCGATAGCCAAAAAGAGTGGATTATTTACTTAAAACTTTGTCAGTAGGGTACATGTCAGGCTAAGTGTACATACATAAATAAAATAAGATTTTAAAAAGAACAAATATCTAAAATGTGGAAAAGGTATAAATATTTGAGCTTGTTAGGAGATTTGAAGACAATAAATGCAATTGCCCACACATTGTTTTCTAACCATAGTAGAAAAGTCATAACAGTTAATCATACATATATCAGGCCACAGACAGAGCTTAATCTGCTTTATGATACAGTTAAATTAAAATTAATATATAATAGAATAACTTTTTGAAAAAGCTCTATGGCTAAAAGTTTATTAAGTGCTATTTAGAACTGAGTAACAATGAAAATACGACATGTTGGGAGAACATAACTAGTTACTATTTGGGGCAAATCATAGTTTAAACATATTTCTCAAAAGCAAGAAACATTTAAGTCAAGTTTCAACTCATTAATTTAGCAGAAAATCAACAGAGGAATCTCAAAGAAATCAGAAATAAAGACTGAACTTCAAAGTAGAAGTCGTTGAAATTGAAAAGAAAAAGAAAAACAAAATATTGATGAAATTATGACCTGATTCTTTTATAGACAATATTGATAAATAAGAGGACATGATGGCCAAAAAATATAGCTGTGTCTAAGAGCACTTCCTGCAGCATAAGGTCCTGAGGAGGCCTGAAAGAGCGGTGCAGTTCTATCCCAAGGACTAGTCACATAAATAGCTGGGAATGACCACGTGCACCTCAGTTTACCCCAGTCTTGTTGGATGGGGGTGGGCAGAGACTGTAGAGAATTGTCCAGCTGGAGTGGGAGGATGATAAGCTCTGGAATCAAACAAGGAAGGGAAGAAAAGCGATGGGGCTGAAGTGGAATTCTGCTCTGGACATAATAGGCAAGCACACCTCTCTGCAGGTGAGTGCTTGGGCTGCTGTATGGACACTGGAACATACACACACCCACATACAATCAAGCGAGAAAAGAATGTGAATGCAAAGGGGAAACATATATATGCAAGGTTTTAGAAATGGTAACATATGATTTTGAGCAATTTTATAATTAATTTGAAAACTAGATAAATGAGAACATTTTCTAGAAGCACTCAAAGTAACTAAATTAAGACAAGAGCCTAAGAGATCATTCTTGCATAATAAACTAATGTAGCTTTCAAAGACAATAATCTCTATTTTATGGAATTTTTCATAAAATAATGCATGCTTCTCAGCTCACTTTTTGAAGGCATCTTGATGCTAGAGCCAGACTAGTATGAAAAACCAAATGATTTGCCCATTTCACTTGTGAGTATGTAGATATGAATATTCTAATAGAAATAGTAGTTAACCAAATAAAACTGTGTGGCAAAGACACATAATACATCATAACCATAAGAAAATATTCTAGTACAATTTGTCATAGTAATATAAAGAAAAAAAATCACCTGTCTCTCAATATACAGAACAAATTATTTAATAAAATTCGTTTGGTGTATGTACATTTTTTAAGTCCTTAACATAGTAGAAATGGCTGTTTCCTTCAATAGCCTGGAAAAGGCTATCTACATATGTAGCTTTTCATGGCTATGAAAACAATAATTGAGATACTCAACGAATAAGGTGGAAGTTTATTTTGGCCCATGGTTTCAGACATTTCAATCCATCGTCACTGACCCAGAGCATTGGGCAGTGGAGACCAAGCCTACAGTGGCAGGAACACATCACAAAAAGAGGCTGCTTGCCTCAGCATCCAGGAAGAAAAGAAGAAGAAGAAGAAGAAGAAGAAGAAGAAGAAGAAGAAGAAGAAGAAGAAGAAGAAGAAGAAGAAGAAGAAGAAGAAGAAGAAGAGGAAGGGGAAGAGCTTGACATCCCAACTAATCCTTCGTGGGTACACCATCTTGCATTCAGGAGTACATTACCAATAAGTATGACTTACTTCCATAGGCCTTACCTCCTAAAATTCCACCAACTCCCAATAATACCACAGGCTGACAGCCATTCCTTGAACGTATGGGCATCTAGATGAACTGAGGAGCCAAACCGTCACATGACCAGAATCCTCCTCAGCAGGAAAGAATAATACATACACACAAAGAAAGACATCTAATGAAGAAACATTTCTCTTGAGGTTGAAAAATAAAAAACAGTGCTGATGATAACAAGCCTTTTCAGCACAGTAGTGAAAACTCTGTCAATAAAACAAGCAAGAGAAACAGTAATGTCCTGAAAAGGAAGAAACAAAACCATTCTTACTTAAAGATTACATCTTAATAACCAAATCCTAGAGCTAAGAAGAGACTATCAAAATCAGTACCTCTGTATTAAAATTATCAGTAGTTACTTGTTTTAGTAAATAAAAAGAAAATTGAAAGATTATGATATGTGGTTAATATTAATAACAAATTATAAGGTTGTTGTGATTAATTTATTGAAGAATGCACAAGAACTTATTGGAAAAATACCTATGACTCCATCAATGTACATAAAAAATTCTTTTTAGGGCTAAGGATATAGCAACAACTGTAGAGCACTTGCTGAAAATGTGCAAAGGCCTAGGTTCAATCCCCAGTGGAGACCCCCCAAAAAAACTTAAAATATGGAGTATCTTAATGACTTTATGGGGGAAATTTTTATAAAGCTCTTAGGTCTCCAAAAATTAGTTTAAAAATTTAATAATGCTTCAATTAAGTTTTACTAAAATGTGTGAGTACTTTGCAACACATCTGCAAGAATACTTAAATATAGCTACAACATTTATATATAAATAGTGGAAAAAATATTCCATATCATAAGGCATATTCTGAATTTCTCAAGAAAGATTAAAAATGTGGTTTAGTTTGTTATTCGTGCTTTTTTTCTCTTTTATTTATTTATTTTTGGTCCTCCCACCTCTACTTCTTGAGAGCTGGGATTACAGGTATGTGCCACCACATACAGTTTTATAATATTTTTCAATTTTTGCTCCTTGAGTGTGGTGCTGGGACTTGATCCCAAGGTCTTATGAATGCCAAACAATTGCTGTACCATTGAGCTACATCCTCAGCCCCAGGTGGGGTTCTTTTATAAGAACATGTAATAAACCAGTGGACTGAAAGGGATAAGAAAGCTCAATGAATATACAAATATTTATCCAGAGTTTATTTGTGATGGAAGCAGTGCCACCAAACAAAAAGGACAAAATTCTATGTGTCTTTTTTTTTTAAATTAGTGATCTTTCTGTATTATGCCTTACACATTATATCATTGACAGAGGTAGACTTCAGCTATCTCAATGACTTCAATATTAAAGTTAAAATCAATGTCAATAAAAGAAATTGGAGGAGCATAATTCTGTCACTAATCAAAAACTGTAAATTGTCAAGAAGAGGATATTTTAGATCTCCCAGATTATATAACATGAAAGTCAGACAATAGCCACCATGATAAGGATGTAACAATAAAAAAACAAGTCTTCATGTGCTCTTACTGGGAGATAGGCATTGCAGAGAGCATTCTGATTGCTCCCAGTGAAGCACCTATAAATCTCATATCCTAGCAGTTGCACTTCTGGGCAGATAAACTTAAAAAACTACTTAAGGGACAACTACAAGGTCATTTGTTACAGTTTTCTTTATGGTAGAAAGAAACTAGAGGTAGTCTGAATGAACATCACCTGGGGAATGTATAAGTAAGCTGTAATATATGCAAGTTCTGCACTTTGAAACTATATAGAAGGTATGCATCTATCCAGCATCATGGATAGAGTTTTATAACATAGTTTTGAGCTTAAAATAAAAAGAATAAAGAGTATGACAAAAGGGGGAAAGATGAGAGAGCGAGAACATAAAACCATTTATATAGGATAAGCAGGTATCTATAAGATAGTATAGTCACACTGCTATATCAAGTACATTTTCTAAATGCATTTTTTGGGGCATGGTGTAGAACTGTGAAGATAAATGAGTTAAAACTATACAAAACAAGGACCTCAAACTCCTGTGCAATCATTTACAAGGTCTCAATCTTATGATGGGCAATAAAAGAATGTCCCTAGGATAGGGAGCAACTATACACAATTTTAGCTCAATGTATATTCAAAACTTTATAGATAGTGATGGTTCAAGAAAACCAAACAAAAGAGACAACTGAGAAGCACTGAGTCTACAGAAAGAATGTACATGGCTATAAAACTGATTGAGGTTTATGATCAAATAAGGTTTCACAAAATATTAAATTCTAGACCTCGTTGCATGTTAGACTCTACAGAAGATTCTTATAAATGTGAAATTCATGGTGATGTCCTATGCATTTGTAATTTTAGGCAACCTCTCCCTGGCAGTTCTTTCACCATTAGCTCAGCACCAGTGCAGCCGGCATCTTAAAGATACAGCCAGTCATTACAGTGTTCTCTGCTGTAGAAAAAAATAGAGGCAGTCTGTATCCTATGACTGACTGGAAGCCTGTTTCATTATCTTTCCTCATGAGACTAGCATGAGAAAAGGGGACACTACACAAACTCTAATTATATTAATTAGCATTACTAATTGATGATACTAATCATGTACCAGTACAAATTACCTTGATTTTGCTGATGGAAAACAGAAACATTTTTTTTATAGTAGCATATGTCACATAATGATAATACTTCTATGTCAATCTTTGGTGTTTACTTTCTTGCTTGCTTTTTGAGCTAGGGTCTCACTCCTTAGCCTAGGGTAGCCTTATACTCAGGATCTAACCTCCTGACCCAGATGACCCTTTATTTACTTAGGTTGTCCTTACACTGTGGACTTGGCTGTTATAGATGGGCTGGCGATTTGCAGGCTCAGAGAATTCATCACCAACAGAAGAATAAGGAAACACAGTGAAGCTCCGTCCACCCAGAAGTGCTCTGTCCCCTTAGGACTTTGTTTCACTAAGTGCAGGCTTTACTAAACTCCAACACACAAATGGCTCCAGAGGCCAGGTTCTCAGCTGCTGAACCCAGCGCAAGCCCTCGGGGACAGAATGCGTCTTACACATTTCTCTTCCTCACTTGTGCGAGTGGCAGAGTTATCTGACAGCAGAGGTGTGACTCTGACACAGTTTACGATGGGTGGCATAATAAGAAGACAGTCAGGCAAGGAGAAAGTGTGAATTAGAAAAAGAAATTATTTTTCTCTTTCCTGTAGCTGTAAATAACTTCACCACAACTCTGCTTCCAAGCCTCTGGGCCAAATGTTACAAGGAAAGGGTTTGCTGTGTAGCGTTTGTCCAGAAGGACTCTGTTATAAGCCATCTGGATTTGCTAAAGATGTGGGTTTTCAAATTCTCTTATCTCATGAAACTAATACTTCTCTCAACTGTGTCACTACAGGCTGCAGACATTTACCTGCCTGCATCCTTTATCCTATATACTACCAGAAGCTGGAAAGATGTCTAGGAGAGAAAGGCAGTGGTCATCTCTAAGGGTCAGATGGTTGATTGACAGAAGTCCTACATGGAGATTGAGACCAAGAATGTTGTCTCTGAGACATGTTGAGGCTCAAAGTAAAAGTAGACAGAGGGGATGGGAACAGAGTCTAGGAAAGGAAGGAATGGCAGCTGGTGGCAAAGACTATGCTAAGTAGCAGAACCTCTTGGAAACAGAGATATGCCTGGGGACTTGCAACTCAAACTGCACTTGAGAGCTTGTTACAAATCTAGAATCTCATGGCTCATGCTGGACCTAGGAGATAAAGACCTACAGTTTAGTTGGTTGGATGACATTTACAATCACTTTAAGAAGCAACAAATTGAATTGCTTCCTCATTTCAGGCTCCTGGTAAGTTAATAAATAAGTATGAACAAAATCAGGAGGTTTAGTTATTTTAACACACTCACATACACAATGACTATTCAAATAGCTTTATTGGAAGATAGATTGAAAAATGTACAGTCTCAGTCATGTTCCTTTGTGAATGTCCAGCCGATTCCTTTGGGCCCTGATTGCACCTGGTAGAGTATAAAAGCACCGTCACCCGACAGCTGTTTGGAGCTCAGCAACTCCCCACACATCGGGCTCATGTCCTGATTCTGGATGTGAGAAACTTTCCTCTAACATGAGGAAGACATGCGGAAGCAGGACCATCTGTATCCCTGCCCCACAGGGAGGTTTTTTGTGGTGCACCAAGTTATGTTTA
The DNA here is from genome assembly GCA_036346955.1 of Dipus sagitta. Taxonomy (NCBI): domain Eukaryota; kingdom Metazoa; phylum Chordata; class Mammalia; order Rodentia; family Dipodidae; genus Dipus; species Dipus sagitta. Next base: position 61,104,291 of record CM070782.1, read on the forward strand.
TGGCCAACCTAAAGCCCAAGAACAGTCTGATCCGTATCAGAGAAAGCCTACACAGGCTGTGTTAGCAAGGCGAAAATGACCTCCAGGGGCAGCCCACTGCTGCAGTACATAAATAAATTGGCAGATGTGTCAACCATGCACATTAGTCCAGGAGTGCAGTTCTTTAGGGACTGAAGTCCAAAGACAAAGACATTTGTGGGTTGCCGGTCAATCTGGAGCATTTCTTCTAATTTTTCTGGATGTGTTTTTGACAGAAGCTTAAGGGAAGTTCAATAAATTAAAATGTATTTACATGGCAATGAAGAATTATCCTGACATACAGAGAGTTATTTAATTACCAAGGTGCTTTGTGTGCTGCTAAAGTTAAGACTGTGTCAGCCTTTCTGGGACAAATCTCTATTTTCAGGGCCATGTGGCTCAGCCAGGAATGATCCCCTGGGTTGGAGCTTGTCATTTATAGAAGATGAGTCTCCTCACTGACCCCCATTTCCATAGACAGCTCTAAACAGATCGGTAATCTCAATGTCAGACATCATGATGAAGTCAGCGCTGCCAAGGCCAAAAGTCCCCCTTCAGGGATGTGGCCTCCCTCTCAGAGGAATTGTAAATGAAGTCATACCCCATTTGCAGTCTTCAAAGCATGTCAGGGTAGCTGTCTGTCTGAGTGGCATTCACAGAGCTAGCTATCTCAGGGCATCAGAAGGTAGGTGCACAGTCTCCCTGCTGGCAGCATCAAAGTGAAGCAGGTAAGAAGTGACCACATGCTACCAGGAACAGGGGCATTTCCCCAAGCTACAATCTGCACCAGTCCTGTGAGAAAGGGGGACCAGCAAAGAAGTCACTGTGAGAAAGAAGGAATAGGAACATGGAAGCTCAGGGTTAAACTCTCCACTTAACGTGGATTGTGGTGGTGTAGAAGAGCCGGGGGGTGGGGGGCAGGAGCTCCTCAGCCCTCCTACTTCTGGATCCCGGGGTTGATTTTATGGAGACAGTTTGGGCACCAAATGCAAGTAAGGACTTCCATCTTCCTTTTGGCTAATCTGGGTCAAAGAGGATAATTTTCTCAAACAAATATGAGGTAGGAAAGCCTGGTGACATGCATCTTCTTAGGAAGTAAATCAAGATAAGTTTAAAGATTTAGTTTATGGAGCTGGGAAGATGGCTCTGTGGTTAAAGATGCTGTCTTGCAAAACCTACCCACCAAGTTTCAATTCCCAAGCCACCCACATAAGCTGGACATAAAATGTGTGTTCAAAAAAGTTTTAAAAAAATAATAAAAAGGGCTGAAGATATGGCTTAGTGGTTAAGGTGCTGCCTGTGAAGCCAAAGGACCCAGGTTTGATTCTCCAGGGCCCATGTAAGCCGGATACACAAGGTAGCCAAGCATCCAAAGTTCGTTTGCAGAGGCTGAAGGCCCTGGAACACCCAAGGTATTCTTTCTCTATCTGCCCCCTACCTTTCAAAAAAAAATAAAATAAGAGGTTTTTTGTTTTTTTTTTTTAAAGTGTGTCCACATGGTGTTTGCAAAGGCAAGAGGCCCTGGCATACCAATGTGTATGGGCACACATGCACACAAACACACATGTGTGCAAATAAATAAAACAAGTAAGAAATGTATGATTAAATTTTCACTTAATATTATTACATCTGGTAAAAGAATCCATGATCAGTGGCCACATGGACATGTTAAAGGGAGTTTTGCACTACAACCACTTTTCCCTCTCTAGTACTTCTTTTCCTCACAGAGGTTTGACTTAAGAAACTTAGTTTACTCCAATGGTAGCATTTTGTTTTGTCTAGTTCTAAAACCTTCAGCACTGTTTTCTCCCCTCCCCCCGCCCCGCCCCAGCCAGCCAGGATTGCATGATTTTAAACCACTGAACTATCCCAAATTCATGCCTCTAGGTCCAGACATCTTGACTCTGGTGGTAGGATCTGACATCAGCCGCTGTCCCAACACCCCATGGCCCACGTGCCGTGGCTACCTGCACAAGAGGAGCCAGTCTGGCTTTCTGAAGGGCTGGAGGAAGAGGTGGTTTGTGTTGAAGTATGACGGCTACCTCCAATATTACAAACATAAAAAGGTAAAGTGAAGGGAATAATGGCTAGCCTGAGTAAGCACAACCTGGGAACTCCGGTTCTGTGAGCACTTCCACACCTCGAGTATGTCCATGCAAGGGACCACATTGCAGGACTCTGAAAACTACTCTGCTTTGTGACTGCCCAGGGACCTTTCCTCCTTCAAAGATCACAGGATTGCAATTATAGTGTAATTATAATTATGCTCTCATCTGATGTATAGATCAAGACTGGCATACACTTCTCTCATTTATTTCTATTTTCTGATCCTCTGAAAACTTTCTTATCAATGCCAAGAAAATAAAAGCCAAGCTAAATACCTAATAGCATAGATAAATCAAGGTGGGTCTTAGGCAAAGACAGCTTCTTGGGCTGCACCGCCTGGACATTGTTCCCTGGTAAGCAGAACTTGGGTGTGACGTAGGCCTTTGAGGCAGAGTACCAGACAGGTCGCTTGGAACACCTTGTTTCATTTCATTTTCTAGATTTCATGAGAACAGTTTCTTCTAACTCTGGGTGAAGGTGGCAATCACTGTGGGTACATTCTCAAAGATAAGCTGGCGCAGAACTCTTCTCAGATGTTTCTAACTGGGTGCATCTGGAATGAGCCCAGGCCTGTGCATTTGAAAAAAGCTCTTCAGGTGATTCTAATACAGTTCACATCTTGTTAGGGTCAGTGTTTTCTTGGCTTTTTCCAATCCAATGTCTAATTTCGTTAAGCAGATGCAAACATGATACAAAACAGAGATTTCAGGTAGAAATCCCAATTTCCAACCTCTAATAAAATATTTCTATTTTAATTTAACAACATTGCCAGAAGCTGAAAAGAGTCCTTCTCATGGGGGGCACATGCACACTCCCATCTAACAGAAGGCCCACTGTGCCACTGCCTCATACCCTGTTGGCTTCACTCCAGCCACATCCATGACCCCCTTCAAATCAGGGTTCAAAGCAAGTATTTTAGTTATTTGCTCATTCATGACACTACCATATATTTCTGCCTTCATTTTACACTTCTCTAGTATATGCTTATGTATAAACAACTTGCTTTCTGGACCAAGTCAATAAAGGGATCAGTGCATTGCAAATGTGAGGAATGCCTTTGCATACTGAATTACTGTCAAGCATTTCTATTCTCGAGTTATGAATCACTTATTTGTGACACAGATCATGAACTCCTCAGCCTTTCGTGACAGCGTGAGCTATGCCTGTACTTAGCAAAACTTTGTCTCCCTCCAGTGCAAGAAAATAGGATTCTCTCTGACCAGATTGAGAAACAGTGGTCTGTCCTTGGTTTCTGTTTTCTGAGTATTAAAATGGAACAGATGAGAAGTTTTCAACCTAGGAAACATCTGTGGAAACATAAGAAACAAGATTCCAAACTGTGAAAACATGTATATTTGTGTTTAGAAAACCTAGAAGGAGTTTTCCCTAAATTCGCATGCAAATACTCTCTTTCCTCTTGGCTTCTGAACTAAGCTTTCTAGGTAATTCTGATTTGTGAACTGGTATCACAACAAAGTTGATTATCATCTAAATCAACAGACAAAAAAATAACTAATCTTTAAATTTTTTCTCAAGAAAGTATAATCCTGAGATCTTGCCTTCCATTGATAATTTTTGTTTTTCCCTCTTATAAAATGGTGATAATAGTGAGAGCCCATCTCAAAAAACGAATAAAATAGTGATAATAGTAGTTGCTAGTTTTTAACACCCTTCTTTAGCAAATTAAATATACTGAACAACTATAAGTCAAGCATGTCTTGTTTTCAGATTCTTGGGGCTGGAGAGAATGGCTTAGTAATTAAAGCACTTGCCAGTGAAGCCTAAAACCCCAGGTTCCATTTCCCAGAACCTATGTAAGCCAGATGCACATGGTGGTGCATGTGTCTAGAGCTCATTTGCAGTGGCTGAAGGCTCTGATGGGCCCATATTCTCCCTCCCCCATTCCATCCAATAAATAAGCAAATTAAAAAAATATTTTAAGATTCTTGGTTGCTAAGATTCAGAATGGTTCCTGAAGCCAATATTTGGGGTCTGGGTTTGTCCTGTCACCATCACATGACTGGTATTATGTTTAAGGTGATTTTCTACATTTTTTAATTAATGCATTTAGGTGAAGAATGTATTGTAAAATTTGCCATAACCTCCACTATTGTTCATTTCCTTACTTACCACCAAGTCTTTGGGATTTGAGAGCTTGAATATTGGGGTGGCATACATATCAAAAATGAGATCAAGCCAGGCGTGGTGGCACATGCCTTTAATCCCAGCACTCAGGAGGTAGAGGCAGGAGGATCACTGTGAGTTCGAGGCCACCCTGAGACTCTGTAGTGAATTCCAGGCCAGGCTGGGCTAGAGTGAAACCCTACCTTGAAAAACCAAAAAAAAAAAAAAAAAAAAAAAAAAAAAAAAAAAAAAAAGGAGATCATAGTGGTAATAGTAGTTAAATTTAACATGTTTTAACTGCTTCTCTTCTGTTTGGAAAAGACATGTGTATGTTATGATTAGAATGCAACTAAGTAAAGGAGATTATGTATAATGCAAGTATAAACATCATTGCCACAGTAGGTTTTAATGCAACTGTGGTAGAATATTAAAAATACAGTTTTTGAAGAGCCAAAATCAGATCCCATGAAGTGCTACAGATTCCAGAATACATTATATCTGATCTTTAAAATAGATAGCAATGCCAGAGAAGAGTTAATGGGGCATACAAAGAACATAACAGAATAAATTAGCAGAAAATGAGCTCAGCCAAACTGAATCCATTCAAGCAACAAATATTTATGGCGTACTTTTTATAAGCCAAGCATTATATAAGCAGTGAGAAGGCAACAAATCAGATACAGAACTTGCCCTGTTTGTGCTTACAGTTCCATGGATGAAATTACAGTTCCATGGAGTGAAATTAAGAAATAAATCCATAAATAAATATGTAATTATGATTAGTATTACTAATAAAATGAGAGAGAAGGGTGGATTGAGGTGGGGGAGAAAAGAAGATAACCATAACAGTCTGGTCGAATCATGAAGTAGACTCACACACTGTTTCAAACAGGATTTTAAGAAATTATTTATTTATTTATTTACAAGCAAAGAGAGAGAGAAGAAACAGACAGATTATTATGGGTGTGCCAGGGTCTAAGGCCACTGCAAAGGGAATCCAGATGCATGCACCACTTTGTGCATCTGGCTTTACATGATTACTGGGGAATCAAACTCAGATCGTTCGGCTTTGCAGGCAGATGCTTTAACAGCTAAGCCATCTCACCAGCCCTAAACAGGAATTTTGAACAAATAGTTGTTAAACTGTAATATAAAGTAATAATTAGAGGATATAAGAAAGCTCCATATGGTACCAGATGCATATTCCAGGAAGGAAAAACCTAGAAGTTTTCTCCTTTTCCAAATCTGGGCATTTCAATCTCATTGGAGAGAGTTTAATCCACTGGATGGCATTCTAACTAACTGCTTTGCCAGGCAAGCCAGAGTACTCTGCAATCCCAGTACAAACAGAGGAAACTCTCTGGGGCCCACATGGGGCAGGCATACCTCAGGTGGTGTAAGTGCATAGAGTTACAGGGCGAACATGGGGAGGCTCATGAGGCCTGCACTATGAAATGTCCCTGTCAAAAGAGGTGGTGTAGGAAAGACTATAGGACACAATCCTTGGGGAGGAGGGAAGTAAGCAGAGAGAACTGGGGAATCAGAATGGGCAGGGGAAATGTGCAGAATGTTCATTTGGAGGGGATCACTGGAAGGTGAACCCCAGGGCCTCCTAGGCCGACAAGGTCTTAGAGGAGCACGATATCCTGGGTGCATAGCTGGTACAAACTGTACTCCAGGTCCACCCTGCCGCAGCTGGAAAGAGAAGGAGCTCCCTTCCCCTGCAGTGTTCCTCCAGTGCCCTCTGCTGAGAAATGTTAGCAGCACGGTGGTGCTTTCTAGTAAAGGAGAGCCCATGAAGGAATCCAGCACAGAACAACAAAGTGCATACCAAGGGCTGGATTTGAAGCTGAGAGGGTCTGAGAACAACAGGTCGTTAATCAGGGAAAAGAGCAAAATGAAAAGACTAGCTAAATTAGGAAAAGGGGGAGTATATAAAATGTTCCTGTTCAGGGACATAATACTTCAGCTGAGACCTGAAGGCTGAGTAGAAGTTGTCTAGACAGAAAGTTAGGATGAGCATTTATTCCAGGCAGAGGAAACAAGCTGTGTGAAATCTCTAACCAGGAGCAGGGTGTGACGTGTTAGCAGAACTTTTAAACAGTTCATTGTGACGTAAGCCAGAACACAAGATGGAGGAAGGGGTTGGATAGTCAGGAAGGTGACTGGGAGGCAGCCCTGCAGAGACTCAAAGCAAAAGTCAGGGATTTTGGGAGCTCTTCTGACTATAAAAGAGAGCCAAAATGTGCTTTAGGTGAAAGAATTTCCAAAGCGCTTCCTAACTGTCATGTTGAAAATGAATTAGAGAGTGAGAAGAATAGGATGGACATACCCATGAGAAAGCTAGTGTTACTGCCTAGCCAGGAGGCAACAGTAGCCTTGATCCAGGTGAGAGTAGAAAACTAGATAGACCAACCTCCAGACATATTTAAAAACCAGAATTACTAGATCTGGTCACTGACTGAGCATGGTAGGGAATCATACCAAATGCCACATACTGAAAGGCTCAAAGGATAGTGCAAGAGCCAAGCAGGGGCAGACCCAGCCCAGGTGAGGGCTCACTCGCTGCTTTAGAGAGGGGCGTCTCCTCACTGCGTTTACACATGGTGGGGGCAGGAACCTTGGAAGTCTTACATAGGGTCTTAATCCCATTCAAGAGGGTTTCAGCCCCATGACCTAATCTCCAATGATGCTTCCCCCAAACCCACTCAAGCTGAAGCTCAGGTTTCACCATATGAATGCTGGGGGACATAGATAATCTACATCACAGGGGAAGAGCAGTGAGGATGGTTGACTTCCTAGTGAGAGTGTTTGGTTAGATGAGGTCTCGTTTCCAGAAATGGAAGCAGAGTATCTGAGTATAGGATAAGGGAAAAGAAGCAGTTCAGATTGAGCTAATGTGGTATTGTGATTGACAGTGTGATTGGCAGGCCTTTGGAAGATGGTCAAGATTAAATTGGAAAGAAAAGGTTGAGACATGAATAGATACCTGTAATTGTTGCGTATAATGTATATGGCAGAGTAGGACATATGGGGAGACAGTGCTTAAAGCTACAGAAATTGATGAAGTTGTTAAGGAAGAGAATATAAAGGGGGGTTAAGATAGTATTTAATTCAAGCCTTAAAGGAATGAGGAGGAGAGGAAGACATAGAAAAGGTTATTGAGAGGGGTGACCAGAGAGGTATAAACGAAACCCAGGAAAGATGTGTCATACAGCCAAGACAAAAGTAAAAGGTTTCAGGAATTAAGGTAATATTTTTCCCACTGCTGCCAAGAGGCCATATGGAAAGAGTATTAGAAAGCATCTTAAAGCTCTATGTGTATCTTAGAAGCCACTGGCAGTCTTGGCAAGGGCAGTGTGGGGTTCTGTAGGGTGAATATGAAAAGAGTCTATTCATGAATATGAGTGGAAGGTTGAAAACAGAATTCAGAATTTAGCCTTTTAAAAATGCTTGATTGTGAAACAGACTAGAATAATAGGATGACTGAAGAATATTTGACTCCTTTAAAATTAATGTAATTACTAATATAATTGAGTTGTAAGTTGATATAATCATTTTTACTTTCAACTTTACTCTCCTCTTCTATATTTCTTTTCCCAACTTTTCTTCATTTCAGCAAATTATTTTTATTATAATCTTATGTTAATGGTTACATAGAAGATTGCCACATGCATTTAAAATTATTAAAGCCCAATATAAGAAAATGCTTGTACTCTTTCATGGAAATTGTAGTATCTAAACCAATCATGTACTAAGTAATATATTCATAGTGTCATGTATTTTAATTCTATACAGATTAAAAATATATGAGACATTTTTAATATTTTATACACTTGACACTATATATTTACTAACCCTATTTTATGTGTTTATCACATTGTACTAGTGTTCTATTCCTGTGTCTTCAAATATTAAACCCTGGATTCCTTTTCTGTTATAACCCTGTTTAGTGAGTGACCTATAAGTGGTGAATCTTTCAATTTTTTTTAAACAATTTTATTGACAGCTTCTATAATTATAGACAGTAAACCATGATAATTCCCTTCCCTACCCCACTCCTTCACTTTCCCCCTTACAACTCCATCTTCCGTCATATCCCCTCCCCCGTCTCAATTAGTCTCTCTTTAATTTTTTATTTTATTTTATTTTTGGGTTTTCGAGGTAGGATCTCATTCTAGCCCAGGCTGACCTGGAATTCACTATGAACTCTCTGGAATTCACTATGTACTCTCAGGGTGGCCTCGAATTCATGACGATCCTCCTACCTCTGCCTCCCGAGTGCTGGGGTTAAAGGTGTGAGCCACCACGCCCAGCTTGCTCTTTAATTTTGATGGCATTATCTTTTCCTCCTATTATGAGGGTCTTGTGCAGGTAGTGCCAGGCACAGTGAGCTCATGGATATCCATTTTGTGTCTGGAAGAGCAGTCCTACCCTTCCTTTGGATTTTTTATTATTTCACCACCTCTTCCACAATGGACCTTGAGCCTTGGAAGAAGTGATAGTGAAGTCTCAGTGCTGAGCACTCCTCTGTCACTTCTCAGCACCATGGTGCCATGTAAGTCTTCCCAGTGGTCACCACCATCTGAAAAGAGAAGCTTCTCTAACCCAAAGTGAGAGTAGCATTAATATATGAGTATGAACATTAAGAAAAGTGCTTACTGGGCAGTTTGGTGAGCATAATATGTGCATTTAGGCAGACAACAGCAGACATTACTCCTCTAATGCTCATGACCTCCCCTGTCATAGGCTTTTGACTAGATTTTCAGTACCAGGCATATATTCCCTTGCATAGATTGGGTCTCCTGTCCAGTTACAAAGCAGTTGGTTTTCCCTATAACAGACATGCTAATATTCACAAGTTGGCACATTTAGCCTGGCTGGCCAGTCTTAAGGCTTGCAATGCCCACTGCTCTTTATCATGTAGGGCTCCATGCAGCATAGCTTTTTCCACCTTTCTGTCAGCTGGTCTACACAAAGGAGGTTTTCAGCTCAGCTCCAGCTTGATTTCTCAGTGACCTGCAGCCCAAGCATTTGAGTCTTTAGCAATAGGTTTTACCCTCTAGTTCTGGTGGGAAACTAAGAACCTTGGCAATGGCCAATAATGTCTTGGCGGCATCAGGGACCTCCCTGGCTAAAAATTCACTGGAAGATATCCCATCCATAACACTGGAAATTTTTCTAGTAACAATCTATGGCTTCTGGGTATACTATTATCCAAAGAAGTGGGTTTCCATATGGCTTATTCATACAGATACATTTAGAATTTTTAATTGGCTATGGAACTCTAGATTTGGTCAGTTTTCCCTTCAGAGGTATTTTGAATATGTCTTGCATTTCCTTTGGCTACCTTTGCAAAAGTAAAGTCCTCAGCTAAGTTCTAAGTAGAATATCTGACAGCCAAAAGGACACTCTTCTTATATCTCTGTACTTACCTGTCTTCTAGAATATTCCAGGTATATAGTTTAATAGCCAGCTTGTTGCATAAAGTTCTTCATTTTCATCGTTAACATTTTTACTTCTGGTTTCCATTTAGTTCTTTTCATAGTTTCCTGTTTATGCTGGCGTCATTAGGCTTGTCTTTTATTTCTTTGAACATACTAGTCACAGTCATGTTAAAGTCCATTTCTAATGACTCCTTTATCTAGATTCCCCTATAGGTCTGCTCCTGTCGTCAGTGATTTCTGCAATTTTATTTCTGTTAGGAAGATAAGAGTACTGATGGTCTGAGTTCACTCCAATCTTATCAGCATTAAAATGCTTGTATGTCAGCCTTTAGTCCCTGCCAGGGCTCTTCTTCCCCCGGTTACCCTTTCTTAGGGTTATTCTGCAGAGTTCTAACAGAGCCCTCCTCACCAGCACCACCTCTGTGGGAGGGAGACTGTGAGTCTCTTGACTGTGTTCCCATCTCAACCATTTCAGATGGAAGTGACCACCACATTGGCTTCATTGTCTGCTGGATTTTGGCACCATTAATCATTATGGCCTTCCTAGCTCTGAGGTATTCAGAGATGACTTTAAATGTTTTAGCTTTCCCATGTTTTATTTTTTCAGAAGTAGAATTGATACTTAAAAACCATCTAAGCCAGGTGTGGTGGCGCACGCCTTTAACCCCAGCACTCAGGAGGCGGAAGCAGTAGGATCGCCATGAGTTCAAGGGCACCCTGAGACTACACAGTGAATTCCAGGTCAGCCAGAGATAGAGTGAGACCCTACCTTCAAAAACTAAAACAAAAACAAAAACAAAAAAATCTAAAATTTATCAAAAGGAGAACTTCAATGACAGCTAAGAAGGAAAGTGGCACGAGGGGAGGGAAAAGGGTGTTTTATCATAGTTTTTAATAGTGAGGTAGCAGTGTAAGTGTGAATGCTGGGAGCAGGTGCTAGAATCCGGCAGAAAGAAGACTATTCTATTACCATCCATTATAAAAGTGACTTGTATCTAGCCTATCAGTACCAGCAGGATAGGCTTTGCAAGATATGACTAAATGCTCAAACAGGATAAAAACAAAAGAGTCAATCCCTAGACACTGTAGCAGAACAAGGCATTTTTTGTTCTGATCTATGGATCTGTGTTTGCACAATACCAAATGTGGGTGTGTGTGTAGGACTGGGAGGCATGTCATGCAGTAGGCTTTACAGATGCAGAAAGAAAACAGTAGTGTCCTGCTCAAACACATGTTTCTATTTCAAGAGTTTGGCTATTTCCTTGCTGTATTGGATGAGTTTAATGGATTTGGGGGCAAACAGAAATAAGGAGAGACTTCGTCTTGAACAAAGAGCAAAATTTGGAACATGAAATAGGATTTATTATCTCAGTCATGTATCTTTAATGTCTTTTATAACCAGAACCTGTTCATCTTTATTTTCTTTTATCAAAGCAAAGCAAAAGTTATGCTCTTCCAAATTGGCCAAGAGGTTAGCACTTCACTTCTTTTTTCCCCCTCCAGCTCTGGGGATTCAGCCCTGGGTCTTACACTCTGCCATCAAGGTGTGGCCCCAAACTTCAGTGCTATTTTCAAAGCTCTCAAGCATAATACTAAATGTTGGCAGGGCAGAAATGTGGAATCCTGTGGGCTATAAAGGTCAGCCTAGATCTGCAGACTACAAATTTAGAATAAGAATTTATGTCACAACTCTTAGTCAACAGGCACCAGATAAATGGGCAATGCTTGAGATGTGTTCTGGAATTGGCCCAGACTTCAGAAGAAACCTAGTTTCAAAGAATATACTTGACTAGAAAATGGAATGAAATAGCATACTTGAGTTGTACAACAGTTGTGCTCATCACACTATTTGTTCCTATTCAATATCCAAGTGACTCTGGTGAAGACAGTATTGAAGCTCATGCAGAGACCTAGAGAGAGATTCAGCTGTATTAATCATTGGAATATAGAGACAGTGTCATGTATCATGTGCTCACCTAGGAAGGATGTAGGGCACAAGAGAGAAGAGCTAAAGGTTCAAGCCTCAGTTAGAAGACAGAGCCTGACTGAGGGGAGAGCTGCAGAGCACGGGTGATAAGTACAAGGGACACTGCCATGAGGGTGTAGCATGAGACAGAGCCTGTTAGAGAGAGCACTTCACACTGGCCTTGAAGATCCAGAAGACTTGGATCACCTACATGTTTATTTCTTTTTTTTTTTTTCAGTCTAAAGTCATAATTGTCTCTGCCATCTCAAGGGAGAAGGGGGAAATTCCCTTCAATGAGCATTTCTTATTAATTCCCTATTTCTCTCCTCATGAAAATTTTGTGAAAGAGCCATCTAATGCCATCATACTCCACTGTTATTCCTACTGTACTAGAATCAGGTACAGGCTTGAATAATGCAGATTTTTGTTGTAATTAAAAACCTGCTCAAATTATCCAGGAAGAGTATAGGATGAGAAAAGCAATGGAATACCAACATCTAATAAGAAATTAAATCTACCTGATAAGTATTTTATGTGGATTTAATTGAGTAAAAGGTAAACCAATTATAATAACTCTAGTATGTAATTTTTAAATTCCATACAAGATTTCATCTTCTCCTCCATGTGATTTCACTGTCAGTAAATTCCCTGGAGTTTCAGCAGACTCCAGTTCAGATCTGTGTTTACCAAGCTTGTGTTCTCTCTTTCTATGATGGCATGCTTCTACCCTAGGGCTTTTGTTTCCAGTTGTGTGCCTATCTGCAATGACTTGTGCCTAGAGACTACAAACACTAACTTGGCTGCCAGGCCACACCTTGGGGCTTTACCCAGACTGCATATTCTGTTAGTGAGCCTCTATTCCCATCTCAGCTTGCCTCTGCCTGCCTATTCTGCCTATTCTCATACCCTGACTGATATCCCTCACAGCAGAACTTCTTAAATGTTTTCACTCATTACCCTGGGTATGTAAAGAGGTACACAAGTTAAACATTTCCTGAGAACAAATCATAAAGAAATTTATCTTGAGCTGGGGAGATGGCTTAGCAGTTAAAATACTTGCTTGCAAAGCCAAAGGACCCAGGTTAAATTCCCCAGGATCCACATAAGCCAGATGCACAAGGTGGCACATGCATCTGGAGCTCCTTTGCAGTGGCTGGAGGCCCTGGTGCACCAATTCTCTCCCTTTCCCGCTTCAAATAAATAAATAAAACTAAAAATAAAATTTAAAAAGAAATTTATTTTCAAACAATTCCTCTGTATACTTTTAATTTTACCATTTACTGAAGGGCACATTTGCAAACTGATAAGGTAGACTGCTTCCTTACCTTTATATAATGAATCCAATCTTTGTTGCATAGTTAATATTAGATATAGAGCATCCTTGATGTTTTTCAGAACTGATATTTTGGTTTTATATAAATATCAGTGATGAGAGTATTGTTTCACATAAATACATAGCACAAAATGCTAGACATATGTTTAGAGCCATTTCAGAACTTGTTGTCAATTCCATCCTAATTGCAAGCCAAAAGTCATTTAACATTTCATATGAAGTCCAACTCAGCAACTCATGCAGGAAGCCATTTTTAAAATCAAACATTTTAGCACAATTCTAAAGATAACATTCAGCAGTAGGAATGAGAGTAGTAAACTATTAAAAGTCCTTTTTTTCTGTAAACCATTATGCTGCTTTGAGAGCAGAAAACTTTGCGCTTGCAGCAAGAACACTGCAGTGCTGACAGGCAGCCGTCGGGAAGCTGAGCTGAGGGGCTCAGGAAGTGTTTCTTGGCATCATGTGGTTGGTGTTCAGGGTAAAGTGCACATGTGTGCTCAGAACCAAGGTGCACTGACGTCATAGATACAATGCGGCTGAATGCTGCCATAAACGCGCTTGATCTCAAGTTAAGTTTTGGTTGCTGCACATCCATAAATATTCAGTTGCAAAACTTTTTTGCAACTGTCACATTCAGTTACAGTTTATGAAGATAGGCTCTCAAGACAGCAATAAGGGTACAAAGTAAGAAACGGGGAAGATAGTAAGATTTGAGTCCATAATTTGCTGATTTCACAAGAGTGAAACAAAGAACTACCCAATCATGGAAAGGAGAATTTCTGCATTCATAAAGAAGCAAACAAGTCATTATTCACATGCTCAACACACTATGTATCCAAGTTTCCATGCGTCGAGACTTACTTGCAATTTAGTACACAGCCACTAGATGACGCAGCTTACTCATAGTTAGCGTTCAGAGCTGCCAGCACACTAGTATGAATTGAAATTCATGTTAAAGCTGGAGATGCATGAGAAATAATTTCCAAAATAAGAAAATGAGAAGTGAAGATTATACAGTTTACAGCCCATGAATTGGGCTAGGTAGTTGACGTTCATCATAACCCGCCACCCTTCTACTGAGTCCAAATTCCAAATCTGTTACTACTAAGTTCCTGTGTGTGATGACAGGAGCTCCTAGTTCCGAGGTGCAAGGTTCCCGGGGAGAGCGCCCTCTGTCACAGGGTGACCATGTTGGAGCTACTTAAACATTATTAAGAAGGCATCTCCTTGGGAAAAAAAAAAAAATGACATTTTAAAATGGGATTCAAGTCACCATCTTCTGGTATTTCCTCTACAACAAAATTCTTGTAAAATATATGTTTGCACTATAAATAAGAAGACTAATTTCCCCAAGTAACTTCTTTCTTTGATTGCGCAGTGCCTGGAATTTTCAGAATAAAAGTAAGGTCGTGACTCCACGTCTAGTTTAAGACATGTATCTGTCTGTATAAGGAAGAGAAAGGGGAAAAAAATGTTAATTTTAGGTACTGATGAGTACCTTGGAGGGTGGAAGATGAGATTTGCAGTATATTCATAAGGGATGACAAAGAAGCTGTCCTGAGCATAGAGTGTGTACGGTACAGAAAAGATCAGGGTGTCCAGTCTCCTAGGAGCACCAGGATTACAGACACACTATGGCTGCTCGGTACTGTGTAGGTTCTGGGGATCCAAACTCAGGTACTTTTGGCTTTTGCAGCAAATACCTTATCCACTAAGCCATCTCCCCAGTCCCAATTTTAAAACATTTCTACCAGAAATTTAATGTCTAAATAGTATGGCCTTCTTCCTACACAGTTCAGTTTTTCACATAGCCACTTGGTTTCAGAAAGATCCTTCTTTTTTCAAAATAAGAATAAGCAAAAACAAGTCTCAGAGGAAAAAAAAATGAGAGAGATGACTTCATGCAAAATACTCTGCAAAACACTGCAATTATGCAGCGATCCTAGAGTTTTCATTTTTGAAATAAGGCATAGGTCTTTATGGCTTTAGGGGCTTTTATTTACAAAGAAGCAATTTTCTTTCTGGATCTGTAGGAAAAAAAAACAGATATTAGGCAATATTGGGAGCCAATTTTTTTTTTTTTCCTATGGATGGCACAGTTTTGTGGTCAGTGATGTACTCTTCCTAAGTCTCAAGGGCACTGAGCGCTCACCTCAACTTGTGCTGGAGGCCTGGCAAGGAGGAAAGGCTGCGAGCGGGACTGGGCGAGGGGAGGAAGCTGCCATTCCACCTCTGCCCACACACTACAATGACAGGGCACTTGCACTTGGGAAAATGAAGAAACTCGGTGTGTTCTTCATGTACACTGTATGTCCATATCTGACTTGCGACATTCTGATGTGAAGAAGCTAAATAACTTTAGACTCCTTGCCTACTACCATTCTTAATTAAATCTTGAGATGTTTACTAAAATCTTTCCACTAATCCAACTCCAATAATCAAACAAAAAATGGTCAAGATTACCTATCTGCCTTTTACGTTGAAGTCAGATAAATTTAATGGCTTTTTTTTTCCCTGATTTCTTTAACCTCAAAACCATGAAGGGGAAGTGTGGTTTCTCTCTTGCACACACCGTTCTCGTAAGCTGTAATGCGCAGCATGAGCAGCAGCAGTAACTGGGCCTTTGTCACAAATGTTCCCGAAGCCTGGCAACCTTTGCTCAAAGACGATTAAACCACTATTCACACTTCGTCAAAGGCTCCAACCAAAATGTGATCGAGGATCGCCACGAGTTCGAGGCGACCCTGAGACTCCATAGTGAATTCCAGGTCAGCCTGGGCTAGAGTGAAACCCTACCTCGAAAAAAAAAAAAAAAAAAAAAAAAAAAAAACAAAATGTGATCAGCGTAGAAATTATTTTACAGCTCCATGATATATGTTTTCCTGGAATAGACTATGCAATTTGACTAAGATATTTGCTTATCAGCAAAAGGAGAATCAATCAATAGGTCTATCTTTATTCACCACAAAAAAAAAAAAAAATCTAGGGGATAAATCTGAGGAATGAACAATAATGAAGGGGGCTGGGGTGTGGACCAGTGGGTAGAGCACTTGCTGTGCCAGGTTATGGACCACAGTTCAGATGCCCAGCACCCACGTATATGCCAAATGGGTGTGGCAGTTTGCCATCCCAGCATTCCGCAGGTGGATCCCTGGGGCAATCTGGCTAGCTAGAGTAGCTGAACCAGCCAACTGCGGCTGAAAGTGAGATACCTTGCCTCAGTAAAGTGAATAGAAGACAGCCAGACTCAACTTCTGTCCTCCATACATACCAACATGTGTGCCCACAAAATACACACATGCATAAACACATGGAAAAAAATCAATAAAAAGAATGAACACTTAAGATGAATTATTCATGAAGTTCGGGAGTCCTTTGCATTTTTTCCTTTGGAGATATGTTTGTCATCATGGTTTACATGGAGTGTCTGCGTGCAGACCTGCCTGTTTGCTTCAGAACTAAGATAAGGCTTCCCTTTAAACTGAGTCAGGCTTGTCGTAAACATTGCATAATGGCAGGATTTCACCTCCTGTTTGCTTTGGCCAAACGCAATGACAAGGCAAATTGGTCTATGGCTTCCAGATCTCTCCTATGTTCTGCCATTTTGTGGTGGTCAGACACATTTATTATGTTGTAAGCAATTATCATAATATGAAATAAGTTGCATAAAATTCCACTCAAAAAATCTCAAAATAAAAAGCTTGCTTGGTCTAGTATAAAAATTGCATTCTGAAAGGACAGAAGGAACATTTGCAATTTGAAACTTTTCAACAGAAATTGAGAGAGCTCAAGGTCGGCTTAATATTAATTCTCCCCCAGTTCTTTCATGTAGAAAATATCAAATTGCATTTGAATCTAGCAAAGAGATATGAATTTAGGTCAATGTATCCTTCAAAGGACAAAGTTCTTAATAAGTATTCTGTATCAGTCTACTTGCTCTTAAGAATCATCGGGTTATTGTAAGGTGAAAATGACCAAAACTTGCCTTTTCGTGGAAAGGGAAATATATTTCTGCTAAGTTGAAATTGCTGTTGAATAATTTATGGGGGGGCAACAAACTCATAAGATCTGATACCATCAGAAGCCATAAGATTGTATTGTTCTATAATGGGTGCTATGGGAACAGGGAACAGGGAAGCTGGAGTTGGTTACCATGAAAATTTCAATCCAGAATTTCATGTAAGTTTCAGGCTGGAAATTTTATTTTACTATTTATTTATTTATTTATTTATTTTGGTTTTTCGAGTTAGGGTCTCACTCTAGCCCAGCCTGACCTGGATGGAATTCACTATGAATTCTCAGAGTAGCCTCAAACTCACAGCAGTCCTCCTACCTCTGCCTCCCATGTGTTGGGATTAAAGATGTGTGCCACCGTGCCCAGCTCCAGGCTGGTAATTTTAAAGATTAAAAAAAACCCAAGTTAAAACTATCTAGGAGTAACCATTAAAAATACTCCCATGATAAAACATATTTTGTAGACCTCCCACCCCCATGCTGATGTTCACTCCAGCACTGTGAAATTGACGAGAGCCAATATGTAGGGTGTCTTTCTCAGAGTATCATGACTGAGTGAGGAAATAAAATGGTAGCAGAGACAATGAGATATGGAAATAAAGGCATATAAAATGCAAACATGAACCCCAACAGTTCCTGTTTCTTATTGTTTTAGACATGCTGCTGGAATACACTAGCTTTAATCCCATTCTCAATTTGCTAATTTTTATTCTTGCTCTTTCTCCAAAGTGCCATGTTTAATCTTTGTATTCATTAATTTTAAAATGCTCTTATTGACCATCTTCTTCTTGCAAGGGACATGACTAGAAACCAGGTTGAATAAGAGAATGTTCTTCTCTCACAATAGGCAGTGATTAATCTTGAACTTTTAATATAGTTATGATTTATTTGCAAGAGTATCATGAAATGTTGGAAAGAGGGTTCCAGAAGAAAGCAAGAATGTGAAGAAAAGCTAAACAGGATTGTGTTGGGACCCAACCAGCAGCTCTAAATTGGCCAATGTGTTTGCATCATTAGTACTATGTAAAGAGAAGACTAGTGGTGACTTGGTCTTTAAAGATAGGCCTAGTACTAAAGGACCTTGAATTCAGACTAAAAGGCTGGACTATATTTGGGTGGAAGTGAGGAACCACTAGTTGGTTTTGAATCCCAGAAGCATAAACAAAGTTATTCCTTATGGCAAAGAAGTGATTCTGAGAGCTAGATCTGTAGGAGGAATTGGGAGACCTTTCATGAATTCAGGCAAGAGATAAGCAGAATTCAGGTAGTATCACTAAGAGTTAAGGAAAGAAATTCACCCCACACCTATATGAATTATGCATCCGCTAATGTAGATTCTTCTTCCTGTTTTGTATTCCTTTGCCTGTCTGAACTCTCTGTGCTGCTGTAGACACTTTCTCTTACAGTTTCTTGACCACTTTAAGGGTCAAACAATGCATTAACAAAGAAGCAAACACTACCACATCACAAACATTTCCCTAATGTTTTTATAATGGTATTTCAACATCATTGTTTGCTTTGCAATTGTACGTTGTTTGATTTACACATTTCAGAATGTTCGTATCGGGGACTGTGAAGATGGCTCAGTGGCTAAAGGCGGCTGCTCACACAGCTTCCCAGCCTGAGTTCAGTTCGCAAGCCACCCACGTAAGCCAGATGCTAAAAGTGACACTAGCATCTGGTGTTTGTTTGCAGTGGCAAGAGGCCCTGGTGTGCATGTTCTTTGAAACACCTTCAAGATACCAGGGATTCTATAATTAAATGTAATTTCCATCTCCATTTTATTCTAATGTTTTTTCTGGATGGTTCATTCTATAAAAAATAATCTTCTATATCCAATGGATGGATCAAAGTCCACCCTGTTTGCTTCCCACTAGAAACTGTGCTCTTTCGTAGGCGAATGCCAAGTCCTCATTGACTCACTTCTTTACAGGTAGGGGTTGGAGGTGGAAGATGAACCTCCTGCTGAGAGCTAATGCTGTATAAAGCACTTTAAGAAGGCCATGGACATCAGGCCATGTGAAGATAGGCAGGAGACCAGAAGGAAACTGTTAACTGAAAAATGTAATGAGGATATTTTTGGGAGCAGGGAATTTACCAGACTTCCTCTAGGGTTGACCTTGACTGCTCCCACTGAATGAATTTGTGCCTTGAGAATCCTGGCACATGCACACAAACTGATACCCTCTGTTGTGTAACTTTTCAAAGGCCACAAGCTTAGCCCCACCCCCATCCCCCCAAAAACAACCCTGAGAATGGAAGCAAGCAAAATAAATATTCTCTTTGTTAATGCTGTGATAGCAATTAAGATAATTTTAACACTGTGTTTCCATGAAGTCCCATTTAATTTCCTTTGTAGCCTGTAGGTGCTAGATGGTGCTGCACATGCTCCAGGATGGTGGAGAGTGCAGTGTTTTGCTATTTTACATTTTTGTCTTTTTTCATTTAAATATCAAATGAATAGTAAACAAATAAGTGAGTAAAACTTGTACCCAATTTTTATGAGCATAAAAATGTAAGTCAAGGGCATTGCAGAGATTGCTTCTGAAAGGCCATAAATTCCGGTTTCAGTAATAGTCAAGGAAATCGGCAAATGAAATTTGATCATAAATATCAGAGTCACAGATGCAAAAATGTCCAGTGTCACATCAAGTACACTTTGAATTCAAGAGTGTAGGAAGAGAAAAAATGGATACTTACACAAAACGGAATGTAGCCAGGGACTAAAGGGAGGCATAAAAGTCAGAGTGCAAAGCAAGGTGCTTTGGCCTGTCCTGTGTCTTCTCTCTCGTCTTAAGAAGGCTGCCAGTAAGAGCGCTTGATTAAACATGCCTCACTGAAATGAGCAGTGCTGTGTTTTTAGACAAAAATCCAAAGATCAAGCTCAGATCTTAGTTTATTTTTCTACTTCATTTTTGTATTGGCTATATAAATAGAGATTGCAGAGACACAAATGCAGGAACTAATGCACTGGCTGTGCTCCTAAATCCTGGTACTCAAGTCACAGCGTCATCCACCAACTATGCGAAGGGTTTCCTTTAAATTTGGCTAGTAAATTTTTATCGTCCCTGACGTCAGTCAGTCATGCATGCAAACTGAGGGGTGGTGCGTCTTACTGTTTTGAACAATTAGCTGTAGACTATCTTATTTGAGAGGTGAAAACTCCAATTTCCTTTACTGTGCAGATGTTTTTGTTTGTTTGTTTGTTTGTTTTTGTAAGTGAGCCTCATTAAAACGGCTTAAGAATTAATGTTAGAAATGTTACAAATATGTTTCATAACATGAGTTTCTTTCAAAAGGGGTTCATTTCTCATCAACTATTAGAGTATGGCCTTTACTTAGAAGGGGTAAGTCAAGTGTCCTTGTTTGTTTCAAATACTTTCTCTGTAGCACACTCCCAGTAGCTACTTGTCATCACACACTCACACACCACACACACACACACACACACACACTCACACACCACACACACACACACACACACTCACACATCACACACACACACACAGTCCCACACATACATACATACATATATACATACATACATACATATACACATGCATAAAAAAGGGGTGGATTATGTTTCTGAGGATAACACCCAAGGTTGTCCTTTGGACTCCACACATTCCCATACACACAAGATACCTGCATTGTACACACACCTGGGCCCATACATATATGATCATACACACACACAAAAGGAGCAGAGTTTCTTTTAAAGGAACAGTATCAAAATATTTTTTAAAAGCACTGTAAAAAAGTATTCTTCTAACTATCTTTTTCTGAAATAATTAGCTGCCCAGGATGAAAAGCAGTACATGTGGCAACATGGTATTGAAGTCCTGCTGACTCATAGAACAGCTCTAGGGCTTGTTTGGCCTGCGTTTTCACAAGAAGAACCTAGCCACAGCTTTTCCTGGTTCAATGAGAAAGTACTAAATGGTATTATCCATACCTTAAAAAAAAGATGATTTTGCTGCCATTGATATCACCATTTCCAGCATTTTGGGGATCATTAATCCATTGAAGTTAGAAACACACACCTAAGTAATATCAATGATGTATACAAATATCATGAAGCAAACATCCAAGGAATAAAATAGTGAAAGCACCAGTCTTTCACATTTTGTTTTGATTTATTTCAAGAAGTTAATAGCATTAAATTAGGGGGCTCTAACAAATATCTATACAAGCAAAAGCTAATGAAATAACTATAATTAGGCTATATGAAGTTACAAAAATATTTGTCAGAAATTTTAAAGAATAGTTTCGTATGAATAAAAATACATGTCTTACAATGTATGATTATTATAGATGAATATGCACATAATTACATATAATGCATGACACAATGCATGATTGGCACATATTGTTATAAGATCAAACTTAAAATGTGCAACTAATTGTAACTAATCTCAGTGGTAACACTCTGTAACTCATGATGAATTATGAACTGTTGAAAACTGCAACACGGTAGGACTCCTACAAACCACTGTTCATATTTTCAGTAACCAATCAATGCATAAACTTGTTCCATGTGTGTTTCTGTGTAAATATATCTCATTTAATAATAATGTTAGTTCATTATATTGAACTCACAGCCTGCAGCACTACAGCACAGGCCTGAATCAAACACATGCACTGCACGTATGTGATGTGTAAGGAAGAGCATCATCACCTACCAGACAGCGCACTGGCATTACAGTTGAAGACTATTCTAAATACAGCTCTGCACCCAATACAATAAAAAACAAGAAAACAAGAAAAAAAACTATAATGTTAAAAATAAAAAGACAGTACGGCATGAAACTTGAAACAAGAACACAATCATCAGGGCTGAAGAGATGGCTTAGCAGCTAAGGCTCTTGCCTGCAAAGCCAAAAGACCCGGGTTCGATTCCCCAGTACCTACATAAGCCGATGCAAAAGGTGGCACATGTATCTGGAGTTCATTTGCAGTGGCTAGAGGTCTGCCCTGACATACCCATTCTCTCTATCTCCATCTGCCTCTTTCTCTCTCTCTCTCAAATAAATAAATAAATATTTAAAAAAAAAACAAAAAAAGAACATAAATACAGACTCCACAAAGAGGATCAACTAACTTTTTCTTATAAAACTTGATGTATTAAGTTAATAAAATGAAAAAGCATAAATAAAAAAGATGATTTTATTGTCAATTTTTACTAAAATGAGAATACCTCAGTAAAAATAGAAATTATACATAAACAAAATAGGACCTCACTGAGCACCAAAGAAACTTGCATTTTCAGTAACCACTGGAAACTAAGGCTTAGAAAGGGATCCGTGTCCCCCAGTGTGCTCAGATACCAGTTAGATGAGCCAGGACTTTCCTGTAGACAAAAATATTTCATCCCAAGTTTAATATAAGGTTCTGATTTCTAAATTAACTAAAAATTTTACCATTTTTTTTCAGCTAGAGGTTAGCTATATTGTTTTAAAAAACTGCTCTTTTTTCAGATTCTTATACATTTCCCACTGAAATTATTAATCTTAACCATGAAGAATGATTCTATTAACTTTCCTATAAACTCTGTAAG
Organism: Dipus sagitta; assembly: GCA_036346955.1. Classification (NCBI taxonomy): domain Eukaryota; kingdom Metazoa; phylum Chordata; class Mammalia; order Rodentia; family Dipodidae; genus Dipus; species Dipus sagitta. The sequence goes on from CM070782.1 coordinate 61,126,856, forward strand.
ATACAAAAGTGCAAAATACTTCCTTAGATGGTGACAATTCACAGATCCACATCCTTTTATTATATTTATTTAGGAACACATCATTTGGATTTACAATGCTTTTTCATAAAGAAGCAAATTTTATTTTTTCAGGAACACAGATGGTGAATACATGCTGTACTTTACAAATGTGGCTAGCTCTTCTCTATGCTTTATTATAGATAATGAGGACTTATATCATATATCTGTCCAAAAAGTTTAATCCTTTTTTATACACAGAACAAAGTCACACTCCTAAGTCTGGCATTTATAGTCTCCATAATATGAACCCAACTTCCAAATTTGCAACCAACAGTCCTCAATTCTAATTTTACTTCACACAGCCACTACAGGCACTGCTGCCTCAGAACTTACAAGTCCTAGGCCATTTCCTTTCCCACTTTTTTGTGTGTGGGACCTTTTAACTTACCTTCAAGTTTCTACAGTTGCTAAAAGGAAGCCTCTTTCCTGAGACCATCTCAATAATTTTAGGTCACATTTATTTTTCCTCCATTCTCCTATGTGCCCCTTTTCTTGAGAAAATGTCTACATAGTATAGCTGTGTGACAGACATTAAAAGAACTTGGGGGCTGGAGAGATGGCTTAGTGGTTAAGCACTTGCCTGTGAAGCCTAAGGACCCCGGTTCGAGGCAAAGAACTTGGAGAAAGCTCCATGAGTATCTGGAACCACATCGCAAGCAGCAATCATACACCTAGACTAGCAAGCCACTCATTAGGCATGTCTCTTAATACGGTATCCACACAAGGAAACAGATACCATTTTTTAAATTTTTTTTTATTTTTATTTATTTATGAGAGAAAGAAAGAGAGAGAGAGACAGAGAATGGGCATGTCAGGGCCTTCAATTGCTGCAAACGAACTCCAGACACATGCAACACCTTGTGTATCTGGCTTACACGTGGATCCTGGGGAATTGTACCTAGGTCCTTTGGCTTTGCAGGCAAGTGTTTTAACTGCTAAGCCATCTCCCTAGCCACAGACACCATTTTTGACTTCTTTAGAAGTGACTAAACTTGGGCTGGAGAGATGACTTAGTCTATGAAGCCTAAGGACCCAGGTTTGATTCCCTAGTACCCACATAAGCAAGATGCACAAGGTGACACATGCGTCTGCAGTCTCTTTGCAGTGACTGGAGGCCCTGGCTCACTCTCTCTCTTTCTCTATCTCTCTCTCTGTCTCTCTTCCTATCTCTCTCCTCTCTCTTTCCCTCTCTAAAATAAATAAATTTAAAAATAAAATATTAAAAAGACTAAACTTTCAATAAGGACCAACTAGTTTAGGGTATTTGGTAATTTATCAATAAATAGAAACTTCAAATATAACTTTCAAAAGAATTTGTTAAGCCAGGCATGGTGGCACACATCTTTAATCCCAGCACTTGGGAGGCAGAGGTAGGAGGATTGCCGTGAGTTCAAGGCCACCCTATGACTACACAGTGAGTTCCAGGTCAGCCTGGACTAGAACAAGACCCTACCTCAAAAAAAAAAAAAAAAAAAAAAAAACCTTGTTATATTTTTTCTGGTATTCCCTCGACCTAACTGCTTGCAAAGATATTTACTATTCACAGAATGAGTCAATCCAAATGCTCTGCTGGAGAGAGTTGGGCATCAGGAACTCATTTCTGATATGTAAGGGAAACGGATATATTTCTTTTATGGTGTTTTGGTAAGCATGAAGGTTTCTGGGCCTTTGCAGTTACGTCCCAGAGTGAGGATGAGGAAATGACCAGCAGTGCATTTCCCATGAAGCAGAGAGTGCACTAAGGCATTCATACTGGGAGAATCGCACCTAAAAATGAAACTCTGAAGGCATCTTTCCAGAGTGGGATGATAGTGAGGCATAAACAGGAGAAGTGGATTTAAGCTTTGTTGTGAAAGTCATGAAGAGTCACTAGAACTCAAAACAAAGATGTGACACACTCATACTTGCATTTTTAAAGATTTTTTTTTATTTTAATCAATGACAACATGAATCACTGGCAATGAAAGACGTGATTAGCTTAGGTGCTTGAGGTGTATGCTTTATTCTCCATGGGTGCAAGGGTGGGAAAAAAATTAGCTTCTGAAAATATCCCATTAGGGCATCAAGTTTAGGAAGATGGAGAGCCATTTTCTGTCACTCACCTGAAAAACTCCCTAACTTCCTTCTCCTTCAGCTGCTAATGACCAAAACTAGCTACTTCCCTAAAGAACATTTCTATGCTGATAAATGTTGTCTCTTTCCTGCAAGCTTGGGTGGGTTACAAAATGCTCATTACTGATGGGGAAATGTCCTCAGGAAGTTGGTGCTTCAGTACCTTTTAACGGGAAGAAAGAATGATGCAAATCCCTCTTGTTGAATATCAGCTTCCTGTTAATAATCCTTTTGAAAAATATTTTATTTATTTATTTGTAAACAGAGAGAAAGAAAGAGAGAGTGAAAGGAGAGGAGAGCACACCAGGACATCCAGCCACTGCAAATGAACTCCAGATGTGTGTGCCAACTTGTGCATCTGGCTTACATGGGTCCTGAGGAATCAAACCTGAGTCCTTAGGCTTTACAGGCAAGCACTTTAACTGCTAAGCCATCTTGCCAGCCATAGTAACCCTTTTGCTCTAACATGAGTTAAATAAGCACCTGCTTTAGCAGCAAGCGTCATACTAGATGCTCAGTGTATATTTTATCACTCTTCGTAAGAGTAATATGTGATACAGAAGTCCTGGTTCAATCAAGATCACACAAATGCTAATAGGTATGGACAGAAGTCCAAGGAATTTTCCCTTGGCTGTGCTATTTCATATATTCAAGGAAGGATAAAAAGAATAGTACTGAATTTGGTTTCAGAAAATCTTCATTTATATTTAACTCCATTAATCTTATAAATCTCAGTAAGATATTAAACACAAACCTCAGTTTCCTCTCTTAAGAAGGACCCAGACGGCTTGACTCTTAGGGTTATTGGAGGAATAAGTTAGGAATAATCCTAGCCCAACTACCAGAAGCTACACAACTGGTTAAGATTCTTTCTTTACAGTATATTTGGGACTCCATCATTGTTCCATATCTGGTGCTTTGACACAGTTAGGATTCCTGTAAGCCAGGCTTGAATGGAGAAGTCAATGCTTAGAAAGGTGAGAGAGGTGCTTTATGCTGACCTCCCTAAGATCCTCAACCTATGTGTTTCAACACGCAGCTATTTGTTGGTTGCCAGATATTTATAAAATATCATGGAAGGTATTGGTGATACAAGTGATAAAACAAAAATAGTACTCATTCTAGTGAGGTGTGAAACAAATACATTCCTCATCTAACACAGAGTAGTACATGTGGCATACAGTCCTGGAATGCAATGACCCAGGTGAGAGCATTCCACGCAGGTTTCTCAGGAAGGTTCCGTAAGAGGATACAACATTTGGTCAAAGATCACAGTAAGAGAACAGTCAGCCACATGGGAGGAACTCCAGCCAGAGGGGCTACAGCCTCTAACACTACCAACAGGAAAGGGTCTGAGCATGGACAGGAAACAGGCCCAAAACAGTAGAACAGGCACAGAAAAAGACAGAAGACTTGTTTGAAAAATGACTGGAGAGGGGAGAGGCTCTTCCAAACCATGAGACAGTGTATGGCTTTTAATTTCCATACAATGAAAAGTCAACAATTGGTCTTACAACGAAAAGCCAACAATCAAAATCACAATGCTTGTGGTGGAAGAATAAATGCCCTACTACCCACCAAAGACAATTACAATATATTCCCCAGCAGAAGGAACTTTGTGGGTATGATTCAGTTAAGGACATTGAGTTGGGGATTCTATCTTGCATCGGGAGCTAAACTAACGTCACCTCAGGGGTGCTGATGAGACAAAGACTCTCAGAATGACATAAGGGGTAAGAGGGTGAGGGACAGCTTGAGCTGGAAGAGGCAAAGAAGTTGTTCCTCTTTTCAGTCCCCTCCCCATGAATCAATATACTGACATTAGCCCTGAAATGAATTTCAGAATTCTAACCCCACAAAACCGTAAGAGAATTCATTTTTATGGATTATAGCCATTAAGTTTGTGGCATATTTATTACGGCAGCAATAGGAAACTGGTAAAATGCCTAGGGATGCCAAGTTTAGAATGACTTGAGAGGGGATTAAGGGTGGAAATGAAACGGTTACAGACCTACGCTTACAACAATCCAGACAAAGATGACCTGTGTGAAACAGCAGTGATAGACTGCATGCTGAAGAGAGCAGACTCGCAGGAGGGGGGTTTTGGAAGTGGGGCTGGTTGCACTTGCCAGATTCCCTTAGCTCCTCCGCCACTCTTTTGGCAGGAGCTGGAACCCCTGGGTACTATTTGGCATAGGGTAGCGATCAGTCTTAGACAGCAAGTACTGCTTTACTAAGTGACTCATTTGACAAATAAATAATTTAGTTACCAGCCAGAAGCACTTAGCCACTGGAAAAACCTAGTTCATGGCCCCAAGCTAGCAAATTGACAGGCAAATTTTGCTGAGCATTTCGCTAAGAAGTAAAAAACCAAGGCAGGCAGTTAGCACCAATATGGATGACTTTCAGGGGGAAATGTGCTTGCGGGAGAATCCTGGGCTATAGAAAATGTCTTCTTCACATAAAGTAAGTGTGACATTCTTTACAGGAGAAAAGAGGGAGAGTAAGAACTTTCTTACCCAGTGCCATTTTCCAGACCTCTGTGAGCACTATTTTCCACTCCTTGTCTCCGGGCCTCACCTGTGATTGCAATGAGGCTGTAGTATTTGTAAGATTCCGGGTTATGACCTCTGCCAATAGTTCTCTCACTGACACCCACAACTGCCTTAAAGTGCCACCTGGAGAATTGAAGAGAAAGGAATCTACAGGAAGAGAAGAAATCCTTTAGTACACCAGCAGGGTTGCCCCAGCCACCCAATGAGACAATGCAGCCTTCCTCCCCAGACAATATTTGACACAGGAGCCTCAGGACTTCCTAACATCATTCCTCATGCTCCCATCCCCATCCTCTCACACAATGCCCTCAGCATCTGAAGGCCACGTGGGCTTCAGGAAGAGGTACCTTGCCATAGAAAACCTCTCGAGACCAGTAGCATGATTGACATTTCTGCCACTTGCCATAAGTGCTCTATTTTTATGTGTGTCACACACTACCCTCACCTCCACACAATTGTCTCTGACCTCACTAACTCTCCCCAAGATTAAACTACTACAGCACTACAGCCTCCCCACCACGAGTGCCCTCCACAGTTGAGGGAGGAAAAGAGCTGTGTGTGCAATTTCAGCATGTGCAATAAGAGTAGTGGTGGAAGACTTGAGGTTCAGAGTCCACCAGTAGAAACCACTTTCTAGAGTAAGGGAAGAGGGCAAGTATGCAAATGAGCTTGAGTATATTTCAATTCAGTTCTCTGTAAACATGGCCTCCTCCTCTCTGGGCCTTATGCATGGTTACTCTGCTCTTTAGCACCCGATGGCCTCCTGCAGCTCCAGGCTTTAGCATGTGGCATCAGAAGCCACATCTCAAACCAGCCTAGCTGGGCAGCAGGCCTCTTACTCTCTTTACCCAGAAGAGCCCAGAGAGATTACTCTTCTACTTTAATTTTTCATTTGCAAGCAGAGAGAGATAGAAGAGAGATAGGCAGAGAGAATAAATGCACCAGGGCCTTAAGCTGCTGTTAAGAGACTCCAGATGCAGGCACCACTTTGTGCACTTGGCTTTATGTGGGTACTGGGCAATAAAACTTGGGTTGTTAGGGTTTGCAGACAAGTGCCTTAGCTGCTGAGCCACTCTTACATTTTTTCTGTATACCATAATGGTTCCATTTCTGCCCCACACTTATCTAGATGTCTTGCCTTATTCATACCCTTTACGTGCCCAAAATGATCTGTATGTAAGTATGTCCAGTTTATTTACAATAGAAACCAGAATGCATTGCTAAAAGAATAACACATATACCCGTTGCTCCTAAAGAAGGTGCCCAGTTACTCCACTCTCTAAAGAGCTAAACCTCATCTCTGGTCTCTATTTTGGGAAACATTTCCTCCCACAGGCCACCAAAGCAACTAACTGCTTGAAAACAATGACACTATGATGAACACAGAGGTCACTTGGGATACCACATGACCTAGTTGATTATGCACTTTTCCAAGGCCATCCTTGGTGCAGACATAGAGGATGCTAAGTGGCATGCGCTTTTTGTTCGGGCAATTAGTTTTGATCTCTCTAGCTTAATGCTGTGTCCAGTTGGTCTATTAAAAGGAAAGAAATGCCCTGTCTCAGCACCATTTGTTTTTATGTATTTATTCAAGGAAGTGTTGGAGAAGCCTAGGTTTTTCCTAGACATTGTGGGGGATGAAAATGAATCATTTCTCACCCATGAAGTTTATAGTGTGGGTGAGAAGAGAAAGAATATGAGCAAAATGTCACACGTCACACACTCCAGAGTTGGGGGATGGAAAGGGTCTTCTTTAGTTCAACCAATACATGCTGAGCACAGCTTAAGGTACTAAGGAGACAGTGGTAAAGAAGGTTAAAAGAAACAATGGTTCCCTTTCTCACAGGGTGATATTGTTTCACCAGTCAAAGGCTAACCACATGACAGTAATTTTTAAAGCGATTACTACAAATTTACGGAACAGGAATGGGATAGGATGGAGGTTAGCGGATATCCAGGCCCACCTCTGTAAGGAGGTGACTTGCTCTCCGAACAATGTTACAGCACAAGCCGGCCAAATCCCAGGGAAAGAGCAGCACAGGCAGAGGAAGAAAGGGTGCCCGCCACAGTGTGAGTCTGGGGACTTAAGGAGAGACGTTGCAGTTCAACCTCAATAGATGGATAAAAGTGGTGAAAGCAGCAGCACAGAGCTAAATGCATTTAAGTGGAAGCAACATGGGTTTGAGTCAGGATCTGGTAAAATTTGAAATTCAAAGACCAGATTATTTCAGGGGAGCCTCCAAGGACCAGGCTCTGGCTAGGGACTGTGTGCTGTCGCACAGGGCACTGCAGTTTAGAGAAGTCAGTGAGTAGATCTTATCAAGGCCCCTTTTATAAGTATTCATCTGAGCTTTGATTGAAGCTTCTGTTTGCCCCACAAATGTTCATCTTCAAACCTAAAGAGATGGGTTGGGCTGGAGAGATGGCTTAGCGGTTAAGCGCTTGCCTGTGAAGCCTAAGGACCCCAGTTCGAGGCTCGATTCCCCAGGACCCACGTTAGCCAGATGCACAAGGGGGCACACACATCTGAAGTTCGTTTACAGAGGCTGGAAGCTCTGGCGCGCCCATTCTCTCTCTCTCTCTCTCTCTCTCTCTCTCTCTCTCCCTCTCTCTCCCTCTCTCTCTCTCTCTCTGCCTCCTTCTCTCTGTTGCTCTCAACTAAATAAATAAAACAAAAAAAATTTTAAAATTCAAAAAATAAGAGATGGGTTGCAAAGCAGTGTTAAATTGAGCCTCCAGTATAAGGTATACAGTTGAGGGCAACAGACAAACCCTAGGCCCTTCATTTAAAGAGCAGATTCAAAGCCATTTCCTTTCTTGTACTTCCAATCTCTGACTTGATGTATCATGGTGGACTGTATTTAAGACTCAGTGCTGGACTTCCATGGGTACCTGAGCCTCCTCCTTGCTTTAACCTTCTTGTACTCATATCCAGTGCCTACCAGGGGTGGAGGGCAGCATGGCATGGTGGGGCAGGAGTCAGGGAACAGTAGACCAAGACTGTCCCAGTGAGGCAGAGACGTGGTTGAAGGTGGCCCCCACATGGAGAATAAGCCATGCTTGACTTACAAAACATAAAATCAAAATACAATAATTTAAAAAGTCAAGATGTAGATGTATCCTTCTGCTTGTTGGGCCCTTGTCCTATGGCTCTGTTACTCCACTTGCCTGGCTTTAGGCCAGAGGAGAAGAAAACTGCGTCTTAATATAGATATTTTTCCTGGGCACTAAAATTCAGTGGGCTACTATACTTTAAATATACATGTGCTAATACATACATACATACATATGCATGCACATATATACATATAGTGTACATATTTAATATATATGTATATGGAACTGAGTAGAGGGTACCTCTTCTATATTATAGTAGGTACTCCACCTTCCAAGATATAATGAACCACAGATCAAAACTATAGGGGGGAAACAAGTGTGGCTGAACTCAATATGTACAGATGTTACTCCCTGTCATTATTAGCTAAATAATGCCAGGTAACCATTGATGTGCAGTAGTCAAATTGTGTTAGGATGTATAAGTAATTTAGTGCTGAGTTACAGTACATGGAGAGATTGTATAGGCGATATGCAAATTCTATATCATCCATAGAGGGAGCTTGATCATCTTCAGATTTCCATATCCACAGGGTCTTGTGGAACTAACCGCTCCCCACCCACAGATGTGGAAAGATGATTACATGTTTTTCAACTTCTTGTGAACATATAATTATTTGAAATGCATAGTCATGTATTAAATGTGTTCATGAGTGTATTGCTTTTTGGAAGGGAGGAAGAGGGCACAAAATCCAAGAGCAATACTCAAAATATAAAATTCACATCTTTTGCTGCTCTTAGCTAGACACCACACATGTTATCATGCAACCTGGAAACTGGAAGCACACAGCTTGCCTGGCCTGGGAAGGATTGAAAGGAGGGTAGGTAGGCCCGCATTCCTAGAGTAAAGAACTCACCAGCTTCTTCCTGGTCAATCTTCCCTTTCATCTGTCAAAATCTACCACATGACCATTTTTTTATTTCAGTGTGGAAGGAATGCATTATCCCATGCTTTCTGAGGTTACAATAAGATAATTACATTTTCTTCAAGGCATGCCACCTGATCCAAGTGCTGACAGAATTCAAGACTACACTTCACAAAGAAAAGCAGGTACCTAAGTGACTAACTCTAGGAGTAAAGCTGAGGCAATGAAATGAACTAAGTTCTCATGGTCCATGTGTTTCAAGACTGTATTTTAAACTAATTTTGGGGTATCTATCTTATTTCATACTTTGTGCCTGATGTTAACATACTACTATTCCAAATTTGCTTAATTGAAACTAGCATAAAAGGAGACTATGCCGTGTTAAAGAGATAGTGTTAGTATATGTCAACCAACATATATACATACATATTTATATATATATAGCAGCTAGCACAGTCCCCATGGCATGGGGTGAGGAACAGGCAAACAAATACAGTTTGATCTTCCTATTGTTGTTATATATGATGATATTTTCAACAAGTCTCCTTCTCCCATCCCAATGAACATTGACCTTCAGCTATCTTGCCAGAGCAGAATCCACTTTTTCTTTTAATTCTTTGTAAGTAGAATAAAAGTAGACTTCACAGACTTAGAACTTTTTATAAGAAAATACCACTTAACTTTTTTTTCATTTTTATTTTTTATTTTATTTTTTTTTACAGTCAGTTCAGTACCATTATTAGGCTCATGCATGACCTACCCCCTCCCCTTGCCCCCTCCTTGTTGAGGTATACGGGTCATGCATTGTGGAGTTAGCCCACAGTTATGGGTAAGCTAAATGTCTCTGCATATCATGACCCAACATGTATACCACTTAACTTTGATGTTATTTTTCCACCGAAAGGGAACTTAACCCTCAGTCAATTCTGCTTCTGCACAGATGTGGGTCAGAGTAGTAGATTGAACCTCACACCACCACAAAGCCTTAGTCTAGTCAGTGATCAGAACACCTTTTTCTGATCTTCATGCATTCTGAAGTTGGCTTTGACACCCTCAGCAATCTGTTCTTCACACCATGTCCCCATAGGACCAACATCCATCTCATTTGTGAAGAAACAGCAAGATGCCAGAAATTTATACCATAAGAAACCTTCATGTTGAATACTAGTAGCATAGACCCCTTCATAGTTGCCTGGTTCATGTACAAAAGAGCATTTTCCTGGGGCCCAACACTAACCAGCAAGTATCTGAGAAGAACGTGATCTTGCACTGATCAGTTTATGTTCACCTGAATCCATAAGAACCACGTGAGACAGTTTGTGTGACAATAGGTAAAGAACAGAAGCTTGAGCTGGTAAAGACTAGGATCCAGGTCCCAGCCCTGCTTCCGTACTTGTATCAATTACCTCTCTTGTTTATGGGACAAAATAACTGGCAAAATTCAGTTTAAGGGAGGAAAGGTCTATGTCAGATGAAACCTTGAGGTGGCAATCTGTCACGGGATGGTGCCTGACAAGAAGAATTTGGGTGGGTCTTCCCACCTCAAGTACCTAATCAGGATAACCCCTCACAAGCATGTACAAAAGATAACTGAATCTAGGTGATCTCTCACAGATGTGCCCAGAAGCCTATATTCCAGATGATTCTAGGCCCTGTCTGTTGACAATAAATGTTATTATCACAGGTAACCTACATGGACCTAGGCAACTCTAAAAGCCTCTCTAGGGCTGGAGAAATAATTTAGTGGTTAAGGAGCTTGATTTTGAAGCCTAAGGACCCATGTTCAACTCTCCAGATCTCATGTAAGCCAGATGCACAAAGGTGAGGCAAGTGCACAGTTACACATGCTCACTAGGCAGCACAAGCATCTGGAGTTCAATTTCAGTGGCTGAAGCCCTGGTATGCCAACTCTCTCTCTCTCTCTCCCTACTAACCATTAGGGAAATAAAAATCAAAACCACCAGAAGGTATAACTGCATACATGTTAGAATAGCAATCATGTGAAGATCAGAAAATAGTAAGTGTTGGAAAGAATAAGGATAAACTAAGATCTTTGTCCACTGCTTGTGGGTGTAGAGATGGGTACAATCACTATGAGAAACTTGCCCACTGCTGGCAGGAATGGTGGGGGTGCATTCATCTGTTTGTATGCCTGATCTTCAAAAAATTAGGTGTCGAGTTACCATATGACCCAGCAGTCTCTTCTGACAATATACCCTACAACATGAAATTGGGGCCTTGGACAGTTGTTTTTAAACCCATTACAATGCACCCAAGATATGTAATCAATCTAAGTGAATATTGGCAGATGGATAGGTAACGAACTGTGACGTGCACATGCAATAGAAAGTTATTCCATTTTTGCATGAGTATGTGCATGTGATGTGCTTGCATGTATGTGCATTTTCATGGGTTCATATGTAGAGCTTCATTTTGAGAAGATGAATAAAGTTCTGAAATACATGATGCTTATAGTGACAATGAAGTGTTTAAATTGTTGAATTTTATGTAGTGTACTGTACTTTACCACAATTCCTAACTAAAATTTCAAAATAAAAAAAATAATCATAATCACACACTGGGTCCATCCCAGTAATCCCTTCACAAATCCTTCTGTCAGTGATACTCATGGTATCAGATTTCCAAGCTAACCTTGAACTGAATTTTCACTCTACTAAGCACTATTTTAACTTAGAAAAAAAATGTCATGTTTCATTCTCCTCATACACACAATATAGAGAATAATTTATTTTACAAAAATGATAGAATTAAATAAAATAATGTCAAAATGCCAAAAAGCAAATGGCACTCAGGGGACAAATCACCTTTGGCATCATCGTCATTGTGTTCCCCAGTCAAAGGTCGTCTTAAAAACAAGTGCACGTAGCAGGGTGCCTGGTGCACATGAAGACTTCAATGTCAAAATGTTTTGAAGGGAAGACCCACATAAGGCCTATCTAACTCAGCACTGAATTATGTGTGTAGACATGTTTTGTGAGAAGAGAGATTGATGATGGCTGGAAAAGGCAAATAATTCAGAAGAAAGAGGAATGTGAACAGGACCTTGAAGGATGGTTGGAAGAGTGTGCAGGAAATGAGCTGTGAACGTGAATGATGAGTGGAACATGAGCACAGGCAGAAGCAGAGGTGGTTGGTGAGAGACAGGACACTGCAGACTACTAATGATGTGTAGTACTGGGTACTGGGTACTGGGAATCCATGAGAGAGCCTCAGCGGTGGGTTTTATATACATATTTCTCAATCTGTCTACTCAGGAGATGCAAAACTCACTGAGATCTTGGGGTATAACTTAGTGGGAAAAAATTGTCTAGTATGCATGAGGCCCTGAGTTTGATCTCTAACACAGAAATAGAGGAAGGAAGAGAAAGAAAGAATAAATAAAAATGGCATAATTTGTGTATTATTATGTATTTATCCTTTTCTAATGAACATAGAACTGCTAAATTGATGGTAAGAGAAATGGGTGTAATTGAGTGTGGGTGTGGGTTTATGAAGGGGGGTGATTTCTTCTTCAGGAATACCTTTGTCTTTTTCTCTTAAGCCTTTCAAATGATTATTGAGACCCACATACATTATGGAGACTAATCTGCTTTACAAAGTCTAGTGATTTAAATGCTAATCATAGCTGGGCTTGGTGGTGGCACATGCTTTTAATCCCAGCCCTCTGGGGGCAGAGGTAAGAGGACTGCCTTGACTTCCCTGAAACTATACAGTGAATTCCAGGTCATTCTGGGCTAGAGCAAGACCCTATTTCCAGAAACCAAAAACAAACACAAAACATATTAAATGTTAGTCATGTCTAAAACCTACTATCATAGCAGATTTAGTATGGTATTTGCCCAAACAGCTAGGTGCCAGGTTAGCAAAGAGAACCAATCATCACCAAACATAATTTTAAAACTGGTTCTATTGATAGTTTTCATACATGTACATAATGTACTTTGATCATATAATCCCTCCCATTGCTTTCTGTTGTCCCTCTCCCTGACCCCACTTCACTGAACCCCTTCTTTCCATCTAACCCCTCTTCTATTTTGATGTCTTTTTGCCCTCCTCCCTCATTCATAATAACATGTTGTTGGGTCCAATACTGTGCAGTTCTTGTTTAGGTAAGGACACCTGCTGTGAGGTCATGAGCACATGGCTATTTTGCGTCTAGAAGACAGTGTTCCAAAGCACTCCTGTGCCCATCCTTTGGCACTTTCATGCTTTCTGCTGCCTCTTCTGTAGTGTTCCCTAATATTTTGAGGGTGTGACAGCGGTGTTATCTCTAGTGCCAAACATTCGATCATCACTTCTTTGCAGTATTTTCATGAGTTTTGCGTCCCCCCAGTACACATCTTCATCTGCAAAAGGAAGTTACTTGAACCAAAATTAATAGCAGCACTAAGGATGAAGAGATGGCTTAGTGGTTAAGTGCTTGCCTGTGAAGCCTAAGTTCTCCAGCTCAAGGCTAGATTCCCCAGGACCCATGGTAACCAGATGCACAATGGGGAGCACATGTTTGGAGTTTGTTTGCAGTGGCTGGAGGCCCTGGCATGCCCAATCTCTCTCTCTATCTGCCTTTCTCTTTGTGTCTGTCACTCTCAAATAAATGAATAAGAAAATGAACAAAAATATTAAAACAAAAATTTTAAAAAAGAGTAGCACTAATCTATGAACATAACACATATTTTCAGAGGGCAATTTAAAGGGCACAACGTATACATTTAGACAAACAATGGTGGTAGTAGTTGCTTTACCCCTTAGGCCTATGACCTACATGGCCACAGGCTTTTGATTAGGTTTTCAGCACCATGTATGAATTTTCCTCCATGGAACAGGCTTCAAATACAATCAGAAAACAATTGGTTGCTCCCATAACACACTTGCTACTATTGTACCAGGGGCACACATCATGTTTGGCTGGCCAGTTGTGTAGCTCTCAGAATCTACTGCTGGTTAAGGCTGTTGAAGGTTTTTCTCCCTACAACAGGCTGCATAGCAGTTTCCAGCACTATAACAGCCAGCTATCAGTGAACAGGTTTCCAGCTCAGTTCCAGCTTGATTTCTCAGTGTCCTATAACTGAAGCATGCCAAGTGTTCAGAAATAGGGTCTTGCCATATACTTTTGGTCAACAACTAATAGCATTGGCAATAGCAAGTATTGTTCTAGGGACCTCAGGGCCCCCCTGACCAGCAACCTATTGGGAGATAACCCAAACCATACCTGGAAGATGCTATTTTTCTATAACAATCTATGGCTTCTAGACACAACATTGTACACCCTACAGTATACTTCTGCCTAAACTCTCTCTTCATTTTTTAATGTTTTATTTATTTATTAGAGAGAGAAAGAGAGAGAAAATGGACATTCTAGGGACTGTAGCCTCTGCAAATGAATTCCAAATGTATGTACCACTATGTGCATCTAGATTACATGGGTACTGGGTAATAGAACCTAGGTCCTGAGGCTTCACAGGCAAGTGCCTTAACCACTAAGTCATTGTTCCAGCCCTAAACTTTCTCTTTCTAAATTATATTTTAATAGCTAATAAATAAATAGGTTTTCATATAGCTTGTTCATAATATCTTTAGTTTTGGATCAACCTCCCCTGACTCTACTTAGACCTTTCCCTTCCCCTATTCTGCTCCTTTACTTACATATCATATCTATGATCCTCTCCTAATAAGCCCTCTCCCCTTACTCCTGACAATGGACCCTATTTAGCTTCAGAAAGACAAATGTCATATGTTCTCTCACATATACAGATCCTAGCTTCAAACTTTTATACATGTATGTAAGCTGGAGTAAGAGTCAGTTGAGTCAAGGAAGACACAATATAATTTAAACAAGGGAAATTAATACAAAGACCTATTACCCAACAAAAATAAAGTAATTACCAATGTAAACAGATAACTCTAAAAGATTGGATTGGCTCACTGAATCATGGAGAATCTTACCTGGTTACCCAACCAGTAGTCCGCCATAGACTCTGGGCAAACAAATACCAAATAACCAGGGCTCAGGTAGTCCAGCTTCTAAGCAGGCCAAGCATATTAGTGTGGTTCTGAGGCCCAGAGAATATGTGTCTACACTGGGGCAGCCACAGAAACATCCAGGGCTTAGATCATTCACATATGATGCTGTGGCACATGGAAAAGTCAATTGCATTAAAGGATGTGGGAGAGCGGAGCTAGAGGTTCTGCTGTAACTGGGACCTGGTAAAGTGTCCTCTACTGAGCCCAGGGTACTTCCAAGGACCTCTCAGCAGAGGGCAGCCAGCCTCTCCATGTCCAGCCAAGTAGAGCACAGAAGAGGGTATGCAGAGTAGTATGTACTAACACTTAGGACTGCACTATGAGATTCCTCACTATGCCTTCTTTGTCCAAACTGAGAGTTGGAGAAACTCTGGGCAAACTGTATTCTGCAAACACTTAGCACTGGAGAACAACCTCAAGGGCTACGGCGTCGGGGGACCGCAGCATCAAGTAAGCTCCTTCAGACATTCACAAGAATCAGGAGAGTCCCTACTTGTGGCAATGTCTTCCTGGAACTCTGTACTGCAGTGTTGCATGCTAGCTGGCTCTGGAGAAGTATTTAAAGCCAAACTACTTTCAGAAATCAGCTAAAATTGGTTGAAGCTGAGGTGGGAAGTTAGCCACTGGAATCATGAGCACTGCAGTAGCGGCCGGGCCGTCAGATATTCAGCTTGAATTGTCAAAGGGTGATGTGCACAGGCTCATCCCTCACAGAGTTATCACAGAGATAACTGGTTGGCACCTGCACCTGAATTCCTCTAATTCAGGCAGCAGAGCCTGTTGGGTGTTGACCCTACCCTACACACACAGATATGCAAGATTCAGCACGTATCTCTGCTTAAACTGGAACACCATACCAAATGTCAGGACTTGGACTATAATATCATCATGTTGTCCTGAGAAATTAAACAGAAGTGTGATGAAGACATTTCAAAGGAAGACAGGATTTTTATTCCGTGTTGCTACTCAGTTCACAGGAAAGTGAGAGTACTGAGAGGAGAGCACTGAGAGTCACATTTCCCCTGCTCGGAGGGGCTCAGTAACGGGACACTCCCTCTCCAGAGCACCAGTTTATCCTTCTCACAATAAAGGACCATGCCCAGCGAGCAACCGCAACTAATAATAAGCATGGCATTTAGAAGCATCCAATGCACTGAGAACATGACCTTTGAAAGGGAGCCAAACTGTCAAGTATGAGAGAGGCTTTTGAACTCACTGGCAGAGACTTGTTTAGCATGCGCAAAGGGTAGAGTGCAGCATGCATCACGCTCTGCCCCTGACTACAGGAATGCAGGTCAGAGAGCCAAATAGACAGATCATTGCAACTCCCTTCTAGGAGAGAAGAGCCAAGTCATCCAGCCTCCTTCCTCTGTGCTGTCAGCCTGTATCCCACTCCCAACCCAGCCTAGGCCCGGCCCAGCCCCTCCTACAACAAGCATCACTGCTTCTGGAGCAGGGTCTTTCATACCACAGCTTCCTTGACCCCTTGTGATGTTATAATGATGCCTAAGTTACATTTAAACCTGAACAGGACTCCTGATATGAGAAAGAAACAACCTTCCCTGAACAGCTAGTTGCGCCAAACACTTCACGTGGATGGCCTCAACCTTATAATGGTAGAGGCTGTATCCTCATTTTACCAATGAAGACACTGAGATCCAGAGACAAAGGTTTTCCTTTTGTTGGTGCAGTCCATAATTCTTGGGGAATTAACATGTCCAAATATAGGATTTTACTTTAAATTAGGCAATCCTATAGTCATATTAAAACTTCTTGTTTTTTTATATTTTATTTATTTATTTATTTGAGAAAGAGGTAGACAGAGAGAGAGAGAGAGAGAGAGAGAAAGAGAGAGGGAGAGGGAGAGAAAATGGGCATGCCAGGGCCTCCAGCCACTGCAAACTCCAGACACGTGTGCTTCCTTATGTATCTGGCTTCCATGGGTCCTGGGGAATTGAACCGAGGTCCTTTGGCTTTGCAGGAAAACACCTTAACTGCTAAGCCATCTTCTCTAGCCCTAAAACTTCTTGTTTAGCTGGTTTTGTGGGTTCTCTCTTCACATTCATCAAGTTTCTATGCAATAATGAGTTGCATATTCATTTATGAAGTGTCAGTGTTCTAAATACTTTATATATGTATTAACTCCATCCTTACAATAACCCCATTTTATGGATAGGAAAACCAAGATGCAGAGATTAAATCAATGTCCAAGGTCACACAGTGAAGATTCAAAGCCCTCTATCAATCCTCACAGATAACTGGTCCTACAAATGAGGAACACAGCAGTTTCACTAATCCATAGTTTCACTTCCTGAGGTTTCAGTGTTTCAGTTACCCAGGGTCAATTTTGTTTCAAAAATATTAGATGTAAAATTCCAGAAATAAATAATTCCTATGTTATTCTGTATCCCCTGCTTTCACACCATTCATCTTCATCCCCCTGGGGACATGACAGCCTTCTGTGCAGTGTATCCATGCTATATACACTATTCACCTATTAGTCCCTTAGGAGCTATCGTGGTTTGAATAGATGGTTCCCAATATATTCAGTGTTTTACTACAGTTTGTAACTTAGATCTGCAGCCACTTGGCTGAAAGAGGTGTCACTGGAACCCTAAGGTGTGATGGCTTTGAAATTCCAATCTAAAGATATGCAAAGTGCCTAGATGCACCTGGAGTTCCTCAAGTGTGCTGTGTGGCTTTTGGGATTTGGTTTGTGGCCTCTCTCTGCTTGGACCTGTGACAGCAGGGCCACCTTCTTCTACCATTATGGAACTTCCCCTGGACCTGTAAGCTTCAGTAAATATTCCTTCCTCCACAACTGTGCCTGATCTGGAAGTTCATTTCAGTGAACCTGAAGCTGTCTGCTACAGGAGTCATCTTGATTACCAGAGCGACTGCTATCATGTCACCATACTTGTGTCCATTGCTGTCTTAGGAAACTGAGACCATCAAGTGTAAGAGTAGTGGTGCAAAGGAGGTTTCAAGGCACAAAGCCTGGAAGGATGTATTAACTGATATTATATGGCAACTGTTTTGTATGAGCCCACCTTGTGAAGGTTTCACAACCTTTCCAAACAGCACTACTAGTTTGGGATTAAGTTTTCAAACAAATGTCCTATGGGAGGCCATTGTATATTCAAACCATAAAACAGTATTTTGGGGGAGATGTGGGAGTTCATTCTGAGACAGGGTCTTGTTATATAGCTTGGGCTGGCCTGATATTTACAGTATAATCCAGACTGGACTCAAACTAATGGCAATCCTCCTGTGTCAGTCTCCTCAATGAACAGGAGTGTGCCATGATGGCTAGTTCCTCACTGCCCGTTGTAATGAAAGAACTTGTTATACTCTAAGGGATAGTTTGGGAGCCAAGGACAATGGTGACAAATGAACCATGTGATTGAGGCCAGAAATTTCTCTTTAGAGCTGTGGAGCCCGGGTAGCCCCCTCTCTGATACCGCTGGCAACCTCCCCTTGGCTTCCTTTCCAAGAGGAAACTGTCTGTCTGGGCATAGCATCACGGCTGGTCCAGTACAAACTCCCTTAATTGTAAGAACTCCCCGGGCTTCCTGGAGCGTGGAGTCTCTCCAGTGCCAGGAAACAACATGTAGCCAGTGTATATTTATCACTTCTAAAAAGTGATTCTCACTCCAGGAAAACTGAAGAAGAAAGGACAAAATTCTGAGTTTGCAGCCAGTTACCTCAGCTGCTGGCACAGAGGCAGCCAGGGACCGTGATAAAAGCAGGGAGAGACATCGCTCTGCTGAAAGATGGAATGCCGTACTCATGTGCTCCTCTTTGGACGTAAGAGTTGCTGTAAATTTGGGAGCAAAAAAGTCATCTCAATTTCTTGATCAGAATTAAAAATGTCAAATTCACAAAGCTTTGAAAGGAAGCCCAGTAGGACTCAGGAAAAAGTGTCTGTTTTATGTACTCACTTTACTTTCTCTTCTCTGTTCTTTTCTACCCATTCGCACCTACCTGGAGGTGAGAAAAGAATAAGTTGTTTATGCATGAACAAATACATAAATGCTTACATTAAAAAGTCTTAAGTGACTCTTGAGGGACCAACAGTGCCTAGTTAAGACTTGTCTTATTCACAGGACCAAGATGGCGAAGAGCTCCCCATGAAGTGCACACTCATGGCTCCTCCTTTCTCACCATGCAGGCTTTGCTGCTCCCCTCCTTCTGTCAGCTGTGACATCAGAGAGGCCTTTCCTGCATAGCTATCACGGAGTCACGGTTTCAGTTGCTGACAGGGAGGGTGTGCTCCAAACTGCTACCTACAGATAAAGGGTTTGCAGCATCATTAACAAGGCTCTGAGGGACTCTCCTCCATGTTTCTCCAACCTTCCAGTATTAGATAGTGCTTCCCAGCTTTGAATTTCATTCGCCCTTTCATTCGCCTTTTCACGTGGTGTTTTGCTTCAGGACATGCTTGCTTTCCTTCTAAATTTGTGTTGCTTCTGTTTGCTCCACTGAAAATTAGCTTCCTCTCACTGTTAAAGATGCCTTTTCCATGGCTCCTTAGTTTGTGGATTTTCATGTTGATTTTACAGGTTAACAAAAAGTTCATTGCCACAGTATTCCAGTCTTTTCCCTTTTCTCAGACTATAAGGTTAGCAACAACAACAATAACAACAACAAAAGGTGAGCACATTCAAACCAAAATTTGGACCAAAGTAAATAATTCAAAAGTATATGTAGACAGTTTTATTTTAGCAGAGAGCCCAAGTTGCACAAAGACACAAATGTCTTTGGTTTTAATTTTTCTATAAAAATAATTTATTTTGGAAGTGAAATTCACTCTAGGTTGAGTTTTTATCATTACTATTACTCAACGTTTCCCATTTCTGTGCAGTTTGACCTTGGGAATTATTTCTGTAGAAATATTATTTCCATGATAGACAATCTCAACATTATCCAAGGCCATCTGTCATAAACAGCCCAAGTTCCTTTATTCTCAGTGTATAGCTTCAGGACATCACTAAACAATTCCATGTTAAATCCCTTCAGTGTCCCTGTTATTTCAGTCAACCCTGCGCACAGGGAGCAACTGAATCTCTGAACTGGCTCAGGAACCGAGGGAGAGTGACAAGATTTTTGTACCTTGAAAATAAAAAAAAAAGAACATAAAGGAGTAGGCAAAACAGTCTTGAGGAAGCCTTCATTGTTCCCAGCAAGAAGGACGTTTACAGAGCTCTGGGGAAGGAACCAAACCAAACAAAACCAATTGAAGAATTCCTTTTTATTTATTTTTTTTTCAAGTGAGATCCTGACAGTGAAATGGAAGCAAGATTCTCTAGAATACATTTGACCGAAGGATGTGGCACAACAGTACAGATCTCATCAGGCTTCGACTGAAGGAAGGCTGTCTTCTGACTATGGGGTCTTCCCCAGACCAGAGGTTAAAGGCGTTTGCCCCTGTGAGCTGGGAAAAAAGAGGGAGGTGAAAAAGCACAAACAGCTCAGGCGCACCCACAAGAGCTGCTCAGGCTGTGTGATCAAGTTCCCAGGGCCGCAGCAGCGAAAGAAGTAGACACAAGGGAACAGCAGCTGAGTTTAGGGAAAATGGAATCTGGGCCATGATGGAGACCGTGTAAGAGACAGGCACTCTGGTTTTAAAACTCAGTCCACTCAGCCTTCATTCATTCATCCCACACAAAGTCCACTTGAACAGAGAGGGAAGAGTCTCCCCAGTGACTTCATGTGCTAGTATTAGTTGTGTGATGTGTCATGTGGGTGAACTTCTGTGAAGTCTACAGCAAAGATGAGGGAGAACCCTGACATCCCACAGGGACCAAAGCATCTCTGATACTGAGACCAGCACACCATCTGGTCTGTATAATGGGTCTACAGAAGGCAGAGTCCGTGAGTATTTGATCTTAGACCACCTTGTCCTTTAGCTGAACATCTTCCTGATCACTTACAGGATGAAGGAAAGTACCCTCCATTGGAAGTAATAAAACTACAAGCTGCGGAGATTGATGTTGACAGCAGCTTGGGAAAACCCTTTGTGTTTCACTGTGTACCTCAGTCTGGAGATAGAAGCTTTTGCCTCTGTGCAACTTCAAACCAAGAAATGAAAAGGTAATTGGTTCATTAATCTTTTCCCCTGCCACTTTCACTTGCAGTAGGGAAATGTTATTTTAGTGGTAGATTCACAAATTGTTGGGGTTAAAAATGGGGTAGGGAACAACAGATTTGTAACATGCCCTTCCCATTTTAGGAATAAGTCATTTGAGACTTAATGATTCCTTCAATTGTATCCCAAAAGAATTTCAAAAGAATTTAAGCATATTCTGCTAGCATTAGTACTTGAAAAGCCCGTATTAAAAAAAAAAAAGCACCATAGTGCACAGCTAGGCATTTATAGCTATCATTTCTGAAAATAGTCAGATTTACATAGTCTAAGGTAAATAAATGGATGGTCTTTGGCATAAACATAATGTGATATTATATAGAACTTAACGTAGTATTATGAAATGAGCTAAGTCAATGAGTAGCTAAAATAATGGAGTTTGAGAGCAAGTGACTTTGTTAACACTTTCTGAGCAAATAACCCACAAGGAGGGAGAGTGTCAGCACATCCTGCAAGGGCAGCCTGTGCGCTCCGACCATCACACACACACACACACACACACACACACACACAAACTATCTCTCTGACATAATGGGGATCATTGGTCAATCCAGTAAGCCAACTGCAAACCACAATGAAATAACGACTAAGATAGAGTGACGGATGGGATAGAGTGTGGGATACAGTTGGTGACACAAAGCTACTGAGTCACAGTGTCTAGTTTTAATGAATGTCTTTTCAATCCAGCCCAGATTTTTTTTAAAGAGAACGTTTTACTGAAAATGTATGTGTATGTACAAAATGTATTTTGATCATAGTTCCATCTCATTCTTCTCTTTTCCTCACTCCCCATTCTCCTTTCACTGAAAACTCCCTCCCTCCATCTAGTCCCTCTACTATCAAATTTTAAAGGGAGAATTAAGCCTGAAGCATCTTAGGCAAATAGTACACTATATTATGTATTATATTATTATATTATATTGTATTATACTCATGTATTATGTATTATATTATAATATATTATATATTATATTACTATATTATAATATGTATCCAAATAAATATGGCTCTGCATGACAAGTATAAAAATATGATAACAACTTGATTTTCTTTCAATGGATGCACAATATTTATTGGCTACCTAATGGGCTGTAGATACTGTTGTACAGTCTCTGTGGAATATTAGTATGGTGAAAGCCCACACACTCTCTGAACTAGAAAGATAGGGCATTTAGGTCAATATTTTGAATTCAAACAGTTGGGAAGTATTCTAGGAGATGACATGGAAGCACGGTAATTGGGAATGGGAAAAGAGTCTGATTGGGAGAGGGAGGGTGTTATCTATGAGCAGCACGCTGGAAGAGCTGTATGCGCATACAAAAGAAAGCATGGAACACAGGAGAGTGAGGACATATTGGCCCTTAGGGAGAAAAACAAATAGTATGGGAAGTTTCAGAGAAAAAGTTAAAAGATTGGCACGCTGGGGTGCGACAGAAATGCTCAGACAAGACTAAGAAAACTCAGTCGATAAGATGAGACGCTAGAGGTGCACTTAAGATGACCACTGTGCTCAATGAGCTCTTAAGAAAAGACTCAGGCCACTGGCCACTCCCATCTCCCCATAGTTGAGTAGCCAGCACCTCACAGCTGATGTCCTAAATGTTCTCAACTGTGTGGGTGCTGACTGAGTCCTACCACAATAGAACAGGGCATGACTCTTCTCCTGGGCACTAACTTAACAAGACTAAACATAAAGGAATAAAATAAATTTAGTTTAGATATGCCTGTGAGTGTGAAGTTTTGCCACACATTAACCTCAACTTTGCAAGAATGTATTACCTTTACCCAAGATGAAATACCCCTGAGCCTCAGAGCCATTCTGCTTGAACGGTGGGCTGAGTGATTTATAAACCCTTCTGTGTGACACTTAGGGAGTCCCCCCAGGTTGCTCCTCTCATTTTGTTGTCTTTCAGGTGGCTCGAGGCGATGCACAGGGCAGCCCATCCTACCCACCAGGTGAGGATTCCTTGATATTGTCTGGTCTCTGCTTTCATTGTGCCTTTCTTTGCAGAAGGGGAAAGGAACAAGTTACATGTTGTGCAGTATGCCAGAGGCCATCTTAGATAAGCTCTGAATGCTGGGGAGAGGATTTTAAGTCAACACAGTTTAGCTCAGATTCCATGGGGGAGCTTTCAGTCCTGATCTTGTTTTAATTTTAGGGATTGGTGTGGCATCCCTCCGGAAAGACTCAACAGGGAGTCAGTCACAAATGCCAGAATTTCTTCCTCACACAGGACCGTCCAGTAGACCCTCACACTGCTTTCTTTTTAATCCCATAAGAACTCAGGGATAGCTAGGGGTGATGTAGCCTTCTTAGAAGCCTACTAGAAAATGAGTGTGTTGTATTCACATACACCGTGCTTTGTGTCTGTATCTGTTTACCATGGACATCTTAAGTCAACTTTCACTACTCCTGCACACGCATGATTCCCAACTTTGGAGAAACGTAGTTGTTCATTTAGATTTTTACCTACAAGCAGTTAAGTGACTTTATACCTTCAGCAAAGGAGTCATTGCTTCAGATCCCAAGGCATCTAACAGCCCTCTCCCTTTTTAAAAAAAAATAAATAAAATTATTAATGTTATAAATATAAAAATTTTATAAAATTTATAAAAATATAAATAGAAACATTTTTTATTTATAAAATTAATAATTTTATTTGGTTATGTGTGAGGGAAAGAGTGGGAAAAAAAGAGAATAGGCACACCAGGGTGTCTTGCTATTGCAAATGATATCCATACACCCACACTATCCTATGTGTCTGGCTTTATGTAGATAATGGAGAATTGAACTCAGACTAGCAGGCTTTGTAAGCCAGTGCCTTTAACTGCTGAGCCACCTCCCTAGTCCTGACAGCCTTCCTTCTGAGCTTGTCCTAGGACATGTTTGGGGAACACTGCTTTAACATCCAATTATGTTCTTTTTATGCTATGGATATAATTTGTAACAAGTTTATGAGTGACAGTTGTCCTCTGCACGTACTGTGGCTCCCCTACATTACAGAAACCACAGATTGTTGGAACTCGATGTACTTTGCGGTGTAACTGTCTTTTCCAAACAATCAGAAGCATCATCATATGACAACCAGCAGACTTGTGTTTCATTTTACCTGGAACACAACACTCAGTGCACCCATCCATCTCTCCAGTGCACCATACTCATGAGCCTGGATCCTTTTCAACAGGCATCTATCTATCCCGCTAATACACTTAGAGTGTCTGCAGCACAGTGAACAAATGAACAGACAAACTCCCAGCAGGCTCGACTGCACAGCGAAGAATACCACAAGTTCTGCATCCTGAAATCATTTGCTCTGCCTTGTTAAAACTACAGGGTAAAAAATGAAACCAAACAAAGAAGAGATACTGGCAAGCCCAAGCAGGGTGTTCTGATGAAGAGATAAAGCACAGTGTCCCAGCCGCAGGTCAGAGTTCTCAGAAAAAGCCTGTTTCCCAGGCCTGTGGGCTGAGGGCTGCCCTCCAGGGTAGGAGATCTCCATTTATCATTGGCCTTCCACATCAGTGATCATGAGAGCCTAGGGCTTGAGCTGGCCCGGGGCACTTAACTTTTTCCTTTGCACAAGTGGGAGTTCAGATTTAAAAAAGCAAAGGCTGCTATTAGTCATAGTGGACATACCATGAACAGCGCTAGGAGGGCAGTCCCATGATGTGGGAAATAGGAGATCAGACCAGAATCTACAAACGGGGACATTTAAAATTGTTTTTTGATATGGTGGTGCCTATTTACATTTCTATATCCAATTTCTTGCTCTTTTGGTTGATATTCTTTTGATTTCTTCAGAATTCAATAGATAAGAGGGGGCCTATCTATGCACTTGAAATAGGAGAAGAGTTTTCTATTGGCAATGGGCATTTGGGTTTACGGTTAGTTCTCAAGTAGAGAGATTATTATTATTATTTAGAAATAGAATCATTTAGGACAGTAACTTCCCTAAAGTCCCAAGCACTTGCTGTCCATGCCACTGGCAGAGTGAGTGGAGACATTAGTGTGGAATGACCACTCAGATGGTTCCTTTATGTCACCCCTACAGAACCATGTCTGGGAAGATGTCACCCTGCACAACAGCAGCCTCCCCCCTCTGGCTATCAAAAATCCAGAGTGCCTGGGCCTCCTGCACCAGCTGGAGAGAAGCACAGACACGTGGGTCCAACACTACTGCATTCTGAAGGATGGCTGCTTGTATTTCTATGCAAGTATTCGTTCCACCCAGGCCTCCGGTAAGGCAGCAGCCTTAACATGAAGTTACTGTAATTACAATAGTAGTAAGGACACCTTAGCTTTCGTTAACCTTTGTTTAGTAGGCTCTCTACCTGAGCTTTACTCATGTTAGCTCAGCAGCCCTCCAGTGAAGATGCCTTATTACTGTTCCCATTTTACATATTAGAGACATGTCTACAAATTCAATATACTACATGAGCTAATGTAAATAATGAAGCCAAGATATGAACACAGCCAGGTTGACCCAAAAGTTATAGTTAGTCTTGCATATTTTAGGTCTAGAAATTAAGATATGAAATCCAGGTACCAGGGATGGAGAGATGGCTTAGAGGTGAAGGTGATTGTCTGTGAAGCCTAAGGACCCACTCTCCAGATCCCATATAATCCAGATGCACAAAGGTGAGGCAAGAGCAAGGTTACACATGGCCACTAGGTGGCGCAAGCGTCTGGAGTTTGATTTCAGTGGCTGAGGCCCTAACATGCCAATTCTCTCTTTCTTTCTCTCTCTCTCTCTCATTCTCTCTCTCTCTCTCTCTTTAACAAAAGAAAAAAAATCCAAGTAGCAACATTATCTTGTTCTCATAGTATTTCTAATTTGGACAAGTAAATAATAAAAACAAAGAACATTTGCTGTCTGGTTTTCATGAGCAAGTTGCTTAACTTTCTGCAACTTACTTCCCTTATTTATAAAATGGGCATAATGACCAGGCATGGTGGTGCACACCTTTAATCCCAGCACTCAGGAGGATGAGGTAGGAGGATTGCCATGAGTTTCAGGCCACACTAAAATGACTTAGAGAATTCCAGGTCAGCCTGGGCTAGAGTGAGACCCTACCTTGAAAAATTAAAATGATAATAAACTATAATAATAATAACAATAAAGTAAGAATAATGGCTTTCTATTTTTCAAAATTTTGGTAAAGATTAACTGAGTCATTGCTACTAAAGTGGCCTTAGCTCTATACTTATGAACCTATGTGTAAAAATCTCTATATTAATTTGTCAGATATTTAATTATGTATTTATTATATGTACTTATTACTTAATATATACTTTTTAAAAGCTACAGATAATAAATAATCATATGAATAATAAAATAATAATTATAAATGAACTCTATAAAATAGATTAACTTTCTTATAATTGTGTGAGTTTGTATGATGTGTATGTATTCAGGCACGTATGTGACCTGGTGCACATGTGGAAGTCAGACAACGGCTTTCATAGTCAATCCTCACCTTCCACCTTTTTTGAGGCAGGGTCTTCTGCTCTCATTATTGTTAACTGTGCTACAAAGACCTGCTGGTAAGAGACTGGGTAAATTCTTCTGTCTCCAGCTCCCATCTCTTCACCAGCATGCTGGGATGACAGAAGCCCACCATAGCTTTAGGCTTTTACATGAGGACTAGAGATCTTAACTTAGGAACACAGGCTTCAGGAGCATATGAGCCTTCTCCTCAGCCCCAGAATTTTTAATGAAATAAATTATTGTCATATTTACAGTTGAACATTTTTTGTATAATTAGCTATTATAAACAATCTTGAATCCAAGTCATTTGATTTCTATCATCATCCATGCTTATATTTCATTAAGCTAGGTACACATGCTAAATGAAGAGGAAGAATCTAGTGACAACGTTGACCTCCTTGGAAGTTTATGAGCTAGTTTTTCCCTGTGACCCATTTTTCATCACTCAGGATGAATAATGCAATAACTCTCTTCTACTTAATCACACCCCATTTTTAACACGGTCTAGATTACCATACCACTATGAAGAGATAGCACCTCTGAAAACTCAGAGAACTGGTTACTCCTATGCAAACCATATCCACAGCTTTAAGCAGCCATAAGAATCAAGGTAAACAAAACAATTAGACCTTAAGTACTATTACTACCTAGGACTCTTATTATGAAATAGCTTTATAAAAGAATGAACCCATTTTAATCCTCAAATCAATTAAGCTAATTTTCTAGAGATATCAGCACACTGACTGAATTACCCAAGGCCACCTAGTCCAACTACTCAGCATAAGAACCACAGGAATTGAGAACAGAACTGGAATTAATATTTAGAACAGGTGAGTCTACTGCATAGCAGGAACACCAGAAGCACTAAAATACTCAGTTGAACCTAATCGTTGTAAAACACATGGACTATATGTTATTATTGCATTCATATAAGGTATACAGAGTTCTGTGATGTTAGCTCAGTGAAGAATGGTTGCCCAGCACACATATTCCCTAGAACTGCAAAACAACTGTTCAAAGTTCAAACATTCATTTTCAGTTCTTCTAGGTGATATAAGGAAATGACTTGTAAATGGCTCTAATCTGAGCTCTGCTCAGCTCCCTCACGTCCTCCAGGGAGATGGGAACCTCTGTTCTCCCTCCCTGAGTCAGTGTCATCACCTTGAGCTAGACATTGATCCCCATCGATACCAGGGCTCCACACTGCAGGCTCTGGCCTCATCTGGGAGTCACATTTACCCATTCACTTGGCTTTGATGAATATTTTTAAAATAATTAAATCAACTTAATTGAACAGAAAATATCACAATGTTCCACAGTACTTTTGGTCAATTATATAAAAACATGTAGTGACCTACACACATGTACATATTAGATGTTTGGATTCTAACCTTAAAAGTTAGCAGAATACTAACACACTTAAAAACAATTAATCCCTGCCTATGTATTTGTTCAAATAGTTTTCTGTCAGGAACATAGAAACATAAAGGTGCTTACTCCTTTCAGTTACTATTATCATTATCTTGTTTATTATCGTTTGCAGTATTGGGGATCAAAGCCAGGGTCTTACATGCTAAGCAAGCACTCTACCACTGAATCACATCCCTACTGCAAATACTCATGCTTAAAAAATCTTTTTTCATGGCAAGTTTCATAAATCCCTTGCCTGGTTTATGTGGTGTTGAGAATTGAACACAGAACTTCATGGGTTTTAGACAAGTGTTCCACCAAGTGAGCTACATCCCCAGCCCCTTTTCAATTATTTTTGTAACATGCCTACCACTCACTGCCCTGCTCTTGAGACCCGGGCCACTGGCTGTAGCATTTCACTCACTTCACTCTTGTATATATTCTGAATTGTTTTCATTTTAGTCCTTTGATTTCTTCTGTAGAGCTCTGGGACACCTGATATGATATTTCGTATTTCTGAAGTTTCTGAAGTTATCTGTAGTTTCATTGGCATTACTCTTGGTTTTTTTTGTTTGTTTGTTTGTTTGTTTTGTTTTGTTTTTGCTGTTGTTTTGGGTTTTTTTTTTTTTGCACAAGTCACCTAAAATGCTGAGGGGATATTCAGGACAAGAAGAAGTCAGGGTACACATGAGACAAGGGAAGCAACACAGCCCTGGTTTTCTGGAAGAACTGTATCAGGCACTAATACCATATTTTATTTTGGCTACATGATTATGCCTCTAGTGTGCACTGTGGACACTAGAGAAATGGCCTCACCAATTCTCCAATGACATGCTTTCCTAAATGTTAGGGAAAGTGTTTGTCCTTCAACAATATACACCATTACTGGCACTCATGTGCCTACAAATATTAAGAGGCCACTGTGTGAGTATTCTAAAAGTCTCTTAGTCAACTGGCATTATGTAAGCCTGAAGGCCCTTGTCATTTTCCCAATATTCCTTTCATCACTCACCTGCAAAAGCTAGAAGTAACAAATCATGACTGTTGACTATTGTTCATGAATAAATCAGATCAAGGTCTGTCCGTTCTTCTCAGGGACATACATCATGCACTATTGCAGCCCATAAAACACATAGTCCTTGTGCAGTTCTTGGAACTAATACTGTGCTTGCCTAATATTCACTGCTGTGAACCTCATAGCAGAGACTGGCCCAGCAGAATCTCCTCAAACACGTATTGGTTTTATAATTATGTGCCTTTATAATCACTCACTTATGCCCTACAAGTGAATAGTGAAAACCGGTTAGAAAACTTTGCTCTTTCTAGCAGACATTTTTTTTGGACAAAATTTGACATCTATTCTCAAAAAAAGTAGATATAAACAGAATATCTGATGAATTCAGAATAAGGATTCATCTGGGAGTATGAATAAGGGAGAATATTCACATGCTCTCAAACATATTTTAAAAAGGAAGTCTTAGCCCATGGGTATGGATCAGTCAATAATGTACTTGGTGCCAAGCCTGAGGACCTGAGTCTGAATCCCCAGCTCCTCCATACATGTCAGGTAGGCATGTTGGTTTACCTATAATCCCAGTGTTCAGGAGGCAAATACAGACTATCCCTAAGAAGACTGGCTAGGTAGACTAGCCAAATCAGTGATGTCTGGATTCAAATGAGAGACTTTCCCCTAATAAGTAACGTGAAGAGAAATTGAGGAATACACTGAACGTCACTTGCTGGCTTCCACATGCATACACACAACCAAACATACATGAACACACCATACATGCAAGCATACCATATACATGTGCACACACAGGAAGATGTGCAAACCAGTGTTACAGCACCAAGATACTGACTGTTGTTAGAGTAGAAAACAAGGATGGAGAAATCTCTATATGATACACCTTTAGGTCTCCTATTGTCCAGAAACATCTAGCACATTATATGATCTAGTCCTTCTATATGACCGAAGAACTGAAAACACACATATAGACAAGAACTCATATATGAATGTTCATAACAACATTAGCTATAATAGCCAAACACTGGTGAAAATTTAAATACCTAACAACTGTTGAATAAATGTGGTATATCCATGTAATAGAAGAAATATCATGCTGCAACCAAATGGAATGTAGTACCAATGTAGATACAACATGGATGAACCTAGACAACATTATGCAAAGTAAAAGAAACCAGTCGTAAAAGACCATAAATTGTATTATTTCACTCATATTAAGTGCTATGGAAAAACAAGCCTACAGAGGCAGAAATCTCCCAAGGATTGCCCCCAGCCATACAGCATATCAAGGAGAGGATCACTGCTAATGGTGAGAGTGTTTCTTCCCAACATGTAGAAAGTGATGATCGTGCATCCCTATAAATAATGTCATGGGATTATACATTTTACATGAGTGTGTTTTACAGTCTATAGGTTACACTTAAACAAATCAATATAAATTATATAACTATAAGATAATAAGATATACTTCTTTTTTTTTTTTTTTTTTTTTGGTCATTAAAGGTAGGGTCTCACTCTAGCCCAGGCTGACCTGGAATTCACTATGTAGTCTCAGGGTGGCCTCGAACTCACGGCGATCCTCCTACCTCTGCCTCCCAAGTGCTGGGATTAAAGGATTAAAGGCATGCGCCCCCATGCCCAGCTTTATAAGTTATATTTCAATAAAACTATCTCAAAGCAAGATATCAACCAGTTTGATAAATACCAGGTCCAGGAGGCCTGCTAGAGGGAAAGCTTTATCCATGTCTTCAGTGTGTGCTTTTTCATGTGCTGCATCTAAAAGGGACAGGGGAAAAGAGGGTACCAACACATGATGTATCCATGAGAAATATGTTGTCAATAATAATAATAATAAACATAAAAAAGAAAAATAAGCCAGGTATGGTGGTGCACGCCTTTAATCCAGCCCTTGGGAGGCAGAGGTAGGAGGATCGCCGTGAGTTCAAGGTCACCCTGAGACTACATAGTGAATTCCAGGTCAGCCTGGGCTAGAGGGAGACCCTACCTCGAAAAACCAAATAAATAAATAAATAAATAAATAAATAAATAAAAATACACTTTTAAGTGAAAATAAAAAGGAATTTAACAATGATTTTAAATTATCCATTAAAAGTAATCAAATTCTAATTTCTACTATTTTTTTATTTGAAAGAGAGAGAGAATGGATGCATCAGGGCCATTAGCCCCTGCAAATGAACTCCAGATGCATGTGCTACCTTGTGCATCTGGCTTACATGGGTTTTGGGGAATTGAACCTGGGTCTTTCAGCTTTGCAAGCAAACACCTTAACTGCTAAGACATCTCTCCAGCCCAAATTCTCCTCATTTTTAAAGTCCAAAACTACTCATTTGGCTTCAAAAAATGTGTGTAGGGGGTGGAGAGACGGCACAATTGGTAAAGTATTGCTTCACATGTTTGAAAACCTGAGTTTGAATCCCAGAATTCACATTAAAAAGAGCTGGGCATGGTGTCATTCACTTGTAGTCCTAGCACTTGGAAAGTGGAGATAGTCACCGCCAGGGCTCATTGGCCAGCCAGTCCAGCATACTCGGCAAGCTGTAAGCAAAAGGAAAAAAAGGGGGGGCATGTTTCTGAGGAATAACACCAAATGTTTTCATTGAGCCTCCACGTGCATGTACACATATGTGCACATACACCTATGCACTTACGTGCCTACAACCTGCACATGTGCACACACATGCCCACACAAACTGCATATGCCTAGCAATGTATGCTGTTATTGCGTGTGACCTAATGGAAATCAGAAAGGGACATTTCCCTTCTTATCAAATGGCATAGATTAGCTACCAGGTGAAGACAGCTTCCATGTAGTGTCTTCCTATTTGTTTTGGTAGTGCAGTGTCCCATGGTGGCTCCTAAGGGGATGATAGTAAGAGTGAGTGAGAGCAAGAAATCTTTGATATCATCGCCATTACTGATCTCGCGTGGAGTTTCAGGATGAGATTTAGCCTATCTCAGAGCAAAAGACGCCAAAAGACAAGAGCACTCTCCTAGACTGAGACCCTCGTTACCCTACAAAGTTGGCACAAACTCAGTTTCAAATGATTCAAAGGATCACAGCAATCTATTTTTTATTTTATAGTCACTGATTCTCATTGCTAATTCAAGTTGTCACTTGCGTATCACCCTATGAGTTCACGTTTTAAATGCGCTTTGCATAGGAACAAATATTGGTTGTAGAAACTGTCTGCAATCATACAATTATTATTTTTTTCTTTAGGAAAGATGTTATGATTCTGTTAAAGAAAATACTTTTTAAATTTTCTTCTAATGTGATATTACAGCTGTCACTCTTTGATATTGAATATTGTATTTCAAAAATAGATCCTTCTGAGGCAGAACCTTGTCTAGGAACACTGTTTTAGAAGGTAAATCTGCTTATATAGTAAGAATGCTGCACAAATAAAAGCCAAGAAATTCAAATTCAATTACCAGTCTGACTACTCACCATTAAGTAGTGTGTGAACTTAATTCACTTTCTTTCTTTAGAAGGGTCAGTTTCTTCCCCTGTGAAATGACAGATGGTCAAGGGGTTCCTTGACACAAAATTTTCTTTACACACTTTCTCCTCCTTACACTTTCCCTACTCTGACATTTTTCCTTACCTTTTCCCCATGTAGGTGGTTTGTATCTTCAAGGATATAGGGTGAGTGAACAGACCCACAATTTCAAACAATCAGTGATTGAACTCAAACCTCCATCAGAAGAGTTCAAGACTTTCTATTTCTGTGCAGAAAATACAACAGAAAACCAGCGGTAAGCGAGGGTCTTCCTGCTTCTTCTGTACCAGTCTTGACACAGTCTTCTCAGTAAACCTGTACCCTTATCCTCCAACTCCAAAACTTCAGGTATACTTCCCTTTCTTTGCAGGCTCCACAGTTAATATTTCCCAGGTTGTGTTTTTATTCTTCCAGAGCCTCTTTCAATGAGTCTTTTACAAGTGCTTTAAAAAAATAAAAGAAAAGGAACCGGGCGTGGTGGTGCAGACCTTTAATACCAGCACTTGGGAGGCAGAGGTAGGAGGACTGCCTTGAGTTCGAGGCCACCCTGAGACTACATAGTGAATTCCAGGTCAGACTGAGCTAGCGTGAGATAATATCTCAAAAAAAAAAAAAAAAAAAGAAAAGAAAAGATAAGATAAGATAAGAAAGAAAGAGAGAAAGAAAAGGAATTTTTAATTCCTGTCAAACAAGGAGTGGTCCATACTTCAACATAAAAAAATTTATCACCACCATAATCTATTAATGTTATAATTTGTTAGTCCACAGATTTATCTTATTAACATATATTAATTATGTAAACACAGACTAACCTCTCTCATCCCTCCCTTCACCTGCCTCAGGACATCCTCCACCTCAACTATTTATCACAACTGGGAGGAAAAGGATAGCATAAAGAAATCTCTAGGAATTTAGCAAAGAAGATGACCTGGTAAAAAGTTCTAGGGTCATTCATCAGAAATTGATACATTATTTTAACCCAAAGAGATAAAACCCCCAAAGTGGGATTTCAGAGATCCTCAGCACATGACAACTGGAGAATAGGGATCTCTTAAGCCTTCTGTCCCTGCATGAACTTTGCCTTTATATGTCATTCCTAAGAATGTTCTAGGGCCGAGGAAGTGAGTATAGAACTGCTAGATGTGTGGTGATGACTTTCTTCCTGGACAGTCTGGGTGGCAGGAAAGGATGGTTCTCTTGAAGGCAAGGTTCCAGCTAGAACATCAGAGAAAGGATCAGTGAAATAGACTTAAGTCTCATCTGAAATCTGCTGGCTTTTCTATGACAGGAAGCTAAATAGATGGATCTCACTATTTAAATTTATAGGGGCTTTTCTCAGCAAGAAACAATATTGAGTCAGTAGAGAAACATTTCAAAGCATAAAAGCAGAATGTTAAAAAAATATGCATGGAATCCTGGATTCATAAAACACTTTACGTACCCCTAGTTAAGTTTAGAAAGTGACACAAATTATATCCCTCACTCAGAGAATCACATACAAATTAACTTAGTGCAGTCTTTGGATATCCTGCTGGAAACATCTCTGAATAAATATTTTTGATCATGGTTGGTGTTTGTTTGTCAAAATAACATCTTCCCATGAAATATATACTTTACAAAACATTACATAACAAAATAAAAACAAGAGAGAGGGAAGAAAATTTAAGTGGGAAGGAAGTGTGCTGTGGCTTCTAGAATTTATCAAAGAACATTTTGACCCAGGTGGCAATATTTGGTTACTGTATATTTGGCCAACTAAGCTTTAAAGTTAAATAGAAATGTTAAAATAGTAAGCAAAGGACCATATTGCTCCATTACTATTTAGAACCATCATATTCTCACCTGAGACATTACTTTCATGAGCATGTATTTATTTCTATTATTACATATTCTATGCTTGCTAATTTTCCTTCTTATTCAACCCAAAATCCATTGAGCATGGCTTAATCCTATTAATTTCAAACTAAATAACCAAGAAGAACAATTAGAAAAATAATTAAAGGATTTGTCACATTTTACCTTCTCAGAGGCTGTCAGGTTTAATGACCTATTCTAGTCTATGCTTTCTTTTTATGCAGCTGGATCACAGCTTTGAAACTGTCTATCAAAAAGTGGCTTCCCTTGGACCAGGCTATTCAAGAGTTCATGAACCGACCACTAGAGGAGACAAGAATGTGAAGAAAACTCTAATTATTAGAAGAATGAGTCCACAAAACTTCGACCAACCAACTTCTGTGAATAAACAAATTATTTCTTTTCAATGTTTTGAAATACAGCTTTTCAAATATGTATTCATCCATTATATTACTACATTGGGGTCAAATTATAATTTTGGTTGAGCTACTCCACCAATATTTAATATAATGTTTAAGTATTTCACTTGTATGACATGTCCTTCTGTAACAGTTGGCACATTTTAGCATCAACATGTAATAGGCTCCTACTTCCATCTTTTGAAATAAATAAATGTTTATTTCTTTCCTTTTATCATTTATATTTTTATATATTTTATTTTTATTTACTTCTTTGAGAGAGAGAGGCATATAGATAGATGATAGACAGATGACAGATAGATAGATAGATAGATAGATAGATAGATAGATAGAGACTAGGCATGCCAGGGCCTCCAGCCACTGCAAACAAACTTCAGATGTATGTTCTACCTTGTACATCTGGCTTATGTGGGTACTGAAGAATTGAACCTGGGTCCTTTGGCTTTGCAAGCAAGTGCCTTAACTGCTAGGCTATCTCTCCAGCCCAAATATATATACATATATATACATTTTTTGCAAAATTTTCAATCCTGAACTTTGGCTGTAAGCTTCCTAGAATACCTTCAGGTTGTGAATTAGAAAATTAAGAACCTTGAAATGAAAAGGCTTAAATAATGAATATTTCGGCCATACAAGGTCATCTCTGCTAGGAAATTCTACAATAAACAGGCTCAAATGTCTCCCAGGACTTACCAGATGAAAGAAAGTAATAGAAATTATAATTAGAAAAAAATTAAGTAAGAAATTAGATTGCATTTAAGGAAGATGAGTCAAAGGCATGGGTCTGGCTCACACCTGCATTTCTGTCCCACTTCAAACACAAAATAAACCAACATGCTCTTCTCTGGATCTGGAAAGCAAGATTTGGAGAAATAAAAAAAAAAAAAAAAGTCAGGCATTGGCCCTGTGTCTCAGTGGTGCAATGCCTACCCTGTAATTGTGCTGCGTTTAGAAGTCCCATGCCTTCACTAATGAGCGTGGCTCACAGATGTGCTCAGCTGTAGGATTCAAGTACCCGCAGGGCAACTCACACACATTAAAAAAACTGAAAGAAAGAAAGCGCGTCTGTTCATAAAATAATGGTATGTCTGAGCCACGGTGACCTCCCAGCTCGATTGCTCTCCTGTGCAGAAGAGGCTCA
Organism: Dipus sagitta; assembly: GCA_036346955.1. Taxonomy (NCBI): domain Eukaryota; kingdom Metazoa; phylum Chordata; class Mammalia; order Rodentia; family Dipodidae; genus Dipus; species Dipus sagitta. Next base: position 61,162,611 of record CM070782.1, read on the forward strand.
GGGAGGCAGCTGTCTGCCGCTGATCACGCAGGTTGTTCACAGCAGAACTGGAACTGAATCCAGGCCTTTGCTCTCCTCCTGTGCCCTCACCGTGCCCAAGAAGCTGTGGTGTGGTTTCAAAAGACAATAAAACCGCCCATGGCCCACAGCTGTCAAATACTTGTAGCCTCTAGCCCAGAATTAAAGTATAGACCATGCTTTAATTTCTACCATCTCATGGAAGGAATTCGTGTTAATTTAAATTATATCTTTTATCAGAAAATCTTAAGCATGAAAAAAAAATCATGCTGTTTTTGATTCTTTACTTGTCACCTCTCCTTTGCCAATAGGAATATGAAGTCCTCACAAAATGTCTCAAGTTTGCATCTGTTATTCTCAATAAATAACTCAGATAAAGGAGGCTTGTAAGTGTGAGGATGTCTTACTCAGTTCATGGGTTAGGAGAAGCTGCCTAGAGGAACGCATGCCAAAAGAGACATACTGCAATGCTCTGACCAACTTGACGCCATAACCCAAAACTGCTCAGTGCACAACAACACACAGCTCTCTGTTCCGACAATGGCCCCTTTGTTCTCCAATATATGCCATGACAATAATGGGGTCTTTCAGCAGAATCATCCATAACGTCATGTCAGAAAGCCAGGCTGGACATCCGTTCCCCAGCGCTGTTCTGCCTTGCTGGCACCCCGCCATGGAATGCACAAGTTGTGCTTTACCAGGCCGCCAGCTAGTGACTGCAGCTCACTGTAACCATGGCGTGGAGCTTCCCCTGGAGGAGGAAAACAAGAGCAAGTACTCGGAAAAAATGTGAATGCAATTTTCTCTGAGTCAAGCATTCACGTAAACTGCTAGAAAGTGAATGGTATCAACATTCTAAGTTGACACTACCAAAAACATTCAGAGACACTGCTCCAAAAATGCTACTGTTATTAATCCTAGATATAAAGCAAAAAATTGTTCTGGGTAAGTTTGTTTTATGGTTTTTTGAGGTAGGGTCACCATCTAGCCCAGGCTGACCTGGAGTTCACTATGTAGTCTCAGGGTGGCCTCGAACTCATGGTGATCCTCCTACCACTGCTACCAGACTGCTGGGATTAAAGGTATACACCACCACACCCAGATCAAGGGTAAGTATTTTATGTGGAAAGTGTTCTTAGCTTTTGTGTGATTGTCAAAGAGGTATGGTGATCCAGAAATTTAAAAAAAAAAAAAGAGCAAAACACTTTTTAGTTCTAAAGATTAAGAACATTTCCCAATATCCACCAGGTTTGTATCTGCCATGGACGTAAGAGGAAGGGAAAAGGAGTAGAGTCACCTTCTCCATGCATAACCTCTAGCTACACATTTCAGGCCTTTGGGAAATCAAGGTGAGCTCTTCACAGCCTAATGGTCCGCAGTCAATAAATATTTACAGAACATGCATCTTCAGCCATGCTTACTGGTTGGTCACAGCCTACTGCCATCAAGGAAGATAGAAAAATGTCCAGTTCACATATTGTACACCCCTCTAAATTCAAAGTCCAGTGCTACCATTTTGGGGCTGCAACCCCAGGGAGGTGATTTGAACTTTTCTTACTCAGTTCAAATGGGGCTAATTGTAACTGCCACCGTTGTTTATGAAAGCTCAGTTAACAGTATATCAAGCTGCTAGAACTGTGCATCCCAGTGAATTCTCAGCATGATTTTTTAAAAATACTTGGCAAGGACTAGTCAGCTCATATCCAGACCTCACGTCTGTGTGGACAACTTTAGGAAAATATCCCTTGGCTTCTCCCCTTTTGACATAAAGGTAGAAAGGATGTAGGAGAGACCAGAGATCTTTTCTTAACAGGCTCTAACAGCATGCTTTCTGTTTTTATAGTCTAGGCTCTTTAGAGCCCCAAAGATTGGTACACAGTTAACAAAACTCCTTGGTAAATGTGAAAGTGCTTCCATTAGCATTTCTAGAAGCTCCAGGCCATACCAAGAATATTTCTGAAGGCCTCAGCAGAACTAAGTAGATGTTGGTCTAACTACCTCATTCTGTTTCACCCACTGACAACATGCACATCTTAGAGAATAGTCTCTAGACTATTGTATACTGGGATGTCCTGGTAGAAAATAAAGTAATAAATATCCAAAATATAATGGCTTGTCCTAAGACAAGGCCACTAAAATCAATCAGTCTATTTCCATATTTTGGTCACTCACAGAGCCTGAGAAAATGTCTCAGTTATTTCTTGCCTCCAAATCTGCATGATTGCATAGATTTGAAACAATTTTCCCCCTCCCAAACTTTAAGAAGAAAGAAAGGAAGAAAGAAAGAAAGAAGAAGGAAGGAAGGAAGAAAGAAAGCTTTCTCCAGAGAGGTTGGGCTCACACAACAATATAAAATTCTCAGTGCAATATCCATGTCAGGTTGTAAAAGTTTACAAAATATAGAGCATATCTTTCAAAAAGTAATAACCCTATCCTGTTTTGATAATTTCATACATGTATCTAATGTAATTTGACTATACCCTCCACATGCACACACTGACCCTGTTTTATTCCCTTCCCACTAAGCCTTCATGCTATTTATTGTGTGGCCCACTGAGTTAAATTAAAGTTGCTAACATGCATGTGGGTGAGAGATTATTTCCTGGAGTATAGTCAGTTTACCAGCAGCTATACTACTGAAGACCCCTCCTCCTCCAGCAACCATTAATTGCCAATAGCTGCTCTGGTGGCCTCCAACTCAGAGCAATTCTCCTACCTCTGCCTCCTGAGTGCTGGGATTAAAGGCGTGCACCACCACGCTCGGCTTAACAGGTTCAGTCTTGTGCAGAAAACCACAGCTGTTGTTCATGAATGTAGTGGCCATGTTATGTCCAGAAGACAGACCACTATAGCATGATTCTCTGTCCTCCAGCTCTTAACATCCTTTCCACACTGCTGTAGTTATCTTTATGTTGCTGGGGGGGGGGGGACAATCAAAAGTAGCTTATGGAAGGAAAGTTTTCTATTTTGGTTTACAATCTCCAGGGGAAGCTTCATGATGGCAGGGGACAACATGTCTTGGGCAGAGGCTGGTTGTCACCTCCTTGCCAGCATCAGGTGGACAATACAGGAGAGTGAGCCAAATTAACACTGGATAATAAACCTCAAGTTCAAACATCTATGAATGATCTTGATTGTTTAGTGGGCCCACAAGAAAAGCACAGGCTCAGGAAGGGCCAGCCCATGGCAGGTGGTGTGGGGTGTAGACAACTGCAAAAACTTGAGGAGGAAGAATCCAGAAGCTGCTCCTTGCTGCCATCTTGAGTCAGACTGGAGTCTTGCCAGGCTGGGTATCATCTGCACTCTTTGGGGCCAGTGTCCCTAGCTGACTACCTGTAAAAGTTTACCGTGCTCTTAACGTCTGTCAGTATGGATCTCGGGCTAACCACACAATAGTCACTTATTCTCAGCATTTGCACCAACCGTGCATCTCTGCGTTAACCTTTGCTTCCTGCAAGAAGAAGCTTCTGAGATTAAGGCTGAGAGCAGCACTAATCTATGGATATAAACATAAATATTTAAAATATCAACAATAGTCGGATTCTCCCAAGGGCCTATGGCCTTCCTAGCCATAGGCTTTTAACCAGGTTTATAGTACTAGGCACACAGTCTCTCCTTGGAGCAGGCCTCAGATCCAATCAGAAAGAAGTTGGTTACCCTCATAATAGTCATGTCACCATTGCATCAATGGACATCTCTTGGCTGGCTGGTCAGTTGTGGGACACAAGGTCCATAGCTCGATAAAATTATTGATGTCCCTTCTCCCCTACCAGCCTGCATAACATCTTTTGACAACATAAAAGCTAACCATCTGGGAGGAAACTCCCCACTGTTCCTGAGTATGTGGTATTTTCAGCAACAGGGACTTACCATCTAGTTTTGGTGAGCAACCAAGAACAATTGCAGTAGTTTGTATTGTTTTAGGAGCCTCTGTATTCTCCCTGACCAACAACTCATGGAGGGGAATCTCATCCCTGACACTAGAGTTAACAAGTAATAACCTATGGCGTCTGGAAGCAACAAGATCCACCCATGTAAAGTATTTTCATTCAAACTCTTTTTGTTTTGACTATGTTTTTAATTAGCTTGCACAGAGGGTGGGATGGCAGTCTTTTAGCAGCAATATTCAGTTACTCTTCATATGAACAGTAACAGCAAGGACATATTCAGCAACACATGTGGGAGACCCCATTTCAGAAGATAGCTCCCTTTAGCAAAGGTGAAAGACGGGAGACTTCTTAGTTCCAAGGAACTTGTGTCCCCTCTTTCTAGTACTGAAAGCTGAGCCTCTTGACTTGCATGATAGGACCTGGAATGATTCTAACACAGCTGCTTCCAATTAAGCTGCTGTTATTTGCTGTCAGAGTCTTGAATGTTGTGATCAAAACATGTAGCTTCTAAACCAGACATCTTGAGATAAGACACAATTAGTAATTGTATTGGTGGGCTGGAGAGATGCTTTAGCAGTTAAAGTACTTGCCTGCAAAGCCTGAGGACCCATGTATGACTCTCCAGAACCCATGTAAGCCAGAAACACAAAAGGGAGGCAAGAGCAAGGTCACACATGCCACCTAGGAGATACAAGTGTCTGGAGTCTGAGTGCAGTGGCTGAGGCCTTGGCAGACCAACTCTCTCTCTCTCCTTCTGTCTCTCTCTTGCTTGGTCTCTCTAAAATTTAAAAAAAAAATAATTTTCCTGAGACAATCAATGTCAACAGAGACAGTCCCAAGCAAAGAGGAGCACAAGACAACTGATGAATAACACACAAGGCATTCTTTTATTATCTACAAAGGAGCATAATTTCTGCTGAAATCTAAGTTTTTATGTTCTCTGGTCTAGTTCTCCATGAGAAAATAATTTCTTTCACTCCTTGTTTCAACAGATTAAGAAACAAGTTACTTTTTACAAAGGATGTAAGGTTATTTTGACAAACATGTAACATGGGGAACTCTACAACCGTAATTCTGTGTTTCGAGGAGGAAAGTTGCATTTTCAAAAAGTGAAGTCTTTGGACTGGGGGAATGGCTTAGCGGTTAAGGTGTTTGCCTGCAAAGCCAAAGGACCCAGGTTTGACTCCACAGGACCCAAGTTAGCCAGATGCACAAGGGGGTGCACGCATCTGAAGTTCATTTTCAGTGGCTGGTGGCCCTGGCATGCCCATTCTCTCTCTCTCTCTCTCTCTCTCCCTCTTTCTCTGTCAAATAAATAAATAAAAATGTTTTTTTTTTTTTTAAAGTAAACTCTTTGGTAAGCCAACTGTTGAGATTTGATCCTATTTATGTAGGTGGAATGGTGTGGAGGAATCTATAAAATAAACATTTCCTATCACAAAGACCAGAGTTCAATGAGTTATTCTGTCTTGGTTCAAGGGATGCTTACAAAAGATGTAAGATTCTTGGGTCAGAGACAAGAGACTTCATTTATCATGTATTGGTACCCTATTTTCCTTCATGCCTGCCCCCATTCCATTGAGGACACTCCTCAGTGGAGTTGCAGGTATTCCCTATGGGATTGTGGTTATGCATTGTGTGAGCAGCAGTCAGTTATTTTGGGGGTTAGGGAATACCTCTGAGCATGATGTCTGAACCTGTGGCTCTTAAAATCTTTCTGCCCCCTCTTCCACAAAATTCCCTGAGCCATGGTGGATGAATTTTAAGTCTGCTTCAGTGATGAGCTCTTAGGGGCCTCTGGATCTCTGCTCTGGTAGGTGTTGAGTATCCTCAGGGCCTGTCTCCTTCACCCTGGTGCTGATTATCAGGTTCAGTATAGAAGCAGCATTCCGGCCCGTCTCCCCACTTCCTCTGTGGATTCAGCTGTGGCTTGGTTAAAGTGCGAGGGGTAGTTCAGATAGCTAATTCTTCACTTTTACTTTTGTACTAAGTAGACACAACTGGAAAATGAATTTCAAAACTAGTTTTCTTAGGGAAGAGGGTCTGAGAAACTGTCATTTCTCCTGAGCTTTTAATAGAGTACTATAATCAATAACCACATAATTTTAATGGATATATGTTTTGTAATAAACTGCAGTGTAGTTAGAGATTATAATGAATGGACAGTTACCTGTGGTTAAGATGCTAACACAAGAGTAGGTGCACACTGTTTAAGTAATCCCCAATTAAATCTAGAACTTTTATGGAACTACACTTCGGTGCTGATTTGGTAGCAATGTAATGAACTGTTATGTGTAAATGTGAGTTTGAAATGGGAGGCAGACCAAATCCTTCTTTGATAAATATCACCCTCTCAACCTTTCCAACTGACTATATATGCTTGTCCTTCATGACTCATCAGCCCAACCTAGAGATATAAATAAAACATGCTATTCAATTGCTATTGCTTTAATTATGACACTTTTTGACTTCGACCTTCTTTTTTTATTATTTTGTTTTTGAGACAGGGTCTCTCCCAGATTGACCTGGAACTCACTCTGTAGTCCAAGATGGCCTCAAAATCATGGTGATTCTTCCACCTCAGCCTCTTCACTGCTGGGATTAATGTGTTTACCACTAAACTGGTTTATTATGACTATTTTAAAGTGATCTATTTTGTAAAATAAATTACAGCTTTGTTTTTAGAATTATTACTCTATTCTTTCCAGCAGTATTGGATTAGCACTACTATCACATGGAATTTTCATTTTAGCTTTTGCTCACCATTCTATAGATTAATTAACAACCTGAACTTTCTGAATTAACATCTGAAATCTCATACTGATTGGACTAATGCATTTATAGATAGCTTTAGTTCTCTCAGAATTATATTCTCACAAATTAGTTAAATACAGATTTTTCCAAATATATTGATTATATTCTCATATTTTTTTTCTTTTGCAAAAGAATAGCTCCCTTATCTTTGCAAAGAAATGTTAGTCATGGAATAGTATTATGCTAGTATAATGCTGTATGATAAATCACTTTTTCTTTACAACTATTTGGTTCAGTTGACTATTGTTAATAGTAATGGGTCTTTTAAAAGGTCAAATCTCTTGATGCTTGAGTTAGTTTTGATCTCTTTCAAGGCCTCAACTTGCAACTCAAAAAAGAAATAGTTTTTTAAAACTTTGTGAATACAAAAATATCTCAATGCACAAGTCTTTAACTCATAGGTCAACTGTGTCATACACAAAGAATATTCAATACATTTTTGTTACATAGTAAAACCTCTGATTTGTGCTAAGTGGACACACAAAAGGTAAATGACTTGCTGGGATTATAAAAGAGAGGAAAAGACAAGGAAATACTCAACCTCGACAGCAAAGATCACAGAGACTCCAATTCTCTTAAAAATAAAACATCAAAAGATCACCAGTCTAACCCACAAAGAAACTGCCTGGCTACTGAGGGAAAAACTATAAGGTAACCAATTCATGAAAGCTTCCTTCTTCCTTTTCAAAAGGAGTGAAATGAGTCATCTTTAAACTGTCAGTTTTTGAGATAAATCAATTGATGTCTATTGAAACCTGAATCATCTGCATGTCTGAAAGTTCACTAAAAATGATAGAATTAGAGACATGAGTTCCTACATCTCAGAAATAGTGATCAGGTGGCAAAGATGTATGTGCTGGTGTAGAAATCAATTTCAATAAAAAAGAGGAAAGGACTAATGGGGACTCAGAAACAGCATCAGAGTCCCCTTTCCTCCTTCTCTAAGAACTGAGCTCAGTTCACAGATACAGAAATATTAGCAGATTGAGAGCTTAGTCCTAAGATGGTGAATTCCTGATGTGTTTCAAGGTGTATCTCCTACAGGATGATGGCTATGTCACCAGAGGCAAGAGTTGATGCTAAGAAAATGGCCGCACTACTTTATAATGTGTCCAGGTTTTAATTTCCACCGAACCAAATCCAAAGGCCATTGATCCATTGTCTTGAGAGGTTTCCATAATGATACCAAGAACAAAGAACAACAAACCTCTTAAAATTTTGGTTAGAATGCATTCTCCTGGCCCCAGAGTCAATCAGGTTTTGCTTCTCTAAGACATGAATGCCAAGAAATATTGCAAATCCAGGGAACAGACACTGGAGAATATGATAAATAATGAATGTCTAGTTCTAGTGAGTACTGGCTTTCTGCCTCATAAAACAGGAACACAAGAATAGGAATTAGTATTTTTGATAGCAAACAAGAAAAAAAGAAAAAGACTTGATGGACCAAAATTAGAAAGTTTCAACATTGTGCCATTACAAGAGTAATAAGAAAGAACTACTTTCTGCCTTGAAATCCAACCTAACTATAAAGATGTCTTTGAAGGAAATAAGCTTCCTAAGGAACCTTGTATAGGACAAAAAACCATCATCATAAAGTTATCCTTAGGCAGCCCGTTTGGTCCATGGGTAGTCGCTAAGAAGCCTAGAAATGTGGCTGGGGAGGTGGCTCAGCAAGTACGAGCACTTTCCACATATGAACATATGCTTGAAGGCTTGTTGGGCTAGAGATCACCCAAAGCCCACATGAAGAAGCTGGATGTGGCCGTGTATACCTGTAACCAAAGTTGACAGGGATTGGAGAATTACTGGAGCTCACTGACTGACAGCAACAATTTGAGGAAGAGACTCCATCTCAAGAACACAGGCAGATGAAAACACCTGACATTCTTTCTGGCCTCCCACATGTATGTGCATGGGGTACATGCATCTATACACACACGTGCATATATCATGCACCACATACACCATACCCTCCCACACACTACACACACAAGCCAAAAAAGCTTAATAACGCAAAAGATATGGTGGCACCACCAACTTCATGCTACATGCCCACATCACCTAACGAAGTAATGTCCACAGTTGTATTCCTTTCCTATGGACTTTTGAGCCACCATGATACCATATAATGGGACCTAAACACACATGACCGTCAAACTCTGAAACAAAGTAAGCAGTTGTCTTTTAATTCTGTGTCCAACAAGGTAGCATGTAGCTTTTGGGTACTTAAACTGTGGTTAGTGGTGTTGCTACTGTAATATACAAACTAGGTTTAGAAACCTTACCACAAAATATTAGTATTTTACCAATCATTTCATTCTGACTGTTTTGAAGTGATGAAATATTGCATGTGTTGAATAAATAAATTGCATTATTAGAAATATTTTTACTCATTTGCCTTTAGATTTCTAATGTAGTTACTAGAAAATTTTCAATGTGGCTCACAGCCAACTTACTACATTAGATGGTGCTAAGCTATAATTTCTGTATGGTACTGAGAAGTAAGAAACAGTGATAGAGGGATAAATTTTCACCATCAAAAGATTAAGAAGATGAGTGACTGAAGGCCACATTTCTGTGTGAGAAACTAGGAAATCTTTGATTCTGTATAATTAAAGCACAGGGCAATGGAATACTCTACCATGCTGGAAACTATCAGGGCATTGAAAAGACCAAAGAAAGTCCCTAAAGCTGGAGGCCATCTGTTGAAGACCAATAGAAGAAGGATCTTCTTCTATAAATTCTAGAGAGTTGTAAACTACATCAGGTAAGAGCAAGAAAATATGCAGAAGGAGAACTTTCCACACAGCAATATTCTAGGAAGCTAATTGCTTGGGACTGTTCAGGAAAAGGTGTGCAGATGGAGATGCCATAAATAGAATCATCTCATTAAAAATAACAAAATAGAAAGTAAAACAATAGAAAACCATTTTTCTTCTGAGTTCTCATACTTGTGGAAATTGTTGATTCATTTTTAAAGACTCCATTGACAGAGACCAACATAAATCAGTCCTTAAGTGACCATTGGGTTTTCTACCTACCACACTCTGAGCTGAGAACTGGGAAGGAAATACCAGAAAGCAAGTCAATGGCCTGTTGTTTCAGTTGTGAAGGCTGAGTCAAAAGAGAAGGGATTGGGTGGATGGAGGAAGGACTTCAGTGGGAGAAATATGGGAGAGGGAGACAAGAGAGAGTGATGGGATTGTGGTAAAAATACACTATGGGGCTGGAAGATGGCTTAGTCGTTAAGGCGATGGTCTGTGAGGCCTAAGGACCTGGATTCAATTCCCCAGTACCCACATAAGGCAGATGCACAACATGCCTGGAGTTCATTTACAGTGGTAGAAGCCCTGGCGTGCCCATTCTCTCTCTCTTTCTCTCTCTCTTTCTGTGTGTGTGTGTGTAACTGCCTCTTTAGCTCAAGTAAGTTAAATTAAATATATATATATATATATATATATACATATATATATATATATATATATATATAGTTAATAAAAAGATAAGGAAAATTTGAGTAGAAAATACTCAACCAAAGAGTATCATTCTTGAGGTGACTAAGCATCAACCGAATCATGTTTTGTTTTTATAAATTTATATTCCTTCATTTTCTACTTTGTTTCAGTCTTCTCCAATATTCCTTTTGACACACGAGAATAACAATGATCAATCTAGAGACAATTCTACAAGTTGGTTTGCAAAAGCTAGAAAAGCAACTCTAGTATTTTTTGAATTTATCTTATTAGATATGGACATACTTAGTATGTAAACAACACATGTTGGTACCATCCTTTCCCTCATCCTTGTCCTTCTCCGTTGCAGATTCTGCTTTTCTTTTTCAGATGGGAGCAACTCTAGGGTTTTTTTTTTTTTAAGCAATATAAAATTTACATAAAAGGGCTGGAGAGATGGCTTAGCGGTTAAGCACTTGCCTGTGAAGCCTAAGGACCCCGGTTCGAAGCTCGATTGCCCAGGACCCACATTAACCAAATGCACAAAGGGACACACACATCTGGAGTTTGTTTGCAGTGGCTGGAGGCCCTGGCGTGCCCATTCTCTCTCTTTCTATCTGCCTCTTTCTCTCTCTGTCTGTCACTCTCAAATAAATAAATAAAAATAAACCAAAAACACGTTTTAAAAAATTTTTAAAATTAAAAATTTACATAAAAGTTGTAAGAATTGCACAAAACAATCATTTCTGAGTCACTGGAAGATAAGATACCAACATATTACTATGTCACTCAATATAGTAATATACATTTTCTGCAAACAAGGGCATTCTATTGCATAGCACAATGCAATCTCTAAAACCAGAACATTAAAAGTGAAAGATTACCAATAACTAGTCTAGTCTACAGGTCCTATTCATCAATTGTCACACAAATGCCTTTTAAAAAATCCATTTCAAAATAACGCTTTGTGCTACGATGTCAAGCCTCAGTTCCTTGACTTTCATGAGCCAAGCAATTTTGAGGATTACAAATCAGTTATTTTGTTGAATTATCCTGCTGATTTTAAGTGCTCTGATGTTTACTAGTGATAGATTAGAGCATAACAAGCATAGCTGTGTCTCTTCTGTGCACCCCTCCAGGTCACATACAACCCTCTTCGCACAGTTACAGATAGTGTTCACTTTGATCACTTGATTATGGTGCTGTTTGCCAGGCCTCTTCATGCAGTTACTTCTCCTTTCAGAATAGATTTTCACAGGGTTCTTTTTTAAGACTTTAGGCTATTTTACAAAATAATGGGATGCAGTAGGACATTTTCATACACATGTATCAATGCACTTTGGTCATATTTGTTCCCCACTGACCTCCCCCATTTGTCCTCCTTCCCTCTCACTGATACCTTCCTCCCCACCAAATAGTCTCCCTTCTGCCTTCATTACACACACACACACACACACACACACACACACACACACACACGAATATAGATTCCACATGAGAAAAAAACGCATTACTTTGTCCTTGTTGCCCCCAACATACCTTAGTTTTACGTGAGGCATACAAATCCCCTCTACTATCAAAATTTTAATTTATTCCTTTTCCTTTGTTATTATTCATAGAAATATGGCTTCTGGGTTTCTGATTTTATTCTATGGAAATACAATCTACCATTATCATTTCTTTTTGTATGTTATACTTTTCTCAGATCTGGACAGTGGGACTGGTTTGTATCCACTGTTGATGTTTACATCAGCCTCTTTAATTTGTGACAGTTAAAGATGTTCTAGATACACTATCTTTTCTCTTTGCCTGTTTTCAGATCAACTTTAGAAATTCTCATATTCCTTTTAGTTGAATTGAACATTGCTATGAGCTATTTAACAGCCATCTCAACCAAGGTCACACCCTTCTCTGGGAAGCCCAAAATAAGTCCTGCAAAACCCCAAATCAATATAAGTCAATGCCTAGAAACTAGTTTTATTCACTAATATTGGGGTATTACTGCTCTTGGGCCATCTCAATGGACACAGCTGTTGAACATGTGAGTATAAAACACATTCAGGTACTCCTATCTATCTATATATCTATCTATCTATCACCATTTATAGTAGTCCCAAGCAATCTAAAATTTGCATGAAAGTTGTAAGATTTGCACAAAGCAGTCATTTTTTAATCATTTTAAGATATGTCTTCCCTCCCTAGAGCTATCTGCATTTTAATCCTGGAAGCCTTTGAATGTCAGATTTTATGGGAAGGAGGATGAAAAGGAAGAGAAGTGCCTTTGCAGATGCCATGAGAGATTTTGGAAGGGCAGATTTTCTTGAACTATCCAGGTTAACTCAATGTCATCACAAAGGTTCTTATAAAAGAGAAGCAGGGAAATCAAAGCAAGAGAAGGGATGTGGCAAGGAAAACAGGCTCAAGCAACACAATAAATTCAAAAATATCTAAATTACATTTTCTCAGAAGTAGGAAAAAGGAATGCTATGTAAGATTAAAAGACAACAAAAATAACTCATAAATTAAAATAGATTTTTTTTTCAAGGCAGCCTTTCTGTGTTTCCCAGGCTGGCTCACACTTGCAATCTTCTTGCCTCAGTTTCCCCAGTAACTGGAACTACAGGTGTATGCCATGAAACCTGACTGACTAAACATTTTAAATTCAGTAGAGGAACTCAAAGATTAAATTGAATATTTCTTTCATAAGAATAGCAAAAAGCAAAAGATACACAAAAATAAGAGAAAATTATGAGGGGAAAAATAGAAAATCTCAGGCTGTAAAACACTTAACTTAGAGGAATTACAGGAAAAAAAAATAAGGAAAGCCATTGAAGATATAATGCAAACTTTACCAAAAAGCTTAATAACATAAATCTCCAGTTTTTAGATTGTACAATCCCTTTCATTACCCATACTGTTTTGCTGAGATGCAGCATGAGGCAGGGCCTGATGCCCTGATAGGCTGAAAGAGCCTTTGGAAGATGGGCCATGGTTTGCATGAAGACCTGAAGATGTTTTGTATATACCAGGACTGTTCAAGGGCTACCATAGAGTGCACTGTTGGCCTGGGATGGAAGTTTTCCCCGGCTACTCTGCCCAGCTGGAGGGGCAGAATTGGAAAATCTGGGGACTGTCAGTCTCTGGTTGTATTGGACTTGAACTGCAGAAGTTTGATGTTTGTTTGATGGTGGTTGAGGTTGCATTGTTTTAGTCTCTGCTTGCTATACCTTATACCAGTTGAAAATATTTACTCTTTGCCTTTATATGTTAGAAATGTTTAACTTGTTTGATTTTACAGGTCTTAATATCTTAAACTGGCCAAGACTGTGGGGACCTTTGAAATTGAACTGAGTACAATTTATAATGTGTGATGGTTATAAATCTATTGGGGGCTGGGGCGGAATGTGGTGGTTTGAATAGATGGCCCCTAATATATTCAGGTTTTTTTTTTTGTCTGTTTGTAGTTTGCATCTGCAGCCACGTGGGTGGAGGCAGTGTCACTGGGTGGATCTTAAGGTGTAGTGGTGGGTTTCAGATTTCAATCTAAAGATATGCAAAGTGTGCCTAGCTGGAGTTCCTAAAGCATGCTGTGTGGCTTTTGGCTTTTTGGCTTGTACTTCTCTCTCTGTTTGGACCTGTGAAGGCAGGCCAGCTCCTTTGGCCATTATGGAACTTCCCCTGGATCTGTAGGCTTCAATAAATATCCCTTCCTCCATAACTGTGCCTGGCTTGGAAGTTCATCTCAGTGACCCTGAAGCTGTCTGCTACAATGAGCCAGAGTAAGACCCTACCTCAAAAAAAAAAAAAAAAAAAAAACTTGGGTATAAACTATGATGATACATAGGGGAAAAGATGGCAAGAGTATAAATCCCCCTTATTTTTACCCATTCCTACAGTATGTGGAGCTAGTTTACTCATCACAAGTTGACTCATCACGACCCGTGTGGAGAAGTCCACATGCAAACATAGGTAAGCATCTGCTGTGGTGCCCACCACAGGGCGGTGCTTTGGTGCTTGCTATGGTAGTTTGAATGAAATGTTCCCTGTGGACTCATGTGTTTTGAATATTAAGCCCCCAGCTGGTGGCAATGTAGGGGACTGCTAGAGCCTTTCAGCAGTGGAACCTTGCTGCAGGAGGTGTATTGCTGGGGATGGATGTGTGTTCTATTAGTCCAGCCCTACTGGGTGCTTCCTAGACAGCTCAACTATTTATTTGTTTGTTTGCATGTGGTGTGTGTGTATGCCCTCTGGCCACAATGAACAAATATCAGGTGCTTTGCCACCTTTTGTATCTTGTTTATGTGGGTGCTGGGGAATTGAACAGGGGCCAGCAGGCTTCTCAAACAAGCACCTTTAGCCACTGAACAATCTTCCCAGCCAGAGCCAGCTCAGTCTTGATGCTACCTCCTGGTTACCATAGCAAGATATGCTGCTCAGACTCTGATCTGTCATGCCTTGATGAAGCTTCTCCTCAAAACTGTAAGCCTCCAATAAACCCCTTTCTTCCATAAGTTGTTTCTGGTCCCAGCAACAAGTAACCACTGTACTTACATTTCCCTGCTTGTTCTTCTCTTTATGTTGTAGTCAGGTTCATATTGCTAGTAGAAATCACCCAACCAAGAGCAGCTTGTGGAAAAAAGAGGTTTATTTTGGCTTACAGGCTCAAGGGGAAGCTCCGCAATGGCAGGGGAAAACAGTGGCATGAGCAGAGAGTGGACATTGCCTCCTGGCCAACACAGGTAGATAATAGCAACAGGAGAGTGCTAAACACTGGCATGGGGAAACTGGCTATAACACCAATAAGCCTGCTCCCAACAATACACTCCCTCCAGGAGGCATTAATTCCCAAATCTCCATCAGCTGGGAACATAGCATTCAGAACACCTAATTTCAAATGTGAATCAAACCACCATCTTCTGCCCCTTGCCCCCATAAACTGATAACCATACATGATGTAAAATGCAATGCATTCAGTCCAACTCTAAAAGTCCCCATAGTTTTTTCAATCCCTGTGATGCTCAAATATCCCCATAGTCCATGGTCTTTTAACTGAGCCATAATACCAAAACATCCCCAAAAAACCTATAATGGCACAGAATAAACATTCACACTGCAGAAGATGGCATTGGGCATAGCAAAGAAACATTCAGCCAATACAAGATTTAAAAGTACTATGGTAAACATCAAACTCTGTCGCCTCAAGCCCAACAACTCTAGCCAGTGACAAATCTCCAAGTCTGATAATTCTAACCAGCAACAAGTCTCTGGTATTTCATTCCGCCCCTTCCAGCTAGGCTACTCACAGTACTGGAGAACTTCATCAGGGCCAGCAGCTTTCCTGAGCAGTCATCTCGTGGTACCCCACAGCTCCACTGGGTCTCCACTGCAATCCACAGTTCATCCTCATGTCCCCATAGGGTCTCTATGCGGTAACCAGCAAACCTGCTTCACACTGCCCATGGCCATTTCCAAAACACAAGACCGTGTTGCAAACTCAACAACCCTCTTTCCAGCATTTCTTATACTCCACAATACCAGGTAGGGTGCCAATTTGTTAATCCAGGGAGGAATAAAGCAGACTTTGAAGAACAGGACACTCCTTGAGCATTCAGGCCCCTTCAAATGAGTCTACAATCTTTTGTTGTCCCAGTACAGGTCAGCTGGCCCAATCTCAAAGGTTGTGATCTCTCAATTGCTGCTGAACCGGCAGCAGTTCACCCCAAAATTTTCTTTCTGTGCCATATCCCTCTGCTCACACCATTTCTACACAGAGCAACCCTGCACAACTTCTTAGGACATGGGCATAGCAGCAAGCTTTTCACACAACTTGCCTCTAGCCCAGTCCAGGCAAAGCTCTTTCTCACCCTCATAAGTCAAACCTCACCATCCATAGTTCTTATTGCATTCAGGTCTCTCAACTCTGACAAGAATAGTCCATGAAGCTGTACTTATAGCACTGCAAGGTGTCTTTTAGGCCAAGGTTTCAAATTCTTCCACATTCCTCTTGAAAATCAGCTCCAAAAGGCCAAAGCCACAAAGTCAGAGGTCTAGCAGCAATCCCACTCCTCGGTACCACTTTACTGTTACAGTCAGCTTCTCATTTCTGATAGAAATCACCCAAAAAAGAGCAGCTTGTAGAAAAAAGAGGTTTGTTTTGACTTATAGGTTCGAGGGGAAGCTCCATGATGGCAGGGGAAAACAATGGCATGAGCAGAAGGTGGACATTACCCCTGGCCAACATAAGGTAGACAATAGCAACAGGAGACTGTGCCAAACATTGGCTTGGGGAAACTGGCTATAATACCCACAAGCCTGCCCCCAATAATACACTCTCTCCAGGAGGCATTAATTCCCAAATATCTATGAGCTAAGAACTTAGCATTCAGAACAACTAAGTTTATGGAGAACATCTGAATCAAACCACCACACTTTATTTTTAGCTTTCTGAGATTCTAATACTCAAAACATTAATCTTTAAATGAATCTGTATTTGAAGGATCTAGGCCTAAATAGCACATTATTTAAAAGTCCACAGAGATATGTACTCAAAGAAGTGGCTTCCTCTAGGAACAGCCACTAGAGTATAGGGAAGTTGAGACATATAGTTAATTTCCCTAATAACCCTTCAGATTTTAAAACAATTTTCATGCAATACTTTCATAAAATAAAATTAATTTTAAAGTTAATACTCATAAACTACTATTATATGCATTTTAAATTGCTTATACTTTCATAATTTTTATCCACATAAAAAAGCTAATCATTGTTTTACTAATAACTTAATAATGTTGTGATTTAAACCTTTGTATTCACATATATTTTATAGATTTTTCTAAAAGATACTTCACCTTTTACAAAAAGTGAGGGGAGATGTCACCTTCAGATCGATATCACTTTATATCCACCTTAAAGTGCTATCTGCTTGTGAGGGCTGCAAGAATAGCAAAAAGTCAATCCATACACTCATCTTAATGAATTATAGGGGAAGAGAACCAGCTAAAAAAAGAAACCATTTTATTTTGGCAATGTCTTTTGTAAAATGGAGTTGAGGGTGGAATTAATGATTTAATTAAACCACTGAATGTTTTATTAAAGTCAATATGGCCTAGAGTTCCTATATACTACCAGTTTATCAATAAAATCCTCACTTTTGTTTTGATCAGAGAACTCATATTTATCTTTACAGCCTCTAATTGTTTTCAGGAAATCATACTGTGTTCCAAGGCCTTTCTGATAGAACATAAAATTCTACTGCATATGAAAACCAGGTCAGGATCTTTCTAAAACTCTAATTTCTTCAGCTTGGTTACTCCTTCCCACAAGGAGCACTGTTTCTGCTCTACTTGGTAGAATAGCTGCTCCGTTTTCACAGCCAAGGAGAACTCAAGGTCATCAACGCAAAACCCACTTTGGGTTGAGCCTGCAGCAGGATGCACTGGATAATCTCTTCTCTAGAGTCATCAGTCCCTGCCCTTTCTTAGGAGTATCTCTCTTCCCAGCCGTAACTCTCATCTATATCCAACTTAAATTTATTAGTAAAAGTAAATGGCCAGGTAAGGGAAGAAGAAAATGAACAGGAGTGGCCTTGCCTTCAAGATAATTTCCAAATGCTGGCCTGTCTGTGTTCATTCAAAGCACTGAAATTAGATGGGAATGGGCCTGGCACAGAATCAAGTGTAAAATGTGATAGACATGCAGGTGTTCCCAGTCACCAGACTTTCCCCTTCTAAGGTCTCACTTCATTTGTAAGACTGAGGATAGTGTTAGACTGTAGACCAACAATCAGCTACAAAGTTAGGACTTTTTGCCCTTGCCAGTTCCATTAATGTTTTTGCTTTTGTCTCTGCACTGCTAGAGGGGAACTTTCCAGACAAAAGTTGTCTTTTAACTAGAGGAGTAACTGTTCTTGTATTGCTGGTGTCTGTCACAGATCAAAGCCTCTGCTGGAGGGTCATGTTCCCACACTGTCTCGGAGCCAGTGGTTTCTTTGGCCACTCATTTAAAAGAAAACATAGACACAGAAAAATTTTTCATCGAATTTATGAAACACATGCTTCAGGTCAACCAAGTGTTACAGACTCATTTTCCTCTACACTCTGTACTAACTGTTAGATTATTAGATTCAAATTATAAATTTTAAAGTTGGAGTTTCCACTTACTTGTTTTACAACATGCTGACCATTGACTGACTTCGTAATGTAATTGTCTTGCCATGAGAGATTATGTATTTTCAGATGCTTTTGAGGGCTCCACATTACTCTCGTTGCTTGTATTCTCTTCACTCAGAATTCTCCCATATCATTTGTCTTTCAGTGGTTTTTGTTCTTATCTTTAATTCTCTCCTTCCTCTTGCCTGGCTCACTCAATTATAGATTTGAATTGTTTTCTCATTTTTTTTCCTTTACCTATTTTCTTCTAATGAATACCTGTCTGAGAAACAGAAAACCAGTGATTATCATAATACCGTCATGTTAACATAGTTAACATGGAGATATATACATATATGTACTCACATATGCATGTGTGCTTTTACTTAATGACCTTCTTTTTTTCTAGAATATTGATGTGTACAATTTGAAATAGAACAGCATTTTAATTTTTATTTGCATTATTAAGGGAGCGAGATGAAGGGAAATAACTGATGTTTCCTTCAACAACCACTAACCCCATTTCTCAGTTCTCTCTATTCTGTACCCCACAGGTAATCCCCTCACACACACCACGCAGCTAGTAGCACAGTATATATATTTTTTCAAAAGTTTCATACATATATGTGTGTATATACAGAAATATTATACTGTAGACATTCTTTTGCCACTTGCTTTCTAATTCCACAGTAAGTTTTTGAGCTACATCACTGGTGGTTGATATAGCTGTAGTGCATTGCCACTCTCATTTCTGTCAAAAATTCCACAATTGCTTGCTAAAGAAGCATTAAGTACTAGTCCCTAAGTAAGTAGGGACACACTCACTGTCCCATCAACAGTAAGTCCCTTCATAAATACATTTACTAAAGTGGGAAAGTTACTTTGACAAATTAGTAGAAAGACAACTTTGCAGTAAATTCCAGATTTAAAACCACTATGGAAAGCTTTCCCTAAAAGGTTTAAATAATTTTATACTTGCAAAAAGCATTTTTCCTGCCGGCTAAAATTAAGGCGTTATGAAAGATCAATCCAAGAATATGCCTTGGCTTGAAAGCTGTTGTCTGTTGATGTGGTTCAAAATAAGATATGTATTTTTTTCCCCAAAGCTCTTGCCAATGTGTATGTTCTTCTAAAAGAGTTAACTAAAAGACAGTAGGCAGTCCAGCTCCCTTAGCAATATTTTCTTCACTTGGATGACCTATTTGGGGTGAAGCTTTGCATATAGAAATACACTCCCTCTTCTTGACATAGTTCCAGAAAAATATGCAAATGAGGCTTGTCTTCTTCTAAAGTCTTGTTCTGCACTGATATTTCATAGGAAGCCCCCACCCTGCTGCCCTGAAGCCTCCCTGTCTCTTTATCTTGGTGCAATCAGAAGAGGGGAAATGCTTTGAAGAAGTTTCCCTTCCATCCTTCACCCCCACCCAACTACTGACTGCTTCAGACATCATTTCAAAGGTAGATAGATAGATAGATATAGGTATATAGATATATATTTAATTTTCTGTTTCTTTTACTTCTTTACGTGCCTTTTCTAGACACCTAGAAATTTGAATGCCTCGAAAAAGCTGGCATGCTCACAGTGAGGACAGCAGGAGGACCAGAAGGGTGATGGGTCTTCTGATACCAGCTTTTGCCTTAAATTCAGCCTCCTTGATGACTCCAGTCTTTGCCCACTGTAGTATACAGCTTCATGTCATTGAGATGAACTTTTAAAGTACGCACAGTTATGGGAGGAAGGAACTTACTTGAAGTGTACAGATCCAGGGGAAGTTTTATAATGGCAGAAGAAACTGGTCCCCTTTCACAGATCCACACACAGAGAGCAACCACTACCAGCACAATAGGCAAGCACAGATCAGGAGCACCCTAATGGCAGAGCTCAGGTAGTCTGTATATCTTTGGCTGGAATCATATCTGTCCCCACACCTTATGGTTGGATCCTAGGATCCACCCACTGATACCTCCTCTAGCTGGGTAGCCAGAAATCCAAGAAGCTTTATTTAAACTACCACATTTTGTCCCTGACCCCAAATAGATTTATAACCATTTTACATTGTGAATTGTACATTGTTTTTAGTGCAAATTTAAAGGTTCTATAGTCATTATTAACTTAAAATAGTTTTAAAGTCCCAAGTCTCATCTGAGATTTAAGATTGTCTCTAAACTGCGAGTCTTATAAAATCAAAACAAGTTACATACTGTTAACATATAAAGGCACAGAGTAAACATTGTTTTTTTTTTTTTTTTTTTTTTCGAGGTAGGGTTTCATTCTAGTCCAGGCTGACCTGGAATTCGCTATGTAGTCTCAGGGTGGTCTTGAAAGCATGGTGATCCTCCTAACCCTGCCTCCCAAGTGCTGGGATTAAAGGCGTGCACCATCACGCCCAGCCAGAGTAAACATTTTTAATTATTATAAGGCATAACAAAGAGAGACTAGACCAATGTAAACTCAACAGCCATCAAAGAAACAAGTTTTTGCAGTTCAAGTCTGACATCATAACCATTGACTAACAAGTTTTGGATTTTTTTAAAATTCTGCCCCTCTAACTGGGTTGAATATCCAGGAGAAACTTCTAACCCAGACCAATTGAGGTCTATGGTAGCCCTTGCAGTCCTGGTATATCCAAAACATCTTTGGGTCTTTACTGCAAACCATGTTCCTTCTTTCAATGGCTTTGCCAGTCTATCAGGGTCATCATGTCCTGTCTCATGTCACATCTCAGCAGTGGCTCCAGGGACAATGGGTACATCATTACCATTCCATGTATTATTTTATGTTTTCAAATTAATACCAGATGTGTAGGACATAGCCATATTCTTAATTTAGGGACAAGATAAATCATGACCTTGAAGAGCAGGGGATTTTTTTTTTTTTTTTAGATTTCTTTTAAAGAGTATATTTCTACCATTTAGTCTTTTGGGAGTAGGATCATCTCAGGCATTTTTCCGATGTTTAATGTAAAGTATTTTCTGAAGATTGTTAATGTGTGTAACAATAGCAGCTTTAGTAACCTAAAGCTAGTCTCTGTGCCAGTAACTTTTAAACTTTATTTTTTTATTTTAAATCTTATATCTCTCAGGCCTATATCCTTAGCCAAGCACATCAGTTTACTACAAACTTAACCTCTACCCAACTCTTTGGGCATAAGCAGCAGAAAGCCAACCCTTATTCCAGTAGCCCAGTTTTAACTAAGTTTTCCATAGTCTTTCCTTCCCCTTAGGAAATTCATAAGCTAAGCTTCCAAATACAATTTTCTCTGCACTTAGCATTTTAAAACTCTGATCACAACAGACCACAATACTTGGCTTACCACTCTAGAAGGCGCCTTCAGTTTCAGGCATCAAGTTTTCCATTCCTCTAGCACACAAGTTCAAAAAGATCCAAATCCACGTGATCAGATTCATCTCAGCAACTATAGCCCACTCTGGGTACCAATTCTGTAGCAAACAGCTTCAGGTCATTGAGATGAACTTTTGAAGCAGGCAGTTATGGGAGGAAGGAATTTACTTGAAGTTTACAGATCCAGGGGAAGTTTTATAATGGCAAAAGAAGCTGACCCCTTTTCTCAGATCCACACACAGAGAGCAACTAGTACCAGCACAATAAGCAAGCGCATATCAGGAGCCCCCTAATGGCAGAGCTCAGGCAGTCTGTGTATCTTTCGCTGGAATCAGATCTGTCCCCATACTTCAGGATTGTACTCTAGAATCCACCCAGTGATACCTACTCCAGCCAGGTAGCTAGAAATCTAAGAAGCTCTAATAAAAATTTTGTATCTCTTGGGGGACATCTATTTAAACTAACATGCTCACAAACCCTTCCCTGCGTTGTTTGTGAGATTTCTCACCTGCCGTTCCCACACAACCTCTTATCTTTCTTTCCACTTGCTGCCCACTGTCTCAGCCACAAAACTAGCTAGTTTGTCCATGAGTGCAAGCAAAATTATTGTGTGGTATCATTTTATGAACCATAAAACCTGTCCTGTGCATCCTGGTGGAAAGTAATGCTGCTTTTAGCTGTGGGCAGGATACAAATTGGCATTTTCTAGTGAGGAAAAAAAGAAACCCACAGTGAATGAAAGAACAAATCCACCAACTATGGCATAATACACACCTTTCTGTAGGTTGCATACTCCAATTGCTCCATTTCCTCCCAAAGACTTCTTGCCCTTTGGCCATCTGTGCTCTGCTTCAGAATACTTCTCTACTCCTTGCACAAAAACTTATATAACATGAAGGCTGAGAGCCACAGATGTTGAAAGGAAAATCTCCAGTCATGCAAGCAGCCACAATGAGCTCACTCCAGATTCTGCGGAGAATTCAGAGCTAGAAACAAACGAACAAAATGACCTTTCTGATTCAAGAAACCACTTATTGTGTGTTTGTTCCAGTTCTGCCAAGAATTCACTGGTGAAAGTGGGTAACAATTGAGGCAAAGCCTGAAAAGACTTACCTTAAGAACTTGGATGACTCATCTTTATTTCTATCACCTGTCCAGCAGAAATGGAAATGTATAGCACCTTCCTCATAACCTGAATGTATTACATATCATTCCCTGCAAAATTGCTGTTTAGGATGATTTGACGTTAACGTGCTTTGAAAGGAAATCCCCCTAGTTACTCACTGCCCTTGAATTTTCATTGTATATATTCATTGCTCATGTGTACTGTGTTACATGAGGCCATTTTCATAAAAAATATATATTCTACATTGAACATGTCCCCAGTATCACCTCCTCTACCTACGAAGCTTCTCTCCCATCCATTAGGGCCCTTGATCCCTAGTTTCATATTTACTTTCAGGTCATACATACATGATTTTACACATCCATATAAAATCTATGATACACAAAAGGAGAACAATTGATATTTATTGATTTATTTGTGAATGTGTGTGTATTCGTGCATGCATGCTTGCCCATCAGGGCATTTAGGGTCTCTTGCCACTGCAAACCAAAGCCAGATGCTTGTGCCACTTGTTGCATCTATCTTTACATCAGTGATAGAGAATAGAATCTAGGTTGGCAGGCTTTGTGAGCATGAACATATCTATCAGTTCATCTGCCCGGTGATCTTTAACACTTCCATTGTAGCCTGTGTCCTCTGACTGCCAGTGCCCTCAACCAGACATGCAGGGTCTGCTTCTAGTACATTGGCAACCTTTCTCTTTGTCACCTCAGTCCAATCTGTCCTCTTGACTTCTGAGAAGTCTTTCATTTAAAATATCACTTTCAGCTGGGCATGGTGGTGCATGCCTTTAGTCCCAGCACTTGGGAGGCAGCGGTAGGAGGATTGCAGTGAGTTTGAGACCAGCTTGAGACTACATAGTGAATTCCAGGTCATCTTGGGCTGGAACACAACCCCACCTCAAAAAACTATATAGATAGATAGATAGATAGATAGATAGATAGATAGATAGATATAGATATATAATCACTTTCACCTTTTTAGGAGTTTCTCCTGAGGCTTCCACTCACACAGTAGTAGGCAGACCAATGGCTGTCAAAGAGGTACATGAAACATATTATGGCCCATGACAAAAGAGACTTCACATACACAAATTAAGGCTATCATTCTTTGAATATGAAATTATCCTAAAACATCTGGTAAACCACTCTTATCATAGAAACCCTTAAATATTAAGCAGTTCCCCCCACTGGTAGCAGAAGAAATCCCAAAGAAAGACAAGTCAGACAGATTCAAAACACAGAAAAAGCCTGACTGTTGGCTCAGAGGTTAAAGATGAGGTGACAAGGAACAGTGGTGGCTGGAGGAGCAGACAGAGGTGCCAGTTCATAGCATGGAAATAGACCTCAACTGTATGACCTCAAAAAACTGAATTCTTTCCATGACTGAATGCATTTGTGAGGAGATTTATCCACTAGACTTTCAGCTAAGAGCCCAGTAAAGCTATTGTATGCCTATTCCTACCAAATCAAAACATTCTCTTCAGAAAGAAGGAGAGAGGCCCCTAAGACTCAAAAGATCACAAAAACTTCCAAGGTTCAAAAAGCTCACAAAAGCTACATAATTCACAAGACCTCTCCCATGGTTATAAAAGCAATAAACAATTGCTGGACAGAAGAGATTCTTCAGAGACAGACTCCTGAAAGTCATGTGTCCATGGATACAGCTCTTCAGAGTCTTCTCCTGTGCTGGAGTGGGGTTTTGGTGATGTAGCTGCCTTTAAGCCATTCATGTTCCTGTAAGTAACCCCAACGAAATCACTGGTTCACTACGATAGACTATAATGGAACAGTTTGTTCTGCTGCTGATGCCCTGCCTTGGGGTGGATAGGGATCTGGTCACTTCTCCCAGGAAAAGTCACACAACATGAGTAGACACTTTGATCTCAGCCTTGAGCTCCCGATGGAAGGAACGAAACTCGGGGCTACAGAAATTTCAGATAATGCATTTGCGTGCTATTGTAAATATCTCTATGCTGATTTTTTAGGATGCAATAGCAAACTTACTGCACCAGCTAATCCATGTAAATGTTCCTGTTCTTCCAGACCCATGAGAGTCTAGACTGATCCCACCTAACATCCCTCTGCTTAAAAACACAGGCATTCAAGAAATACCAAAGAAATTTGTGCCGAGCCAGGCTCATATTTGCACACAGAGTTTACATTCTTTGGAGAAGAAACAACTCAGCAGAATAAATGCGAACGTGTGTGTGAGACACAGAAAGGAGCTGTACAGACCACCTTCCAGGAAAGGCCTGCTGTCGAATGCAGAGGACATATTCAGAAGAGAGATCAGCGATCCTGTAAGACTGAGGCAGGAAAAGGAGGCATGGGGGCCCACACATTTTGGCCCAACATCAGACACTGCCACACAGTATTCGCTCCTGAGTCCTCCAGAGGGTTAATTGTGCTTTCCACCAAGAACATTACAGTTTGACTTCTTCCTGTGCCCAGCCCTTTCAGAGGTTTATTCCTAACAAACAACTCAGACCCTAAACTCCACCTCAGTATCTGCTTCTGAAGAGCTCACCACGTGATAGGTTCGTGAACACTGATCAGAACACATGCCAGGTCAAAGGTGAGGTGCCTGGGATAGCAACTTGAGGAGTGAGTTCAAATACAAACACTAGTTGACTGGTGCATCCATGATGTCACATTCAATCCTGAAGCCCCGCTGAGGACAATCCTCAGTGAAATGGAGGTGGAAATCAGAGACAAAAGGGTAACCTAATGGGAATATGACCAGTTGCAGTATGTTCATATAGCAAAGTCCCTAATAAAAATTATTAAAAAAAGAAAAGGAAGGAAAACCTGATGCAGGCTGAAGAGATGGCTTAGCAGTTAAAGCCACTTGTTTACAAAGTCTCACAAAGCCTGTGGCCAGGGTTCAGTTCCCTAGTACCCATGTAAAGCCAGATGCACAAAGTGGTGTATGCATCTGGAGCTCATTGCAGTGGCGGGGGGCCAGTGGGAGGTAGTGTATCCATGCTCTCTTACTTTTCCTCTCTGCTCACAAATAAATAAGTAGAAATTAAAAAAAAAAACTGGATGTTACAAAAAAAACAGAAAGACTATGTTTTTAAAAAAAACTTCAAAATTATGTCAGAGTTTCTACTAAAATAACAAGAAGAGAAAAGGTGAAATATGAAACCAAAATATTAAACTGAAATGGGGTAGAATGAGGGAAGTGGTCGGACCTCATAGCAGGACTTGATAACTAGGAACCTTAATACATACAGAAAGGAGAGAAAGGAAAATGAAGCAGAAACTGGTCGTAAGATATACATAAGCCTCAGAATAAGACAGGTAGTTACACAGTCGTATAAGAAAGATTAGAAAAATTCAGACCATCTGCCAATGAAAACTACAAAGAAACTAAGTTATGTAGGAAAAACAAATGTCTCATATGCCCAAGGTTGTACCAAACATAAGCTTTCAGTTCCACTTGGGCAGCATGAGAATTCTCCAGCTTCATATTAAGATGTGTCCCAAAACCAAAGTATTGCCAGGGGATCAAAAGAAAACAATAAATCAGTCAAGCCTGGGTTGCTCCAGACCAAAAAAAAAAAAAAAAAAAAAAAAAAAAAAAATTGAAGGAGACCCAGGACACATTAAGAAACTTTCCAGCAGGAGAAAGTGGCATGTAGAATATATCATAACTTCAGCATAATTAAAATAGTTTGAGAGACAAATTGGCATGTAAAATGGGTATATAAAAAGACCAAGACCCTGAACAAAGAATTCCATACAGATTTGAAAACAAATAATAAGTACAGCTCTGATAGAAATGAAAAGTTTAGCACTTGAAAGTAAAATCCCAATGGTTAGGTTAAGCAACAACTGGAGAGAGAAGAAGCAAAACAGAAAACGCATCTGGGTATTTACATCCAAAGCTACAGAGGTCACAGAGATATGCCACTCAGAATTCCCATCAGGAGATGGCAGAGGAGAGAAAAGTAACCAACAAACCCAGCTACTGACTTTCTGGACCTACCACTTAATTTACTCTGACATCCAGACCCAGGTCTCTGAACCAGACCATTCCTGCTTACCAGGAAACACTTGCCGTGGGTAACTTCTGTCTGAGAACTCCCCACAATTCTCACCCAAACCTTCTCAGTATTGCACTACAGCTAAGTTTCTTCCCACCCAACCATTCCTCCCATCTGTTCTTTCTCCAAAGTAGTCCACCTGAAGGCCTGCAGACCCTGCCTATCTACCGCTTCTCCCACTCTCCTTGTCCCCCATTTCCTTCAATAAATCTCTTACATACCTCATCGTGCCTTCCCCTGTCCTTCTCAGAGATACATAAAATACCCCTGACATAGCCAAGCAGCACTGGCATTGAATGTGGGAGGAAACGATCAACATTAGGATAGTTAATACCTGTTAAATGTATGTGGCAAAAAAAATCTAGAAAACATGAGAGTTGTTAAATTTTAATGAAAAAAATCCTGAAATATCAGAGTATAGTATTTGAAATCAGGGATAATAAAGACAAAATGTATTCATCTTGTAGAATTTCACAATAAGAAAAAATAATAAGTAAAAAGTTAGGAGAACTAAAAAGCATTATTTTCCAAGTAAGGCAGTAAATGTATTGTTAAACCAAGACTCTCAAATAGCTTCTTTAAAAAGCATCTGCATATTGCAACAAGAAAACCACTTAACCTTCATGTCACCCACCCCCAAACAGAAACTAAACCAATGTCAAAAGCTACTCTAGAGAGAAGGTCTTAAAAGTGGGATTACATTTCTGTTGCTGTTGTTTTAATAAGGCAGGGTCTCACTGCATAGGTCATACTGGTCTTGAAGTTACTTTGTAGCCCAAGATGACCTCAACCTTAAGACAATCCTGCCTCAGCCTCCCAAGTGCAGGGATTATAGGTACTACCATTTTAAAAAACATTTTTTTTTTTTTAGTTATTTGAGAGAGAGAGAAAGAATGGGTATGCTAGGGTCTTCAGCCACTGCAAATGAATTTCAGACGTCCCTGTGCACATGTGCAACATTGCACTCTTGCATCATTGCATCTGGCTCATGCATGGCCTGGAGATTTGAACATGAGTTCTTAGGCTTTGCAGGCAAGTGCCTTAACTGCTAAACCATCTCTCTAGCCCAGTATTAGCATTTTAATATCAGAACAAAAGAGCCTTAAGATAAAAAAAAATATTACCACAGGAAAGGAGAGGCAATTCAAGATGATAAAAGAAATTCACTGCAGATAAAATCATCTTGAACTTATAAGAACCCCATAGCATAACTTGAAACCATATAAACCAAAACATGAGAGAAAATTTCTAAAAGACATGAGAAAAAAACAAAATCACAAGAAAAGTTTTGTATAACCTTGAAGAACTAAGAAATCCAATGAACAAAAATCTTGCAGATAGAAAATATTTGGGTATCACATTAATAAAATATATAATAATATGTGGTGCATAATTACATCTATCTAGCTATACTATTCAACACTATTAGAACCCATACTCTATAACCAAATGTGCTCTATTCACAAAATTTATCCAACTAAATGTGCCTTGGCCTGGTTCAACATGCACCAAAACAATGAAATCATACAGATTTTTGTTCTCTGAGCCCTCCAATCATAAGCCAGTAATGCAATATTCACTACATACCATATGTTTAATAATCTTAAAACATAAGTGTTAAATAACCTGAGGCACAAATGTAAAATCACAATGGGAATTTGGAAAAATAAGACTGAGCACTTTTAAAATGCTATGTACCCAAACATTATTGAACACAGTTGTTATATTTGAGAAGTTCACAACCTGCATGTACTGGGAAAAAATTAAAAGAATGGCATAAACACTGAACTAAAGCAGGTCATGTAAAGATTAGAAACTAAACCCAGTGAAAGTAAATGGTAGGAATATAGAGTGAGTGGGTTGAATAAAGTAGATATTGTAGACAACATGGCAAAAATTGGCCTAAGGATATATTTAGGCAGAATGTTCAGGAAAGAAAATTTTGAGTTGCTAAAAGCATTTTTTAAAATTAACAATACATACATTTTGCTTTCTACTGTGCCACACAGGGACACAGTAAATTTGCTTACCAATCTGTGGTTAATAGCAAGTATATATATATATATATATATATATATATATATATATATATATATATATATATAGAGAGAGAGAGAGAGAGAGAGAGAGAGAGAGAGAGGAAAAATCATGTAGCTCTTGGCTCACACATCTCCCTAAGGGATCAAGCCATAGATGCAGCAAGTGCTGTCAGAACAGACCCTTGGGGCAGGTGATGACAGAGCGCAGGAAGACAAGGGATCTGCTACCTGGAAATAGGAGCAGCGGCTGCCCTGTGAGAGTGGGCACCCACACCCATGTCCCAGCCCACACAACACTGCATCTCTTGGGAAAAATGTTTCCCTAGGACCTCTTAACAACAAGTGGGCCAGTCCTACCTGCTGGCAGCCAGGGACTTCTCGGCTTTGTTCCTGGTCTTAAGGGCACTTTAGCTTATCCCTTTGCCCTCCACACCTTGCTCACTGCCACACAGGCTACTCTATTTAAAAAATATTATTTATTTATTTATTTGTTTGTTTGTTTGTTTATGGGCTGGAGAAATGGCTTAGCAGCTAAGGCACTTGCTTACAAAGCCTAAGGACACAGTTTTGATTCCCCAGTATTCACATAAGCCAGATGCACAAAGGAACACATGAATCTGGAGTTCGTTCATAGTTCTAGAGACCTTGGCATGCCCATTCTCTCTCTATCTGCACCCCCCACCAAATATTTGAAAATAAAATAAAAGCTTCATTTTTTTTCATGGGGGGAGAGAAAAAATGGTGCACCAGGGCCTCTTGCCACTGCATGCCAGATGCATGCACCACTTTGTACATCTTGCTTTATATGGGTACTGGGGAATTAAACCCAGGCTGTCAAGCTTTGCAAGTGCTTTGACCACGGAGCCATCTCCTCATCCCTGTAGGCTAACTTCTTCACTCACACTCTCCTAAGCAGCACTGCTGCCCCTCACACTTACACGGGTCATCTGTCATTACCTAGGCTTTCACTTCCTAATTGGGTCCGACGTTGCTTACTGACAACCGTCAGAAAATCCAGACACTTCCTAGTAGATCTTTTTTTTTCTTTCTGTATGTAGCACTTAACATCTGACCCTTCTTAACTGACTTATTTGGTTTTATTTCTTTGTGTCTCTGTCTCCTCCATCCCCTGATAATATAATCTCCATCAGGGTAGGGACCTTCTCTATCTTGTCTACTACCACATACACAAGTTAAAACCATGACTTGCATATTGAAAGTGCTTAAATATTTTTGTTTGCACTTGTGTGTGCATGTGGTGTGCACATGCATGCTATATGTATGTAGGAGCACATGTGTGTGCTGGTATGCACACGTGTGGAGGCCAAAGGTTAATACCTAGTGTCATACTCCATTGCTCTCCATCTTATTTTTGGAACTGTGTCTCTCTCTGAACCTAGAGCTTCCCTGTCTCCTCCTCTGAAACAGTGGAATTACAGGTATGTGCCACAACACGTAGCATCTTAGGTGGATGTTGGGTGTCTGAACTCAGGTACTCATGATGGCATGACAAGCATTTGATCAACTAAGCCATCTGTTTAGCCCCTATTTTTTTCAAAGATGAATCAAGCATTGAATGAATTACTCCATAAATGCACAGGGAATCTTCTTTCCATACAAAGGGAAGAAGAAAGATCATTAGCACTAACACCCATTCCTTGGTGCAATTCTGCCATTTCTGAGTTTTCCAGTAAGTGACTATAAAAATAATATTATGCAGCTCCCTTGTGTCCACCTTTCTGTGCTACATGAGAATGAGAATTTTGCTCCTACTATGTTGGCCCTATGCCCAGATTCAACCATATTCCATCGATTTAGCTGGGGCAAGGTGCCAGCCAAAAACAATTGTGGAGAATTTCCCATAGTAGGCAGAAAGTGATGCTTCATCCATCGGCAAGCTGAAGTTGCTCTCAGCGGCAAGTGATGCTAGACAGAATACACCCCAGACAGCACTGTATGAGGGTACACTTTGGCATTTTACAACATGTGATGCCATCATGGGAGAGTACACCAGGGTATTCTGCAACATGAGATGCCACCATGGCAGACTTAGACCTTGGCATTCTGCATATGAGATGTCACTGTGGGGGAGCACACCTGGGCACTCTGCTACATGAGATAACTGTGTACAAGAGGGCAGCTGGGCATTCTGGAACATGTTAGCAACAGCCAAAACTGTTTCTTATTCAAATGTCAACCCAGGCGAACTTAGAAAATCTACTGGCACAGCAGGAAGCTTCTTTGGTCATGTTTAAAGCAGGTGGTTAGAATTCCTTGTTAGTCTTTACCTTCTTGAAGGGTTTTCCTTGTCAGTATTTGCTTATTTCAAAGTTACCTAAAAGTTTACCAATCAGCAAATCACACATTATTATTTTGACATTATTTATGTGTGTGTGCTGCAAATATGCTTGAACTATTGAGAAAATGTGGCTATACAATTGAAATGTTATCTTAATCAACAACTTTCCAACCAATTTCTCAAACTATGGCAGTAAACTAATTCTAACATTTAATGAGAACTTGATAGAAGCTGCTGATGGCTGAATTTTAATAGGTAAAACTTTCAGCATTCTAATTCAGCTGTTCTGCCATCCCATAAGGTCAGGAGTGCTAATGTCTAGTGGGCTATGCTGAGTTGACAAGTTATCTGATCCATCTTACATTTTACTTCTATAAAAAAAATATTATTGTCTAGTTATGCCAAGACAGCACGCCTGTTGTTTTTATTTATTTATACTTTTGGACAATTGTTGACTCTGATTTTATGAATTAACTTGTTTTATCAATAAAATGAATAAACAAAACTCCTTAAAAATGATGAACATGACTTGTTTTCTCATTGTATCTGAGACCTTAACACATCATCTAATATAGAGCAAGTGAGATATAAATGCATATGGTTGACTTAGCTTTATGAGTATAAACGAAAGGACTAAATGCACTAAAGCAGTGATAAATAAACCAGAATAAGTCCTGTTGTACTGGAGAGATGGCTCAGCAGTTAAAAGTGCTTGCTTGCAAATACTGTTGGCCTGGGTTTGATTTGCCAGATGCTCAAAGTGGTACATACATCTGGAATTCTTTTATAGTGGCAAGAGTCCCTGGCATTACTGACTGCTCTCTGTCTCTCTGACTCTCTCTCTCTCTCTGTCTGCCTCTTTATCTCAGTCTCTCACTCTCTGTCTCAAAGTCTCAAATACATAAATAATATAGTTCAACAAAACAATAAATATTGTATCATTGTAAAAGGGTGAAAAGTGTCTTATTCCTTCAGTCAATGACAACTAAAACAACATTTCTGACACGTGATGTTTGGGCATATTTCTCCACACATCAACGAAGTTTTTCTTCAGTGGATGCCAACTAGTTGTCCTACAATCCAATGTAGTTCTGACCCCATCTCCCTGGTGATGGCATTAAATGACACAAGGTGGGTTGGAGAGATAGCTTAGCGGTTAAGCGCTTGCCTGTGAAGCCTAAGGACCCCGGTTCGAGGCTCAATTCCCCAGGACCCACGTTAGCAAGATGCACAAGGGAGCGCACGCATCTGGAGTTCGTTTGCAGTGGCTGGAGGCCCTGGTGCGCCCATTCTCTCTCTCTCTTTCTCTCTCTCTCCCTCTCTCTGCCTCTTTCTCTCTCTGTCGCTCTCACATAAATAAATAAAAATAAACAAAAAATTTTTAAATGACATGAGGTAAAAACTTAGTCCCACAAAGTGACATCCATTCCAGATGTCAATCATAACTCCTAGCTGTGATGTTTACTCCTAACTAACTGGCTGTGTAATATGAGGATGCTAAGAACTCAGAGGAACACTGCATATTTGTTGATTCATTAATAACACATATAATAAAGAACGCAGAGGCACCACTGGATGAAGAGACACGTCAGGAGAAGTGTGGAGGGCCCCTTAACATTGGAGCTCTGTCTTGTTTGAATCAAATTGTTTCACCCTCTCAAAGTATGCATTTGCTTACCAACATGAAAGATCTTTGACTCTCATAGTCTAGGTATTTTTATGGAGGTTACAGTATATAGGCATGACCAATTATTCTATTTTCAACTCTTCATTTCTCTCTGACAAATGGGTGTGGGGCTAAAAGCACCAGGATTATAACCACGGCTTGGTCTTTTCCAAAGAACCAGAAGCCCACTAAGAATTATCTCTTTACAAAACAATATGCTATTATCACCCTTGGGAATTACAAAGGTCTGAGGAGCTCTGTGTCAGGAACTAGGCGAGAAACCTAATTTTAAAGCAGAATATTTCACAGCACCACAATTAGTCAGGAAATCACAAATTTTTGGAATTCTGTGCCAAAATTATGTGCCATCATAAACACACACACACACACACACACACACACACACACACAATCACAGCTTCGCATTATTTCAGTTACCTCCTGCGCTATACATTCCATTCCACCCTTGACTTTAGGAGAGCTGCTGGTACTATAACATGAAATCTCAGACCAAACTGTGTATATCAGAGAATTTCTGCTGGAACAAAACACCTGACAACTTACAAAAGGTAGAGTTCATCACTGCAGGGAAAGCAAGGCCACAGCAGGAAGCGGACATTGTCACACCAGCAGGTAGGAGAGAGAGTGAGAGAGAAAGAGACAAAGAACAGAGAAGAGAGAGAACTAAGTATCGAGTGAATAGAGAAGAGATGGAGACTAGCACAAGCAGAGAACGCAAGGACATCACTCTCAGTTAGAGGCTAAAGAGCTGAGTACTTGAGGCCCTGTTGGCCTGTCCCAGAGTGTGACGGTTGGAAAGCCAGGAGTTCTGATGTCCAGCCTCAGGAGAAGAAGTTGTAAGACAGAAAGAGTTTACCTTCCCTCTGCCTTTTTGTTCTGTACAGGCCTCCATAAGATTATATGCCCTCCCCCTCCCCCTCCTATGCAACTCTTCCCTCTCAGCCCACTAATACTCATTTTGGGAGCATCTCACAGACATACCCAGAAATAATGCAATGTACTATCATCTTTCTTGGCATCGCTTAATGCAGTCAAATTGACACTGAAAATTAACCATCTTAAAACCATTAGGATCCCTTCTGGTTGGGACAGGTGTGAGCCTGCTCAGGGCCAAGTGGATTGTTGAAAATGAGAACTAGAAGAGCAGAAGAGAAAAACATTTTCTCTCACCCAGGCCCAGTGGCACAACAGAACTGTGTTCTGCCTGAGGCAAATCTGTTTATGACTTTGAGTATATCAGAAAAGCTTCTCTGGGTTAGATTCTAACTCCTCCCCTCTTTTCTAATAATAGACTTCCTTAAGGTGGAGAAGGTATTTAGTCAACTCAGGACTCTGAGAAAATGACTGACTACATTGTGAAATGTCAATCTAGATAACAGAAAGAGGTGAATATCAATCCACACTGAATATCCCATACCATTTCTAATGCTGTTCCATATATATATACATTAAAATATCCAGTAAAGTGTTAGGCAAATAATTATGTTTACTCAGCAACTCTTCTACAATCAGAACTTGGATTGGCTATGATATAGGAAGCATCAATATGACTTAATCAAAAATAAAAGCATAATAAAACATATATAGAAATACCCAAGTTATGAGACATGTAATAATTGAGCAAAACTCTTAAACTGACAATTTCCTAGAAATCAAGGGAAAACAGGACACGCTGAGTTTTTTGATCTTCATTACCAAACTAAAGTGTTTACCTTTAGAAGCTTTGGAAAGGAAAGCAGTTTTGCATTCGTTCTAAACCGCATAACAGATCATAACAGATTTTGTCTTCAAATTACATAAAACTGGATATAACACAGCTGCCTCTAGCCTTGCATAATCTGGGAGGCTGAGCTGGACAGATTGGTTGAACCCAGAAGTTCAAGATGAGAGGAGAAACACAGGGAGATTTATATCAAAAATAAAACAAAAGTGCGTACACTTATGCACTGTATGAAGGCAGTTCTGTCAATGAGATGCACATACAACAGTGGCCCATTATATAGGTACTGAAAAATTCCTGTTGCCTAGTGATGAAATGGCCATTTTAAAGTAACAAAACACATTATGTACCAGTTTATGGTGATCATGAGTCTATAAACAAACCTGTGCTGTCAAACACATAAAAGAATAACATGTACAATTATGAATAATACATAACAAGTGATAATGAAAACAAATGAATATAGTATTTACTGTGCTGTATTTTTTTAAGGTAAGCAAAACAGACTGGCCTTTTTTAAAAAAAATTGTTTACTTTTATTTATTTATTTGAGAGTGACAGAGAGACAGAGAGAGAGAGAGAGGCAGATAGAGGGAGAGAGAGAGAAAGAATGGGCGAGCCAGGGCCTCCAGCCACTGCAAACAAACTCCAGAAGCGTGCACCCCCTTGTGCATCTGGATAAAGTGGGTCTTGGGGAATCAAGCCTCGAACCAGGGTCCTTAGGCTTCACAGGCAAACACTTAACCACTAAGCCATCTCTCCAGCCCCAGACTGGCCTTTTTTATGCAAGAGAGCAAAAGTGAGCAAGGGAGAGGAGAGAGAGAGTGAATTGATGTACCAGGGCCTCCAGCCACTGCAATCAAGTTCCATATTCGTACACCACTTTGTGCGCACATGTGACCTTGAGCGCTTGCATCACTTTGCACATCTGGCTAATGTGGGACCTGGAGAGTTTAACATGGGTCCTTAGGCTTGGCAGGCAAAGTGCCTTAAGCACTAAGTCATCTCTCTGGCCCTATACTGAATATTTCATTGCTGTTTAAATGGTTTAAAAACTGAGCTATAATCCTAGTGCCCATTGTTATTTTAGTGTGTGTGTGTTTATGTGGATACATGTGTGTATATGGGTGTGTTCACATGCATGTGGAGGCCAGAGGAACACGTAAAGAAGGTTTTGAGGATAAGGTAAGGTGAATTCAAATCAGATAGGTATTCACCCAACAAGCAAAATCTACCCTTATTCCCTGATGAACAGTGACCTTCTGAAATCTGCTTTTCAAAAAATAGACAAAAATAATGACTTTCCCGTATCTTCAACACAAAGGTAGAGGATTGTTAGATTACTCAAGCATCCAAGCTTAAAGTGTGCAGCCATCTCTGACCCTGCAAACAGAGTGTGTCTTAGCAGACGTACTGCAGCATGAGTACAGCTCCAAGAGCACATTTGCAGTTCTCAGCTACTTTGTCAAACACCTCGTTCCTACAAAAAGAAAAGGCATGCCAGGTCTAGGAACGAGAGGTGAGTGAAGTTGGCAACATTTGAAATATTCACACGTCTAATCTATGTTTTTTTTTAATTTTAAGCAAACTCAGCTTAAGACAAAACCTCTAAATATATCTTGGACAGAATTTATCTTTAGTGGTGGCAAAAATAAATTCTATTACAGCTCCACCCCTGTCTCTATCAACCTACTCAAAGATCCCAGTAAGCACACCCGTTATGTAATACTAGTATACTTGCTATGCATGTGCAACTTTTAAAGAAGCTCTCTGCTTTCATCAGCGTCAAAGTCATCCCTGATAAAGCATGCCATTTGAGTTAGCAATAGTGGGATGGCTATGTGAACATAACTGTAGGTCTTCTTCTCTACTGGATTGCTATCCTAATCCTGCTTTTAAAGACATCTCAGGGCTGGACAAATTGCCTGATGGTTAAGGTGCTTGCTTGCAAAGTCAAAGGATCCAAGTTCATTCCCCAGTACCCATGTAAGCCAGATGCACATGGTGGCACATGTGTCTGGAATTCATTTCCAGTGGCTGGAGGTGCTGGCATGCCCATTCTTTCCTTCTCTCTATATGCCTCTTTCGCTCCATCTCTCAAACAAATAAATAAAAATAAAGTATTAAAAACCCTTCAGAGCCAAGTGTGGTGGTGCATGCCTTTAATCCCAGCACTTAGGAGGCAGAGGTAGGAGGATCACTGTGAGTTTGAGGCCAGTCTGAGACTATATAGTGAATTCCAGGTCAGCCTAGGTTAGAGAGAAACCCTGCCTTGAAAAACCAAAAAAGGGGGGCTGAAGAGATGACTTAGCAGCCAAGGCGCTTGCCTGCAAAGCCAAAGGATCCCGGTTCAACTCTCCACGTAAGACAGATGCACAAGGTGGCACATGCATCTGGAGTTGGTTTGCAGTGGCTGGTGGACCTGGCATGCCCCTTCTCTCTCACTCTCTCTCTTTGTCTCTCTCTGTGTCTCTCTATCTGTCTCTCTCTCTCTCTCTCTCTCTCTCTCCCTTTTTCTCCCTCTCAAACAAATAAATAAATAAATAAAATATATTTTGAAAACCCTCCTGAAAAAAGACATCCCATATTCACATTGCTACGATATGTCATTTAATTTTCAGTCTTGTGAATACCCATATGAAAGAAATGTAGATATTTATTAACACACCACAAAATAGTAATAATTAATGTATATAATAGTGACTACATATATGTGCATATAAATAAAATAAACCATACAATTAGCCATATGTAGTCAATGATAAATTTACTGTCATTAATTTTAATACTTTATTTCCCATTATTATTATAAGGTATTCTCCAAGAAGCAACTTTAACCTTTCTCAGATGTTATTTTAATTAAAACATGAAAAGAATTCTATTCTCAAAAGTAAAAGTTCAAAAACAGATGTGTAATGCAATATATGTAATAAATGTAATCAAATGTACATTCTCTTCTATTCCAGGGTATATGCTGAGGGGCTCTGTCTGATCTGGGTCCTCTGCTGATCTTTGCTGCCCCTGATATAGACCATTTGAGTACATCAAACTGTCTTAGTCTCCTTTTTCTTCCTTTCCTCCCTTCCCCCTCCCCTCTCTATTCTCTTCTTTCCACTGCATCTTTCTCCTTCCTCCTTTCTTCCTTCCTGTCTGTACATTAGAATTCAAAGAGAAACCCAGCATGTTGTGACTAATACGTAGCACATCTTGTTACAAATACTCAGGGATGACTTAGAAAGTTCCTTTGCAACCAAGAGCAAGAGGATATTAAAACTAATAAAGAATAAGATAAACACCCAATGGGAGCAGAGAAAGATCAAAGCATGGAACAGACAGTACAGAGTCTATGAAAATGACGGAGCACTCTCTAAGAGAATGCCTGGAAGTCAGTGTGCTCAGACAGCAAAGTTGTCATCAAGGAGCTGTGTCTTGTCTGGTGGTTGCTTGTTCAGTGAGTTCCAGATAATCAATTAGAGAAGGAGAGGTGCACTAACATCCCCTCAGTATTGTTCAAAACTGCACATGCAGGGTCAGTCTTAGTGTTACATAGCTATAATTCCAGCCTTGAGAGGCTGAAGCAGGAATCTTCCAAGACTGAGAGCAGCCTGGATGTCACAGAAGGACCCTGATTGTGGTTTCAAATCACACCTTCTCCAGGAGCAAACTTCCATTCATAATGAAGGAAATAATCATGTCCACTGATTGCCTCTCTTCAAGGTCAAAAGACACTGTGACCAAAGAGTAAGGAAGTGCTCTGAGTCACATACTTTTCTGTCCAAAGTCATTGCCAAGACTGACATATAAAGGAACTGTAGCAGGAAATAGTTGTTTACGTCCTGTTGCCACCTGCTTTGTGAGAGAAATTAATTATCTGGAAACCTGAAGAAATTAACTTGCCTAAGGACAAGATTAAACAAAACAAAGGTTTCCTTGAGGTTGGGGGAATGGAGAGTATGTAAACTGCAAAATACTGATTCCTCAAGAATAAACACACAAATAAGAGGAATGTATACCCTCCCCCCCCCTCTCTCTCTCTCTCACACACACACACACACACAAACACACACTGTAATGATACTATGGTGGACCCACTGTGAAACTTATTTAGGTGGTCTTAGCCACTATAGCACATGAGGCTTACTTTCTAAGCATGCTGCAGTCTTAATTTTCTCTCTCAAACTTAATTTTCTCTAGAGAACTACACAGAGCCAAGTACCTACCAAGATGGAAACCTTTTGCCAAGGCCTTCTAGAGGAGAGGGTTTAAAGACTTCTATGTCAGAGGCTGGGAAGATTGCTCAGTGGTTAAAAGAGCTTGCTTGTAAAGCCTGCCAGCCAGCGTTCAATTCCCCAGTACCCATGTAAAGCCAGATGCACAAAGTGACTTGTGTCTGAAATTCATTTGCAGTGGCAGGAAGCCCTGTTGTGCTTATACCCTCTCTCTCCCCTTACAAATAAATAAATAAAAATATTTTTATTTATAAAATTTATAATTTTAATTTAATTATATATATATATAATTTTAATTTAAATTTTATTTATAAAATTCTACTTACTAAAAGACAGACCAAATGGCTGATTCTTCACCAGGCCCTTATAGGGAACACCTGAACCACAAGACACTGGAGAGGGTAGGATCAAGACTAAACTTAATCTTCTACGTCTTCCCTCCCTCGCTCTCTCTCTCTCTCTCTCCCTCTCTCTCTCTCTTCTCTCTAACTCTTGTATATTAGTTGTCTTTTTCCTCATTTTCTTAGTGGGCACTGACCTGTAACTCCCAGTACCAGCATGGGGCTATCATCCACAATGAGCTTTTGATCAGAGAGACCTACAAGTTTTCCTAAAAGACAGACAGATTTCTGTCAGAGTACTTGATGACCCACCAAAGGTTAGTGGTAAGACCCTACTGCTGAAGACACCTTATGTGGTTGACATGCAAAATAGAATGGCATGGCTGGAAGTTGGAAGACAGTCAGTCCCCAGACAGTCAGCGCATCTAGTGCCAGAAGGTGCTACATGGGCGACTGGGGGAAAATGACCAATATCTGTCCAAGCAACTCATGGTCTAACCTACTTAGCAGCAAATAACCTGTTGTGATGCCCACACAAGTGCAATAGTGGCACACAGCCATGATGGGGAACCAACTGCTCTTAATTTGGCTAACTGATCTCCTCAGTGGTACGGGACCCATTGCTGGAGCTGGGAAACAAGTCAGGACCATATTCAAACATAAGCCCACTCGCCAATATCAAGCTACCATCAATCATGGGCTACAAGAGGGCCTACACCTATTAAATTCTCTATAAAAAAGTAAGGGTTATCTCATTTGTCCTGGTGCTAACTTACTCTCTGTTGGAGAATCTGCTTCTCTTTTTCAGATAGATGTAGATCCTAAGGAGAGAGCCACCCCATCATACCTCCAAAGGGCCCCAGCTGAAACTAAGAAAAATTGGCAAAACAAGCAAGGGTGCTGTTTTCCTGATGAACTGGATATCAGCACAAGGGGGAAGGGGATCAACACAGAGAAAAATCAACTCCTACCAAATCAGAGAGCCAGAGCCTCAGAGGCCCCCTACACCTCATCACTGAAGCAGACCAAAAATGAACCCAACATGGCTCAGGGAAATTTTGCGGAACAGGGGGTGGAAAGAATGTCAGAGCCACATGTTGGGTCATGATATGCAGAGACATTTAGCTTACCCATAACTGTGGGCTAACTCCACAATGCATGACCCATATACCTCAACAAGGAGGGGCCAAGAGGAGGGGGTAGGTCGTGGATGAGCCTAATAATGGTACCAAACTGACTGTATTTGCTGAATACAAAAGTAACTAATAAAGAAAAGATTTCTATGCCAGATGCCATGCAATGACAAAATCTTCTGTTGTGCATTTTAGATAAGTGTGGATCAATGGGCTTGTAGAACCACGTGTGTGGTAATAGCTTAGAGTCCATTCAGAAATGGGACTTTCAGGTTTCATAGGAAATGGTGCTGAATGCTTTTCTTGCCATAGCTACAGTTTTTGGTGATTACAAGATGGGCTTGGGAACAAAGGATCAGCAGAAACATCTCTGCTCTTCCCTCAAGCCCCGCTGCTTGCCCTTGACATCTCGAAGCTGGCTCTTCAATAAGCTCACAGCCTCTGAGTGCAGTGCATGAAATGTAAGACCTGAAGCATCTAGTTATTAAGCTTGGTCACTAAATTAATCTTTCCCTGTGGCCAGCTATGAAGTCGAGTTAATGAGGATGAAGCAGAGCAGAGCTGGGACATACTTAGCTGCAGGCTGCACCTCAAGCCCTCATTCCCTGGCAAACGAATCAGGACAGCTCCCTCCTGCTATCAAAAGGGCATGGAGCTGAGCTGCCCTTGCGAAGGATTCAGGCAACTTCACCCCATGCAAAACTCCACCTCTTTGTCTATTAGGAACTGAAAGCCTGAAGATGTGATTACTCTGACACAATGCCTGCCTTCCAGCTCAGCAGCCCCTCACAACAGTTGAATTTCTTCATTTGTAAATCAGTTGCATATTTATGGAGTCCTTCACCCCCTTCGGGACCATGTGATAAGGCTACATCAGTGACAAAAGCAAAATGTCTTCTCCCAAAGCCCTCTCAGTGTGATGAATTCAAATACACACAGCTAAATGCTCAGCTCTTAATGGCCACGTAACACCGCCCGCCCCCCACCCCAGCAAGGTGGTCAGCAAGATGTCTGTGCAAGTGCCGCTTCCACCGAGCCCTGCCAAGACCCAGCGAGGAGTGACGAGAGTAACTTCTAAAGAACAGGAAGGAAGAGAGAGACCCAAAGGGTTATGTAAACTTTCCCTACTTTGTGCTTTATCTTCTTGATACCTCCAGGTGACAGATTTATTTCTGGAAAAATAGCAGTGGAATGGTTCCAACTCTGAAACCCCCCAGGGAGGTCACATGGCACAAGGCAGAGGAAGACACATATCTAGACTCCCAGGATTGCAATGAGTGTGCAATGCTGAACATGTTACTGAACTTCTATGAGCCTCAGTTTCCTCATTTGGAGAAGATGAGTTGGTGTAAGGATTAAATCCCGGAGTGCCTGAAATTTATTTGACATGATTCTTGCCTCAATGTAGGCATGTCGGGAGGGCTAATCAGTCATGGCAAGTGTGTGCCAGGAAGGGAACCCCCTTTCAGACTTCTAAAAATGTCCCCTCAATGAAATAAACACTGTTGCTATTGTTTTAAACATGAGGGAAATGCAGCTCCAAGGACCTTAGAAAAGCATTCTGTTTGTGAAACGTATGAGGAGAGCTGCTACTCCAGCCAGGTTTGATTCCTAAGTCAGGCAATTAACTATCTTCCCCAGCACAATGCCACACAGAGAAGTTTCTCATTCTTCAGGTGGATCCGAAAGTGCTCACTTCGTGCGTGGGTGCAGTCTTGTCCTCCTTTGAGCAGGTCACAAAGGCTGTATAAAGGTACCATTGCCATTTGACCTGTTCTGTATGTTAAGAAGAAATTGGGTGTGAAGAGAGCATTGCTGGATTGAGATCCCTATGACGTGTACCAAGTGGTTTATCACACACAAACACTCCGTGACAGATCAGACCCAGGGACCAAAATGGCGTATGAGTAGCACACCACTTGGTCACTGTCACCACAGCAAAGCTTGTTTACATGAAGATGAGGAAAATTTTGGCGGACAAATCAGCAAATCATAAAACAGCACAAATCGAATGAGATTGTTCATGAAAATAACCTTCCTTTATTTATATTCCCTGGAGAATTTATAAGGAATTGCAACTTATAAGGCTGATTATATATAATGTTTATATGTAAATGAACCAGTTAAATATAAATTAAAGGGAAATGGCCCCAGAGTTCTCTATTTTAATAATAACACAGCTGTTATTTTAATATTCTAGGATATTTGGGGGAATACAGAAAACGTTTTAGAAATTATGTTTTTTATGTATTTGACCCCTGATTATTAGATTATTAGCCTGGCACTGTTCTGTACAGAGAGGATACTGTAGTAAGCAAAACAAAATTCTATGCCACCAATGCAATAATCATAACAATAAATAACTCATGAAACAACACATTTTTCATGCAGATATTAAACATTACACAAATACTCATAATCTTTGTTTTCTTAGCTTTTAGGTTCAGGCTTTCATTTAAATGTAAGTATAGGACAGTATGCTCTTTAATTAGTTACTCATTAAGTAGACCTTCCTGTTCACCACTTTTATAAAAAGTAAAGGAAGAAGCAAGGGACATACAAGGTGAAGGCACCAGGAGGCTGGCAGGTACAGCTGTGGGGTAGGAGTAGGAGGGAGAGCAGTGTTCTCTCAGAGTTTGTCCTACAGAAGAAAATATTGGCAACCCACAAGTCATTTTACTATTATGGGTCTAAGTAAACCACCTGCTACTGCTTTAAAAAAAAATCACATAATACATTTCAAAGTCAGATCGAAACAATATGCACAGTTTGAATTACTACTCCTTCCATTAGCATGGATAATCAAGAGTTTACTGTGTAACATGCTCAATCAAAACTAGCCCCAAGTGAGTCCTAAAATATAGCAATTACATGTTTTCCTCCTACTCCTGCTCTGCATAATGGATCCTGAAGAAGAAAGGGTAT
The DNA here is from genome assembly GCA_036346955.1 of Dipus sagitta. Classification (NCBI taxonomy): domain Eukaryota; kingdom Metazoa; phylum Chordata; class Mammalia; order Rodentia; family Dipodidae; genus Dipus; species Dipus sagitta. Next base: position 61,205,828 of record CM070782.1, read on the forward strand.
TGGAGCACACTGTGGCATAATTCTTAATGTGTGGACCTAAGAAGGGTCAGCACTTTAGCATGGGCAGGGGAAACGAACAGAAACAGGTCCACCCAGGCAACACCAAGAAGATTATATATATATACATATATACACATACATACATGTATATGTATATGTATATGTATATGTATATGTATATGTATATGTATATGTATGTATGTATAGTTTTAGGAAAGATGGGGCCAGAGTCACAGACTGCTAAAGAGATTCCAGGGGATGGAGACCATGGGCCATTCCACAACAATGCTCAACCAAAGCAGGGTTAGTTCAGAAGTTACCTAGTAATAAAAGATGACAAACGAGAGAAGGAATGAGTGGGAGACTCAGGGATGGAGGCACAGACGGGGATTGTCAGAGCTCTGTGAGAAGGAATGGCACCATTGTGCTTTGCATTTTCAGAAGTGGCCCTCCTCTTCCCCGATTTTCAAAAGAAGCCCCCTCTGTTCACCTTCTCATTAAAACAGCCTCTCCAGAAAAAGTGCTGAGACCACACAAAGCAGGACATTCATCACTAGGCAACCAGTGTACTCAATGAAGCTGGCGGGCACAGAAAGCTCACTGAAGGCTTGGCGGGGAAGCTATCCTCTCTGCCTGTCTTGGCATACTTCAGTTTAACAGGCAATGCAGATGGAAAACAAGTTGTATATTTTGTTTGTTTGCTCTAGGAGTACTTGGGAAGGATGAAATCATATTTGAATTGAATGTTGCTTTTTAAAGTAGACAACTTCTTGGGTGGCAATAAGCACCAAATTTTTACTTACCAATACACGGCTATGAGCCAAGTTCCATCCCATTTTTTACCATCCCAGTTACAACAACTCAATTCAACAGGCCTAGTTGTCTTTGAGATTATCTAGATAGTAAATATATGCAAATGTCATCTGCATATACTTCTTCCCAACTTAGCCCCATCTGCTCCAGCTTCTCATGCCCTCCACTGTCTTCTCCCAGTCTGCCTTGTCACGACCACACACACACACACACACACACACACACACAGAGAGAGAGAGAGAGAGACACACACACACAAACACACACCCCTTGTTGGGGCCAGCACCAGCCTCCCTAAAGATCATTCAAATACAATGGATGAAGGGACACCATGATCAGGCTATAGCACTGCTCAACAAATAATGAAATGTATTGAAAGTTGTCTTTGCCACCCACAGTTTTTAAATGTGCAGATGTCTTTTAAGTGCTTGCAGATATGAAAT